>CAOLHI010000042.1:0-600000 GCA_948474755.1 Ctenosaura bakeri | reverse complement strand
AAGAAAGTTTAGTTAGTACTAAAATCTCAGTCATTTTGTATTCTTCTGTAGCCTAAATAAAGATATTTCCTCTAATGCCCTCAGACAGTTCTAAATCCATAAATTAGAGGACGAAGAACCTTTGATTTCAGTTTGGGCAACTTGCAAGTTACATATGCTGATGAAGGCAGTTTAAAAAGAAACAAACAGGGCTTAACTTGATGTAATTAACATTTTGCACAGGACATATTTGAATTATAAGCTATAGCCTTTGGCTATTTAAAAAATGACTATAGATATTAACTTAACTCAATCAGTGCTTTCCACCCACCTCTATTCTAAAAAGGTGGATGGAACCTGAAAGAGTGTTAACAAATTTGGCAGTTGTGCACTGTCAACCCTTCAGGGTTTGGTCATACACATACACACAGATAGGGTTCACTTGTATGACTTGGGGACAAGACTTTAGGCTTCAAGGCATCTGGAATTGCCCCGTGGGTTTTTTACAGCTTGAGTGAGATTTGTCAAAGAGTCACTTGCCTCTCTGTGGCCTGTTTGGGCATTGAGCCACATCCAGTTATGGGGAGTGTGTAAACTTACCGTACCTAACTCAAATGGAAGTTTCCTTTAAAGGGCCTTGAGAGGCATCACTCCCAGGTGACAGGAAACAATACACATAGCAGTTCCCACTGCAGTGGAACCTATTATCTCTGCCACTCCCATGTGTTGTCTAACAGGTGAACTGAGCAGGACATCAGCTGGCAGATGGGTCAACTGATTCATGGGATCTGGGCTCCATTCTGAACAAAAGTTCCACTGGAACTGAAATCAATAAAACTGTGGCCATTTTCTCCCAACAAAATGTGTTTGTTTGTTTTTTCCTACCCCCCCCCCACTGGAGCACACCTTGCTGCCAAGAGTGTACATTTTCAATAGGTTTTGTTATTGTGTGCCTTCAAGTCATTTCTGTCTTGTGGCAACCCTAAAGCAAATATATTATGGGACTTTCTAGGGCAGACAGTATATGATGTGCTCAAAGTCACTTAGTGGGTTTCCATGGCCAAGCAGGGAATCCAGACTCTGGCCTCCAGAGTCATAGTTCAATGCTCAAACCACTACACTACGCTGGCTCTAACTGGTTAATTGTAAAATTACTTAGCTCTGCTTCCCCCGGCTTTTTTTTCCCCTTTCCTCTTCCTTCCTTGCTTCCATCCACCAGACTTCCCCCATCATATTAGGCACAGTGTAAGCCAATGGATAATTTAAAATTAAAATGCATTAAAAGCACTACACAAATAGATTTTTCCCCCTCTGGCTGAGACATCCTCAGTTAATGTTGTAGGATCTTTCAAATATCTCTAGGGAATGAATTTTCTGTTCAAATAATTACTCTTCAAAAATTTCACAATAGTTTACATCTGTTTAAGGGATTTTTAAAATAATCTTAAATTTGTATTTGATTATGAAGACATCTCTTAGCAAAACACTTCTAATTTTTCATCAAGAGTCCTCATTTTGGCACAGGTCTTTATAACTTGCAGGTTATGCAACAGAATTACTTCTTTCCTATCCTTCTTCTTCCCCATTCTTTTCTATTCTGCAATCAGATTCTAAGCACGTGTTGACTTTTCACATTGGACTTTCCAGATATTGTAGATATCTCTTGGCATCACATAATGTAAGCATGCTCTTTTGTCTTCTCATGTAACTCAGCCTGGATATGCATATCAATCTTGTTATTTCCTTCTCTTGTAGAGTCATTTTGTGGCCTGCATGACGGCAATCTTGAACCAAATGGATGACCAACATTACTCTTCCTATATTGAAACTTTTCAGACAACCTCAGAGCTAGTGGTAAGTTGTCATGGAACCAAAAGCAAGTGCACCTCCCCTCCTGGTTGTAGGTTTGTACCCCAGCCAGTAGAGATCAAGGGCCATTTCCGCACTAGCCTGTTATAGCGCGATGATTCCGCTTTCAACATCCTCCAGAATCCTGGGGTTTGCAGTTTTGGGAGGGGATGGCTGACCCCTCCCAAAACTGAAAACCCCAGGATTCCAGAGGATGTTGAAAGTGGAATCATTGCGCTATAACAGGCTAGTGCGGAAATGGCCAAGGTTCAGAATATGATGCTAAGGGTGGCGTTTCTGTTCAACACCAGTGCTGACTTTTGATTTCCTGCAGGGCAGTGCAAGATCCTTTTGCCTTGTTTTGCTCCAGAATCTACTCCACAGAGACTTTCACAAAAACAAAAACAGAAGTGGACTTTTGGCCATTTCTAGTTTTACATTTTGGGGAACAGAGTAGCCCAAAGCAGATACCAAAACAGGAAACTGATTCCTGGACTCCTAGAGCTTGCTCACTCATGATCTGAATGAATTGAATAAAAGAAAGATGGTGGTTCAAACATTTGCCAAAAATAACATTTTAAAAAATAGAAAGCTACAAGATTCTGTGAGCTTTTACATACTCCATGGTAATATAGTCAGCCAAGAGTTATTTGTGTACATTTGTGTACCATAAAGGGCTTTATTAGGATAGATTACTCATATGTGGCTGCAATTCACCTGGAGATGACAAGCATATTGACAAGGATTTTTTTTTTCCACCGGGGTTTCAAGAGGGGTGGCAGTAACATGCTACAAGAAAAGATATCTCTTAGGTCTAACTGTTTGGGGCGCTGAGGTACAACAGCATTCTTTTTGCAAAATGATAGAATGATGGGCAATGCTACGTGGCAAATAACATTTACCCATTATTATTTACTTTTGGACAAAATGCTTTTGGATAACAGCTTGGATACTATTGGATAATATTTTGAGAATATATTTTTAAAGGCCACTTTAGATTTAAGAAAAAAGAAAAGAAAACTCAAACCAAGTAGAATATTGCATAATACAAGGAGTTATAGATACAGAGAGCATGTACTTTGGGAACAGTCATCATTAATAGCAATGGGTTATTTATTCATATATTTATTTAATTTCTACCTCATCTTTCTTTTGGTATGGGGCCATGGTTTGGAAGTCTTTGTAAGGAGTTGCATAACAGAGTAATTTTTCAGTTGCCAGTCACCAGGAGGCAAGAGAACTGAAGCTGGTTGGAAGGTTGGGTATTTGATGTAGAAAGCCCATTACTGGCAAAAGCCATAGTGGAAAGGAGGAGATATAAATGAGGACATGTACTGTAAGGGAGCTTCTGCTCTGTCACAAGATTAAGAATGGCATTCAGAATCTGAGTCGACCACCAGTTTTTGACAATGCCTGACTATGGGGAAAGCTATAGATGCTTCCCTGGCTGTTCTCTCTGTTGGAGGTCAGAACACCTTCCCAGTAACAGAAATGTACCACACAGCCTCTGCTACACTGTCTAACCTTGCCTGCTACTCTTAGGTTCATGAAGAACGCTGTCTCATCACCAGCCTTAAAGTGAGTTCCAGTTGCCAGTCAGATTGGCTTCTGAATGGAGAATGGAGAGAGCCTTTGGCTGAGACAGCAAAATGCTTTGGGCTGGCTGTCCTTCTTTTTGACCCAAGATTTGAAAAAGACACTAGTAGAAATTACTTGGGTCTCCTTCTCAGGATCCAGCACTGTGTCCAATGCTAATCCCGCTTGCCTGGATCAGATACATACCCATCAGACTAAGGGTGCTTATCCTCTTACACTGCTATTCAATACTAGGATCACTTCCATTATATCTTAATTTATTTTTAACTTTTTCTCCTTCATTTGCTTAATCACAGCCTCCAAAGGCTGATTCATGAAAGAGGCAGATGTTCCTTGGATGTTTTGCTGAAGACATATAGATTCAAAGATGTATAGAACCCAATTAAATTTATATCTACAATACCACCTGAATTTTGTCTCAGAAAAATCAAAGATGCAGTATTGATGTCAAGTCCTTTTCAGTACTGTTTATCATATAAACTGTCATGGATATGTGCTAGAAAATGAATGCTAGTTCATGCAAAAACACTGCCTTCAAGGTCTTAGTCTAAATTGTTGTAGTGAAGTACTGAAAAATAATTTGGGTAGATTCTTTGAGTTGAAGCAGATTGACAAGTTTTGAAGGTTACTTATCAACTCTAGCTTAACTGAGAGGAACATGTTCATTTATTAAGACATCTATTTTAATTGTTTTATACCTGTAGGGCTAAATCCCTTGCTAATCCCAATTAGAAAACACCCATTAAAATCAATGGGATTTATGTAAGTGGCGACTAACTAATCCCATTCATTTTAATAGGTCTACTCAAGTTGAGATGAACATTGGATTCAACTCATATGCTAATAAAAATCAGCATTTTAAAAAATAGCTTTGTGGAGTACTAGCATTGATGTTGTTTTATCGTAGCTGTCGATTTCTGCATTTCAATGCTGGGCAGATATATAATTGTACAATATCTTTGATACAACCTAAACAGTCTAGAATATCATGCTTACATTAACCTCCCTCCCTCCAGTGTGGGACATTTTAGATCCCCAGAATCACATTTTGTTGCATAATCTATGTAGAATTAAGTCTTTGATGTCATCATTCTACAGCATTGTCATCTGAGCAGCTTGTAAACAGTTCCTTCAATGTTCAGCCACTTGCCATACACAGTTAAAAAAACAACAACAGCCAGGACACAAAAAAACCCACAACAAACCTATTTGTGTTTTGTTTTGTTTTGCAATTATGCTTCTTATGTCCTGATGAATGTTTAACATATAAGAATGTCCCATTCCAGTTTTTGGTGAACTGTGATGCCATGAATAAGAAATGATATGGTCTTATTGCTATCAAGATGTTCCTTTTGCGGGGAGAAATGAAATTTCTTCCATTAGGGGAATCCTGGAATTCTCGCTGGGATTAGGAATTACAAATTTGGAAAGGTTCACAAGAGCCATTTAACCCAGCCCACTGCCATGTGGGGACACACAACAGAAGCACTCCCAAAAAATGATCATCCAGCTTTTGCTTAAGAATGTCCAAAGAGGAAGAGTCCATCACTCTCATAAGCAGGCTATTCTACTGATGATCAGCTCTTACCATCAGGAAAGGCTTCCTAATGCTTAGGTAGAACTTTTTCTTCTTCTTGTAACATTCATAGAAATGTCCCTGAACACAAGAAGTATATTTTTTGCCCTATGTTAGCTCTGAGGTAACTCACAATTAATCTGGATCAGAAAGTACTCCACAACTCACACAATGCAAGGTGGGTTATTTATTTTTGGTTATGATGAGGTTTAGACACAAGCAAGTTGTAGTTCCCTTCTGTGGAAGCAAGATACCTTCTTCTGTTCTTGATACATATGTTGCCATTTCACTTTAATGTTGATGTGTGCCTTCAAGTTGTCTCTAACTTATGGCAACCCTAAGGCAAATCCTCACATGAGGGTTTTTTTGGCAAGGTTTGTTGAGAGGGAGTTTGCCTTTGCCTTTCTCTGAGACTGAGAGTGTATGACTTGTCCAAGGTCACCCAGTGGTTTTCCATGGCTGAGTGGGGATTTGAATCCTGGTCTCCAGAATTGTAGTCCAACACTCAAATCACTACACAATGCTGACTCTCTTCACCTTAATTTGATAGCTATATTCACTTTAATATGAAGGAGGCAAGTTCTTATTTTGATACATTTTTTTTCTCCTAGGACTTTTTGATGGAGACCTTCATAATGTTTAAAGACCTTATTGGAAAGAATGTCTACCCATTAGATTGGATGGCCATGAGCATGGTGCAGAACAGGTAATCAAAACCCAAAACACAGCTATGCATTATTTCTGACCTCCTAAGTCAAATAAAGGGAGACAACAATGTCTGAAGGACTGAACATATGAGGATGGTGTTGAGGCCTTGTTGCATTGCCAGTAGGCTGCATTTTCTTCAGTTGCTCACATATTATGGAGAGCTGCCATCAAGAACACAAAACTGCTCAGTCCAGACTTCTTATGCTAAAATTCCTCCACCATCCAAGGCCCATGGAGCAGGCTAAAGTAAAGAACAGGAGAGCCACGTATGCCACACTGAACTTCCTGCAAAAATGGCATAAGAAGAGCTGCACTTGACAAAAGGAATCATTCCAAGTTTTGCTTTATATCTTCCTCTTTTTCGTTTCTATTTTTTCCCCTATTAATTATAGAACAGCTGCTGCTGGTCTGTGAACTCATCTAAACTGATGAATTTAATATGTTCATAAAATAATTGTTGGCATCAGAATTTGTTCCTAATACCTGTTGCATGAGAGAGAAACTGCTGTTGTCCACAGTCACTCTCCTCTTTATCTGTTTCCATTGATATAAACCTGACATGCATAATAAGATGAACCCATTTTCTACCTCATCTATGCAGCCTTCCTGATTTGGCATCTCATTTTGCAAATACATATTTTATATATCAGACTAATATATAGGATGAGATATTGATGCAGTGACAACCATATATATATATATATATATATATATATATATATATATAAACAATTGACAATATAAAACAAAAAGAACAAAAAATAACAAGGGCATCACAATACTAAACAAAAAAAGCAACAACCACAACAAAACAGAGCAAAACAAAAAATTGACAGATTGTCATTGCATCAATATCTCATCCTATATATTAGTCTGATCTCTATCTTATGGTAAATACATCCTTTTAGTTCCATAGAGATTCAGTTATATTAACTTATGTAGATATTGACTTAAATTCCTTTTACATATATCAATTCAACTTATTCCACAGTTTATATCGAATTTTACTCTGTAAGACTAGCTACCGCTAGATTTCTCCATCTGCTTCTTAAATAGATGATTAAGAACCCATCAGTTTTCCTCTTATTAACATGGTCATTTTATGCATTACAACCATATCCAGAAGTTTGATTAACCAGTCTTCCGCATTGGGAATATCAGATTGTTTCCAATTTTTTGCATAAATACTTCTAGTTGCAGTGGTCATATAGAATAATAGCCTCCCATATATTTTTTCTATGCTTTCATCCATCATAGTCAACAAATAGAGTTCTGATTCCATTTGTAACCTTATGCCCAAGATTTTTTCTATTAACAAATGGATTATTTTCCAATGTTTTTTAGCCGTTGAACAATTCCACCACATGTGGTAGAATGTTCCCTTTTCTTCCCTACATTTCCAGCATTTATTATCAATAGTTTTATACATTTTTGCCAATCTGTCGGGAGGTAAATACCATCTTAGATACATCTTATAGACAATCTCTTTTATATTTTGGTTAGCAGTATATCTTAAATTCTTGTTCCAGATCTTTTCCCATTTTCCAGATTCAATAGGATGACCTACATTTCATGCCCATTTTAATCATAGATTCTTTAATGATTTCCTCTTCTGCCTCCCAATTGAGAAGCAATTTATATATTTTAGATATAAATTTCAGTTTATCAGCAAATAATATCTGATCAAAATCTGTTCTTTCAATTTGGAATCCATTCAAATTCTTTTCAGCCTTCCATTTCTCTTTTAATTGTCTATATAATAACCAATGACATTTTATTCCCTCTTCTCTAAGTTGATCCTGAGTTTTACAATCCACTCTATTTCCTTGTAGTTTTGTAAAGTCTTATATGATATCCATCTTCCATAAAATATATTTTCTTTATTATAAAAGGCTTCATGTGGTGAAAGCCACAATGGGGTTTTGGGATAGAATCTAAGTCTGTATTTTTTCCAAATCTTTAATAATGGATTTCTTATGTAATGATTATTAAATTTACTCTGTACTCTGTTTTTATTGTATCCAAGATAGGCACGCCATCCAAATACCAGTCCTTCACCCTCCAGTTTCAGTAATTTATTTTTATCCAGCTTAATCCAATCCTTGAGCCATTCAAGGCAACATGAACGAAAATATAATTGTAGATTTAGAAGCCCCAGACCTCTTCTTTCTTTTACATCACGCATTATTTTATATTTAACTCTGGGTTTTTTCCCTTCCCAGATAAAATTAAGTATATCTTTCCGCCAGTAATTGAAAACGCTCTCATTGGTGACCACAGGCATTGTCTGGAACAAATATAAAAGCTTATGGAGAACTGACATTTTGACTGTAGGGATTCTACCCAAGAGAGATAAATTCAAGTTTTTCCATTTCCGGAGATCATTTTTGATTTCCTTCTATATCTTTTCATAATTATTTTTATACAGGTCTGAATTTTTCTTTGTCAAGTGGATTCCTAAACTTTTTACTTGTGTTGAAATTACATATCCTGATTTCTGACTCAATTTCTTATCCTCTTCTTTATGTATATTCTTTGTCAGTAAGTTAGTTTTTTTTTTTCATTTATTCTCAGACCGGATATTTCGCCAAATTCTTTTAAAAGGGTTTTGAATTCTTCCACCCTCTTAATTGAATCCTCTAATATTATAGCAATATCATCCGTGAAAGCTCTAATCTTATATTCTTCACCTTTTAATTTAACACCTCTAATTTTGTTATTTGTTTTGATGCTTATGATCAGGATTTCTATAGCTGTTAAGAATAGTAGTAGGGAGATTGGACATCCTTGTCAAGTTCATCTAGTAACTTGTATTTTTTCTGTTTTCTCTCCATTTATTAGAATTTGAGCAATCTGGTTTTGATAAATAGTTTTAATACTTCACATAAAGTGACATCCAACATCCATTCTTGTTAGTACTTCAAACATGAAGTCCCAATTCACACTGTCAAAAGCTTTTTCAGTATCAAGAAATAACAATGCCAGTTTCTTCCCGGGTTGTGTCTCAAAATACTCAATAATATTTAAAATATATCTCATATTTTCTTTTAAATGTCTATTAGGTAGAAAACCTGCTTGTTCATTGCTAATTATTTCTTTCAAGATTTTCTTCATCCTTATTGCCATAATTGATGTAAATATATTATAGTCCACATTAAGCAATGATATTGGTCTATAATTTTTAACCACCAGAGGATCTTGATCTTCCTTGGGGGTCAAAGTTATATAAGCTTCGTTCCAGGATTTAGGTAGTACTCCTCTAAAGACTGCGTTCATTGTTCCCTGGAATGGTAAAAGCAGTTGATCCTGCAAAGCTTTATAATGAGTTGCGGATAAACCATCTGCCCTGGTTTTTCCTTTTTTTGCCAGGTTTATAGCCTCTACTATCTCCATTGTTGTAATTGGATGGTTAAGACTTATTCTTTGTTCTTCTCTTAATTTCTAAATTCTCAATGTATCATTGAATATCTTCAAGGCAAGCCTTTTTACTCCAATATAGATTGGAAAAATAGTTAGGAAACATTTTCTTAATTTTTCCTGAATCTGTATAGGTGTTTTCCCCACTTCTAATTTTTGTAACCATTCTCTTTCCTTTTTTCTTCTTTAATCAGTAGGGCAGACATTTTCCTGGCTTATTAACCCAGTCAAAATTTGTTTGTTTCAAATAGAGTAGCTTTTTACTAATCTCTGATGTTAAGTCAGCCTCCAGCTGTTTTTGTAATATCCATATTTCGTTCTGAATAGCTTTACATGCAGGTTTTTGTTGTAATTCATTTTCTTTTATCTTTATCTCATCATCTGTTTTCTGAATCTTCTCATTTCTTTTCCTGTTTAGAATTGCATTTTGTTGTATAAAGAAGTCATGGATCATAGCTTTACTGGCATCACATACATTTCCAATATCTGTTCCTTTATTTAGATTTTCAGCAAAATAACTTTGTAGAATATTTCTTGCTCGTGCAAGTATATTTTCACCCTGTAACAACCGCTTATTCAATCTCCAACTGTAGTCTCGTCTTTCAGATTTTAAATGTAAAAGCACCACATTAAGATCCAATAAGCTCCTTAGGAGAGTGTCCATTTATTTTATATTCTTAGACATCCTAGAAACTAGGAACATACCCAGTCTAGGCAATGATGAGTGTCTATCTGAGTAGAATGTGAAATCTTCTGTCTTTCCATATAAATGATGCCAAGCATCTAACAAATGTAAATTTTCCATCATCTCCTTGAATGATCTAGGGAGCTTCCCCTGATTTTTCTTAATAATCTTATCCAATTTACGATCAACCAACACATCTATCACTCCATTCCAATCTCCAAAGAGGATTATTCCATGACAGTCAATTTCTATAATTTGGGTTTCTAATTTTTTATAGAATTTGTCTTTTCCATTATGTGGGCTGTAGACTCCAACCAAAAGTGCTTTTTCGTCTTGCCATTTAATTAAGACCCCTATACAATGTCCTTCCTTGTCTTTAAAGATTTCTTGTGCTTCAATTCTGTTGTTGACATAAATTGCAACTCCTTTTTTCTTCTTCTCAGTTGTTGCAGCAAATTTTTTCCCAATTTTTTTATTTTGTAACAGTTCTATTCTCTCTCTTTTTTTTCCTTATTTTTTGCAAACAAATTATATCACATTTTTTCTTTTCCAGATAATGAAAGATCTTCCTCCTCTTTTCAGGTGTACTTATCCCTTTGATATTCCACTTTGGAATTTTTATATTTATTTTCTCACTTCCTTTCCTTTTCTTTCTTATCTTTTCCTTGACTTTCTTCCATTTCCACCTCCGAATCCTAAATTCTTACAGCTTCCTCCAATCTTTTGAAGGTTTCCCCTATTGCTAATTCTTCCTTGTTGATTTCTTCCCCTCCATCTTCTTCTTTGTCTCTGATATCTTCTCAAGAAGCCTCTGCCTCTACCCATTTATCAAAAATTGTCTCCTTTTCTCTTTTTCTTCTTTCAAACTCTCTAAATTCTCCTTGAAAGGGCCCTTCATATTTCTTCACAAAGTCTTTGGCCTCTTGAACAGAATCAATAAAAATTGTTTCATTTCTAAATCTGAATGAGAGGCCTTCTAATCTTCCCCATCTATATGGGATTCCTTTCCTTCTTAGGTGGCTAGTCAAAAAATTGTATTCTCTTCTTTTTCGAAGTAATCTTACTGGTATATCTTTAAAAATCCAAATAGTCTTTTCTCCCAATTTGAAGCTCTTTTTCATAATTCGTTGGATCAAACTATCTCTTGATCTTTTCTTCAAAAATTCCATTACCACATCTCTAGGGAAGTTTCTTCCTTTTGATGTCGAGGGACCAATTCTAAAAATTCTGTCAATCTCAGCTTCCATTTTTTGTCTCAGCATATCTATATAGTCTGCAAGTGCAGGTATAAGTATATCATATAATTTCTCATTTTTTTTGTTCCTTCAACCCTCTTATCTTCACACAATTCTCTCATATTTTAAACTCTAAAAGTGTTTTTTCATCCAGGTCTTTTTCCTTCTCTAATACCAATTCTTCCATTTTATCTTCCATACTTCTTACTTTCTTTTCCATAATTTCAACTCTTTCCACTGTATCTTTTAGATCTTCTAAGAATTTATCTAATGATTTCCTGACATGTTTCATCTCTGATTTAAAGTCCTTTTTAAAGTCTTCCCTTAACTTTTTCATTTCTTCTGTCATTTCTAGTCTAATTCTCCTCATCTCCTCTAAAAGTGGAAATTTATCTGGTTTTGCTGCTAATTCTACTGACTGCTTTCCAAGTTGTTTTGCCATCTTTGCAGTAAAACTCCTTGTTTCCATCCACAAGAACTCAATTCTATTATATAGATCTTATTTAACTCATTTAATATTAATATCAAAATGTAATCAAATCAAGTATCAAATCATCCAGGATGTTAACAGTTTAAATATCTATCTATCTATCTATCTATCTATCTATCTATCTATCTATTTCAATTCATATATCTAGGTCAATAATACAATTAATAACTTAATTCATTAATTCCTTAATATATATTATCAATTCATTAATTAAATACAGAACACCTTCCTAAATATGTTTTATGTATACCCTATATACCTTATAAATATAAAAATACCTCATAAATATAATTAATTCATTTATACAATATATCAGAATTTAGATGATGTAAATTATTCAGTTGTATGTACTATAAATATTAATATATAATAAGGATATACAAAATTATAAATTAGCAATATATTAATATAATCAATAGTAAATTATTTATATCACCCAAATATCTCCCCACCTTCCAAACTTTATAATTTAATATGTTTTTAAAAAGATACTTATTTATTAACTCCCCACTTCTAAACACATCATCCCAACTTGCTGGCAGTCTTGATTTATAGGGGAGAGCCTTTGTAACGTCTTTTCCAGAAGAAAATAGGGAGTTTAGCTCAGTCCGGTTTTCCCCTTCTACTTGTTCCTGTTCTTTTCAGAATCTCCTCTCCATCACCATTACACCCAACAATACAATTAACTCAATCCATTCCACAGGAGGGGGTGTGTCTTCTGATTCCAGCCTTCTATCCAGCTAATTCTCTCAAGATCAGAGTTCCAAGACATTTGTCATTTGTGTCCAAATCTATAATCCAAAAATAATCATGTCCAAATCAGTAATCAAGAAAGGCAGAAACAAAAATACAACAATGTCTCTCATCCAAATACGTATTTTGAGGTTTATTTGAATATATTATTGAGCACTGATAATGATATAAATTTTATCACAGATACCGTGGATGTTGAAAAATGTTGTTAGAAGGTTTGTAACATAGTCAAATAAATCATTGTCTTAAATTGGACAATGGAATGCTTATAGACTGACATATTTACATGATGGCCATTCTTTCACCAGGACCCATTAGAAGATGTCTTATGGAGAAAAGACCACTGGGTTTTTGTTTTGGTTTGGGTTTTTTAAAATTTTTATTAGAAACAAGCAGTGTTTCCCCTTCTCAGCCATGGATGATTCAGCCTTATCTATCTGGAAGTCACTAAAACTTATTGTAGTCAAAGTCAAGAGAAAGTAGGAAGAGAGCTAGTTTTGAGCTTTGTCCTGCTTGAAGTAGGCTGATAGGAGAAACAAGTGGAGTTTAGCAGAAGAAAGCTTGCACTCAAACAGGTCTTTGGTCAGAGCTTTAACAGGCTTGTTACTTCTTGTAAAATATTTAAGGCTTAGAGACCCAATGGGCTGGCATGGAGTGATGGATGGTGGTAATCACTTTATTAAACTGAGAGTGGGCTTATCCAGACTGGCCCAATGTATCAGCGACATAGTGACTTATTTTTATTTTTAAGATCAAAATGACATTTCTTTTGTCCTAGTGTATTTCCCAGTAATTCCTTTCACTTAGTCCAACTCTTCAGTTGCATGTAATATTGTTTTTCTGTCATGGTACCTTTTGAATTCCAAGTCCACATGTGTGGAGTAGACTTAACTTTTCGTGCTTCTACAACCCACCATCTGCCTCTGCGTTATTTTTCCCCTGCCAATATGTCTCCAGGGAAACTGGTCACCCTGTCACAAGGAGAATTTTTTTTTTAAAAAAAATCTCTGTAGAACTTTAACACTATTTAACTACTGATATAAGCTGCTGTGGTGACATTGCTATGTTCTTCTGGCATGAGATCAATTCCTATACACACACATGCATTCACTGTGTGAAGCGAGGCACTTGAGGAGACTAATAATGCAGTAAATGAGAGTATGTGGGAGTGATCTCACACCAGAAAAGTATTTTTTTTTTAAAAAAAAAATGCACTATTTCTATGAACTGTGTAGTATCTTTTTCTCTCTCTCCTCCCCCCTCAACAATATCCCTGTGTGAAATGAGGAACCAGAGGAAACTGATGATGGGGAGAGAAGAAGTGTGTGATGACCTTGTGCCAAGTTAAAACACAGTGATGCCACTGTAGCAGCTTATAACAACAGCACAGTTCTTGAGATATTTTTTTGTGTTTAGTTTTTCAAAGCAAGCAAGCAAGCAAGCAAGCAAGCAAATAAATAAATAAATAAATAAATAAATAATTGTGAGGAGGCACTGGGGACAAAGTAGACCAGTAGATCAAAGTAGACCAAAGTAGCTGAATTCCTTGAACAAATGCATTTGTAATTTGAGAGGTCTTGACTGATTTGCCATTTTTTAGGTTTTTTGACTCAGTTCTCAATGAATCATTTCCAGCCCTTGGATCGAGTCTTAGCCCCATTCAGGTAGTAAGTTTTTCTCCGAAAAGAGGCTAGAAAAAAATTATGCAATTTACAGTTTGTAAGCCAAACTCTGCTAATATGCCGTTGTTGTATTTATGATATACATTTTTGAGTTAATGGTGCAATTTCTGGATGAGATCAGATGCTTTAGTTTTCAGCTCTGTACCATTTCCACTGCAGTTGGTCCTCTACATTCTCTAGGGTTACAGGACCCTTGCAAAAGTGAAAAATCACAAATATCAAAATGTGTGTCTATCTTTCTGTCTGTGGGAAGGGGGCTGAGGCACAGATGCAGAGAGTGGGCACCCAGGGTCCAAACCTGGCCAGGAAAAGGAGACGGTTGGCATGGGAGCCCTATATTTCCTCTCTCTTGCCTATCTCTTTCCTTGAATGTATGTGGGACATTGGGAGAGGGTTTGTGGTGCTGAGAAATTGGGCTACAAGCTGTCCTGAACTGACCAGGCAGTGGCTACTGGAGGAAGAGAAGGAGAACTGGATGCAGGTTTTTAAAGAGCTGCATGACCTGATTGGAGCCACCAAGAGGGAAGGTTCTGTCAAACAAAAAAGCGGCTGAAATGGGGACAGGGGTTGGAGAAATTCACAAAAAATCAAATCTGTGAATGTCAAACCCACAAATGTAGAGGGACAACTGTACTACTTTATCCCTCTTTTCTTCCCCCTGGAAAATTTCCCCTGGATACCCATAGCTCTGGAAAGATTCTGCCATTCTTCCTCCCTTGTCCTTCTTCCTCTCCCTCCTTGCCTTCTTTTTATTTTATATCCACCTTTTACCCAAAATTCAAGATGTCCTACAAATGAAAATACAATACAGTCAAAGCATACAAACGATCAACATTCAAATGGCGTTAAACATTTAAAAACAATTCAAAACATACAGTATGTGGGTTCCAGTTTTCAAACAATTCTGTTTTCTGACAGCACTCCAGTCCCTCTTGATAAGTGGGAGAAGTCAGTAGTAAAAACCAAGATAGCACCTTCTTAACAGCTCTTTATTTCTTTATTTATTCTTAAAAAAACAACAACTCCAGTTATCAAATCTTGTTGGAATAATAATAATAAAAAAACATTATGTGCCTGCTCAGGGAGGGACTGTAGCCTTCTTAGGATGGGAGCTCTACAGCCTAGGGGAAGCAGCCAAAGAGACCCTACCACTAGCAGCAATGACTGTGAAGTTGGTGGGAATGAGAGAAGGGCTTGTCATGGGCAGGCTCATGTGTAGAGATAAGGTTGGTCAAACAACCTGGACCTTAAGGACCCTGGACCCTAACCCTAAGAAGCAGCCTTCTTCTGAAGGCATCTTCTCTGAAGACTAGGTGCAGTGAGTATAGTCTGGTATTTGTAGGAACTGACAGAGCCTGAACAAATTGTTTGGAATGCAGCTTCCATATAACATTACCAGGCTTTTGGAGATGAACTGTGCGTTTGACATATGCTCATCTCATTCATTTATAAATGAATGCAAATATTACAAAAACAGCTTCAGCATGCTAGTTAAATGTTGAGTACTTGGTATGTTCACATGGTTTGGGGGGTGCTCACATGGGAACATAAACAAGCAAGAAAGGAATAAATGACACAAGATTGTGTACCAATATAAGCTTTAGACTGAATTTAATTTGTTAGGGTCTTATTTTAGTGCTGTGAATCATCTCTGGTGTTCGGAACAGAAACACCACTGCAGTGTACATGTGAAAAAAAATCTACAAAAATACCCACACAGAAGATAATGCTTGGGTGTGAAATCACTGATGTGATAGCTTGTATATAGATCTTTATGACTGTGTTCTCAGAAGTCTGAATAAACAAACTAACCTGTCAGATGATGAACAAAGCATCTACAGAATGCAAATAGATGTTAAACTCCTATTTATAACACCCTGGATGGATCTGGAAGCTCAGGACAGTGTTGAAAATTTAGAAACATGTACTATAGGAAATTCAAGTCTAATTTACCACTTGGGTCTGCACTTTTTAAATTGGCTATCACAGTCCACTAAATCAGTTCTCACGGGGCTGATATAGTTGATTTAGTGGATGCTTAGTGGATGGGCTGATTAAGTGGATACTTATCCCAAATCAGTTCTTTCTCTCTGGGCTGGTTATTAGACCAAGTTTTAAAAACAAGCCACCACCATCCAATAACTTGTCCTATTAGGCTCCCCCTGACTCAGCCCTTCTTGAGGAAAGGCAATTTGCCCAAAGCCAGCACAAAATGGACACTTCTGTGTGGATACCATATTGTTCACCTTAGCGTGACATGTGTAGTGGGGCCCCAACCATCGCATCTGCCATAGGCCAGGGAAGAAAAAAAATATTCAAAAGTATTTGAAGAACTTTCAGAGAATGGAGCACTGGAAAACTCTCTTAATGACAATTCTCCATGCATTGAGAATCTTTGCAGTTTAGGACTTTTATTTTATCATTATTAAACATGATTTTCTACACAGGAAATAATTTTCTGTGCAAAGAAACAAACAAACAAAATAAACCAAAAAAGTGACTATTTAAATACAGAAAATTCCGAAGCTGCAAAAAAATCTTCAAAAGTTACACAGTTTTGTATAACTCACATTGAGAAGAAAATTGCTAAAATTGCTTGTTTCCTCCTTTGAGAACAAAATCAGCTAAGATTTACATCTGTGCCTCAGACCCATAAACCTTCTGGTCCTGCCTCTTACCTTTCTTGAAGTAAGCCATCTTGGATTTCATGTTGGCAGAAAGATGGGATAATTAATTAATTTATGACTGCATCCCCTTTCAAATGGTCTTAGCATAAAAGGTAAGTACTTTTTTCATCCTCCCCCTGCCTTTAGTGGCTGATGTCTTCAATATAGTTGTTCTTGGGTGCCTTCAAGTTGTTTCCAACTTATGGTGACTCTAATGGTGAACCTATTGGGGTGTTTTCTCGGGGTTGAGAGTGTGTGATATGCCCAAGGTCAGCCCAATGGGTTTTCATGCCCGAGTGGAGAATTGAACCCTGGTCTCCAGAGTTGTAATCCAATGTTCAAACCAGTTGAATTCGCAGCAAATCTCATGAAATGAATTAGCCTATTTCTGCCAACCCTGGATGGTTCTGCAGTAGCAAAGCATTCTAGGAGTATATAATGGGAACTTTGGTACCAGGCAGTATCAGCAATAACAATAGAGTGTTTTGTACAGTTCATATGATCCTAGAGCTTATTTGCAGTGTGGAGCTGAAGTTGTTCATAGAGTAATTCAAGATGCATCAGCCTCACCTTTCTGCTGGACATGGATCTCCTGAATGCTTTGATAGCTTTCAGCACTCCTTCTATTATTCATTGAAAGACATCTTCAAACAATAAACTTGCTTCATTTCTTGCTGATACTTTACTTTCCATCCAACTTACCTGGAAACTGGCAGTCAATCTAGAATAGTGGTCCTTAACCTTTTCTTTACCAGGGACCCTCTTTAAATATCTTTTGTTGCCATGGACACAAAACTCAAGATTTAAAATCCTAACTTATCAACTTATTTTTTAAAGTTGCTCATCAAGGGTCTTCTGATTTGGAGAGAAGGGAGAAATAAATAAATGCACACACTCCTGTTATAAAAATTTTATTGGAATGATTCCATATAAATCAATAATAACAATAGCAATAAACCTGACACTGAATCATGGCTTAATATCACTTGATTTTAATTAATTAATTAATTAATTAATTAATGAGAAGGGTGGTGCTGCATTTCACTTATAAGCATTGTTATATCATTATACGTTCTGCTTCAACTCATAGCTCAGATTGTTCCTATCAATTATGCTAGGGGCAAAATGGAGTAGTGCTGAACAATTATTAAGCAATGCTTGTCTCCAACAACACCCCTCTAAAAGAACTTTAGAACCTTTCAGTACAAGTCTTGTACTCGATTAACGTAAGAGCTGCAAATTATTCCCAGGAAACAGCAGCTGATGGCAAATATGGTGAGCACAGACAAGCTAGTCAACTAGCAGCAGGTGAAGGAGGGCAAGGCAGTGGCCACAACTTATACTTTTATCAATATCCAGTTTCACCTTTTTCTGAGTGACACTTTTCTGGAACCTCTTGCTAAAAGATGTGATGGCAGCCAGGCAGACACACCAGTCCCCATGTGTTGAAACCATTTGTTGCAGCTTCCCACAAATCTCAGGAGACAAGTGGTGAAAGAGGCAGCCGCCCCCCCCAAAAAAGACAAACAACTCTTCCTTTACAATAAATATCAACTTCTTCTTCTCTGGGATTTGCAGGAGTCTCTTCCACTCTCTCCAAGCATATATTTAAAGAGACTTTCTCCCCAGTCCAGCCCACACAGACCCAGCCTATAGTATCCTGCATTGTCCATCCGCTGCATTAGGGAGACATCTGGAAAACCTTGTAAAGCAGCCTCTCAGCTGAAAACAGACATTACTGGCCTCTCCCTGGCCAAAAGTCCCATCTTCAGGAATAGTTATCCCCATCTGCCCTCTTCTTGCCAGAAAGTCTCAGTGTCTCCACTCCCCACATACCATGTTACTCTTCTAATCCCCCCAATGGTCTTAGTGAGAGAGCTCCCCCACCTTCCACACAATCCTTCAGGAAACTCACTTTCTCTCACTCGAGCAAACCTTCAACAGTTGCTGCCATCTTCCCTCCATCCCACTGACTCTCAGTGAGGCCCCTGAAACTATTTCTCATCCCCTGAAGAGAGAAAGCAGCAGCAGTGGCATCAGGGCAGCCTGGGAGATCTTGCGAGAGAGGACGAAGGGGAGTTCACCTATCTCATCTTCGCACTACCAGATGCTCTGCCACTGCTTCACAGCTTTAAGCAACTCCCGCTTCTCCATACACACTACCATCCACTCACCCACCAACCCTTGACTACAGGTGCCCACCCCACTGATTAGAGTGTCCTCCCCTCCACACTTATCAGGCCGGAGACGGCAGCCAGGTATATACTCCTGTGCCAGCCTGCCAGCTCATCAGGAGGAAATGTCCTGTTTGTTGCTTCTCTGCCCAGAGAGAACACCAGGCCAGGTGACAGGGCACCCCTGCCCCATTCCTACTCTAAACTGCAGGAGCTTGCCCAACCTGCCCACACATCTCCTTTGCTTCCCTGCTGTCCTCACACACTCTCTCTCACTCACACACAAAACCTGACCACTCTACTTCCTCTATTACAGGCGGAACTCCCATCTCCAAATAGCCATTGGTTGCCCACTATTGAAGGCGAGCTTTGGTGCTGCTACTTGTAAACCCTATTGGCCAAGGCAGCTGCACCCCCTGTGAGGACATTGCACCTTTCTGGGGGTCCATGAACCACAGGTTAAGAACTGATGATCTAAAGAATAGACAGCAAATGAACTGTAGGTAATGGTGGTTGGTGATTCCAATATCAGTGAGGTTGTGAAACTGATCCAGATTTTGCTCTGAACTTTAAAGGAGCAATACAAGGTACTGAACTCTGTCCCCAGAATCCTTTCAGCACTTCCATAGTTCCTTTGCATTCAGACTAAAGCCCATAATGGATTTACTGTCCTACTGATGTCAGCACCACCAACTGCCTCTGAGTGTTGGCTCTCTCCATCCTGACTATAAGCCCTTTCCACTAACTATGGGGCCTGTTCACATTGTCACTGCAGTATGGCACTGCAGTATTGGCTAGCAGAGGACCATAGGCCAACACAGAGAAATCCACCAAGTTATTGACTTAGGGCTCCTTGATTGTTTTCTCTGTACAGCCAGGCTCATAGAGGTATAAATACTCCGAAGCATAACTGAGAGTCAGGATGTATGGGCCGTATACATCTTGGCTATGCTTCTCTTCATAAATTCATTTCTATTTAGTTTTGCATGAGAAATTCCATAGACTGCATCTATTAGCCACTTGTCTTACTCCTCAGAGACAAGAAAAAATATTGAAGGATTTCAAGAATTAGTTTTGGCTATAACAAGTAGATCTTCATGCAGACATTTCTCCTGTACTCAGATGCTTGTCATCGCTTGGAGTACACATTTGCAGAGGTTAGAAATCTAAATCACATCACATCTTTTAAAATACTTTCACGACTTAACTGTCCTTCCTATCTTAGGCTCCTCACATCTAAATTGCTCTGCACAGCTAGAACATGTCAGCCTTTGCATTATTCATGGGTACAGTATTTTTAATTCTACAGAGCAGTGAAAACACATTGATCCGAGCATCATTCTCCTTGGGGATTACCTTCTAGTTAACATTGCACCAATTCCTGGCATCACGTGTGAAATTATCCCTTCTGTCTGCATTGCCACTCTACTGACTCAAAACTCATGGTTGTAGTTCAAGATAGGAATTTTTAAAGTTTTACTATATAAAAACAAATCATTTAACACCCCCCCCACATTAACATAACCCTTCCTGGAGATGATATAGAATGAAAATCATAAATCAACAAGAAGTGTTGATCTAGCCATGTAACTTAGCCATTCTCTGTTTTTATCATTTTGAGTTGTCCTGTGCTTGACCAGTGAAAAGCATTCATCATTTAGTGGTGAAGTACTGGTGCTGGAGCCACTGCAGAGACATCTGCTTTATACCACCACTTTTTAATTTAGTGTTTGAGCCTCTATTTGAAGACTATTGCTGTCCTACTGTATTTGAAAGGGAGGTCAAATGTGACCTGCACCAAATAAAACTCCCATATCAAACAACAATTTGTTTTATCAAGGAGAGGGAGCATTAAGTCCTGTCACACTATGCAGTTATAGCACTATGACCCACTTAAGCTGCTGGGGCTGCATCCTGTGGAATCACGGGATTTACAGTCAGTAGAGAGTCAGTAGAGGAGCTCTATGGCTAAGAATTCTGAATATTCCCCCATAAACTGAAAGTCCCAGAATTGCACAGACATCGCCATGGCAGTTAAAGTGGAATTATAGTGGTATACGTTTGTAGTGTGTAAGGGCCCTAAGTAATTGCTAGATTTAAATTTGAAAAAGGGAGGAAAATTTTTTATTCTTTTCCCCCAGCAGCCCTCAGTATAATCTACAGTCTGTTTCATACTGAAAGTCTAACCTTATTAGCAGCATGATCTCACTCAAAAAGAACTCCTACTGAGTTCAGTGGGTCTTACTCTTAGGAAAATGAGTGTACAATATTCATTTATTTCCTACTTTTCTTCCAGTACTGGGGCCCAAGATGGCTCATGATATAATTTACAAAGAGATACTATTAAAAACACAATCAGGTTATCATATTAAAATAAAATTAAACAAAAGATGCTATTAAAATAGAAAGCAACCAAATTAAAAACATTGTTAATACATTGGACACTCCAACCCCTCTGTGAAAGACCCATCCTAAGCAGCTGGTCAGTAGTAAACAGAATAACAAGGCCGGCTCCATTGCTGGTTTGGGCTGCAGCGGTGCTTCTTTACAGTGGAATAAGTAAATACAAATGGGATTATACATTAGCTATCTTCTACATCCCATCTGAATACTACTGAAAACTGCACACTTGGGGGCTTCAACTATCTGGCCTTTTCTCTCTCTGTGTGGCCTTCACCATATTTTGACTAATGTCCAGAATAAAAAACTGTAGTGAACTCAAAAGCTTGTGCACCTCTTCTGGGTTCTATGAGGACAATCATAAAGGAATGTTGCAAACACAATCACAATGTAAGTCATGTGTGTGTGTGAGTGAGTGTATACACACAATACAACAAATAATAAATATTAAATATAACACATACTCAGTGTCTCCATGCAGCCAATGAGGTGCCAGTGCAGAAGCTGTTTGGAGAAATATTCTCCAATATGTGCTACTCAGTGGTATAGCAAGCAACTTTAACAGCAAATCTTGTAGACAATATTCAAGGGGGAAAAGGCCCAGTCTTTATCCTGGGCAACTGCAGCTCATCGCCTTTCCAGCTCTCCCTCTCTTTCTGAACTCAACGGGTTACGCTTTTAGAATTACTCCATCTACTGAGTCAAGACAGTAATTCACAGAGGTTACGCTTATTCTGAATTTTTTCACCTTTTTTTATTGGTCCTAATAATCATACTGCCGTACTGTGGCTTCTGGAGTTTTACTAATGGCTCAATAAGGCAACCTATGATTCTTGTGCATATGGTGCTGAGTGCTAAAGTATTTCCTGCAAATCTAATAATCTACCATACGTGGATCCAAAAGGGCAGCAGATGTTTTATAGGGTTTAAAATTGGAAAAGAAATGATCCTAATGGACAGCTTTTCTTGCTTCTTTGAAAAATTCTGTTTATAAGCTGTACACCAAAACTTTAATGGAGTATGTAGTACAGTGCCAGTTTGCAAAAGTATAATAGCATCAGTATAGGCCAACTATTTATTTGTTTTTTATATATGCTGGATGGTAAGTTATTATGCAGTAGTAAGCAATTTATATTACTTGTTTTCCTGCAGCGCACACAAGGCTAACCATCCAGTTTATGGTACTGAGCTGAGAATGAAGCACAGTTTGAATATACACACTGATAGTGTGTAACTGATAGTTCCACTATCTAAAATCAGCATAATATATAAAACTGACAGTGATGGCTAGAAACCGCCACAAAGTGTAGTGGAAAGAAAGTAGCTTTGACTTGCTGAGGTATCAATATAAACCATGGTTTGCATTTATAAACATCAGTTTGGCACTACCACCTTTTGTGTGTATGTATTTTAAGTATCTTTCACCTGCCTTTTTCATCAATAACTACTAGTCCAGTGTCTGCTGAGTAGGTTCGAGTCCTCAGCCATTTCCACGAGTCTGTTATAGCACGATGATTCCACTTTCAACCTCCTATGGAATCCTGGGGTTTGCAGTTTCGGGAGGGGCTGGACGACCCCTCCTGAAACTGCAATCTCCAGGATTCCATAGGAGGTTGAAAGTGGAATCATCGCGCTATAACAGACTGTGTGGAAATGGTCCTCCTTAGGCTGTTTTTGAGTCCTCCCTCCCCTTCCAGGTTTCTCCCACCCAGAAGATTTCTGCTCCTGAAAAGCCTGGTTTCCCCCAAGCCTGCTGATAATTGTGTCTTGTAAGTGATTGATTCCGTCTGGCCTAATAAGCAGTGGTGTTTGCATCTCAGACTCTTTAATTACAAGAAATGCTACATCAAATCAAAAGTTAAGCAGAGAGCATTATGCAGTAATACAACAGCTAAGAGCTAAGAGAATAAGCACATCCCCCCCTTTTTTTTTTGAAAACTCAAAACGTAAAAGTTGCTCTTGCACCTACTTGTATGAAATACTGCTGTCGATATTCTCAGAAGAGTACCGGTAGGTATCCCATACCCTCTAGCTGTTCCAATTAATCCTCCATGCTCCCACTTTTTAAACTGTGTTTAAATTGTTCTGTTTTCTCTCTCATCCTCCCAGTTTTCCTCTTTGTCCTTGGCTTGCTTTAGTTGCTGCAAAGTGAGCTCAAAGTGCAAAAGTAGTTTGCACTCAATCACCTCAGTGGGAGGGAGCGGAGAGCAGAGGGCAGAATACTAAACTTCCCAGTAGCTTCTCAGCAAATACCTTTAGCTTCTTTCAGTTTGTGTATTCTTTCTCGTCTATATGTTTTGCCATCTTGACCACACTCTGGACTTGGTTAGCCACATATGTCCCAATTTTCATCCATTAAACAGTGAAAGTTATGCTATCCATTTAATTTTACCCAGACCTGTCAAGAAGTGGAAAAAGCTGTCAGCAGTCTCTTATTTTTTAAAAAAGTAAAGGCATGTAACACAAAGAAAGCCAATGTTGTATAGTGGTCTGAGTGTGGAACCATGACCCTGGAGACCAGAGTTCGATTCCCCACTCAGCCATGGAAACCCACTGGATGACCTTGGGCGTATCACACACTCTCAGTTCCAGAAATCCTCACTTTAGGGTTGCCATAAGTTGGAAACGACTTGAAGGCACACAACAACAATGTAACACAACCCACCTCATCTATTTCTCTAAAATTCAGACAAAGAGACTGGGACTGAGTAGGAGTGCTCCAGTGACTGGGGAAGGGATCAACGGAATCCCAGGCCTCCACAGAAATCCACACTTGGGAGGATCCACTGCAAATCTGGGTTTAACCAAAAATCAATCTATGTGGCCCAAGTTTACCCACCAGCTGTCTCTCTCCTCTTTATTCTGAGTAGGTGTGCAAGTTCCTTTTTCAGGGCTATGTGATAACGTGCACAGCTCTCTTGTTCAACCTACGTTCCAAGTGCACAGACGAGTTCTTCCAAAGTAAAAGCCTGGTGGTGTGTTTTACACCCAACAGGTTGCAAAGTATTTCCAGTGTATAAATGATATCTGAAGATGAAATATGAAGCAGGTTTTGTAAATCAAGATTTGTATAATTTGTATACTTCTATTTGGAGTATATGATCTCCTCTACTAACAGTAGACACAGTCTTAAAAATGTATAGATATAACAGGCTTCTTTTTTAAACAAACAAACAAACAAACAAACAAATTGCATTCTGCATTTATTTTTGAATAAGGCTTTCATTTTCAGAAAATGCAACATCAGGATAACAATAGTTAAACCCAATATGCATCTGACATTGAGGGAGAATGTGCTGATTCACTAGAAACCTCTTTCGTAGTATTCCAATAGATGCTTTGAGGTAGTGAGCTTATTGCCTCCCTATGCACAATGCACTCTCAGGCGGCCCTTCTCTCTCTCTCTGCCTCAAGGTGAAAAATTAAAGTTAGCAATGCAAGCTCAGCACTTTCTTTATCTCTTTCAATATTTTTTCAATAGCAGAGTCAAGTGTAAAGGCAGCATCCTCTTGCATTTACCATATCTGAACAAAGCTCATGGAGATGAAAGTGAAACATATTTGTATTGGCTTGTAATCCTTTATGCTCTTATCAGAGTGGATGCTTTGCCTGAAGGAAAACAAATATGTAATACACTTTCATATTTTGGGACAGGGTGTTGGTAGAATAGAGGACAAACAGTACAATTCGCAGAGAAAGCATTTGTCATCTCATCTTTGCGTTACAAAGGGAGTTATGTTCTCCCTTCAAAAAGCAGTCTGTAAAGCCCTGGAGTACAACGTGGTGTTGTTTGATTCATTACACGTTGGAAATCAGGTTGAGGATCCAAAGAATCATGAAAGCAGTTTTGTCAGCCCAGGCAAGCTTTAGACTTGTTCTTCTCAAGCAGCATACCCCTGCATGCCCTGTTACTACAGTTTACTAACTGCTTTTGAAGTTGAGGTTAGTTTCTAAAGCAGTTTATCATATGCCATGGAGTGAGCTGTTCAAAGAGAAGGAAGGGAGGGAGGGAGGGAGGGAAGTAGTTTAAAAATTTCAGAGGGATAGTGCAAATCCCTTATGTCAGTTGAAGGTTGAAATCCTGTATGGGACTTACATGGGATTACTATACTCGTGTATAAGTTGACTAAATTTTGACTAAAAGTTTTAGTAAAAAAAAAAATCACCCCCCAAAACCTGGGTCACCTTATCCATGGGTCAGGGTGAGGACTTGTATTTTAACTCTTATGTTTTAAAAAAGGAACCATCCCCTTCTCTGAATAGAGTGGTTAAAGGCAAAAGCTTAGTCTATTTGGGGATAACCTAAAAGAAGCACCCACCCTTTCTGCTTTCTCCACCGCAGTGCCACTCCTGGCTATTTTGAATGCTTGGGTAGGAAAACTGCTGTGGCTTCAGCCAGGGGCAGCTGTCCTCTTGAGGTGGGAAGATGGCTGTGGTGGAGGCTGAAGTGGCTGATGCTTCCCCTTCTCCACAGAATGTCCCTCAACTTATCCAAGGGTCATATCAAAATTCATAATTTGGCCCCCAAACCTTCCCTCAACTTATACATAAGATTGACTTGTATGTGAATCTATATAGTAAGTCTCATCAAACTTAATTCTGTTCAACTTACTTCATAGGAGAAATATACAGGGTTGCTTTGTACATGCCTTCTAAATATTTATTTCTATTTATAAAGATGTTTTTGCCCCTGCTTTTGGCTCTGAAAATGCTTACAATAAAATCAGGATGTACATTTTAACAAGTCTTTAACAGCAAAAAAAAAAAAAGGTAAGTTTTATAGGAGACTTTCCTAAGCAAAAATGAGTATGAACTGTAATTTAGAACTGGAGCTTAAGATGATGTATCCAGACAGCTATTATGGTTACTCAGGTGTAGAAACACAGGTCATAATCCAAAGAATCGCAACTGGATGTGTGTGGGTCCACGGGGAGTTTGAGGCAGGTGTTTCTCAAGTATTAGTTCTCTATTTGCAATGGTACATAAATTTTGAAATGGACTGTGTGTTTTTCAAACACAACTGTGACATGTACGGATCAACTATTCAAAAAGAGAAAAAAAGCCAACAATTCCAATCATCTAACACAGGTCCTTCCATGAGCCTAAGCAGCTGCTTGAATCCTTGCTGCTGGGATAATCCAGATGACCAGGAATGTGTGGTCTAGCTTTAGTGTAATACAAAACTGCCACACAAGCTCAACCAAAGATAAGCTACCCAAAAGGGGGGTAAAACTGTGGCAGTCATAGTTCCCAGAGGTGGAGAAGGGAAATGCAAATCTTTCAGGAATAAAATGAAGAACAAAGTTTAATGGAAAGATGGGTTATTTTTTGTGGAGGAACAGAGGAAGTGATCTTTGGTGGCATTTGGAATGATATGCCAGGCAAGAGCTTAGTCCCTAAAGTATTTTAGGAAAACCTGAAGAGTCACAAAATTGCATCAGTGTTATGAAGGGAAATGATTGCTTCTGCAGTGACTGACAATATTCAGTGACTGACTCACTTGAGAAACACATGACACTACAGTGAGTTTGTTGTTATTTGCCATCTAGTTGACTTTGAGGTGTGATGACTCTATGAACGAGAGACTCTTCAAGATCTCCTGTCATCAGCTGCCCTGCTCAGGTCTTGCAGTCTCAGGGCTGTGGCTGCTTGATTGAATCAGTCCACCTCCAGTGCAGTCTTTCTCTTTTCCTACTGCTTTCCACCTTATTAAGCATGATTGTCTTCTCCAAAGAATTATGTTGTCTCATTATAAGGTAACCATTATGGGTGGGCACATTATTGAGAGGAAGAAGTTGTACGTCACCTGATATAAAACAAAATGTTTTCAAAGCTGGAAGACTGCAGTGTCCTTCAAGCAGAGGCAGAGCCTTGAGGAAAGATTTCTGGACTTCATAGGTCAAAGGGATAAAGTGAATGTTTTCTTTTTAAATGGATAATTTGGAAAGCTCATGGACTTATGACCAACTGATAAGCAAAAGAGGCTTTTCTAACACAAATGTCAGGAAAGAGTACTAGGGAGAAGGAAACGGCTGACTCTCCAGATGTGGAAAAGGGCACATCCTGAACTAGTTCAGACACACAAGCAACCTAGATGCATACTACTTTTCCCTCCAGTAACTGGAGGAAAATACTTGTTTAAAAAACCAACAAGCTTGAGTAGGCTTCCTCGTTTTACATTGGCTGAATTGATATTGGTTGTATTGCTCATCTGAATAATTCAATAGATACCCAGATTGTTAGGTGCCCCATGCTGAGATCATAACCTTTTTCACCTTACCTTACCATGGATTGATGAGTTCAAGCATGGGGCTGAAGCAATCAGATAACTAGCTAATAAAGTACCCAAAACAAATCCAAGCTGAATGCAAATGTGAACTTGCATACTGTGCGCCTGCACTGACTCTCAGAAAGTTTTGTAATAGCTAGAACACTCTTGAAAAACTTTAACTATTTCAGGTTACTAGTGACAGGTGAGCTGCCCTCAGTTTGTGTCAAATTGGCTTAGTATTTTCAGGTTATCAGGGCAAACATTTGGGATAAACGCCCATCTTGTAATGATGGTGCATTGTGTGCTAATCAAGCTGTCTGTGCACATACAGGCCATTGCATTGACTCTGGAAACTGTAGTTTGGTTTGATATAACATAAATGCTTAACAGTGGACAGACAGTGGATGTTCATTGCTATGGCTTAGGGAGGCCCTCCATCTATTTCTTCACACAAGTATTGCTTTGCAAATGAAATGTGCATTTAAAAAGAGTCACAGTAAAGGGCCACATTAAATAATTTCTGTGCACACATCTTAGAAAGCATCTGGCTTTTGGCACTTGCTGAATCCTGCTGAATTCTGGCACCTCCTGAATCCTGGCTATTTTGTCCAGAATCATAGTTAACACTCTGAGCCAAAGAAGAACTATAAGGGGTACCTAATGGAAACCACTGTTTTATAAAGTACGGGTGAGCAACTGTGAAAGGCTGTGGAGAGCTGCACCCTACCCACAAAAATATCAAAATTTTTGTTTTGCCTTCTAGGGGGTGTAGATGGTATTTTCACAACGTTTTTAGACCCCTTTGGAACATATTAGGAGCAGGGGGAGGCCTTTTTAATAACTTCCTGTCCACTTTCTGGTTTAAAAAAAGACTTCTGGAATTAAGTTGGCCTATGGGTCAAAAACATGTTAAAATGCCTTCATACCTCTGTGGGCATTTTGGGACAAAAATTATTTTTGAACCCTAGGGGCTCTGGGGGATGTATAAAGCCCATGGGCCACACCTTGCCCACCCCTGGTATAGAATGAGGACTAATAGTGGAAGCAGAGTTTCTCACTGTCTATTACTGCATTCAACTTCCTGTATCCTCCCAAAATCCGCTCTGGGGGGTTCCAGAAGGAACTTCCTTGGAGGATAAAGGAAGTAGATCAACTCCTTTCTGCTCCCACAACTAGAATTTCTGGCAGTGAAAGATCTTCAGCAGATTGCATCTATCTTGTTTATGGAAGTAACCAAAGTATACAGAAGCAGGTTCCTCCTCCATGGGAAGGCATAAAAAAAAACCTTGTATCAACAGCTTAAGCAAACTCAAGCACTATTCATCCAATATGTACTGTGGCCTCATGGCACCCTTATTTCCTTTTTCCCAAGATTTCATATCACTCCAAATGCCTTGGTGTTATCCTAGCTGAGCCAGCCTTTTTGTTGTGAGTTTTTGGCTGGTTCACTGCTTACTACTTCATCCAGCAGAAGAAGTTCTCAGTTTCTGGGTGAGAGGGAAAGAAAGGAAAATTATTCAGTGGGGTGGAAACTCAAGAGGCTTTCTCAATATGTTGTCTTGGAGCCTCGACAGGGGATAAGTCTAGTGGTTGCTCAGCCTAGTTGGCATTCAAGAAACTGGTGGAGACTATATTCTTTCTCCTTGCTTTCCAAATAGCTGCTCCACTGACACTGCAACCTTTCCTGTCCTCTCACCCCAGGTTGGCATCCATCCCCCTCAATTACCTTTTGACATCATTTAGTCCTTTCCTGTCTCTCCATCTCCATCTCCATCTCCTTGCCCCCATGGCTGTTTCTGGATTTGTCAGCAGCCCAGTGGCAACAAAGGAATAAAGTAAATGTGGGATGATTCCCTCACAGTGCACCCCTGCCAGACCGTGTCACGATGTAAATCTAGATGAGCCAAAAAGTATGGATCAACCTAATTCACTTTGTGCCTTCTAATTTATCCCAGTGCTTTCTATTGAACACTGCAAAGACAGGTTCCTTTACTGTAAAAGACCTGGTAGTACCTACCATATTCAATTTAATCTGCAACTTATTTTAGGCCCTTTTCGCACGCCATTTCAAATGTGAAAGGACCTCTGGAGCGTCACATGACTGCGAGGACCATTTCACATGACTTCTTTGCAATTGTGCAATGCTGCTGGGGCTAGTAGGCAGCGATCACAGAATATATCATTTTTGGCTTCTTGCTGAAAATGAAGTGTGAGTGCGCGTTGCTCCCGGGCCCCATACGCACTTACCTTGCATGTGGAGCCTCCAGAGATGCGGCCCTCATGCTTCCTCCCCCAGCACAGCCTGGGAAAGTATCCAGCTGCACTGCGGAGGGAAGGGGCGGAGCCCTCATGCTTCCTTCCAGCCAGCAGGGAGCTGCTGTGGAGAAGAAGCAGAGGAGATGTGAGTGCCTCTCGCAAGAGGCTGCTCACGTGATCCCCACACACCCACATCAGGACCAGGTAAGGTGCGGAAAGGGCCTTGAAGTTCTAGTTGTAGTGGGACAGTGGGGAAGTTTCTCAAGAATCTGCTAGTCTGCATGGAACCTCACGCATGCAGCAAGTGTCTTGGATAGCTGTCTCAAAAGACTGCATCAAATAGGATGGGCAGATGCAAAACAGGACAGAGATCTTGTACCTTTAATATTTCTACCAAAAAAAAAAAAAAGAGAGAGAGAGAGACTTTTTTCCCCAGGAGAAACTTCCATGACATGGTGAAATTCCTACTTATACAGAACTATTGAAAATGCAACATCCTACAGGTAAAGAGCTCAAATGCTAGGGAGGATTATATTAAAAATTTTGACCATTCCTTTTGAACAAATATCCCAGGTGCTTTAAATGATTTTTTTTTCTCCAAGAAGATTAAAAAAGAATTTTGAGTAAGCTATCGTAGTACTGTTAAAAAGGAAACAGAAAAAAGGGCCTATTTGCCTTTGGTTTGCAGCCTAAATGTTCTTGTAGGTGAACCTAAAATTGCTAAGATCTTGAGGATATTCCCTCTTTCCCTTTCCATATAGATATAAAAATCTCAGTGGGTCGTAGCTGGAAAGCTATAAAATTAGACCCACATTCAGTTTAAAATGGCTGAAAATGGGATGGAATAAAGTAACTCATTGACCAGGCAGGACAGAATGGATTCCATGAATAGGTTTTTAAAGAGAATTATTTAAGTGAAAGTGCCTATTCATTTTGTAATAGACGATATGATATTAAGAGTTTCATGAGGAAGAATTTTACCCTACCAAGAAAACAGTCCATTCAAATTATATCACTTCATCATTCTGATGGCTATGTGACAAGTCTTGCCAAAGTTCATACATCAGACATCTGTGCCTCTGAAAAATTTCGCATTCGTAATAGGCTGTCATTTGAGTGTCTAATTCCATCTTGTAGTGTATTCTCTTTGTGAATTGCTGGATTGTCTGATGACTGTCAAACTAAGCTTATCACTCTTTGAAATGTGATATTTTTACTACTGCAATTGTCTCTGCCTGTTAAGGTTGTCCACAGTATTGAGGACACAGAGGAAGAAAATATGCATCATATTCCTTCCTCTCTCATCTAGGTTACTCACTTGATATGTTGCTCATATGTTCCAAGTCCAATCTGCTTATACTTTGCAGGTACCATGGCAGATTCTGTAGTGATGATGAAACTGGATTCTAGCTGGGCTGAGTTTAATGTCTTAAAAGTATCCTTAACTCTGTGTCACTTATTCTCTTGAAAATACTGTAAATACAGGCTGCCCTTCACATTCGCTAGGGATCCCTGCAAAAGTGAAAAAACACAAATTTCAAAATGTGTATGTGTGAGTATCTGTGTGTCTGTGGGAAGGGGACTGAGGCATGGTAGGGAGAAAAGGCATCCATGGTCCAAAACACGTCAGGGAAAGAAGAGAGAAAGGAGATGGGTCAGCATGGTTGCCTTATATTTTTTCTTTCACCCATCTCCTTCCTTGGGTTTGTGTGGGGCAATGGGAGAGGGTTTATGGTGCTGACAAATTGATCTGTAAGTCATCTTTAGGAGGAGGGCCAGAGGTGGTTTTCTAAAAGGCTGCATGGTCTGACCAGAGCCACTAAGGTCGAAGCTGTAACTGATGGCAAGTCCAGCTATTGTGTCCCACTGGCAAAGGACAAGTTAAGAATATAGCAGCCTGTGAACTGATAAATGGTTTGGTACAAATTGCCCAGAATTGCAGATTTCTCAGTTCAGTACAGTGACTCTAACACAAAGTATTATCAAGCTGCCCCTTGATCAGTTCTATTATAATGAAGTCTGTGTTTTGAGAAGGAAACATGTGTTTAGGTATTAATTGTGCACCAACTGCTACCACTACCACTCTGTGCATGTGGACATTTTATAAGTGTCAACAGAGAGGGGAAATAGCATAGTGGCTAATGTCTATAAACATGAATAAATTATATCATGCTTTCTTTATTGAAAGATGCTGCCTAAGATCCAAAGCGCACTTTTGTGCATACGAAAAGTCTTCCAGATCTATTCTCACTGCAGTGCCTAACCCTGTATTATAGGCTGCTCCTCCATTTCCTTCCTTCATTTCAGGCACAACTTGTAGTATTAGGCTTAGAAGCTGTTTTCAGAAGAGGAACGGTTCAGGACCACACAGGGCCTATTTATAGGATGACTGCTTTAATTTATTGGCTTAATGAACTGCCATGTCTTTTCTGGGAAAGCTGAGTAGCAGCACTTGTTCCAGTTCTAATTGCCATATCTATCTCTTATGTAATTACAGACAGCAGTGTTGTTTACATGTTGTCTGCCTTGTACAAACAGTGGTTACACTAATTTAAATTACATCATGTATAGGTAGTTGGAAAGAATTGGTAAATAAATAGGATAATTTCATAGCTGTGTGTGTATATCATATTGCTAGGCACTGTGTAGGCTGTGTAGGCGGCTATTGCTAATGAACTAAGAGTTGATCTAAATAATTGAAGAAGTTAATATTTCTGCCTGGCTGATCAATTCAACAAAACCCTTAGTCTTTTAAAAATAAGTGTATAGCTGTGTCTTGGGAAACAACTTGAATGTGAAAGATTTATTATACTGTATTCACAAGAACAAACTGTGATTGTGCAACGGACTGAAAAGACTTGGTCCTATTTTCTGTGGTGGGTACTAATTAGAACATATTGAATATAAGACACTAAAAAGAAAGACTTGGCCTGTGCATAGTGTACTATTAATTATAGGCTGTTGCAAGTAATGTGTATTCTGGCTACTTATCATTCACACTTTATGTTTGGACCTCACCAGCTGAGATGATAAAATCTCATTGTGCATATGGACTAATTTTAAATCTTGTTTATTTGTTTGTTTTTAATCTTTAGAGTGTTTCTGAGAGCCATCAACAAATTTTCTGAGACTATGAATCAGAAGTTTCTGGAAAACATGAATTTTGAAGAACAAGTGAGTGGCTGTCTGATTTTGTTTATATTATAGAACCAATGTGGTATTGTGGTTTGAGCATTGGATTACGACTCTGGAGACCAGGGTTCAGTTCCCCACTCGACCATAGAAACTCACTGGGTGACCTGGGGCACGTCACACACTCTTACCCCCAAGAAACCCTGTAACAGATTCCGCTTAGGCTCACCATGTCAGAAATGACTTGAAGGTACACAACAACAACATAGTTGTCGACAACAACAGCCAGAACACATAGTAATAGTAGTGGCAGTGGCAGTGACAGTAGCAGTAGCAAGCTGTGTATTGCATATTGTAATGGGCAGTACTACTCCAAATATGAACGATGTTGGTTTGGTAAATAAGAAGGGCTGAAGTCTAAAGGTAATGTAGCAAAATAACTCACTTTGCAGCTAGAACACGAAGTCTCCTTGGACTGTTACTCTATACACACTCATTTATACCTCTCTCTTTCTCTTGAAACATAGAAATTTCCAGGCATAGAAGCCTGTATCTTTTTGCAGTTTTGAGTTGTGAGTGTGTGCTAGGGATGCCAGGTTGGATACAGGAAGGGAATTCTGTAGCTTAAATCTTATGTAGATCATGGAGCAGGATGAGCTAAACCAGCATTAGCTGTATCCAGAGTAACTCCACTGAAATGAATGAGACTTACTGGACACCAATAAATTATGTATCAGTGATTGTAATTGCCCTACTGCAAGTAGAACTAATATTGGATTCCACGCAATAGGTGTAGAATGAGTGCGTAGAGTACAGCCTCTAGAGCTGTTCTTTCCCACACCTCTACCTTCCCCAACCTCTTTCTACCTCAAAACATCTTCCAAATGCCTTCTAAGGGGCATGTTTTTGCCACACACACCCTGGCCATTTTAGGTCCAGGAAAGGCCTTCTTTTAAAACAGAAACTGATCAGTAAGTGACTTCCCATCACATTGGCCCTTTCCACACCTTAACTTTTTTCGGTGCTGGCATGTGGGGATTGCACAAGCAGCCTCCAGCGAGAGGCTCTCGCATCCCCGCTGCTTCAGCTCCACACAAGCTGCCTGGTCCCGAGCAGGTAGCGTGAGAGCCCTGCCTCTTCCTTCTGCAGCACAGCTCTGGAGGCTCTGCACACATGGTAAGCACGCATGGGGCCCTGGAGCAATGTGTGATAGTGCACCATTTTTGGCTGAAAGCTGAAAATGAAAAAGTGTGCAAGCAGTGCCTGCCAAACCCTGGAGCATCGCGCGATTGTGAGTGCATTGTGCAGATCGCTCCTCACAATCGTGCAACGCTCGATTGCCATGCAAAAAGGGCCATCCTGTTGCAAAAGAGAGAGGAAAATTTCTAGAGAGTATGGGGGCTTTTAGAGACAATTTTTTTTTTAACAGTGGATGAGTTGGGGGCACAGTCCTTCTAGGTCTCCTGAGGGTGCCAATGTGGCTCTCTAAAGATAAAAATCTTTCCCAATGAAATAAATTTGCAGGGCTGTAGTGGAGAGAGCAATAAGATATGCCAGAACTGTGAAGCAGTCTTGTGTTTTTATATCCATACTTCTGGGAGCAGGACTGAGAGACAATAGCATTTGAGACCCTTGCAGTGTAGTCCAGTTTTGCTATACATTTCTCTGATATTTTAACATAAAAGAAATGCAGTTTATGGGCCACGAACCTGATTATAGTAGTAGCAAAAGCAACTGTATTGTGCATGCACATTCAAGCTTGCACACACACACACTATTGCATATGGGTAGATCAACATATTGAGCCAGAGCCTGCTGGGATCTGAGAATAGATTGGGTTGGACCAGCTGACAACTGAAGCAGCAGTGGTTTCTCCTTGCTGTGAGAAGATGTGGGGAAAGGCTTGTTTAAACAATATTGAGTGCTCAGTGCTGCAGAGCAAAGCTACTCAGAGTAGCGGTCCCTGGACTAGAGGCAGTCTGTGAGCCAAAGAGTCTCAAGAGAAGATACAGTTGTAGGCAATGGGCACAAATATGGTACCTGTCTCTGGAACACTAGAATGCTGCTGTGTAGGAGCATAATGTTCTGTGGCTGAACATGTAAGGAGGAAACTAGGTAGCAGAACAATTTTGAGGTGAGTGCCTGCTGGTCCTTGCTCTCATCCATATTCTCTCTGGGCCTATCAAAGGTGGTAAGAGATATGTTAGAGCAGCGATGAGCAAAATGCAACACAAAACAGAGAAGGTCTGCGACCCGCTCCCCACTCTTTGTGTCTACTAACTGTCATGAAATGTTAACTCAAAGAAGCTACATGAGCAAACACAAGGAAAAGGCAGAGCTGTGTTGCATACCTTCTGTAGCCAATTTGCAGGGGCAATCCAGATTAATCCTCTTTCCTCCTACTTTTTCAGCTGCTTTTACAAGATCCCAGTTTCTCTCTTCCCCTCCTCTATTGTCTTCAGATTATTTCAATTGCTGCAAATTCACTTCAAAGTACGAAAGTAATTTGCACTCAACTCAGCAGGAAGGGAGGCATGGAATCTTGCTCTAGGTTCAGGCAAAAGGAAACTGCTACAGCCTCTCTTAGCTTGTGTGTTATTCTTCATTATTGCCATTTTGATCACACACGAATGTTATTTGGCAACATGTCTCCCACTTTTCATGTGTGAATTTGTTGGAGGGTCCAGTATTGTAGTGGTGTGCTATGTGTGGGAATGAAAATTATGTCTCCCCTTTTGTGTTTTCTTTGACTTTGTGTCTGTGTGCAAGTGCGGAACTAGCCTTAGTTTTACAGAAAGGCTAGGAGGCCCATCATGGCCCTGATCTTGCCTTTAGCCTTGCCCTCATGTTGCATCCTTAACAACTGCCAAGAAACCAACATTGTATCAAGTGAGTTTCATTCCAGCAGTAATAGATAACCTTTCCCTAGTGCGGAACTTATTCAAAATACCCCCAAATGCATTTCTTTTCTTTCCTTAGCCCTGCTTTTCCTCCTGTTCATTCGAGATATGTACAATCTTTATCCACATTGGAGTTTGCACATTTCACTATGGGGAAAGAATAGGAGGAAAAAAGCTTTAAAAAACATAGAAAAGAGCAACCTTACGATACTTGTTCTTTGTTTTCTGTTTGTTTCTTTGAATATCTCACACCCCCTGTCAGAAACTTATTTTCAGAAAGGTATAGATCGTAACTGCAGGAGGAGTGCTTAGAATATGAAAATGCAGCCTCTAAGTATAATAAAATCTATTTGGATGTTTGTTTCAATAGCTTTTTTTTTTAAACTTCTTTCAATCTTATTCTCACTCTCTCCACCCTACTTTTTTTTATAAGAAGGAAAGAAGAAAAACAGACCTTAGTGTGTTTGATGAGACTGCAACAATATATTTTCCTAACTTGTTTTCTCTTGGCAAATGTGCATCCATAAACAAAGCCCTCTCCTATTTCCAAGTGGATTTAAGGCTTGGGGAAACAGGCCATACTGAATGGACGCTGACAGAGCTCGGTGTCTGGCCAGTTAGTGACACAGCAGGGAAGAGAATGGACATCTCAAAAGGGCATGTTTCTTGGATGGACCCATCTGTTGGCTCAGAGGGAGGACTCACTGAGCAATGAGCGGCTAATTCTTTCTCTGTGTCGGTTCTGGATGAGATGCTTACACAAAGGGAGCAATTAGGACAGTGCTGTATGCCACTCAAATGCTATTTGGTGTCTCACAGTAAATCTGTAGAGCCAGTTGTCCAACTAACACTCAGTTGTTTTAGAGGTAAAACAGTCCAAAAGTTTAAAAATGACTTTGGCCACTAGTGACCAATGCAGTGGTATTTTCTTACAGGAGTGAGGCCCTTTCTGCATGTGTGAAAATAAACGGGCAAAAATGGGACTCACTGGCTTTCTTCTCCGTCCAGGTGAGCCCGTTGGGATGAGGAGGAGTGCAAGCTCGTTGCTCTGCACTGCTCCGGCATCCAAAATGGCAGCTTCCGGTTGGGGGAGGCTCTCCACCAACCAGAGAAGCTTGCCAGCCTAAAGCCCGCCCCCGGCAGATCTGCTGGCACGCACTTGCGTGCGCCTGCAAATCTGCACTGGAGCGCGGCGACGGAGTGACACAGAGTCATGCGCTCCATGCTTTTTAAAAACCTCTAAAAAGAGGTTTTTAAAAAACACTCTGCGTGACCGGTTCCGGTCGCTCCGGAGTGGACTGAGGTATGGAACTACAAAAAGTAGTCCACCCCAGTCCACTTCACGGTGCAGAAGACCTCCATTGGAGGTCGCTCTGCACCGTTTTAATAGCCCAGTGTGGAAAAGGCCTGAGTTTGTACTTGAGTGCTGGTTGCTTTTCAGTATGTTGGGGGTGGTGAGGGAAATCAGGTTTACTTTTCCCATTAAAAAGCATTTTTATTCAAACCTTGATTAATTTTTCATCAGTTTTCTTTACACCAAACTATAAACATTAAATTATGTGACCTTACTTCTTGATAGTTTCAGTCAATTTATGTTTTTGATTCTTCTATAAGCTTGTTTTATATATGTTGATAGGTGAGTGACACTTGCACAGATTATACTGTTTCAAGATTCAGATCAAGCTATGATATGAATATAAATAGGACTTAATGCAAGTATGCTAATTTGAGAGACTGGAAAAGTATCAAAATGTATTGTCCTGCTCTCCTTCTGTGGAACTTGGAAGGTCACTTGAGAGAAGAATGACTATTCAGTAAAGATAAGCTGAAGCCATCTTTAACTAAGCAGTGATAGCATGGCATACAGAGGCAACAAAGGTCCTGGGAAGTTTATACACATATTGTGCTGTAAACATAGATTTCAATCTTATATGCAGAAAGCAAAGTGGTGCCAGAAAAGCTTTATATCATCAGAGACAAGCCTGAGCTATGGCATCACAACTCCCTTCTTACCCACATTTATTCCTCAGCAGAGTAGCATATAAGTACTGGAGCATCTCATTCGACAATAAAATAGAGACATCAAATATACTTCCGATCTAGCGTGTAGCCTATACATTAGTCTGTAGGAAGACATACAGTATGAACCAGTTCATGAGTGTTATTCAACCAAAGTGCATAAACAAAAGATAATCTTAGAACTGTATTTTTTTTTATGGAAGAATCCTCATCGTCATCATTCTCATTGTCATCATAGGGGACGCAGGCCAGCCAGTATAAAAACCACACACTTGTCTTATTCTAATTGCAAGTAATAACAGTGTACAACTTTGTGTAAGTTTAAAATCTCACATTGCTTCTGCTGGTTGCCTTTATAAATTATTTAGGATCTACACAACTTAGTTTCAGCTTCCATGCTAGGTGAAACCCATTATGAGGATTCAGTTACGGTATCTGTCTTCTGTTCAATTTACAGCTGTGGAACAACTATTTTCATCTTGCCGTGGCTTTTATCACCCAGGATTCCTTGCAGCTTGAGCAGTTCTCTCATGCCAAATGCCTTAAGATCCTGAACAAGTAAGTCTTCCTGAAAATCACTTGAAAGCTATCTTCTCATTTACACAACAAAGCTGTGATAAAGATACTATTTTTCATATTCACTCATATAGATATGGAGACATGCGACGTTTAATTGGCTTTGCTATCCGTGACATGTGGTACAAACTTGGTAAGTAAGCATAGATGCTTGCTGAACAATGTTTCTATTTGATCTGAAATGTAATGAAACGTTATCTGTGGTTTATTTTTGTGTTGCTACATGCCTGCGTCCTTGTTTGCAGTTTGTAGGTAGAGTGCGGAGCAATAAGCTTTGCATGACAGCTTCAGATCTGTCCGTCTTAGAACTGTTATGAAGCTGGAACATGAGAAGAAGGAAAGAAGAAAGGAAAAAGATTAGTAGGGCAGAAATTAGTAAAAGGAAAAATTCCATTTGCAGTGAAAGCAGGACTCGCCCATGGTCTGAGCAGGGTGATCTTAGGTTCTACACACAATGGGAGCTTCAAACAAGGAGCCACCTGTGGGGGAAATGTAAAAAGAACAACAACAAAAAAGTGCTAACACACTCTTGACCTGTTAATGTCTTGACAGACTTATAAAGGGGACCTAACTATGGGTCATCCTGGATTTTTCTGCTCATCGTTATGTTTTAAATGCTTTTAAACTGTTTTAAATTAGATTGCTTTAATGGGATTGCTTGTTAGTTTTTTAAAAAACTTTTGTAGTATTTTATTTTATTTATCTTGCCTTTCTTCTTGCACAGGACCAAGGAAATTTACATCCAGTTTAAAGCAGAAAAAAAAACCTATTAGTACAAAAGTTAAAAAGCAATTAAACAATTAAACAATTCTGTTAAAGAAACCACAATGTTAAAACAGTTCACGTTTAAAACATAATAAAAATAATAAAAGCACAGCTGCCTTAAAATCTCCATCTGCCGTTTATACAACAAAGCTGTGATGAAGGCAGTGTTTTCCATATTCTGAGCGCAAGGCCTATCTGAATAAAAATATCTTGCTGCAATTGCTTGAGCTGTGTTTTGTTTTAACCTGTGTTCTAAACTACCTCCCACATTTGAAGAAAGGGAAGACATGAGCAGAACAGAACAATATAGAATAAAATAAAACAGAATCATCCCTGGTTTTCAGAGAGGGTCCTATTTACTAATTTTCACTCTTCAACTATGGATGTCATTTGAAAAAATTAATTAAAGCACCGATAACAGGGGAAAGTGTTTATGTTTTTATATTAAGTAAGTGCCCTCTGCCTGCATTGATATTGCACTAGAAGAAGGCTTTCCAATGTTGTATTGTGACATGTTAGTGTGTTGCCTGAGGTGTGTTGGTGTGTCACCTTCCTGGACTGAGAAAGAGCCGCCTCTCCTGAGCCATTCCCTCTGCTGCTGCTCTCGCTGGGGTCTTTCCTTGCCAAGGGCAAAGGCAGCAGGCCAGGATCAGGTGGTGGTGGGGGGTTCCCTTCCCGCTGCCACCACCCTCCCCAGAGTCTTTCCTCGGTGATGGCAACAGCAGCGGGCCAGGATCGAGTAGGCGGACTGCCTTTCCCGCTGCCATTGCCCTTGCCAGGATCTTTCCTGGTGAGGGCAACAGCAGCTGGCCAGGATTGAGGGGGCTGCCTTTCCCCACCCTAGATACACCTCTGGGTACTACACATGCATGATCAGTTAGTTTAACCTCTGGTTTGCTAGTCAAACTGAATTACTGTGTTGCAGAATGATGCATTTCTAAAAAGTGTGTCACTAACATGAAAAGTTTGGAAAGCTCTGCTCTAGAACATCTTAAACGACAACAAAAATAACATCTAAGACAAAATGTAGGTGTGTGACTCTAACATTGTCACTTTTCTGCTGCTGTATTATTTTTAACATTTTTGCCTGATGAATAAGCCTGTGAAGCTCTGAAAGCATGCATGATGTATTTTGTGCATTTTGGTTGGCCAATAAAATATTGGTCTTTTGTGGATTTTAGATTTTATTGTATTTTGGTGCATGTTCAACATGGCTACCCCTGAATATGTTTCCTAATTTTTTTTATTGCAAATCTATAACTGATGCTACATATTCTCACTGATTCATTTGAAAACTTATCTTTAAAAAGTAGTTAGTTGCAATTATCATTCCAAGGTACATTCAGATAACAGAGAGGAAGTAGATTGAAATCCATGGAAGCTTGTGATAAAATAAATCAATTCTTCTTAAAGGTTCTACTCCCTCTGCTTTCCTATTTATACTGAAACAGACTAACACATATATCTTTTTGTGAAGAATAACACTTTACTTTCCTGTTGTACAAAATTGCCTATGCAATTACTTTTAGTTGCTTCTTTAAAGAAAGAATATTAGCCACTATAAAACACACTCTCTTGCCATCTACCTCATTGCTGCATTGACACACACATACAAGATACAGCATGACACAGAACCTGAACCATGGGATGTTCCTTCTCCACCAGTTAGTGAGGCCACAGAGGTACCTGGAATGAAATTGTTCATCTTCTTTAGCTTTATTCATCATACATATGACATTCAGAAGGACTGATGAATTCTTTTCAGAAGCAGATGAGGCATATAAATTCCCAGTCCCCCTCAGAGTTATAGAGCTTTTGGATGTTGAGTCTGTGCAGGAATGAAATGCTGCTGAGGAGTGGGATTAAAAAAACCCCTCTAAGCTTTGTTCAATTTAGTTACCTGGAATTCAGCAGGGAATACAACTGTGAGCTGGCCCAGACCATAATTATAATTTGTGCTAGGTGTTTCCCGGCTGTTCCATTCTTTTCTCACAATGTGTGCGCAAAATAAGCTGTCAGGAAAGAAAGCAAGTGCTTAAAACAGCAATATAACACCAGTGTTCTCCTCTTCATCCCTGGGCTCCACTTACTTAAAAGTTAAGAAGCAGCCAAAAATAAAGAATAAAAAAGAGAGAAAAAATGAATTGTGCTGAAAATGCCAGTCTATATTACCAGTGCAATCCTATGTGCGCCTGTTCAAATAAGCACTAGTACATTCAAAGGGATATATTCTCAGGTATGTTTGTACAGTTTAAACCTCAGTGTGCATTCCTGTGAGGCAGCACTGAGAACCTTGACATTTCTAATTTTGCTTACTAAGTAACAGCCTTTGCTTTCAAACATCTCCATTTGCTTCTGTGCAGATGGAAAATCCACTTTCTTAGGACTAGATGTCTGAAGTAGTGACGGAGCAAATAAACATTATTTTTTAATTTTTATAGCTTTTTCTTCCTTGTTGCTACATCCAGATGGGACTGTACTTTTTATTTCAGTTGGTTTTTAATAAGATACTAAAATAAAAGATGTTTTGGATAGAAATTACTAATGTGTTCTGCTGAGATTATCGCAACAGCAGTGATGAAAATTGTGAAAGCAGCTGTTCAGTCTCTAATTGAAATGAGAAAGAACTAGATCCCGGTTCCACACACATTTTGGAATCACTTATGTATATATTGGGATGAGAGCAGCATTATGATGATAGAGGGGAAACACCAAGTTCAGTACACATTATGCATGTTTGTCTCTGAGGGAACAACTGTTTATTTAAGACATTTTTGTTTCACATTGCCAGCTTCAATAGTTACAATTACTTATAATACTCCTGGCTTTCTAGAAGCAATACATTTATGTTTAGCTGCACTTCAGGTTTGCCATACTTATTTAGATGCTGCTTGGGGTTGAAGGAGATAAAATTTTCCACATTTAAATTAAAAGGGTTTGAAGGATCTGGTCCAAAGAGGGAGGGGAGATAAACCAGGACCAGGGCCACACGGCTGGTTAGCGTGTTTATAAATTCTTCCCCTTTCATGACCCCACCCCCTTCCACATCATCCTATTGGCATTCACTGTAGGAAAGTGTAATAAAGAGGAGGCAGTGACTACATATAATATATCGGAGCATCTAAGCAAGCCCTGTGATTTTTGTTTCTTAAAGCAGTATATAACTCTGGATAGGTAGGGAACTGAGACCTTGGGTTCTCTCACACTGCACAGTCATAATGCTATAATTCCACTTTAACTCTCATGGCAATATTCTATGGAATCCTGGGATTTGTAGTTTAGGGAGGAGGCCTTTAGAATTCTCAGCTAGAGAGCTCCTTTGGTGTCTCTGACTAAACTGCAAAACCATAAGGTGCAGCCATGGCAGATAAAGGTGGGATTAAAGTGCTATAAATGATAGTGTGAAGTGGCCCTTTTTAAAATGAGATCCAGCATATTCATGAAAGTGCTGGCATTCTGTTGTATTACAAGTTGCCTCCTGTCAGTCTATAATGCAGCAAATCAAATTTAAAGTGCCCTACAAGCTTTTTATCATTTTATCTGCCTTCTCTGAAAGCATTAGGCATTATTTAGCACTGCCAGAGGAAGAATATTTAAAGTGACAAAAATGTTTTTTCCCTTATTGGATTTTGTTTTTGTCTTTCCTGCAAAAAGCTGTATTTGAGAAAAACCTGGTTTACTGTTAGAGATGACATTTGCAACCTAATTTCTTCATATTTTTTTTTTACTGTCTGTCATAATTGCAAATGTCTCCTAAGGCAGACTCTGATGGCTCACTATTTCATGTGGCTTTTAAGTCATTGTGCAGCCAATCTATAATAGAGTTACCAGGACACTATTTCTATTCTGAGCTTTGTAATGGTTGACATTATTCATCCAGGGATGAAGGCAGATAAGTTTTGTCCATTGTGGCGAAGACAAGAGAACATGTCAAATGGCTACTGTAAAATGTTCTCTGATAGATTGTTTTTGATGGGAAGGAGTGAGGAAATATATTGTTTCCAATTATTTTCTTTCCCAAGCATGCTTAGCAGTGAGATATTTGAAACTGGAAGGCTGACTGTGTGTGAAATTCTGAATTCATTAGGCCATCTCACCTGATCGCTTGAGGTTGTATTAGACCTCATATCTTAAATTGCAGCAGTATTATAGCAGTAGCAGTAGAGTCTAAAATCTTGCAAAACTGAACCATAATGGTGATGTTTACACTATTTATATAATGCTATATATGATATTAAAATATTAAGTATGTTTTGCTTTTTACAAAATGAATGGACTTCACATAGGCTTGGCTGTGAAATAAGGGCCATGTTATTATGCCCCGGGGGAGCAGTGTGTGCTAAGGCTGAGAGATAGTGGTTTGGAAGTAAGAGTGTGAAAATCTCCTAGTCTTTATCTTGCTGAATTTTTTTTGAATCCTATCTGCATTTTCTTCCCAACCCTTGTTTTGTTTCGGATTGCAGGACTTTGACCCACTGGGATTGGCACCAATTTTTACTCATTTTTCTTCATATGTGCATTTTTGGCACAAATTATTTAATTTATAGATTATTTTCTCATCACAATCATGCACGTTGTAAAAACATGTACTTTGTTTTGCACATACCAGCAATGTGCCTATGCTCTAGGTGAGATGTGCCTTTTCTTCAACATGTATCAAGAGATGCAAAAATGTGACATTCATTGACTCTCTCTAATCCAATTAAATTCTTTTCCATCCCTATTTGCAAATAAATTCATGGATGAACTGAAACATGAACCAATATGTAGTCAGGAGTGGACAAATCTATCAGTTTTCTTTCTGTCCTATCTTTTTTTTACTTTCAAGTTCTTTTCCATTGTCTTTATAAAAGTATATGTGAATTTGGTTAAGTTCTTATTTTAAAAAAGAATCAAATTAGATTTTCATCCTCTTTCTCCACCTGAATCAGCTGTTCCAAGCATGGAAAGGGCCCTGCAATGTCTCCTTCCTGTGTAACTATTAAAAAGAACAAACTTGTCAGTAAAGGAAAAAAAGGAACACCCTCCATTCAGTACCATGAACATGGTTGAATATATAGGGATTCACACCTAGACTTTAATCCATAAAGAATAGTAATTATAAAATCATCAACGAAATAACTATTAACTATTTACAAATATTAACCCCTTTTCAATGTTCTTTTTATTTACTTTTTTATTTACTTTTTTCGGAATTTTTCCAGGGCAGAATAAGATCCGCTTCATCCCAGGGATGGTTGGACCAATCTTAGAAATGACCCTTATTCCAGAAGCTGAGCTACGGAAAGCGACTATCCCAATTTTCTTTGACATGATGTTGTGTGAATATAGACACACTGGAGAATTCAAAAAGGTAATACAAGCTTTGCATTTTATTTTGCTTAAATAACAACGATTTCAGTTTGCTGTGTAGTGCAAAGAGATACTTGGGATGCTTGACATTTTATGTGGAAAATGTAAGTGTACAGGAAGGCAAGGAGAGAGTCCTAATGCATTTAAGTAAAAATGTGGAAGATTAAGCTTATCAAAAGTGACTTAATCTGGCCTTTTCCTATCAGAAAAATACGTCTTTCTACTGAAATGTGTAATCTGTGATGCCATCCTTAAAGTACCATAGAATTATAAATAAGCCAAGTATAAATAGAATACACTTAAGATTCTGGTCTATGGAATATTTTGCACGCAATGAAATGAATTATAAAGATGTTAGGTCTGTGTCAGAGTCACCTGATTTGGTTCAGACCATGATTCTGTGATTTGGACTGGGCGTTAAGTTTCCAACAAGGTCCCAAATCTAAATCAAGGTTCGAGGTTTTTTGGGATATGTGCTAGCTACCTTTAAAGGGTTTTTTTCCTATAAAAGAAAAATGAAATGTATTTTTAAAGCATATAAAGTCCATTGAGATTCATCCTACCAGTTCATGCTGCTTTCTGCACTCCTGTGTCAGTGATGTATCCATGCTGACTTGTGTATATAGCTGACACACCCATACCAGACAATCAGATATAAGAAAAAGTGGAGAGAACAAGAGAGAGAAAAAGAGAAAAACAAAGGGAGAGAAAGGAAAGCATCCTTTCTAGGTGGGCACAGTCCTGCTAGTATTTGAGACACTGTGCTACACAAGTGCCTAAGAATGCATTCAGATATTGTTACTCTGATTTCTGGGGTCCCTTGGGGGACACCTCACTGTGCTCCATGTGATGGGGAATGGAAACTAGTCAGAGCACAAGCAATAGCAATGTAAGAGGCAGGGTAACCTAGCAGGGTCTTTTTACCCAGTTTTTACAGGGTCGGGCCAAGCCAAAAACCAAACAAAAATGACCCATAAATGATTTTATTGAATACAAACTTACGCACCAACACACTCACGCACTCACTCACTCAAGACCTATTAAGAAGTAAAAGAGAGGAAATTGGACAGGGGAGTATTGAAGGGGTGTAGCTGGGAGTAATACTGCACCTTGTCCTGAAGTCCGTGGTCTGGGAAGGCAGCAGAGAGAAGAGACTCAGCACGAGGAGGGCTGAGGGGATTACTCAATGGACGGAGTAATAGTCTGCTGGGAAGACTGGGAGTGATCTGAAGAAACGCTAAAAAACTGGGACTATTTGTAGGGGAAAAAGTACCTGGAGGACTAATCCTTTCCTGGGGAGAACAATGGGTGTTGGAGCAATAACAAAGCTCCACTGTGGTAATTTCCTTTGCGTGATGGGATTGCAAGGGCTTGCCAAAGTCTCAGGATCTTCGGCTATGTTTGTTTGTGGTGTGATTTCATGTAAATGGTCCTCGCTAGATGGGATATTTGCTCAACTTGAGGCAGACCCTCTAATCCCCTCAAGTCAGCATCTCGGGACTGAGGATCCTTTGTGTATTGGGGGTTTACATACCTTGAGGTCTCCTGGGGCTACGTGACTAGGGATTTTACTGGCCTGACCTGGTTTTCGGTCATTTGATTGCACCTGCCTACGTGTTCATTCGGGTGACCTCTCAGGCACACAGAATCAGTTTTTAATATCAAAAATTGTAGACCCCAAGATAGAGTTTCTCCATCAGAGTAACAGTATACCTGCAGTAAAGAATGCGGGTAAAGACCAGAAGTAATGGAATGAACTGAAGTACTATGCAGAGGTGCAGTGTAGTGGGCAAGGGGTAAGAAGATACAACAATTGGCAGAGAGAAGCTGGTAAGCAGAGTGCTGCTGCTATAAGCTAAATCTAGCAAAGAACACAAATCTTGCTGAAATAACTGAATATATACAATTCAGTGACCTTATTCCATCCATCCCAGCAAACATTGTATCTAGAGAGTGCAGGTGAGATTCTTGCCCTGGTTGGGAAGCTGGAGCTCTGAGTGAGCCAAGTCTAGCCCTGCTCCTCCTTCTCCTTACTACCATATCTATGACCTAATTTTCTTTATATGATACTATTGAAGATACATTGCTTGGCCTGTCTTCTTCTACAGACTGGGCCAAATCACTTTGGACTAGACTGGATTCAGATCAGGCTAATCTGATTTAATTCAAACTGGTCCAATTGACCCAACTCAGTTTGGATTTGGAAATTTGTTCAAAGCAGTGTGCATATCCCTAATTAATGTGAAACATTTAAATCTGATTAAGAAGTAAAGTATGCATATTAGTCATACTGAATAGTGTTCAATGAAATTTGCATCAAATAGTGCCAAAATTAACTCCTCACCAAGATTTAGTACAATTAAATAAATGCAATCTTATTAAGCCACATTTATTTTTATTTTGGTTCTCCTGTGTAATTCTTTGTCCTCCTTCCTGAGCCTCTCCCCCCACAAAACCAAACCACAGTGGTTGTAGACCTGGCTGTGGTTAGGGGCTGGTAGAAGAATAATTTTTCTCCTCTTCACTTCAGTTTCTCCTCCTGACCCCCGTATGGCTTGTCTGCTTATTTTGTGTGTGATTAGAAGAGATGAGAGCTTATGTTTCAAATGAAGCAAAAACTCTGCCATCAAATCTACCCAAATTAATACTTAGTGTGTCATGACTTCTATGTGTTGATCTAGGCAATATGGTTGTATTGATTCTTTCTGCTGCATTTGTTCCTTATGTATTAAATTTTAAAATATTTAACAGCTTTAGTTTGATGCTTTGGGCAGTGGATATTGAATCACAATGTGGGTTCAAAGAGCAGCTGTGATGCAGGCCATGGTAAATTTATAATGACGGTTCTCTCCATTGGTAGATTTCATGCAGAAAGACTGTTATTAACTGCTCAGTATTTACTGTGTCCGGTGAAAGAACAATTCTGCATGCTTGGTGATTGGAGCACATGTGTGCCCTGCCTTTTATTTAAGGCATCACGACTATATTAGTTGAGCCTGGAACAATCTGGCAGGTGGGATTACAGTTATTGGTAGCACAGCACAAAGCTTTTGGCCTTAGTCCAGTACTGACAACTATTTTGATTCTGTGCATCTGTTCTTCCTGTGTCTTAATAGTCCTCTATTTCCACTTTTAATTACTGCTTCTTATTCTTGGCTCATAACTGTTTCTCTGGAGGATCAGTGCAAACAAACAGGTAGGACCAATTTTATTCCAGCCTAACTGTTTGACAAAGATGATATCTGAAGACTTTAGGAAATTCTGGTACAATATTGACACACAATTTCTTTGCTAAATAGACTTGTAAGATTGAGGCATTGGTTTATTTAATTGTTACATTATAATAAAAACATCTGTCACATGGGTTGCCTTGAGCTAAACCCCAGGATGGGTCATACAGCTCAGTAGTGGAACATATGCTTTGTACATGTAAGGTCTGGGACCCAGTCCAGTTAAAATGCTCAGATAGCTAGGAATGAAAATATCACTCCCTGAGATCTCAGGCTAGAATCCTCTTGATTAGAACAGCATGCCCCCCACCCCCATTACAGCAGCATATGAATTCTGGGGCACTGCAGAAGCAGGTAATCTTTACTTCCATGTGCAATGCTCATCACCTACATAACTCATAAGCAGTCAAACAATTCATGAGCACAGTTCTGTCCCCTCAGCCACTGATCAACTGCAAGTGTGTCCCCAGGATGTCCCAGCTGCCATTCGTGCACCAAGGATAAAAGAAGCAGATCTACAAGACTTTTCTTTCTCACTTGGCTATACAAGGGCATCCAGAAAGCACAGAATTCCACCCCTGCAACCAGCTGAAGGCCAAGGGGATGGAGCTCCTCAGCTACTGTGGTGCACAAGGGGTGCCTAAGCAGGGACACAAAACACCTGGGGGGATACATTGGAGAGGATAGAAAGTGTTTGAAGTGATACTAGCCTCCCCAGTGCAACAACAGCATAAGTGTACTGGTAGCAGCTTGCACTTTGCCATCATGCTTATTGATTATCAGCCTTAGAGAGATGTTGTTGGAGAAAATGATACTGAATGAGATAGACCAACAGTGTAACTCACTGCAAAGCAGCTTTCTTATATCTTCTGCTATTTTCTCACTTAATTTGTTTTCATTCACTAATCTGACTTCTCTGCTCACATGATGACCACAAGTGTGGGAGGAGACACGTGTTTACATAAGCCTGATCCTCAGCCTCTAGTCCCCTTTGTCCTTGACTTGACAGTTTGAATGGGAGTTCTGCTCATGTTTAATTGAATGCAAGTAGGAGCTTGTTGATGATTAGGATTACTGCTTTATGAGTGAGACATTGAAGGGATGGGGACATTAGGAATGGAGAGTATCCATCAAACCACTTTGGACTATGAACACATGCATAAGATAAGGCCTAGACTGTCTGTAGCAGCTTGAGTACACAAATCATAAGGGACAAAAGGCACAGAAAGATGACAGGCTGGACCATTGTTATCAAGGTATAAGTTCCGTGGTATTAAAGTCCAAGAACTGAGGGGTACGTAGCCCTCCAGAAAACAGTGGGATGGAAGGGGAAAGGAGCTTATTGGCAGCCTAGGGAGGGAGAGGAAGACCTATCACAGTCCTGCAAGACCTTTACAGACCTGCCCCAGAAAAGGTCCATACAGATAACAGGAACAGCCTGTTGTGAAAGAGTTTTGAGGTTGGAGTAAGCATTAGCAACATGAGGTGAGAAAATGGGGAAAGAGGAAAAGATGTAAAGCTTCAGTCATACTGTACAGATCAGCGTTGTCTTTAGGATGCTTGAGAGCACAGGATAACTAGTTTAGTGCCCAGGAGAATATCTTCTACTCTGGGAAAGCTATGTTAATACTAAAGTTTTCCTATGGAGTTTCATTTAATTAACTGTTTACTTAGAATTCCTGTCTCATAACTGTAATTTGGTACTTTTTTTTTATCCTGCTGCCTATTGAATCACTAATCTGAAAAAGGAAGCCCACCTATATTTATTAGTAGGTTTGTTATTTCTGCCTATGGCATTTCCAAACTATGTATGTCACAACTTCTTGGCCAATATGACCTCTCCACCTAGGATGAATGACTAGTTCTGTCTCATATCCAGCTATCAGGGTGTATGTTGTAGGCTAGCTTCCAGTGGTTTACCCAATGCCACATCACTAATGTTAGACAGTTCTATGGGGTAACAGCATTGCTTTGTGGATAGATGCCCACATAGAGAAGTGCTTCCTTTTATTAGTTAATCACCCAAGTTTTGTGTCCCCTGCGACCTAGGCAGGTGGGTTTCTGATTTATTTGCACTACAGAGGCTGCCATACTGCAGAAGATCTCTGAAGTCAATCAGAGTTTAAGGACTGTGGATAAGGATAACAGTTATTCTTGGATCAAATGGGTTGTTCTGGCTTCTATATAAATAATCTTTTTGTGTATCTATTGTTAAGCCCTAGTATGATTTATTAGCCTTTTGTTTATCAAAATGTGTATTATTATGTATGTATTGTCCTGTAATTTTTAGTGCTGTAGGCTATATTTGGCAAAACTATCTGAGTATTCGTTGCCCAAGAAGACCCTGCAAAATTCATGGGGTTACCCTAAGTCGACAGGCAACTTGAAGGTGCATGCGTGCGTACACACACACACACAATTGTTAGTAAATCATCTATAAATGTTGTGTTTCTATTCTTCTAATTCTTCTGGTGCTGAGCTACTTGGAGCATAGTTCAGCATAGAAAATCAGCATGCAAAGACCCTGACTCAGTAGTAAGCCTGTTTGTGGGCTGCAACACAGCTCCAGGTGACAAAGAGGGTTGCTGTTGTCTGGCATCTAGGATCCACCTCCTTCTCAGAAGCCCACGTGGCTTTCATGGGTATTTGAGAAGGGTAGCCAGTTGGGTGCTGATAAAGGAAGAGATTGCACTTCCTGACAGGCTTCACTCAAGTCCACTGAAGGGGGATATAAGCAGCCACTGGCCAGAGTTCTGCTTATTCAGGCTCAAGCAGCATTCCCACTCACCCATCCAAGTTTGTTTCTTGCTTGTTTCTGTCTGGTTATGTTAATTGTCACAACTTGACAGGACAGTATAGCATGGGGAAGGATCCAGTTTTGGTGGATGGAAGGACTACAACCCCATTTATTCCTCATTGGGAGCCCCCATAAGAGACCTTGCAGGCAGATGAGGTCAGACCAACAATCAGGTTCTGTGCTGAGCATGCAAGCCAGTAGAATGAGTGAATCAGATGACAGGTTATCTAATATTTGGATCTGGCCTCATACCATGCCAACACATCTCAGCTGCCACTGATAAAGTTTTGGGTCATTTTCTTTCCAATCATGATCTTTGAGGGGTTTTGTGATCTTCCTCATAGAATCATAGAATCATAGAAATGTAGAGTTGGAAGAGACCACACGGGCCATCCAGTCCAACTCCCTGTCATGCAGGAACACCCTCAAAGCACTCCCGACAGATGGCCATCAAGCCTCTTCTTAAAAACCTCCAAGGTAGGAGACTCATACACTTGTAGCTGGATATGAGACAAAAGTAGCCATTAGTTCTAGACGGAGAGGTCCTATTGGCCAAGAAATTGTGACACATACAGTTCGGAAATGACACTGGCAGAAGACACAGAAGAAATCTCAGCACTGGACCTACAAACAAAATAAGTCAATGATGATGGTTGTTACCCTGTTTTCTGGGGGTCCCGGGAGGGACACCTAAATGTGCTCTCAATTATTAAAAGATGAGGAAATTAGCCAAGAGTACATGTTAGCAATGCGAGAGGCAGGTCAACGGAGTGAGATCTTTCACCTAATGTCTACGGGGTCAGGCCAAGTCAAGGAGCAAACAGAAGTGTAAGAATAATAATTGTTTTTATTAAAATACAGTCAAACAGTGTATGCAACACACTCACGCAAAGAACTAAAGAAATAAAGGTTGGAGTGGGATAGAGGGATTTTTAAGAGAGAGTTGTTGGTTTGGGTAATACTACACCTGTCCTGGAGCCCAGGTAGTCTGCAGATTGAGTTCGTAGGTATGAAGTCTCAGTATGTGGGACTGAGGGGAAGGCTCACCAAACAAAGTGGCAGCAAGGCTGGATGGAAGTCGGGAGCGATCCAAGGAAGCTCACAAAATCAGGGGTTTTTATAGGGAGAAATGTGGCCACAGGCTATTCCGTACTTAGGGAAAACAATGAGTTTTGGGCTGGAGACAAAGCCTCCGAAAGGTCAGATTTTAGCGTGATTGAGTTAAGTCCGAATTGACAAAGGAGTAGACAGTATGCAAATGCAGAGTGCTTGACAGATGAGGATTCTCCTAATCAAGCCTCCTGCTTGGGGCAGGGAGTTCTTTGTAAGTAGCGTGCATACATAATAGAATACTTGCCTTTGAGGTCTCCTGAAGCAGCGGGACTGCTGTTTCTGGCCAGCCTGTATTGTGTTGGAATATTACAGCAATTAGTGGCCATGCCTGTCTACAAGCTTGTCCGGGGGACCTCGCAGACACGTGGAGAGGGATGGTAGAAGAGAGCCAAATTATTGATATCAAAGTGATATCTAATGTCACCCCAAGTGCGGCTTAGGAACTGCGGTAACATGGTGTTCACAAAATGATAGACTACACCTTCTGAGTAGACCAGTCTGCATGGTACTTTCACATATGGCATGTACACAGTAGACTGGATTCTTTTAGTTCTCTGTAGATCTCCTTGGGGAAGACCACTTTAAGTCACTGTAGTATCCTAACGAATCCCAACAAAGATGAGTTTGAAGAAAAATCCCAAACCCATTTTGGCTTCCAAAATGTATATATTAATATTCAAGAAGTGGGGGAAAAAAGGGTATAAAGTGTCTTTGGAACAATCCGCTAAAAGGTACGAGTGCGATAGTTAATGCATTTTGAAATACTAAATATTTTAGCTATTGTTGTGTTTTAATGAAATTTCTACGCCATTCAAACTCACCTGAAATATGGTAGCTTCTCTGGTTGTGGTTTACCTTGCCTACATAAAAAGGAAAAGCTACTCGTGTCAGTTAGATGACACATGAATATAAGCAAATCTGATTCCTTGCATAAAATCCTAAGATGTGAAACCATCCCACACACCCTAGCAAAGGAGTATTTCATCATAATATTCCAGCTGAATTGATACAGTCCCCTCTCCACAATCACAGGTTTGACTTTCGTGAATGTGATTATTTTGAAGGCACACACGTGCCTTCCCTCCCGTTCTCCTCTTCCCATTTCCTTGCCTTTTGCCTAGGTGTGCTGTACCTTTCTTCTCTGCACCTGGGCAAAAGACAAGGGAATGGGGGGAGCACTGCATATGAAGAAAGACAGCACATGCATGCTTTCCCCCTACACTCCCTTGCCTTTGCCCTGACATGTGTGCCTTCCTTTTCTGTTCCTGGGCAAAAGGCAAAGGAATGGGAGTAGTGAGTCCCAGAAGCAAATGGGGGAGTGTGTGTGGAAGGGAAATATTTGCAGTTTTTCCACTTTTGTGAGGCTTCTGTGCCCTGAACCCTCGCAGAAGTGGAGGGGCCACTGTAGTTTCTGAATGAGCTATGAATAGTTACATTTGTAGAGCTGATTAAAAATGAGCTACAAATGGTTACATTTGTAGATCTGATTTAAAAGATCTCCCTAAAGGGGTATGTGTGTGAAAATCAAATAGCTCCTATTCCAAGCTGTTTGTGGGGAGTGGAAAATAGTATACTCTCTGCAGAACATATTGAAGCATCGTTGAAATTAACATGAGGTTAAGATTATTCTTAAAAAAATAAATAAAAAGATTTGTCCTTGGCTTATAAAAGATTAACTTGCTGGCATAAAGCTATTTTGATCCTGGACAACCTGTATTCATGGTGCAGATATTCATTTAAATCCTCTACTCGACATTTCCATCACATCTTTTGACCAGCTTTTCTTTGCTGGCTGCTATTAGAAAGGCAACAATGACAAAATACTGCCTTTGAATGTTCACTGATAGGATCTGGGTTCATTGCAAGCTCTGCTTCCCCCATCTTCCTTTCGAAGATGTAGGTGGTCTCCTGAAAACAACATCTGTTCAGGTCTTGAGACTATAATGTAATGTTGGAAGGCATAATATAGTGTCTGTCTGAGAAGAAAGTAGATGCTTAGCAACAGGAAAATTGTGTGTGTGAGAGAGAGAGAGAGAAAGAGAAAGAGAGAGAGAGAGAGAGAGAGAGAGAGAGAGAGAGAGAGAGAGATGTGTATTACCTTTCTGGCATTACATTTTTCACAGCCCCTTTAATAGATATATTTGGCCCAAGGGAAGAAGATGTTCACAGTTCCCACCATAGCTTTTGCTCTTTAGTTTTAATCCCCTGGCTCCCATCACTTCTGTCAGCCTGGAGGCAATACAAGCACAGAAACTGCTCCCTTTTGTAGTGAGCATCTTGCAAGTTAAAGGAAAAACTCAATCCTGCAAGGCAAGTCCTGCATCAGAACTGTTGCCAGAATTACCTCCCTGATGAATAGGGCCCAATCCCCATAACACCATAACACCAAGGGTAGTGTAGATTGGATGTGACACAGCTGCCTTGTTGATCAATTAAAGAAGAAAGCACCTCATCCTGTTTCTGTGTGTAGTCTTGATTTGCTTTTTGTTTTTGTTTTCCTGTAACAAAGTGTAGATATCTGTATAGGTGATAGTGACTGGTATCATGGGAAAGGACTATCTTTTCCCCCTTGATACAAAATCCCCATCCCCTTCACACTCATGAAACTAGGATGTTTTCCCTCGCTAGTGTCAGAAAACCAAAAAGAAAACCCTGCACTGAATTTTCACTGTTTCTAACACTGCTTTCTAAAAATATCATCCTGATTACAGCTGGGAAATAAAGGGAGATCCTCTCCCCTCTTGTTGAGATTCTGATGACATTTTGTACCTGTTTTATCTATTATGTATAGCCTCAGATGTGTGGTGGGCTGAGAGACTATCTTCAAATATTTTATTAAACAAATAGCATTTGCCGATCAGGAAATTTTAATTAATTATAGAGGACTCCATCCAGCATGAAGATAGTGGAGTGAAAGTCTAATGAAATTGCTCTGAATTGCATTGTTCACATTGTTTCGTAAGCAGTTGCATGACTTATGTAACTGTGCCGTTGCATACCGCCATTGTGATCACTCTGAAAATGAGCAGGATACTAACATAATGGACATTGCACTAGTATAATGAATATGTTGAATACAGAATAGAAAAACCACTGGTGCAGCATTCAAAATAGCATGTTAATCTATGAGTAACCAAGTAGAGAAAAAGCACCTGTTATCTGTTCAAAGAGAAACATAATCAGATAAGTGAGATCTGCAACAGAATGGTTAATGTTCTCCTGCAGGATACCCAGTTCAGTACTCTGCCTCACTTAGATTGCTATTCCTTTCCCACAACAGTTAGTGGCTCCATTTGTATTAATAGTAATAGATTAGCTTTACGTTTAAAGCTAGACCAGAGTTTTGCACTATACGAGCAAGCAAAAAGAAAGCATCGCAGACCTTAGGTCCCAGCACCTACCCCGCTTCTGTTCCTGTTGGATCCCATCCATTCTGTTTCAGCTCCAGAAAAGCTGGCTTGACATGACATACCGGTACAAACAAGAAATGGTCAACCTGTGGTTTCTAAAACTGCCTGCTTAACTAATCAGCAAGACCAGGTTAAGATGTTTGGGGCTCTGGAAGAGTTCCAGAATTGTGCCTTCTTTTGAAGGAGCACACCTTGTAAACCATAAGTGAGTTAGATAAGTTCAGATACAACAAATAAGTTACACAAGTGCAGATGCAACAAATGTCACAGCACGTTGAAGAATGATGCATTTATTGTGACTTATTCAGAAAGAAGAGCCCATTTCATTAGCTGCACAAACAAAGGAGTTACGTCTGTTTATCAAACATATATTGTTAGTGTCGTAAGGCTATATGCATTACTTGGGAGTAAGCAACAATGCAGACAACTGGGCTTACCTTTGAGGAAACATGCATTAGATTGGGCTGTTAGTATAGGACTGCATTCTTCCCACCCAGCGAGTAAAAAAACTTTTGGTCATACATTTTGGCTTGGGGGGCAACCAAAGCTTCAGAAATCCATTCTTATAAATGTTTGGACTGTGGGATTCATTGGTAAAGAAGATATTAGGTTTTCAGCCAATGACAGAATACTGCAAAGGCACAGGTATTGCCAACAATTTAGGATGCCTTCGGAGAAGACATTATGGGATTGCACTATTAACCACTTCCCAGCTTATACCTGGAAAAGATTCATGATACTATTTATATCCCTTTCTCACCCTGTCAAGAGCAAGATACTAAATCTACAATCTGAGATGCCAACAATCTAACACATCGAGAATAATCAGGGGGGGAAATCCCCAAATGAAAGAAATCCATGAACTCAAACATCTAAGTTTTCAGTTCATGACAAATGTGCCTAACCTTAAGAGAGAGAGAGAGAGAGATTAAAAAGTCCCTTTCTGTGCTTGACTTGTTGTAAGCAGTTGATTATATTGTTAAATATATGAGGAACACCTAAAGGTGGCAATGAGAACCCAGGAATCTATACAGACTATTTGGGGAAGTGTTTTTGCAGTACCCTTCTGGGCAGGTTGTAAATAAGTTACACTGTGTAGGTTGACAGTAACCCCCCCCCCAAGTAATCATCATATTAATACTTTTCTTTTCTGGGTCATGTAGATTTATTTATTTATTTATTTATTTATGCCCCCAATCTTTCTTATGCCATAAATCAAGGTGTGAACACCTGCTGCTCATGCCTGCAGCACTAAACCATGGTTTAGTTAATCACATGGAAACTTGGATATATGTAGCATACTTATACCACATGGACAAGGCAACACTAGGAATTATATTCTATTATTTTAAAAGGATTAATTGATGAAATTCCTTGTACTGTGTGTCCAGAAAAAAATATTTGGCTGATATTCCCTGTAAGATGTTGCCAGTGTTACCATCATTGCTTATTGTTAGTCATTTCATATATCATTTGCTTTCATTCATGTCAGGGAATGTATGCTCACCCTTTTTCATATCCCTCCCAATTTGTAGTTAGGAGTATATTTATGTGACTATCTTGGCAGTGTTTTCTATGCTGGGATGTCTAATAGTCCACAGTTGCAATGGCACTCAGTTGAATGTCATTTTCTTGCATTTTGTGAAGTGGACTCTCAGGGCTGTTCCGCACTTTGGGGGAAAACAGGGCAGTCCGTTACTCACCGGACTGGCACGCTCCCCCCGACGATCCACGCCGATCCGAAGCAGCGCGTGCCCGCGCTACACACTCTCCGGAGACGAAAATGGAGGCTTCCGGTTGGTGAAGGCTCTCCACCAACCGGAGAAGCTCGCCAGCCGGAAGCCCGCCCCCAGAAGATCTGCAGCCTTGTGCTGGTGCGAGCCTGCAGATCTACATTTAGCACAGCGATGGACTGGGGCACGCCGGGCTATTGAAAGTCCTCTTTAAATCGGTCTTTCAATAGCACGGTGAACCACCAGTTCTGGGCGTTCTGGAGCGGGCTGAAGTCCAGACATGCAGTAAGTAGTCCGGACCCAGTTCGCCCCCAAGTGCAAACGTCCTCAGCGGAGGACGCGCCACCCCATTTTAAAAATAAAATGCAGAAAAGGCCTCAGGGAAAAAGGAAGGGTTTGTTTTTGCTGGTGTGGTACATGTATTTCTTTTCTACTTATGGCACTGGAATCTATGTGTATATAATTTGCTGTCTTTTGTGTCTCCTAAAATGGATCAAAGAGAAAACAGCTAGTCAGGAAAATCCAAGATTCACCAATGAAGGCAGTAGTATTTCTAAAGTTCACAGGGAAGCCAGAGAATAGGAGTACAGATAGAAAGAGTTTAGCCCCTCTTAAACTGTCTGGAGGTCTTCTGTCTCCTGTGGAACCAAATGAGAAGGGAATCAGGATTAGAACAGTATCAACAGCAATCACTGACCAGCAATCCCTTCTGTTTCCATATTCAGCTACAGAGAAATAGTGCATGGCCTCAGGAAATAAGCAGAATGTGTCACAAATGGCACAGAGTTTGTTGCCAAAAGTTGGTGACATAGGCTGGACTGCATCTGCAGGAACACATCTTACTTGACCTTTACTATTGCCATGGTTGAATCCCTGGCAGCATGCTGGTACCCATTGGCACTGTCCAAGGGCACAGATGAGTGTTGGCTGCCTCTCTAACTGCTACGCCAGCAGAGGAATAACAGGCCAAGGAGATCAAAATGAAATGTCGATGTCTCGGTATCTGCAGCTGTCAAGGGAACAGCTGACATGCTATGCTTCAGACTCATGAACAGGAGTAAAAAGGGGTAAGATACTAACAGGATAGGAAGACACAACCCAGATGAACTGAGTAGAAAGCTCTGTCATTCAAATGTATACAGAACGAACAATGTACAGCAGTGGTTCTTAACCTTATCTTTACTGGGGACCTCCTGTAAATATAATTTGTAGCTGTGGACCCTCAAGACTTAACTCAAAATTTAAGTATTTAAATTTAGATTTAAATATTCAAATATTTATTTATTAAAGGCTTCTGAAGACTAGGATTCAAATCCCCACACAGATACTGGGTGACCTTGAGCAAGTCACATTCTCTCAGCTTCAGAGGAGAGCAAAGGCAAACCCCCTCTGAACACATTTTGCCAAAAAAAAAACCCATGACAGGTTCACTTTAGGGTTGCCATCAGTCTGAAGTGACCTGAAGGCACACAACAACAAAGTGCTGCTGACAGGGGAAGGTTCTTTCCAGCCATCATTTCTTTTCTCTTTGAAAACTGACTTATGGCAGCCTGAATGTGATCCTATCATGTGGGTTTTCTTGGCGAGATTTGTTGCCTTTGCCTTTCTCTGGGGCTGAGAGAATGTGATTTGCCTGAAGTCACCCTGTTAGCTGAGTGGGGATTCAGACACTGGTTGCCAGAGCTATAGTTTGAGCACACACACATTCCTGCCACTGTGTCCCTTTTGTCAGGGACACAGCAGCGAGGGTGGGTGGACACCAAAACTGCTCCTTTGTTTGCAAACAAGAGAACAGTTTGGGTACACACACATGCCTGCCTCTGTGTCCCTTTCAGCAGTGGGCAAAGAGGGACATGGCAGAAGGCATGCACATGTGCTCCAACTGCTCCCTCCGTTGCAAATGAGAGAGCAGTTTGGGTGTGCACACATACCTGCTGCCAGGTCCCTTTTGTCAGGGACACGACAGTGGGGAATGAGCACAGAGGGACACAGCAGAAAGCATGTGTGCACATCTCAACTGCTCCTTCGTTTGCAAATGAGAAAGCAGTTTGGGCATGCCCACGTGCCTGCCACTTTCCTTAGAGATAAGACAGCGGGGAGAAAGACATGACAGAAGGCATGTGTTCATGCCCCAATCACTTCCTCCCTTGCAAATGAGAGAGCAGTTTGAGATCATGCTTGCCACTGAGTACCTTTCATCAGGGACATGGCAGTGTGGAGGGGGGATAGAGGGAGACAGCAGAAGGCATGTGTTCATGCCCTAACATCTCCCTCGTTTGCAAATGAGGCAGTTGGCACAGGCATGCATATCTGCTGCTTGGTCCCCTTCCTCAGAGACGTGGCAGCGGGGGGTTGGAGGGTGGGTGGGCACAGAGGGACATGGCAGAAGGCATGTGTGCATGTCCCAACTGGTCCTTCATTTGCAGACAAGAAAGCAGTTTGGGCATGCATGTGTCCCTTTCAGCAGGACACAGCAGTGGGGAGGGGGCACGGAGAAACACGTCAGAAGGCATATGTGCACACTTTAACTGCTACCTCATTGCACATGGACCTGCTGCTAGGTCCCTTTCATCGGGGTCATGGCAGTGGGGGGAGGCAGGCACAGAGAGGTGTGTCAGAGGGCATTTTCACACGATCCAACTGTTCTCTCATTTGTTTGGGTACGTGCACACACACCTGCCATTGCCATGTCCCTCTTGCTTCCACTGCTGGTGGCATCCAGGTTAAGGAGGCCAAGTTAAGAACCATTGGTGTACCCCAGTTAATAGCTGTAGCTTAGAGTTAATATGAATATGAAAGTTGGAAAAGAGGGATCTATTCTCTTTGTAAAAATCTGATATGTTAAAAGAAGTGTTGAAGTGAGACAACTTGCCCATGTTTTTCTTTCCTTTCCACATTTGGTTCTACTTACTGGTTTCTCCTGGTCTGTTCTGATCTTTTATTCCAGAGTAGAAGGAGTATTACACTTGTACATATACCTACATCTCAGGCTGAGAGCTGAGTTGGAAAATAATGTTCTGAGCATAATGCAGAAGCTTATGGCGTCAAAGAGAAACCACAAAAGTCACCTTGAATATTATGGAGAGCAATAGGTTGATGGACATAATTTGAGACTTAAAAAATAAAGGCAGACATGGTGGTATATACATTATATAGTCAGAATGCACTTTCACTATGCCTTAATAACAAATGTCTTGGAATGCAGTGACTATATGTTCAAAACATTTTCACCAAATGTGGAATATTACATTTTTCTTTATGCAGTAAGAAAATAGAGAAGGTTAAGTAGTGACAGAGAAATTGTGGAATACTGTATAGATATGCAGCAGATATTGGATCAACAAATTTGGAAAAGCATTTTCTATGTCCTCAGTGTTCCAGAAGTGAAAGGGGGGGGTGTGGGGAAGAAAGGAAATCAGCATTCTTTATATAATTGACCAGGACTGGAAAAATTGATTTAGATCATTTTGAAACATTTATAGATTTCTTCATATTCAGGAGAAGATACCTAAAAAATTTGTATAAGTGGCAAACTGAAACTAACAGATTTGTCCATCCAGGTCCATCACTTGAACCATTTAATTCTGTATGCATTTCCATTTCTGTATTGTGTTTCTGACACTGAAGTAGAGTTGCCAACTTTCTTTTCCTTTCCTTTCCTTTCCTTTCCTTTCCTTTCTCTTTATTTGTAACTCCTTCTGGCAGGTTGGTGCAACATGCTCTCCTCCATACCAGAAACAGCTATACCTATTGAACTTGCCGGTACCAGTGGGGGAGAATTTAATTTCTGATTGTTTTTGAAGAATTCTCCCAAATTTGCAAGCTTCTTCATATTTTTGAGATTTTAAGAAAAAAATAGAATGCTGGAGAAAGCAAAACTGACAGATGATGCCATCCCTGGTCAGGATAATTCACTGTAACATTTATTGTGAAAGATGTGTCTGAAGTGAATTTTAGTTTTAGGAGACTTGCAGGCAGCGTAGTTTTGAAGTCTCAGTCATCAGTAATCAAATCCATCTAGCCTTACGAAGAAAGGACAGTAAAAAAAAAAAAAAGGTGTTTTCTAGGGTAGACATTGTTGTCAAGAGATTCTGTGGGATAATTAATGAGATCAAGCATATCTAAAGACCTGAGTAGAACACAGAAGTGACATGTTTCCTATCCAGTAATAATATAATCTTGGTAACAAAGGACAAGGATGAAAGAAGAGGACAAACGGAGAGAGGATAGCAGGGACTGGTGGACATGTTAGATGTTTGATTTATTTTATAGCAGTCTCTGAATTTTTCAGAAGTAGCTTAATTGAAGGATAGGTATAGAGGAAGAATGGATGATTCCCAAACTGTTAGAGATGGTTGCAAGAAACAACATGGGAGAACATTTGTATACCAAAATAGAAGAGAGAGAAAGAAAGAGAGAGACAGATAGGCAAGCAAAGGCAGTGAAAAAAGATATATATAGCCAGATCAGTGCACTGTAATAAGGGTTATTATATGTTTAATATCTGGAAGCATGATGCTGTAGAAAGTGTGGAGGAGCAAGTGTGGAACATTACTTTAACGAAGAATGAATATCATGTTATTCTGAAGCTATCCGTACTGAGCAGTGGTAGTATGATATACTGGGGCCCAGAGCATCATTCTACCACTGCTAGGTTATAGATAGCTTCATTCATGATAGTCATTTTTATGATATTCATGATATTCATGATAGTCATTTGTGTTTAAAGTAAAGTTCAATGTTTTGGAGTGACTGCAGGATTTTTTTTGCTGGGGAGTAAGTCTCTACAGTACAAAATGGCAAAATACAATGGTGCTAAACCTGTTGGTTGGAATAGTAATTGATATATATTAGTTAGTATAACAATCAAATATAAATACTGGAGTACTTACAGCCTGTTTGTGTTAGTGGTAATACCTGGGTAGCAAGAAATGCAGACTTTTGAATGTGCACCAAGCAAAATTAAGATGGTGGAGCCTTTGATATTGTACGTATGACTTACATACGTTGCCACAGCTACAGTTACCATACCAAGTAGATTGGAAGGGGACCACTATGTAATGCCATAGACTTCCCTGATGGCAGTCCTTTCCCCACCGCCACCAACTCGATCTGGGCTTGCATATATCACAATTAATTAGAAAAAGGAATTATATTATACTGTTGTTGATTACAAGGCTGCTGCTCACAGTTCATCTGAAACTAAATTAGTTTAGTTCTGTAGCACTGAAACAGTTCAGAAGAAAACAAATAAAGCAAGTAGAGCATGCATATATGTTGAGAGAACAATCACGGCCTACATGACCATAATGATTATTATGTGAAGTATCATGTAGCATGTTGTTTAAGAAAGAAGTAGTGATCAGTGCAGCACAAAAATACGCATTTGGGCCTGTCTTTGGTTGCACTCTATATTTTTTATTTCATCAACTGGAAAATTAATTTCTTTTCTTTTATTTCGCTGTAGAGAATTCAATCAAATTGCTTATTTAACAAACACATAGGCTTCTTTCCCTCTTCATAATTAGTAATAGGGAAGACACAATTCCATGTATTCACCTGGGTTACAAAGCAATTGATGGCCTTTCGTTAAATTTGGAGTCCTGGACACTCCTTAAGAGTGTCCTGCATGCGCCTAAAACAATCTGTGGACCTTCCTAAGCCAACTGTATCTCACTTGTTCTCTGGTCTTGCAGTTCAGTAACACTTAGATTTTAAATTTACAACTTCTTGCCCTGTCCCAAAGGAAAGTCTAAATTAAAGGATTCATTTTTATGAATTTCTTGACAGCAACAGTTTTCTGTGTAGATAATCCCCCACCTTTATTCTTTTTCCTATGCTAAGCTTTCTCTTCCACCTCTATTGTGGGATTTCAAACCTGTTACCATATATATTATCATACAATGCTACCCTTTGGCCCTTTAATACTAGCTATGTCAAGTGGTCTCCTGAAAAATATATGCTCTGAATGGGGCTATATGTATTCCTTGTGTGTTTATGATATCATGATCAGTGTGTTTACAAGTGATTGATCTTTTTTCAATATACTGTCACACTGATGTCTCATTCCCTGTTCATCAACTATTACCCCAGCTCTTTTTTTCACAAACATCAGCCTATAACCAGCAACATTACTAATCATTAATGTTTAAAAATATGACTACTTATTTAGTACTGATGCCTTTCTTTCTTAAGTCTGTTCCAGTTGCGTAGCAGGGGGCAGGGAGAATGATTCACCCTGGCAGCAATGTTTTTGGGGTTTCCCCTTCTGTAGCCACACCCCTGCATGTCCTGGCCACGCCCCCGTGCACCTTGGCCATGCCCCCATGCACCTTGGTCATGCCCCCACATATCACGACCACAGTCCTCAAGCCATAGCCCCATCCCCTTCCCGCCACCCCCTTCCACACACTCCAAGCTCTGCCACTGGTCTATTCATTTGAGGTGGGCTGTTTATTGTCTGTGATTGTTCTCTTTCTTTTTCATGGGCTACATCAGACGATGGAGTCATGCAGTCCTCCTGATGTTGTTGGACAACAAACCCCTGCATTCCTTACCATAGGCTGTCCTGGCTAGGACTGCTGGGCATTGTAGTCCAATCACATCAGTAAAGTCAAATGATTCCCATTCTAGGGTGCATCATCTGAGCAGACTACCATTTGTGTGCCTAACTCTCCCTCCTCCAGTAGCCACTCACTGAACCTTACAGAACAGGTAAAAAAGGGATATTTGGGAGGGGAAGTGGAATCCATTCCACCAGTGACATATATTCTAAGATGAATAGTAGGGTACCATTGGAGACAACACATTTTTGTACATCCACAAGTCAGAGCACTCAGTACAATTGGTTCCTATATGTTATCTTTTAAAAATATGAAGTCCCATGACATACCTCAAGTGGAGACAGATGTGGTTTGTTTTACTTAAATTGACTTAAATTCCTTAATACACAGGTCACTGTTTAAACGTATATTTTCCACATGTAGTCTGTTTCTATCATCTGAATATTAGGACAGCCATAGAATAAAACAATTACTTGTCAACCTTTGATTCTGGCACTTTGAACTTTCAAGCTTCGCTGAAGTTTTATTTGGACAAAACAAAAAAGGCTTGAAGCAAAATACCATCACAACCAGCTTATGTGGGTTTGCTGGCACATCAAATGGCACTGACAAAAAGGGCAAATCTGAAGAAAAAACAACAACCACCAATCCTTTCATTTTCAGATATGCTTCATCAATGCATGTGTTATAATCAATGCTGCCAGGCATGGGATCAGTGACCTCTAGTAGAAAGGTACAAGGTCTTATAATATAAGTGGTGAAGGAAATGTCTCGTCACCCAAGTGAGATTTGCTCAAAGAAAGCTTCATAAGGCTTACTTGGCCTTGACTATTTAGAGCTCTAGCAATTTCAAGTAAAACCCTTTTTTCACACTTCATTCAGTCTTACTGCCTCCAAAATTTGTCTCAGTTCTTTATTTTCCAAGTAATTTAGAATTAGTTATGTTCTTTTCTTCACAGTAAATGCCTCCATTTTACACTCCAATAAAAACATGGGTTTTATAATATGAAATGCTGACTTCTCAGTTATGATGGAGATTCAACTGCAAAGGAAATGTACAATATTTTTATTCTGTTGTCTTCTCTTAATTTTCATGCTTATCGAACTATTGTTGTTACAAGTGTTCTTAAATAAATAAACCTTTGGGAGCAAGTCCTTTTTCTTCTTCTTATTGGTTTAGAGTCTTAAAACTTATCACCCACTATTATGTACTCAACTTTATATAAATACTGAATTTAAATTTTATATTTGCTCCTTCTGCTCTGAATTCTACACTGTCCTTGGCACTCTATCTTTCATGTGTCAGATGGTAGATAAACTTTTGGAATGTGAAAAAATTAGTGCAGATCATTTTAATTAAATTCCATTTTGATAATTTGCTAGTCAATAGAGCTACTCATTTTCTACTTGGCTATAATAAAGCATGTTAAACATCTTTCTGCATTGTATCTATAATTAAGTGCAACCTAAACTTCTAGAACTCCAGAATAGGGATAGACCTATATAGTAATCGCTCAAAAACTAGTGAGAAAGAGAAAGAATGGAAGGTTTTTGACCAAGTAATTTTTAGTCATGGCAGCCAGTAGTCTCCATACTATTAGCTGGTGTGGATTTCCAGCTTTTGTTTTTAGAACAAGTCTATACCTCTGCAGAAGCTGAACTATGAGCTCAGAAATGTCATATTTCATTCCTCAAGCATACATCCAAACAGTGTGGCATCCTCTTCTCTACAAAAGATATATCCTGCAGCTGTTAAATGTACAGGAACCCTGTAGATTAAAATGTGGTAAAGAAAATGAGACACACAAAACACCTTGGGTCACAGGTTGTGCATTCCTGCACCACATGTGAAGACACCTAAGAAAGCTCAGCTTTGTTTCCTATCTGCAAAACAATGTCGAAAAGGTTGGTTTTGCATGGGAAATGTGTGTGTGTGTGTGTGTTCAGCTTTTTACGACCCACTGCATGACTTGTATAATAAAAAAAATTCCATAATATTTAAATATGATCATTTGATTCAGAGGAGCTAGAATATGGCAACCTTAAGAGTGAGAGATAGGGAAACTCCTTGTGGCTGATAAGGGTAGGAAGGTGAGACAGAAGAAGAAAATGGTGAAGGAGTACTAGGGTGGAGGGAGCAAAAGAAAGGCAAGAGAGGGGAAAAAAGCACAGCAAAAAGCATCGATGTGCAGTCGGAGGATAAATTGGGTTCCTAACCAGACAACTATTACTGTTTGGGAGAAAAGAATGACTAGCAAGAAATGGAAGAGCTGGGAGGGCAGGTGGACAGAACTCTTTCGTTCTAGGGTGAGGGTGGAACAAACAGATTTCAAAGCTGGGAAATCATAGGTAGTTTTTCCTGGTTCTTCATAATAATAATTTAAAAAATCCTGCTTTTTACATTCTTTATCACATATGTGTGTATTTTATACACTGCATATTGGGATTTGAGCTTGGGTAAGCCTCTGGTAGAACTTTTGACAGAAAAATGAATCCCCCCAAAAAGATTTATGGACACACTAACTTAACAATTTTGCATCCTTTCTCTGAACAGTTTGAAAATGAAATCATTTTAAAATTGGACCATGAGGTAGAAGGAGGCCGTGGAGATGAGCAATACCTACATCTATTTGAATCAATGTAAGTATAACACTGGAACATATCCTTAACTATAATTTGTAAGATTGCTATATTTTGAAGTTGAACATTTATTTTGAAAATGTGAAACTTTTTTAAAATTATGTATTATACTTCATTCTTGCTCTTACATGAGATTCTTGGTGGTCTTCCAACATATGGTGACTAGACCTTTCATAATACGACAGCACCTGTCATTCCCAGAAAATTATCTGCGCTGAACATGGACTGTGCTTTTAAGCTGTCTTGAGAAACAGAACATTCTTATTCATATCTCTCTGCATGCAGTGCTGTAGATTTTGCATCTGGGCCTTCTATCCATAACCAAATAGTAGCAAGTAATGATATTTTGTCCTTGATCGCTGATTTATTAGCATTTTGAGCTCTATTATATGAAGATATATAAAGTACTGAGGGCAGCAAGAAGAGGGCAAGGAGAGAAAAATGTTGAAATTGTAAAACAGTGCCTGGAGCATATCAACAGTTGTGCTAGCAAAGACCTTTGGCATACAGGAGTTGACCCACTTGGCATATGTTTCAATGGTGATGCACAGGAGAACATCAGCTAACATTTTTGAGGCATTGAGCATAAGAAAAGCTACATAATGTAAGAATTGCTGGACCAAAAACCTGTTCAGTATCCTCTTCCCACAGTGGTCAGCCAGTTAGCTAGGGCAGTCTATAAGCAAGATGAGTCCAACAGTGTCCTCCCATTTGTATTCCCTAGCACTGAATGCTACACATTCAGAGACATGATGTCTCTGTTACAGTAGCCAGTAGGCAGTTGACTAGTAGCCAATAGACACTGATAACATCCTTGAAGAATTTATGTAATTTTTTTAAAAAATAATATTTTTATTAATATGTATTGAATATATAAAACAATATTTGGGGGATTAAGAAAACAAATAGTAATTATACAGACAAAGAAACTCTAATATCTAACTGAATACTAACTTAAACTAGACAACTAAATTAAAAAGGGCCCAAAAAATACATATTAATTTCTAACTCACCAGCTTTGGTTTCTTAGATAATCTACATGATCTACTTCTTCTAGTGTGTCTGTCATTATCATACTACTGCCTGGTATGTAATAACTGTAAGTTTAACCTTCAAAACCTACAGTTGACTTCCCTACTAACAGTCCCTTAGATGTACAATCAATTTATCTTCTTCAGATAACAGCCAGGCTTCATGCAGAGGAGTAGGCACGCTTTTCCATTTCTGTGCATGCAGCACTCTCACCACGGTGATCATGCAGTGAAAGATTCTTCCCAATTTCTTATCAGTCTGTTCATCAATCAGACTCAATCAAAAATGTGCAGGTTTGAGTTGAATTTTTACTTTTAAGATGTCTCCCATCAGTCTGTGTGTCATCATCCAAAACTTCTTGGATTTCTTACAAGTCCACCACATGTGGTAAAACGTTCCTTCTTTTTGACCACATTTCCAACGAACATTTGAGGAACCTTTACATATTTTAGACAATCTTTCTGGCATTAAATGCCATCTATGCATCATTTTGTAAAAAATTTCTGTAAGATAATAACTTAGAGTGTATTTCAGATCTTTTATCTACATCCCTTCCTATTGTTTCATCTGGATATGAGGCCCCACATTTTGTGTCCATTTAATCATAAAAGCTTCCACTAGTTCATCTTCTGTTTCAATTTTCAACAATAACTTATATGTTCTGTCAATTAAATGGTCCTCGTCAACACATAATTCTAATTCAGATTTAGTAATTTCAAAACTATACATGATAACCTTCTTGGATGAGTTCCTCATTTTATTTCCTTTTACATTGCCTACTTTCCATCATTAAAAGGTCTTCATAGCTTTAAAATTATTTCTGTCTTAAACAAAACTTCATGTTGAGAGATTCATAATGGCATTTTAGAACATAATCTCACTTTATATTTATTCTATACCCTTAATAAAGAACATCTAACATAATGATTATTAAAATCAAAATAATGATTATCATACCTCAGAAATATATGTCAGCCAAATCTCAAATCAAATCCTTCTAATTGTAAAAGCCTATATCTTTTTAAAGTAACACAATCTTTTAACCAAACCAAACATGATCAGAAAAAAAATACAGTTTTAGATTTGGAAGAGGAAGTCTTCCTTTGTCTAGTGCATCCTGCAAAATCATGAGCCTCACTCTTGGCTTTTTCCCTTGCCTAATAAAATTAGCTGTGTCTCTATGCCAAAATCAAGAGCACTGTTATGAGCCTTCCTTTGACACCATAATAGGCAAATATTTTCTAGGCTGACTTAAACAATATTTCGTCCATTTTTGGAAGAAAGGTGGGATATAAATCAAATAGGTAGGTAGGTAGGTAGGTAGATAAATTTCAGGCCCTGCACCTCTCTTCTGACTAAAACACATTGATGACATCTTTATTGTCAGACCTCATGGAAAGGAATCACTTAAGAATTTTCACCAGAATTTCTGCAACTTTCACCTTGCCATCAACTTGAGCTTGGAACAATCCACACAACAATACTATACAATACTATATCAGATGCCTGCTGAACACTACACATACCAACATGCTTCCTCCCAGAATAGTGCCAAATCTGTTTACAGTCAGGCTGTCTGATGGAATCAAATCTGCTCAAATTGACAAGGAAGGGATTTAAAAATCATGGATTTACAAGATGCCGTTCACAAACTATAATACCCACCTCATTCAGTGAGTGGAGAAGGGAATATCAATTAATAAAGCAAGCCTGATACCCAGGAATAATTCCCTAAAGATTCGAGCTGAGGACACCCAGACACACAAGCATCAAACAACCACCAGTTCTTGTGATTAATACTTCCACAGGCACTGGATGCCAGGTTTTCCTTACTGTCAAACAACCAGCCTTAAGCAACTATTCACCTATGCTTTTGTTAACTGCCAAGTCAAATTCAACTGATGGTTACCTATTGATGAGAGACCTCCAAGTCACCCTGTCACCAAGAACCCTGCTCAGGTCTTGCAGATTCAGAGCTGTGGCTTCCTTGATTGAGTCTATGCACCTGCAGTGAGGTCTTCCTCTTTTCCTACTGCCTTCTAGCTTACAAGCATCATTGTCTTTTCTAGTGATTCATGCCTACTCATGATATGACCAAAGTAGGACAGTCTCAGTTTGATTGTCTTGGCTTCTAGGAAAAGTTTGGACTTCATTTGTTATAATACCCATTTATTTGTCTTTTTAACAGTCCATAGTATCTGCAGAATTCTTCTCCAGCCTCACCTTTGAAATTAATTGATATTCTTCCTTTCAGCTTTCTTCACTCTCCATCTATCACAACCATACATAGAAACTGGAAATACAATGGCATGAGCAATCCTTAGTATTCAATTATATATCTTTATGCTTCAGGGTCTTGTCTAGTTCCTTCATAGCTGCCCTTCCAGGTCCTAGTCTTCTTCTGATGTCTTGAGTGCAGTCTCCATTCCAATTAATGACTGAGTGAAGGTATGGAAAATCCCCTTAACTATTTAACCCAAAACAAGTCACAAACATTGATGTGAACATAGTGACAGGACTGTGCTGCAAGCTCATATGCTAATTCTGTCTCCACATCTCTCCTGGCAGTGACATTACAAGTCCCAATAATGTCACCCACAACATCAAAGGTGCATTTACTTGCTCATCTTTCAGTGTGTTATATGCCATGCTTTGACAGCAATGTCGCATTGCACTGTACAAGAGACAAACAGAATAGTCAGTACGTAAGAGAGTAAAGGGACATGAAATTAATATCCACAATGGTAATACATTTCTGTCTTCCAAGACATGCAATCACTGACCTCTAAATAGGTGTTCTGGAACAAAGGATTTTCAAGGGAACATTGGAAAGAGAGGCAGCTAAACTGAGACATGTTCAGTTTATTAGCAGAAATTTAAACAATTCCATTTTGTTAGCAGAAGGTTAAACAGAGGTAATGATTTCTTGGCAGATTATGGCAAATATATTGTATGACACAATGTAGTGTAAATAGTTGTGCATGTGGAACTATGCTACATCTGCCCACTCGACACCCAGACGCTTAGCTTTGAGCCACTGTATTCTCCCACCTCCCAGCCATTTTGTGGCTGATGGAGAAAGTGTGTTGGGGTTTGGGGAAGCATCTGGCTATGTCTCTGTAGACAGATGGAGAATGATTACACCATCTGCTGGGATCAGCTGGAGTCCTCTGGAAGTCTGAAAAGATGATGTAATCATTTGCATCAGGCTATGGTGGACTTAAGCTGCATGTGCCCGTAGCAGAATGCTAGCCTATATATATATATATATATATATATATATATATATATATATCACTATGCTGGTTCTCTTCACAGTTGCATGTATAACCAACCAAACAAACAAACAAACAAAAACTTCAGCAAGGTCTCTTTTCAATAGGCAGAAAATATTGCTTTGACACCTCAGAGGCAACAAATAGGTCAGTTGACTGGTAGACTTGTATTATCTCACACATCCATTTGAAGTTCTGTGTCCATTGTCACATCAGTGTCTCTGTCAGTATCCCATTTCATTCTGATCCCACCCCACAACTATGCAACTGTGCTTAAATACGTATGACTTGACTATTGTAGTCCATCAATGTAACTGTATATATATTTGTATGTATATATATGTGTGTGTGTGTTTATTTTTATTTGTTTATTTTCTGTTCCCTGTTCTGAACTTTATGCTTCAAGATTGCACTATACGATATTTGGGCAGAGAAAAGCATAGTAACCAGAAGACAGTTTTTTAACTTATACAGCTAGAAATGTGTACGTGGAAGTCACACAAGAAGTTTTGATGAACATATTGAAGTGTCCAGAAGGTTTTTTTCCCTTCTGAACAGTAGAACCAGATGCATAAACTAAGTGCAGACTTGTTAGAAACTACCTGCAGGCTTTCAAATTAAAAGCTTTTTAGGGAAGCATAACACATGTTCCACAGGAACGAGATAACAAATATTGCTGGCAGTAGTCCTTTCTACAGGTGCCATTTGGTGCAATAGGTTAAATGTGTTGGATTGAAATGTATACCTTCTGCATTTTTTAAAAATAGAAATTCATTATAACCAAAAGCCACAGAAAACATTGTTGTATTTCACCCTGACACTTCTCACTGCTATTCCTCTGAACACGAGAAGGCAGAATCTTTGTGAAATTCTCCACACTATAGATCCTTATCTCCATTGTTTCCTGCCAGATTGGGAATAGTTGGAGTGACTAATTGGGGACATGACCCCAATTTTTCCTCTGCAGTATCCCAGAAACCCTGTGCCTCCTGAATTGAGGATTGCACAATATGTGGATAATAAGGTAGTTGTTTTTTTTGTAAAGTAAATGAAGTGAAACATGTTTCCAGTCAATTTGCTTAATCTTACATCCTGCTAGTTTATGCTTATATCTTGTGCTGTTACACAGGGCAGGAGTACATGTAATGTGCTCAATATTGCCTGTACAGAATGGCAGAGACTCTGCATGGTTTCAAGCAGGCATTCTCCTTGGCTTTTCTTGGAGATGCCAAGGATTGAACCTGGAACCTTCTGTATGCAAGTCATGTATTCGACCACTGAGCTACAGTCTTTTTTCCTTCTGAAAGATTCTCCGTGGTAGAAACTCACTGTGCAAAGGAAACAAAACTTCAGACGAAGGGATGAGGCTTAATATAGGTGTATCTGGCTCAAGAGTAGAATTCTGGGTATGTTTGCTTTCAGAAGCAAGGAGTTGTTTGAAGTTTTTCAAGAATTTTTCTCAAGAAGTAGAAGGCTCAATTTGCTTAGAAGGAGCAAAGCATACAATGCATACAAAGTCAAAATGAGTAATTGCTCTCATCATGGATTGAGTTGGAGTCTATAGACATCTTAGACACAGCTGTGTCATTGAAGCAGATTTAAATGCAGGTCCCTCTTGATAACTCCTTTTTTTTGGGGGGGATTTTGGGTCTTCAGCCTGTGACTGCTTTTACTGTGCTATATGTGCCTGAAGCACTAAGGTACATATTGTAACAGATGTGCAGCATGCTGAATTATTCAACTATATTGTTTCCTTGATTTTTACACTCAGTGACCTCTGTATTGGGTCAACAGAAGGGCAATAACTTTATCTGAGCCAATCAAAATGCCACCACAAAATAATGAGGAAGCTTCAAAGTTCTCCAGAGCTCTTCATCAGATTTGAAGTTCGGCAAACAGAGGAAAAAAGAAAAAAAAAATTACTTTGATGCTAAGGCCATAAATTCTTCTCTGATCATAATATTGAGATGAGGTGTAAGGAAGGTAGCATCTTGAATTAGACAAAGCTCTCCTGAGTGCTGTGTGGAATTCATCAATATGCTGACATGAAAAACATACAATGGCTGATTCTTCTTTTGACACTCAATATGTAATATATAACCCTCAGCAGTTACAGGAATCTGTTTCAAATCTGAAACAAAATATATACCTTTCTTGTGAGATTGAGGAGTGAAATAAATAGAAATTATTTGGAGGTCTGTTAGAATTAACTGATCTTTCCCTCACATTAGTTAGCATATCACAACAACGAGAATAGCTCCATTGCTACAGACTGTCAGGATGACTAAGGCAGATGGTGAGTTGCCAATTCAGCAAAAAGATTTTGCAAAGGAAAAAATGTTATAATAACAACAATATTATTCATAAATATTCATAAATATAACAGGTAGATCAGACCCAGATTTCATTATCTTTAGTTTAAGCCCATTGACCTAAATATGATGTAACAAAGTCACAAGAATCTTGTCTGTTGATTCTAGTGGGTGTATTTTCGGCATCAATAATTTCTGATCCACGTCAGTCCAAGGTCCAGAGAATGAGCTGAAAGCATATAGCTCAGTTTTACTGCAGAAGCTAGGTAGTTCTGCTTCTAAGTATGACTTGAATGAGAAGTCACATGGGAACCATTTATTAATTGTATAGAACTCTTTGAAGGAAGAGTTGGGTACAGGGGAATTTTAAAATAATAATTAATGCTAGATTCCATCAGAGTCAATTACCATGTTCCTTGTTGAAAGCCAACATGTAAAGAGGGCTAACTTATTTTTGCAGGTCAAATTACATTCCTATTAAAGGTAATATCTAGTTAAGTGACAGCTAGCTATAATATAAAATACTGCATTTTTCCTGAAGCATGCCTATAAATTTCAAAATAGCATTGCACATGTAAAAGTTATGAATTCAATATAAGAAAGCTCTGCATTAAATGAAGACTACTAATGAAGCCCAGGGAAATTAAGAATTGTACATAATGCAACACTTCAAGACAGTTAGGATAATTGCATTTGAAGATCATGGAATGTAACTGAGCACTTGCTAGTTTTCTGTCATTATTTTCTTGTGCAGTATCCCTCATAAATTCTATAATTTATCAGACTTAAAACTCTTAATGGAATTGGTGAGTTACTGCTGTAATCACTTAAAGCTAAATCAGAATGTAAGAAGGCACAGTGCTTCTGCACTATAATGGTGCAAAAAGAAGTTAATCAGCCCCTCAGTTTGTCAGAGTACAGGAATTTCCTGCCATATTTTGCAGCAAAACCAAAAGCTTTAAGAAAATATAGCTCAATAGCATAGTGCCATATATTGACAGCGTCACGAGTGAAAACAATCTTGCTATACAGTAGAGTCCAGACATTTTCTATTTGATATGACTGGGATTGTTAAAGTAGGGTAGGCTGGGCTGGCTTCACCATAAAGCATGGTTAACAGACATCTTCCAAATGATCATATTGGACTTCATTATGGGCTTCCTCTGAGCTAGTGCACATCAGTAATTAAAGAGATCATTGTGCAAGTACATATGCACAGAGAAGAAAGCTTGTTGTGCTGACTAGCATCAACCTTGGTGAACCTCAACATGTGCATGCTTACTGCTGCTGTCTCCATTGCCTGCTATTCTCTGGTGCTCCCTCTGTGAGGAGAGGGGGCATCTGGACATGAAGCCCTAGATTTCACCCCTAAGATACAGTGCACTCTCCATATATGTGAGTGTTCCATTCCACAAATCCCAGCAAATACTGGCATTCATGAATGCTCACATCTCATTATATTCAATGGGAGCAGTACACACATGGATGCTTCAGTGTGTCCACACACTCATCACTACCTTTTCAGGTATAAGGATGTGTCATCACTTATGCAGAGGTTGTGGGTAAGGAGGGCCCACTGTAAACCATTGCTGATAGTAGGTGTGTATGTGTGTGTGTGTGTGAGAGAGAGAGAGAGAGAGAAAGAGAGAGAGAGAGAGTGAAGTTCTAGGTACTGTAAGGTAAGAATAGGCATTTTTATGTAGACATTTCCCTTATTCACAAGCATAGATCTAATCCCAAATATGCAGACAAACATTCTCGTTCACAAATTTCCTTTGTCCTCATCAGCCTTCTCCTTCCCTCTCATTCACCATCTAAGAGGAATTTCCCTCAGTGTTTCATCTACATCATGGTGATTTTTATGTAATTTTCATTATTTTTAGACTCATGGAGTGTTCTGCAAGTAACACTAAAATTGCCAAGCCTGTTGAAGCATTTGTAAGCTTGGTAAAAGGCCTTTTGGAAAAGCTACTGGATTACCGTGCTGTGATGAATGATGAAAGCAAGGACAATCGTATGAGCTGTACAGTGAATTTATTGGTATGTGTTGTGATGAATTCTTCAGACAGGGAATCAAAGAAATCAGCCCATTGGCATGGTGGGAAAATGTTTCAAAGTTGTGAGCAATTCAAAAAGCCCCAGTACCAACGTTATGAACATGGTTTTTAGGAAAGTAAGGACCTAAATACCCCTATAGATAGCTCTGGTTAGGTATAGTGCCACCAACAAATACCAGGGGCTGTAGGCTATATTTCAGAGGAAGCACTTCTGAGCATTCCTTGCCTAAGAAAAGCCTATGAAATTTATGGGGCTACCATAAGTCAACAGGCAACTTGAAGGTGCATAAACGCACACACATCAGGGAAATGAATGAAGATTGTATGGAAAAAAGATGGAAGATAAACAAATATTATCATAGTCTGGAAATTAAAAAATAAGCAATATAGTCTAGATTTGATGATATTTGGTAGAAACGCAAGCCATAACAAACCATCAAAATATCAACTCATAAATTCATAATAAACAGTACCATAACTAAGAGACCAAAGAGCCAATAGATGCTGTATTAATAGACAGATGTAATATTTATATAGCATTTTTGAATGTTCAAAACCCTCCTCATTAATTACTTTATGAGTCAGTTTTCAACAATCTTATAAAGTTTATCAATATGACTATCTGTATGACTACTATGAATGGAAGGGTGAAGCTAAAACTAGTGATTACCTGGCGGAAGTGAGAAATGAACCAAGACTCACAGGTTACATTCATAGCTTTGCACTGTACCAAAGCTCTCTGGTGTATGTGTGGCTATAGTGCCAGATCACATACACTGTACCTCCCTTACAGAGAAGGACAGTGTTTGTCCTGCTGCAGGGGCATAGGCTGTTCTGGCCTGACCAATTTGTCCACCTTCCTGTTCCCAAAGTATAATTTGTATGTTTGACTGGAAAGAATCCCAGTGATTATATATGACAATCTACCCATGCCATTTGTAATTGTAATACCTATTACCCATCTTTCTCAAATAATTAAAAGAAGATGACCCCAATTTTATTACTGAATGCCACCATGGAATTCAGAGATTTCACCTAGCTCCCACATATTCAAGAGAGAGTTCCATTTAAAATCACTGAGGACCATTTTGATAAAGAAAGTCATCACCCTAAACTTATTACAGTATGTTTCAGATAATTAATTGTGCAGACACTGGTTTCAATGGGAGATAGTATATAAATAATACATATTAATATTAGTCCTAATGAAAGCTTTGAAATTTTACTAATAAAATTTCAGTAATAATGGAAATGATTACCTGAATGAGATTCAAATATACATGTGTATATGAAACTTTGTACAGTGAAACTGTCCATTAAGTGTTCTGAGTACCATAGCTCCCTGGTCATCAGATTTCATTTATCTTCTCTTCCTAGAATTTCTACAAGGAGATTAATCGTGAAGAGATGTATATAAGGTATGGAAATTACTCTGCTGATTCTGCTATTGATAGAGATTGTTTTCTCTCATACAGTCTTCAAGATTTTTTTATGGAGCTATGGTAAATACCTGATAGCACACTATTCGTGTCAAGCTCATATTATCCCAAGGCTCAGCCAAATCTATAAAAATATTGTTTGAGTCTTCTGTAACCTGACTACATCATACATATTCATTACCTGCAATTCCCCCCATAGTATTTTGTTTGTGTGAACCAACTGGATGCCTGACGTCCTCTGCTTTAAAAAGGGGGTTGTATAATTTGAAGCAAAGTGGATGACACATTTCAAGTTGCGTTTGACAGCATTTGTAAATAAAGAACTGTTTTGGAGGACATGCTGCCTCATCTTACGTATGCAGCAGTATATTTGGAAGTAGACAAGAAATAAAAAATCTCTTTGCAGGCACAATTGGTTACAACTTTTTATCTAATGCATAAAGTCTGCATTATGAAGGTAAGAGGGGATGTTAATATTGAGGAGCCATTAAATTATTTGCATAAATCTATGGGCAATGTCTTTGACCTATTTCACATGTGAAGTTTTTTTTTCTTTCAATTTTTTGGTTTAACTACAACTATATGGCAAGCCAACCAACATCTTTCAAGCTAGTACATTAGGATAGGCAGGTTGGTCAAAATGTATTGTATTTGGAATGTGAACTTGGAAGTGTGTAGTGCTTGCAGTTTAGCTGTGCTTTTAGTTTTGATTTTCATTAATTTTTCCTTTCCTTCCTCTCCTTCCCTCTCTCTATCCATCTTCCATTTGAAACTGTAAACTCAACATCTCACTCAGTCACTTAATGAAATATGCATACCTTTTCATTAGTACATGGTTCCTCCTTTAATGTATGGATATTTGGGAAATCTTTTTGTTCTCTGAATTTGTGTAATATCAACTGCTGTTATCAAATAAGATATGTATTGCCTTTAGCTAGGTACAGAAAAATATTAACACAGAATTTTAAGTCTTTTCTGACTATATAGAATGTATATAGAAGTATTGAGAATGGGAAAATACAAGATGTGAATTCCATACTTCCTTTCTGTGAAATTGGATTCAGATAGAACACCTTCCCAACTCCCATTATGTCCTCCTTATATTTTGGCTTCCTCCTTCAAAATTTCGAGCTTTGCTTTCTAGTGATGATATTCAGAATCATAAGGTTTGATCCCATAAAATGTACACATTTTATAAAACCTATTATCCTGAATTCCATTTGATATTTCATGTGGAACTCACATTTGAAATGTTGGCTGTCATATTCATGATACAAAGGATGAAAAGTCAGTTCCTTAGTAACTCAAAGTAGTGGTGACATTTTTACTTTTGTACCCTTTTTTTGTACTCTTTCTTCCTTACTTGCTTCATCTATTAACAGGTACTTATATAAACTTCGAGACCTTCACTTAGACTGTGAGAACTACACTGAGGCTGCATATACGCTTCTGCTGCATGCTTCACTTCTGAAAGTAAGCTGCTTCCTTGATTGGATACAAAGGTGTATAAGTGATGGAATGTCAAACCAATGCTGTGTGATTGGAAACGGGTAGTGATTTGTTAGTTTCATGTTCAATTCTTGGTAGTGAGTGATGGAGTTGATTTTGTTCCATTTGTGGATATATATGTAAACATATGCATGAACACACAGTGAACTTAGATACTGAAAAGTAGGCATTATTAGCGTGCTTCAGAGATAACATAATGAGAAACTCAAAGCAGAAAAATAATATTTCAGGAAAAACTATAGAGAGAACACAAACCAATCCAAAGCAACTCAATGAGTACTGAGGGCTAGAGTTGTCCCATCTAGAGATATAAATATTTGCTTATTTCATTCTTTATGAATGAACAAATTTTCAGCACTTTTTCCCAAGCTCCATGAGTTTCTATGCAGTTTTTCAACACCATTCATAATTTAGGACTTTGTTCAGGAAGACTGGTTTGCTCAACTTTTTTTCTGGTTTTTTTTTTTTTTTTGCACAGAAAATATATTTAGGGGTGGGAAATGTGTTTTCTACATTGAAAGCATTTTTTCCCCTGGAAAAGATGGTGTATTTTGTGTGAAATAACCAATTCCTATGTTTTCTGCCCCAAACTGTAAATTTGTGCAATTAGAGAAATTTGCAGAATTTGTACACATTTTCAGAATTCACACAAATGACCAGATTCCAGCAAAGAAAACACGTGGGGACAGCAACGCAGAAAAAGTCTTTGTATAGAAATCAACACATTTTGCACAAACACATTTTCCTGTGAAGACGAACTATGCTTTTATGGTATTGCTACCACTTTTTTTTTTTTTACACACATGAATTTTCTCAAACAAATCCCCAAAATATGAATTATTTTGTAGCCGTTCTCCTTTTTTATAGGCTGCCTTGAGAATCGGCACATCCTTTATAGTTGTTAAGGATGGAAATATTAAATAGAATTCTTCACATCCCTAGACTAGAACCATTTAATTAATGAAATTTTGACTTTTACAAGTCCCATTAGTTCATTCTAGTCTAATTGAGACTAACAATTGTGTTCCGCCCTGAATATACTGAGTTTCCACAAGATGCTGGAGAGTGGGGAAGGGGAAAGAAGCAGGAAAATCATAGTGGGAAATAGGAAATAAATGTAGCATTCTATAAGAACATACCAGGGATGGAAAGAATATTTAATTTTTTTTTTTGAAAAATGGTTGAAAAAGATGTTTTTCAAAAGCTGAAAAATGGTGATGAGAAGAATCCTGGACTGACAAGACTCTTTGCTGCTTTGGACTTACTTTGTGCAAAACTCATATGTGGTTCTTTTGCCCAGAAATCTGCATTTTCTGCATAGGAAAGGGTCTCTTCTGTATAGAAAATAATTCAATGGAGCAATATTAATTTCTGCACAGAAAATGCTGTTTTCTATACAAATCAACCTTATGCAAATTTTACAATGAATAATCCCCAATTACAGCATTTCCTGTGCAGAAAACAGCATTTTATATATTCTGCATTGAAATATTATTTTCTACACAGAAAAGCCTCTTTCCTGTGCAGAAAATGCTGAAAATGATCATGCAGAGTAAGTTCCAAATTGTGAATGTCATTCGAAAACTGCAATGTCCTTGAAGACTTTATCTCAGCGGAAAGAAAATTGCTGAAATTATTTTTTACTACCTTTGGGAAGAAGCTTAGTGAAGAAATAACATCTCTAGAAAGTATAGGTGGCTGGAGCATGGAGTGAAGCACTCCACACTGCAACATTTTGTTGCAAGTTCCACATGTGTGCCTTGTTCATTTACTTTTAAGTCTTATAGACATTGAATACAGCTCCAGCAGTTTACTGATTCACTTCAGTTTGTTGTATCATACCTTGAATGGCAGTCACTGTTGAGATAGGTAATAACATTTTTCAAAAGTTATAGGTTTAGGAAGCAGACAAGATATGGTGTTGGTCTAAATCCAAAAGTTAGGCTCAACAAGGCATCCCCCACCCCGCAAATCAATAGATTTCATTGATCCAATCTGTCTGCTCTGCTTGGCATGACTTTTGGATCTGTGTGTACCTGTTTTGATAGAACAGGGCTGGTGGTAGAGCTGATGGTGGCACCTTCCACTGAACCTTCCTTACTCTAGTCTGATGCATGCCATGTATTGTTGTGCTTTTTTGTTTTAATGTTGTTGTTCTGCCCTTTGGTGTAAAGGGCATTATAAATCATCATCATCATCATCATCATCATCATCATCATCTGGACCTTATTGCCTTGCTAATCCATCAACTAGAATTCATGATTCAAAGCCTTGTAAAATTGCTTACTTTTTGATAATTCTCTCAGGGACAATTTTACACACTGTGAAACATACATACCAATTGTCTGATGGCTAAAAAAGACTAAAAATATAGAAAAGGAGATACAATAGGAACAATTGGTCCCACAGTTTCTGCATTTTCCCCCTCCCACAATTGTGTCTCCAAACACAAGTTTCCCCTTGTAAGTTTTTGTTCAGTTCTGTTGCCTGAATTTAGAGATGAAGAGGTAGAACAGCCTCAATAACGGAGCAGAAACTGAGAGGAATAAAATCCATTTTCATCCCAGAGTCAACTTATTTGTACTTATTTGCTGAGTTAACAAAATATATTTTTTCTTTTTCTCAGTGGTCTGATGAACACTGCACTCCACAGGTCATGCAAACAGAATTTCAGAGTTCACAAACGCATCGGCACTTGAAAGAGCACTTGTATGAGATGATCATAGAATACTTTGACAAGGGAAAGGTAACTTTTGTTTTTTTTAAAAAAAAAAAATTCTGCTGAGCAGCTATAGCTTATGCCACAACCTAAACCTTAAACCTTTTTTGAAGGTTGGGAAATGCAGCACATATGTTAAAAATGAAGCAATTGCATTGCTTTTGTTCTTAATAGTGATATAAAATTAAGTCTGTGCATGAATTTCATCAATAAACTTTTATTCAAAATTTAGTCTTTCCTTTAGCAAGCTTTCTCTGTTATTTGGGCAAGGCATATATTTTATGTTGAGATATATCGAACACAACTGAAAATCTTTAGGATTTTCTCTATCCCATGTTGAATTCAATGATAAATCAGTTTTCTCTGTAAGGAATAGATGTCTGCACACTTTAGAATTAGGCTCAAATCAGTTGAGATCTTAAGGACTGCTTTCAGAGGATGCATTTGTCTCCTGTGTAGGCAGCAGTAATTTTGCCTTGCGTTACTGACATCTTCCATTTAACTGCAGCAGTATTTCAAAGATTTTGAGAGCTTCTGAAGTTTGCTCTTCAGAACATTTACTTTATGCCGTGGTAACATGAACTGTGACACAGAGGGGAGAAATCACTGCATGTGTAGGTAAATATGAATGGCAGTAAAGAGAAACATATTTTTACGTCTTGTCTTAGACAAGTGCCAAAAGATGCAAGATAGTGATGTAAACCCACTCTTATTTCATTTTTGCATCCCGGGATGAAAAATTGCAAATGTGCACTCCCCTTTTAGGAAAATGACAAGAGTTTTTGCTCTTATGCAGTAATTTTTGGCATTGCAGAACTTTTCTGTGAACATTTTATTTGTTCAAAACCACTGTATTTTTCACTGAATACACTGTTTTCTGTACAAAGTTTATTTTGTGCAAAAACTGACATTTTTAAACACACACAGAAAAGATCTTGGAATGTAAAAAATGTCATAGTGGTTGGTTGTTTTTTTGACAGTGCATACATTGTGCCAAGGATGAGAAAATTAGTGAGTATTCTTTACAATCCTAGTGTGAGAGGTCTTTGTCTTTATAATATAAGGGCATGTTTGCCTCACAATGAGCATCATCATTTTTTTGTGTATGCTTGGTTCACCTTTGAATATTATATTGTGTTGGCAGATGTGGGAGGAAGCAATATCTTTGTGCAAAGAACTGGCAGAACAATATGAAATGGAAATTTTTGATTATGAACTTCTGAGCCAGAACTTGGTAAGAAAGTGTCTCTCTAAGAATAGTATCATTTATTTGTGATTCCAGATGTTTTTTAAAATATCTTTTTTGTGGTTTGGATAATAGTTTGGAATAAATACATGGAAGGCATGTAGGGATTTAATTCAGAATAGATCAGTTCATGCATATGTAGCTGGATTACTCAGCATTCAAGGCTTTGCAACTCAATATGCTAGGGCATGTAACTGTTGGGAGATATGACATGGTACTGTGTAGGCCACTGTGAAGAAGGTTTAAATCATCAGCTTCCATAGTCTGAATGAGACAATCCAATCATGGCCCTTGGAATGCTGAGAAAGGGAGGGTGAGAAAATGAGAAGACTATTAAAAGAGGTTTAATTGTTAAGCTGTCAGATAGGGCCAGTTAGGAACAGAGTAGGGTTACATATAGGAATAGATAAGATCAAAATAGATCCAGCTGGAAATAGAGATTTAGTTAGCTCAGAGTGTAGTGAGATATTGAACAAAAAAATAGATTGAGCAAAGAATTCAGGGAAAAAGTGTTGCTTTGATTCTGAGGTATTACATTGCAATGCACATGGAACAAGCTACATTCTAGATGTTTAACCTGTTGGTCAGTAAGCCCTTGTTGTTCCTACTGTTCTGCACTTCAGTCTGGAAACATTTTATTTAAATAGTTAAAGGAGAAATTGGTTACAGTTACTTAATCTAGGGGTGGGCTTAAAAGTTGAAGGGCGGAATGAGTGATAGGAGTCTAAGGACTGGTGTCTGAGTGAGCAAACTAGGAAGGAGGTCCATCATAATCACTCTGGAAAACTTTTTGCCATGTTTAGCTTTGCATTAAGCAGTATACCTTAGCAATCTGATTGCTCAGAATTTGGCCAGATTGGGAATGTTTTAGCAAAAACTGACCAGATAGTTAGCAAACAGTATCCAGTACAAGTAGGTTATTCTTGTTCTCTTGTTTTAAAAGTTTTCTATTATAAACATTAGTTTCTTTTCTCTTCCATCTTTGATTTTGAACACAGCCAAGTAGCTTATTTATGGTTTAGTGCCAGTAGCTATTGTTCCATTTTGAAAAAAAACATTGTATTGATATACAAATATAATTATATATAAGATACTAGAGTGATCTATCCCATGTCTTTGCTTTCAGATTCAACAAGCAAAATTCTATGAGAACATCATGAAAATTCTGAGGCCTAAACCAGATTATTTTGCTGTTGGATATTATGGGCAAGGGTTCCCCACATTCTTAAGGGTAATATATCTATGCTGTGTATTTTATCTTTAATAACTGTTTGTACTAAGCCCTAAAGAATGCCAATATCCTGCCAGTGAAAATGGAGTTATTTGGTAAGAGAGAGATTTATCTTCATTTGATTCTACAATGTACAGGATTTCTCTCTTGCAACTATCTGAAGTGTCATTTGTAACAATAGTGAGTGTCACATTTTCAGAAAGAAATTTGATTCATTGTGTTCCCTTTTCCTCTTGCTTTCAAGGTTAGAAGAGGTTTATAGTGGAAGTAATAGAGAGATAAAGGAGCATTCTGGATTTTTGTACAAGACAGTCGTAATTAAGGGATGGTTTATAGCTAGTACAATTCTAATGAACAATGAAAATGACAGTACAAATGTCCAAGTGAATAAAACAGGAACTCTAATGAATATCGTATCTAGTGTTCTTTCACTCTGTTTGTAATTTTTTGTACCTGAAATCCCATATGAAAAGGTTTCTTATTTGTCCTTGACTATTCTGAACATAATTCTTTTGGCTGCTGGCATCTTAAAACTTCAAATTCCTTTGATGTTCACTTTCCACGTCCATATACCCATAAACTATAATTAGTAGTTGGCACTCTCAGGCCTGAATCTGGTCCACTGGGATATACTAGATGCCTTCTCCCTATACCATAAACCCAGAGACATGAGTGGTGTGGGGAAGAAATGGTGACCATGATACATGTGCTTTGCCGCTGGTCTAGTGTGCACCATTCAGCTTTGCCTTGCAAAGCTCTGCTCCTTTCCTACCCAGCTGACCATGGCCTTTAATGATGCCTAGTGGTATGAATGCAGTGTTTCATCCAGCCCACATTCACTCCTGCTGAGAGGAGGAGCATGCATAAAGCTTTAAAGAATAACTATGATTCTTTTGGCAACCACATGTCCAGGTTTGTAGTCTCAGAAACTGTCTAAACTCTTCTTTCAGAACAAAGTGTTCATCTATCGTGGCAAAGAATATGAGCGGAGAGAAGATTTTCAAGCACAATTGATGAGCCATTTTCCAAATGCTGAGAAAATGAATACTACAGCACCTCCTGGAGAGAACCTCAAAAACTCTTCCGGTCAATGTATCCTTCAGTATGAAGTTACTCTTTCAAAAAGGACTGTTTAGCATTTACATCCAGGGTGAGAAAAGCATGGCCTGCAGGCTGTGTATGGGGCCCTTTATCCCTTTTTGTCCCTTTTGGGTTCTCCAATGTCATTGCTATAACTGGATTTGCTGCAGTAATGACCAAAAAATGTTTTCCATTCCAAACAAGGTACGTGCTCCCTACGTGCTTTGCTTACAAATGAATTTGTGCCCTGGAAATGTGAATCAGAAAAGGTGTGAATTTTATTTAATGGGTAAATGCTGCTTTTGAAGAGAAATATTCCGTACAACAAATTCAGCAGGAGCAGGGTGTGTGACCTCCAGAGTAGCCTCATAATCCCCAGAAGCTGCCAGATTCACATGAAAATATAGAGGGAACATTCCTAAAATCCCATATGCATTATATTTTAATATGTTACATGGTTACAGTGGACACATAAAATGTTTTGTACATACATGGGAAATCATAATGTATGGAAAAAGCTCATACATGTCTTCAAATGTATGTATTATCCAGGCAGTTGCCAAGAAGCTAGGCTAGACTGAAGTAGGGTTTTCTATACACTTAGTAGCAAGTGTTGCTGCTTTGGAATGTTTAGCAGTCCATTTAGTTCAGGATTTTCCAGTGTTTAATGCAGACCCTCAAGGAGCTATATGACTATTTTTTTCTTTTAGTTGAATGAATCTGTTGGGTTCTGCTACTTTTAAAAATTGATTCCATGCCCACGTAGTTCTACATTTTCCCTTTCAGTTTTAGGATTTTAAAAATCCTTGGATTAAACAACATAAACTAAGTTTTTGCCATCCCTGCTTTATCTGTTCATAAATAGGACAAGCAAACAAGGAGAGAGGTAGGTCTCCACTTTTAATCTCCTGGGAAATCAAAACTTTCAAATCTACAAACTGAGGTTTCTCCATTTCTCATTTCTGCAGCTGTGAACTCGTTTTAGCCTGCCTTTGCATCAATTTGTGAACTCAACAAAATCTGTCCAAGTACATTTTCTTTGAAATTCATACAATATACAATAATTACAATGCTACAATAAAATATAGAATATGTTGCAGTTATACTGAAAATAATGTACTTCATGAAACTGTAATCAGCACCAGAATTCATAGGTTCCACTCGGTCACTTAATTATCAAGGATTTACAATAGGCACTAAATGGCTACACAGAATCTGGGCACATTGCTGTAATGTGGAAATCCTGATCAGAAAGGATTTTATTTTTTAAAAAAATCATCTGAACTAAGGGGATTTGAGGAGGACAGAAGTAATAAAAATGCTCCAAGTGTCACAGTAAAAAAAGAACACTACTGTATATTAAACAAATAATATTCCAAGAGTTTCCACTTCCCCTTCATCACAGGACTGCACGTGTTCCTGATAAGGAAGTCTGATCTCTTTCCTTCCAAAATACACATGGTAAGATATTAAAGCAAGCTAACATGGAAGTTTTCTAAATTACGGTAAGTTAACCAACCTAACTCAGCCAAATACTTTGCTAGCACAAATACCTGTAGAAAAGAGGTACTTATGCAACCAGAGTGAAATTAAGTTGTAACTCTGTGTGTCACATTTTTTTTGTCAAGTGATAGTTTTAGCTTTGGAATATCCATGAGCTGCTAAACATGATGTCTTGGTCAGTTGGTTCTCAGTCAGTCTTCTTCTGGGGAGGGAGTGGAAGAGGGAGTGACAGGCTTTAGCCATAAATTTATTATATATATCCAAGCATTGCCCTTGATAGTGGGTGAGCCAATCTTGAAGAGTTACATTAGAAATATGGGACGGGACAGCAAATGCAGCTCTCAAGAATTCCATTTCTACTGTTTCAGATGGTTTGAAATTGCCCATAAACACACAACCTGGGAGCCATACAATATCCTGCCCACAAATCTCATGTAACTGAGGGAAGAGAACAGAAACTTTTTGTATGGAAAAAAAAAATATCTGAGAAAGCCCAAACTCTCTATGTTGCATACTTTGTATACCAAGATCCAGCTGAATGAAAAACTACTCCCAAATAACTATGAAGCATCACATGTTCAATAGAGTTCCCATTAATTTTTCATCTATGACATCAAAAAATAATTTAACCTGCTTAATTTGAGGGACGGGGACCAGAGCTTAGAAAAATTACTTTTCAGGCTACAGCTCTGAGAATCCCCTAGCAAATGTGCCCATGGTCGATGCTGATTCAAGGATTCCAGAAATTTTAGTAAAAAGCTCTGTATGGGGCTTGGTTTTCCATTTAGATTGACAAAAGTCCATAAAACATTTGGTTAGGTTATTAAAATCAACAGGCCTGATTTATAGATTTAAAAGGATAAGTGATGTCAATGTTTTTTTTTAAAAAAAAAGTTAAAAGAATTAACAATAGAAATAGATTAAAGGGGATGTGAAAAATATTGAATTAAATGTGAAATTATAATAGTTGAACAGATTTATAAATTTAAGGGTAAAGGTGCAAAATAACAATGAAAGTTAGTATTGCTTAAGAGAAGAGAAAAAAAAGAAAAAAAATTATTATTTTTTTAATTCACTATTATGTATATCACATGGTGTTTAATTTTTTTTTCTTGTTTTGTATTTGTGATTTAGTTATATAATTAATAAAAATTTAAAAAAGAAAAAAGAAAAAAAAATTAAAATCAACAGGCCCATTTGCAACTTTGAGAACAGAATCATATGATTTGCTTATAGCTTGCTATCCATAATTTGTAAATTCTTTCCCTTCCAAGCAAACACAGATTTGGTTCTTCCACTCTACATTAGCAAATATGACTCATGTTCACAGGGCCATCTTACTTCTAAAGAAAACTAGATTTGTAAGTTAGATTTATACCATTATCAAGCAGGTTCCCAGACACTCCCCTTACTTTATTTAAGAAACCCAAGCCTAGTTTTTTAAGTATTAAGGCCACCAAGCCAAATACTTTCATGTCCAGCCCTTCCTTTTGTGTATAACCAAGTGCCTTGTTGCTTATATCCTTACACTGAATCATGTAGTTGAAAGACATAGTAGTGACAATAGAGATAACTTATAGCCATAGTTCTTTGGGATGTGACAACTGACTAAATCCAAATGTCTCATTTCCTAATATAGCTGTATAGCAAGCAAACCATAAAAAGAAGGAGATGTCTCTGCATGATGCTAAAGCATAAATGTCAAACAGACATTCTAAACTAGCTTGGGTTTATATAATCTTTATTCATAGCATCACTGATTATGTGCTAAATGTCTATCTTTTTTATTGTTCATTTCAGTTTTTAAGAAAGCAAAAACTGGTACAATAAAGGTATTTCTGCCCTTACTGTGAATGCAGGAAACTCATCATCATCTGGTACTTGATTGCAGAGACTGGCAGAGATAGTGAGTGGAGATTGCAGAGATGGTGATTACCATCTGTAACTATCTATCAGATGATTAACTATCATCAGTTATCTGATCCTTTGCTCAAGGACCATGGTATAGTGGAGCCAGGGCTTGCATAGTCAACAAGTTGAGACTTTTTGATAAGCATGGACAAAATCATCATCTGCTACATGTCCTGAGAGAAAGGCGAGACATAAATAAAATAAAATATAAATATGATAGAAACTGTCCAAGGAAAGACTTGCACTTCAACTTTTACCACAACACAACTGCCCAGGGTGGGAAATTATGGCCCTACAGATGTTTGCAGTTCCTACTGTCCCTGAGCATTGGCCATGATGGAGGGTTTGGTGAGACTTGGAGCCCCAAAACCTACAGGAGTCCAGGAAGTGTCCTCGTAGGGTCAAACTGCTGGCCCACTTACAGCCAGCACTAACGAGCAGTGTCTCTCCACAGGGTTTCAGACAGAATTCCGGAGATACCATGGAATGAATTTGTGACTTTCTCCATGCTAAGCATGTGATCTGACACTGAGCAACAGCTGTTCCCAATCTTGAAGGGCCATGGCTTTTCCATCCCTGCTCCATCTAGAGATGCTGAGGACTGAACATGGAGCCTTGTGCATTCCAAGCAACTATCCCTACTGCTGGTGTTACCAGCTTTTCAAAATAGCAGTGAGCAACTGCTGAAATTCATGACATGCAGGATTGACAATCAGGAAGTTGCTATTACCTAGCCATGTATTTCTCTGTAAAATTAGAATATTGCCCACATTCATGATGCACAACATTTCCACCTTCATGAAATGTCCATCCCTACCTCCGAATACAGAGTTTGGGAATATTGTTCAGTCTATGTAAAAGGAAAGGCTTTCTAACCCTCAAACAAGGGATCATCCCTTATAATAAGAGAGATCTGCCAGTTCTATAATGGACAAAATTTCTGGCCCTCCAATAAGGGACAAACCTACCCACTGCTGACTCTGGCCCTTCCCCTGAACGTATTTGTGGTTGTGGAAAGAGTATCCACACCATACACAATAAATGCCTTTCTCATGAACTTTTAACTTTTCAACTTTCAACTACTGTCCACCTGCAGTCTAAGACAGAATGGATTTTGACAGAATGATGAACAGATCTGGCTTAAAGGGATACATAGAACAGCTGTCAAATCATGGCTGTGCCTGCTGCAAATGGCCTTTGCACAGAGAATGATGTACATCATATTGATATTATATTCTTCAAAGCAAAATGAATAGATAAAACAACTGAAATTTTCCCCTCCTCATGATATCTGGATACAGTATATTCATAATTCTTGTTGACCACATGTCTTAATCCATGTATTTCTCACAAAAATAATTTAGCTTGTGGCTACTATCAGAAAATGAAGTCCATAGAGTATTTGAGATTAATTTACAAAGCCAGAAAACAGTTTGTTTCTCTTGTATAAAATTGTACACTGGCAATATTTGTGGGTTTTCTTGCAACATTTTTATATTATTTATTTTTAAACCTCTGTTGGAGTGGCAGTGAAAGCAACTTATACTGTATGTTGAAAAACAATTAGATCTGTAGAATCATCAAAATATAATAAAATATAATACATTCAAATCATACAATCTAATAAAACAATAAGTACCAGCTTAAAAAATAAAAACACCATTATAATCTCAAGTGCTAGAGTAGCTGAGAAATGCCTCTTTCAGTGATGCTTGATAAAGAAAAAAAAAAGTTCCAATAAAGCAATTAAGCGAAATTTCTACCAGGAGAGTACTGAAAGGAATGGATACAAAAATCACAAAGGCCCTGTTCTGCAACCAAGTACAAAACATTTCCCTGAACAAAGCAAGAAAGAGCAAGTCTTCCCCTTCAACTGAAGGAGAGAATATGGAAAACATGTCAGGAAAGCAGAGCTTAGAAAATGTCCTTCATTAGACTACAGCTCCCAGAATCCCCCAACCAGGATTCAAGGAGATTGCAGTCTGAAAAAGTGACTTTTCAAAGTTCTGGGAGAAAGTTTCCCCACAATATGTGAGATCTAGGGTGTCTGGAGTTTTCTTAACACTAGTAATGACAACACTTGTTTTTCCTCCTTTCTCATCAGATTGTAATACAGATTGTGTTTTATTTTTTGTTTTCTACCTATTGTAATTTGGTAAAAGAACATGCAACAGGGTGTCAAGATGTCGTTTCTAAGCATTCTGTTGTTTATTCAGTGGGATGTATTTTCAGACCATGTTTTTTTTTTAAAAGGCCAAAATCCCATTGTAAGGTGGGCAAAGAAAACCTTGAAAACCATAATTCTTTCTTTCACAAGAATGTTTTATAACAGCTTGTCAAAATATCATCGCTGCTCCCATTTCTCTAGCATCAACACTCAAGCTAAAAGCACTTAAGAACTAAGCCTTTTTTTGTTCTTAATTCACCCTTCACCTCCCCTTTCTTCTGGACTTCTAATTCTGGTAAAGAAAGCTGCTGTACTAGCATATGATGGCTTTTTCAAAACTGAATGGGTTTTTCTTACCTGTAGGGTTCAATATTGAAAAGCTATTTTAGTAACCAGATGTTCCTGATTTGATTTATATAGTATGCTACAGCATTTTCCATCCAGAGATGAAAGATATGAGGCTATATGACCCTCCTCTTTTAAAAGTACCACTTCTTACCACTCAAGAACTACTTTACTTTACTTTCAATAACATGTAATTGAAATCAGGTAGGACATTGCATGGATCCCACATGTAGATTCCTACTTCTTTTGAGTGGGAATGACTGTGGATGTTAAAACTCTGACAGCTTGGTTGTGCCTTTTGACCATCCACATGTTGTCCTTCCCTGATACATGTACATAGCAGCTAGTGCAGGAAAAGAAAATGGCTCATGTTGCCATATGAATAGACATGGAATGAATCCCACAAGTATCCCTGTAGCCCACAGTGCCACTGTCTTCACTATATCCACACACACTGCACTGCTCCATCCTGCACTGAAACTTATATAGAGTGGGGAAAGCAATGTTAAATATAGTACTACTATATCAATTCAAGATGTTTATATAGAGTTTTAGTAAAATAGTGCATCACCTTTTGGATGCAAAAGTATCTACTCTGAGGTATTTTACTTGGGCAAGCAGTTTAGGAAGTATATTTCTAAACAGTTTACTCAGCTAACTATAACACTATTTTATGGATTTCATGATGGCTCTGTTTTTAATTTCTATATTTTTATGGAAGTTGGTTGGTTTGTTTCCAGGGCAGTTATCATCGCTTGCTAACTGGGCATAGCAGAGTATCTTCTAATGTTTATGTCCTTAATCATCTGATTTTAGACATACAGTGCTTTACAGTACAACCAGTTTTGGAAGAACATCCACAGTTCAAAAACAAACCGGTGCCTGATCAGATCATCAAGTAAGATTGCGTCTCTCTTTATTATTTATTTATTTATTCATTCATTCATTCATTCATTCATTCATTTATTTGTATCCCGCCTCTCCATATGGATCGAGGTGGCGAACAACTTACAAATAGCATGTATTTCGAAACATTTCTATACATGCCCCCAACAAGCTGGGTACTCATTTTACCGACCTGCGAAAGGATGGAAGGCTGAGTCAACCTTGGAGCCGGGTAGGATCGAACTTGCAACCTTCTGGCTTGCAGTACTGGCATTTAACCATTGCGCCACCAGGGCTCCTTTCTTTGTATTAGTGTTTGCAAAAAAAAAAAAAATGCTTGTGGAAACTTCACAGCATTATCAGAACTATTACACTGCTTCCCTATTAGCTAGAAACTGATATTTAGTGAGCGGATGCTGTCTGGTATCTATTGAGACCAATGGACTGAGCTTTCCCCCTTCAATCAGGTTTAAGTGATGGCAGATCTTTCACTGTGAAAGCCCTCTATAGCATTACACTCTGATAATAGTCATGGCAGTAATGAATTAAGCCTATTTGGCTATTATGTTCATCACTTTTGGGCTTAGATTCTGGACAGTCTACAGCTAACATCTTTAGTTTTCTAAACATATTCTTTAAATGTAACAGCCAAGAGACAGTACTTACATAAATAACTTCCAAAATTGTTGGCATATGGCATTTTCCCCAGTTGTATCCGGTTGCTAATGGATAAAATTATTCTACCATGTGACATACACATTACCATCCTAATAAGGGACACCTTCAAAACTTGCACTAGCCAAGTCTTTGTACCTGTCCTTCCATCTGTCATGTTGCCGCTGCCTAAGGGTATTCCCTCCCCCTCCCATCATTAAGGTAGAAATCTGCTGCTGAACCACCAATCTGACTAATGCTGCCAAATGCAGTTGATCAAAATGAGTGATAATTCAACTGTAATGCAATAGCTGTCATCTATTAGACAGAACCTTTTGAGCTTTTGTTTCCTTTCATCATTTGTGCTGTAATGGGAAGATGGCAAGCACACCATGATGCCACCTTGGGAGGAGAACTTGCTAACAATAAAGTCAGCTTCAATGAATATACTTTCTTAGCTTGGTGGGAAGATTCCTTAGGAAGGATGGAAAACCTTATCATCCATCCACACCTGTCCCTTCTGAGATTCTCCTGGTATTATCTGATTTATGTTTCCCTGTCTTTTCTACATGCCTTGTCATATTAGTAATGTTTCACCTTCCTCAATTTTGTCTTCTCCTTCATTAAGACTATTGCCAAATCGTGCTCCCATTTCCTTTTATTATCTCTGAGGTTTATTTCTCCACTGTCAAATGTTCACCCACAATAACCTTATATCCAGTTTTCTAGTTTTATGTAATGGGCTGGGCATCGGGGCAAACTTTCCCCTTTGCTGGCAATGTTTAGGCTAGTAAGTGCATCAGAAATAATGGGAGAACAAGGAACTCCTTTGCCAGGTGAAGAGAATCCTTTTTGCTTTGTTCTCCTAATTGTATCTGCTTTCCCAAAATTAACTCAGATCTTCAGACACTTCTGAGCTAATCTGCTCCATTACCATGAGAATCTGCTATTTAAAAGCCTTTGATTGCTTTTGTGAATATGTATCCATCATTTCAGAAAATTTGGAAGATTCTGAGTAGTCTTTTCCAGAGCAATCTAAAGGGAGCAGAAAGAGACAATATGAGTTTGACATAGACTACAACCCTGATCTGCCTATGGAATACCCCTTCTCATCAGTATTGTTGCTGGAGAACAGATGGCCCTGGGGGATGTTGCAGGCACAATAAGAAGCCCCTCTCAGGATTAATATATTGGTTAATATATAGATATTGAAGTTGCTTGTACATAAGACAAACTTTTGGTCTATGGCAGGGGAGGGAAAACCCAGCCCTGGAGTCTGGGTCTATCTACCTGAGTCCCTACCCCCTCCCAGCCAGGAAAGGGGATCTCTGCAGTCTCTAGTTACTCTAAGTGTACATTTCCAGAAGCTTGTACAAGCATGTGATCAGAGAAATCTGCTTCTCTGTCCTCTGCCCCTCAATCCTTACCTACCTATCATTTTGAAATATATATGTGTACACTCACACACATAACATTTTGAAAAATAGAATATTTTGAAAAAGGAGTTGGGCCCTGCTTCTATCCCAAATGTTTGTACTCTATTGGACAGAACTTCTTCTCATAAACAAACCACAAATAATAGCAAGTTACAGGTTGTCCCTCAGCTTTACAGGAAATGTCAATACAGTGCTAGGTACAGTAGTGAGAAAAACATTCAGAAAGTTGCTTGCACACACAAAAGTGCTCTTTGATCCTGCATGTGATCTTTAAAAAAGAAGGCATAGTGTAATTCATTCATGTTTATAGATTTTAGCCAGTACGTTATTTTACAGTATGGTTGAAACAGTTGAACATGTACTTCTTTACTGGCTACAATACAAGGACATCTGCCTTTTACATAAAACCCCAATTATAGTAGATTTGATTTGTTGTTGTAGTACAGTTTTTCTTTCAGATTCTATTCATAAAATTACTCTTAAGGTAGTCAATTCTTTTTATTTTTTTATTTTTATTTTTATTGTTGTTGTTGTTGTTGTTGTTCTAGCTTATCTACTAGGAACCAGTTGGTTAAACCTTCTTTGTTATTTTATCAGCAGTAGAAGGGTCCACTGTGTTCCTAATTTAAGGCACTTCAATTATTGTACATTTGAATTTTCCTAAACATGTAATCCATACCTGCTCACATGGAGCCCTGGTGGCGCAGTGGTTAAATGCCAGTACTGCAAGCCACAAGGTTGTGAGTTTGATCCTGCCCAGCTCCAAGGTTGACTCAGCCTTCCATCCTTTCGCAGGTCGGTAAAATGAGTACCCAGCTTGTTGGGGGCATGTATAGAAATGTTTCGAAAATACATGCTATTTGTAAGTTGTTCGCCACCTCGATCCATATGGAGAGGCGGGATACAAATAAATAATTAAATAAAAATATTGTACTTGTTTACTTTTGAATTGTAAAAACTAGTCTATGACTATAATAAAGTTATGTATGTATTTGCCTGTATGAGCCTGCCTGGGCCCTATAATCATCACATGAGACCTTTTTCTCGTACCAACACTGTCACAAGCACAGCTGGTGGGGATCTGAGATATGGCCTTTTTGGTAGCAACCTTTAGCCTCAGAAACTCCCTTCCCGGGAAGGCTAGAATGAACCCATTCTTGTTATCCTTCCGTCAATAGGCAAAACCCTTTTTATTCTGACAGGTCTTAAAGAACAGGCTATTATTTTAAACTAAACTGTTTGTAACAGCTTTTTAATCTTTTTAATTGCATTTTATCCTCTTAAGTGTAGGTTTGAGTTGCTTTAATACTGTGAATAATCTAATGTTAATGCTCACTTTTTCTGTGTTTTTAGTTGTGTTGTTCCTTTTTAAATTGTAAGCCACCTTGAGTCCCAGTTTAAATACTGTTTTCTACTGTAAGATAGAAGTATAGATTTGATTCTAAAAGGACAATCTTTTAAAGTCACAAATGATCAATTATGTTCTTTTGAGGTTTGCTGCTGCTATTCTTTGTTGGGCATCAAAGCAACTGAGGAACCATTGTTCTGCTGGCTAGTGGTATTATTATTATATATTGGTGGCACTGTGGCATCACTTTCAATTAGACATCCCCTGACTTGCCTACTTTCACAAACTCTCATTGTTTTATGGCTTCAGGCTTTGGAGTGTCTAGATTGATGCACTGTAATGTGTAATGCTTACAAGAGCTGATCTTGTTATATCTGCAAAGTTGTTGAAATATCACATGTAATAGCAAAGAAAATATCATCAGCTTCACTAGGTCATTTACAGCTCACTGTAAAGCATAGTGCTTTATGTCTGTCCATAAAAGAATAAATAAAATAAGGGAAGGAGGTCTGATAAATTGGCAACAGTAAGAAAGAGCATCTGCAAAGTGAGATTTCAGCAAATTGTCATTCAGACGGTTGGATTTGCTTTCATGTTATTTTGACCTTTGAAAATAATGTTGACTGTTACTGATTTTCATATAATACTTTTAACAAGTGTCACCAATTTACATTCTTCTTTTTTAGCTTTTAAACTTTTTTAGCATTTAAACAACAACTTGAAAACTTGCTCTTAAGACAACGCCTACCTATCAATTATTCCCTTGCTTTCTGCATAATAGAAAAGTGATGTAGTCCCAGCTTAGCTACTGGGCTCCTAATCTATGGCTAAACACAGGCAATTATTTTTAAAGACATTGAAAGTGGTTTGAGAGAAGTTTCATTTTGCATGATATATACATCTATCTTTTTTCTGCCTGGTCAATTGGGTTTTACACATTTTGAAAAATAATAATAATACAAGCACTTGAAAACCTGGTTTGCCAGACAAGTGGTGATACCTTTTGCAAACCACTTCTGTAAGTCTGGAGCTGACTTATAGGCAGTAAGTTTAGACTAGAGACAGACCTGAGCGCCAAAGTGAACTGAGCTTTTAAACTATATCATCAGAGTTTCCTGCATGCCAGTGCTGAACCCAAAACATGCATTCAAGGATTAGGGAAGGTAGGTACAGAAGGCCTGCAAGAGGTGTTCACATCTATCATTATTTTGCCATCTGTAGTCACATCTATAGATCCATAATTTCCGGTCTATACTGGTTGCTACTCCATTTTTGAATCCCATTCAAAGTGCTCATTTTAAATTTAATGCTCCTAAATGTCTTGCAGGAATGTTACCTGAAGGACTATTTCTTCTCATATTTATCTACCAAGACCATAACGTTATTTTTTTTTTCCTCCATGAGGTGGCCCTTCTCAGCTTTTCTCATTGAGTGAGCCATGTCAGGTGCCTTTCAAAGCCCTTTCACTGCTGGTATCTCATCCGCAGAATGCCCTCCTCAGAGTTGTGGACTTCTCTGCATCAGCTACCTTTTTTTGTTTTGTTTTGTCTAAGCATTTTATTGCTTCAAAATTTTTGTGCTATATTATAACTGTTCTTGTTTTTATCTTTTTTGCCTTTTTATTTATTGTCATGTTTTTACTAATATTTTGTCATGTGTCTTTTAGCTTTTACAAATCTAACTATGTGCAAAGATTCCACTATTCAAGACCCATCAGAAAAGGGTCTGTGGACCCTGAAAATGAATTTGCTGTAAGTATGTTTATATCCTCACTTTGAGAGCGATCAGGATTACAGAAACTCAGAGGCAATGTATGATGAAGAGTTATGCTGTGCTATCATAATAATAATAGTAGTAACACTATACTTGGCTCAAATATCCTAAAGGTAACAGATCCTGTCTGATCTTGGAAGCTAAGCAGGATCAGTCCTGGTTAGTATTTGAATGGGAGACTGCCAATGAATACCAGGTGCTATAGGCTATATTCAGAAGAAAGAACTGACCAAACCATTTCTGAGTAATCTTTGACTCAGAAAACCCTATGGAATTCATGTGGTCACCATAAGTTGACAGGTGACTTGAAGGTACATATACACAATACTTTATTTATACCCTACCTTTTCCCCCAGAATTTAGACTCAAAGTGGCCTACAGTATTAAAATAATAACAGCACAGATAAAAACATACAAGTGACTATAATTAAAATATAAAGTAAACTATCCTTGCCAATAATATTCAAAAAAGAGTATAGGCATGTTATTAATGTCCTTCTTATAGTCAGTTCCTGAAACCCTGTTTTAATTAGAATCTCTTTGCCTGTTGATAAAAGGATATCAGGATGGAGACCCTTCTTGTTTCCCTAAAACTCCAAAGAAAACAAAAGACTTTCCCTTGCATTCCTACCAGATGTGCCTGTGATGGTGATGAGTACGTGGGATGGGTGTACCATCAGAAAGAGAGGAGGGAGCCTCAGCATATCAATCTCTGGGCCAGGGGGATTGGTGCTTCTTATACTGATTGGTATCTTAGAGCCAAGTAGTCTCATTTGCTACTTCTGAGATAGATTTCATCAGGGTATACCTGGCTACAAGGAAAAGTATTACCAAAGATGGGGAGTGTACAGAAAACTTTTAATCTCAGTGCAGTTAGCCAATATCCCTTTCATAGAATCAACCCATGGAGGAATACACAGTCAAAACATTCCTGACAGATGGCCATCCAGCCTCCATTTAGAAACTTCCAAAAAAGGAGACTCCACCATGCTCCGAGGCAGCATATTTAAGCCTGTGAATGAAGCTTACCCATCATTCCCAGTGCATGTGTATCTGCTGGGTAATTGTTATCAAGGTAATGACCAACAATTTAAACACTCACTTGAGAGAGCTCTCTGAAGGCCTCATCCCTGTGTGGTGCCACTGATTTGCTTGCAAGTGAGCTGAGCTTTTAGGGACCTCCCTGCTGCCTCCACTCCAATATTTATGTGGGCCAGTACAAATAGGTTGTTCTTCTTCGTGGTCTCTGTGCCTTCATACACTAGGAGCTTTAGCGCCTGCGCGGTAGCGTTCGGAAACTTCTAGAGCTTGTTCGCTTGGCGGGAACCCCTCCCCCACGCCGGTACTGCGCATGCTCCTCCCGCCGAGCAACGGTCTCTCCTCAGTTCTTTCTCGTCCGCCGTCGCGTACGGAAGGTTCTTCGGTTTGTTCCTCTGCTTTTGTGCTTGGCTTGCTGTTTTCACAGTTTTTCGGATTTTTTGGATTGTTTCTGACCTCTCCTTCGGACTTCCCGTTTGGTTTTGGTGATTTTCGGACTTTTTTTCTCTTGGCGTTTCGTCTTATGTCCGCGCTTCTTAAAAAGTGCATGTCCTGCGGGCGCAAAGTTGCCCTCAACGACGGCCATAAGGAGTGTCTCTTCTGCTTGGGTGAGTCCCACAACACTCGGACTTGCCCAATTTGCAGGGATTTTACTCCCCAGACTCTCCGCAACAGGTCCGCAAGACTTAAATCGTATTGTTGGGAGCAGTCTTTGCGGGCGATCGACGAGACCTCAGTTTCCAAGATGGCCGAAAAGAAGACGACCACACCATCAATGGTATCGGCGGCTGCCGTTCCGTCCACCTCGTCGGTATCGGGCTCGGTACCGGCGAGAACGCCGATCTCGGCGTTACCAAGGATCCCGAAGCTGTCGGCGGCTGCCAAATCAGCGAAAGGATCCTCGACGGCGAGGAAGGCTGAGGCTCCCATGAAGGAGATGCCTGCTAAAAAGCGCCCTGCTCCGGACGGAGACAAGGGCAAGGAGAAGGAGAAGAAGAAGAAGAAGAAGAAGGAGAAGAAACGCTCCCCGGCTGGGGACGTTCAACCTCCCACTCCTCCTCCGACTCTGCAGCCTTCCAAAGGGTGAGGCGAGTCCGTCGATCTCTCGGACGATGAGATCGAGGACATTCCCCAACAGCGCCCGGACTCGCCTGTGGTAGACCCTCCAACCCTGGTGGAGGAGCACCACCGCCTTTCCAGCCGTCGCAGGTCAGCCGACCTGCAGCAGAGAGAGCCCTCTGCTTCTCCGGAGCGGCGTTCGACCTCGTTCAGGTCCCGGTCCTGCTCTTCGGAGCGTCTGGTGGCCTCGCCGCCTCCTAGGGAGACAAGAGAGGAACAACCTCGCTCGTCTGCCTCCAGATACACCTCGGCGTCCTACGTGGCCAGGTACGCGAGGGAGTCTGAGTGGAGAGAGCGCCCGGCCTCTTACCGGTCACATTCTCCATCGTACCGGGATCGGTACCATCGTGACCCGAGACGCTGGGAGACCTTCCGGAGGTCCCGGTCACCTCGGAGACAGCGCGAATCATGCTCGCCTCGAGGGGAAGAGGCTCGGTACCGTCGGCACCGAAGCCGTTCGCCGTCGGACCGCCGCTCCTTCAGCCGCTCTCCCTCACCTCGATACCATAGGGCGAGGGAGCCTTCGCCTCGATATCGAGCGGTATCGCCACCTCCTAGGGTTACGGCTACGGCGACACGCCCTACGGAGTCGGTGGTGACTGAGCAGGCTAGGACCACATCAGCCTGTCAGACTACGCCGGTCACCACTAGAAAGGTGAAGTCTGTGGTCAGCCAGCCCAAGCGTGATGCTGCCACTACCACCGTTCCGGCTGCAGAGAAGCCCAAGAAGGCAGCACCCGCGACGACTGTGAAGGAGCCGGAAAGCGAGCGGCGAGAGGACTCACCGAGCTCGGAGTCGTACGACTCGAGCGCGGAATCGGAGGTGTCTGAGGCGGCCTCCCAGGAGTCTCCTCTGCTGGGATTCGGGGAGCCGATTCCAGATTCAGCTCCAGAGGACGTCCACCAGTTCTCTGCGATGCTGCTCCGCATGGCCTCTACCCTTGGCCTTAAGATCGCGGATGCGGAGCCGGAGGACAACGATCCCATCTTCTCCATCTTTGAGAGGAAGCAATCTGCCACAGCCCCGCTGCCTCTCCTGCCCCGGATCTCCAAAGTGGTGAAGGCCGCTTGGGATAGACCGGCCTCGGCACAGCCGATACCGCAGCGTTTGGAGCACCTCTACAGGGTGCAGAAGGATAACGCAGGTTATCTCTTCAACCATCCTGCACTGAACTCTGTGGTGGTCGAGTCGGCACAGACAAAAGGCACCGGCAGGCAGCACACCACCCCACCGGATAAAGAAGGCAGGAAGTTGGACACCTACGCAAGGAGAATTTATTCCGCCGCCTCCTTGCAGATCAGGCTGTCCAACACTCAGGCTTGCCTCGCGGCATACCTGAAGAAAGTGCTTGACCGCCTTCAACCGGTGATGGAGGCGGTACCGGAGGATATCCGTCAAGCCGCCTCGGTGATCTTCAACGAGGCCATATCCATCGCTCGGCAGCAGATGGCCTCCTCCCGGCACGCCGTGGAGATCGCCTCCCGGGTCATGGCGGGATCCATCGGCTTGCGCCGCCATGTCTGGCTGCGACCGGCCAACATCCAAGAGGACGCCCGAAGGAGGATCGAGGATCTCCCCTTCGATGGTGAGGGCCTCTTCAATTCGTCCACCGACCAGGCGCTGGACAATGTGGTGAAGGCGAGGTTGACTGCCAAAAAGATCGGGCTCCAGCCGGCCACGCAAGCCTGCAGGACCTCCACCTTCCTACCATCCTGGCGACGATCTTCCACCTCGTCGTTCCAGCGCTCGGCCCAGTTCGGCCAGTCAAGACCATCCTCTGGCTCGTCGGCCAGACACACGTTTAGACGTCGCCCGGCTTCATCTAAGAAGTCCTCCTCGGACGCGAAGTCTCGGTTTTGACGTGTCTGGCAGGACCTACCAATACCCACTCTTCAGCCTACCATCTGCGCTTGGAGACCGCCCGACTCTGGCTCGGCACCTTTTGGAGTGGCAACATGTCACTACAGACTCTTGGGTGCTTTCCATCGTCCGTCTTGGCTACGCCATCGAGTTTCACGATATTCCGCCTCGAGGCGTTTACTACTCCACCCCGTCGAGTCCGGTCCTCCTGGAAGAGATCCAGTCCCTCCTCCAAAAAGGAGCGATCGAGCAGCTCCCGCAAGAAGCCAAGACCACCGACTTCTTGTCCAGGTACTTCACGGTACCGAAGGCCGACGGTACCCTCCGGCCGATCCTCGACCTCAGAGGGGTGAACTACTACATCCGCTCCAAGAGGTTCAAGATGGTCACGATACCGTCGATCCTGCCCTTCCTCCATCGAGGGGACTGGTTCGCCTCCATCGATCTCCGAGACGCATACTTCCACATCACCATTCGCCCGCAGCACAGACGGTACCTCCGCTTCGCAGTCGACGACACCTGTTACCAGTACAAGGTGCTGCCGTTCGGACTCTTGACTGCCCCAAGGGTCTTCACCAAGTGCATGGCCCCGGTGGTATCCTTCCTGCGGACGAAGGGTGCTTCTGTCTTCCCTTACCTCGACGATTGGCTGTTGGTGGCGTCCTGCAAACAGAGACTTTACCACGACGTCCACATGACGTTGTCACTCCTGACTCGCCTTGGCCTACAAGTGAATCCGAAGAAGTCCCACCTCGAGCCGGCGAGGATCTTGGACTTCATCGGGGCAACGCTCGACTCAACCTCCGCCAGGGCGTACCTGCCAGAGACTCGAGCTCAAACCCTGATCCGGGCCGCCGCTCACGCCCGTACGGCCCCGACGTTATCTGCGAGAAGTGTCCAACAGCTCTAGGGCTACATGGCTGCGACGACCGCTGTGACATATCTCGCCAGGCTGAGAGCAAGACCTCTTCAACACTGGTTCGTCCGCATATTCGACCCCCTGCGAGACGAACAGACACTCCGACTGCAACTGCCGGAGGACGTCCACTCATCCCTCCGATGGTGGCAGTCGCGACGCAATCTGATGTCAGTGATGCCTTTCCAACAGCCGACACCGAAGGTGACGGTAACGACCGACGCCTCCCTGTATGGATGGGGTGCCCACTGCGGCGATCTCAGAGTCCGCGACAGATGGACCAACGACGAGACCGCTCTCCATATCAACGCGCTGGAGCTGCTCGCCGTCTCGAAAGTGCTACGGGCGTTCCACCACGTTGTAGCGGGGCGCACGGTCCTGGTCCTGACGGACAATACCACCACCGTCTGTTACATCAACAGACAAGGAGGGACTCATTCCATGACCCTGCTCAACATCGCGCTCGACCTGTGGGAATGGTGCATTCGCCTGCACACGCATCCTGTGGCGGTTCAACTGGCCGGGCAGGAGAACACCACGGCAGACGCTCTCAGCAGGGACACCTCATCCCATCACGAATGGTCTCTCTCCAGAGAGGCGTTCAGACTGATTCGAGACCGCTGGGGCGAACCATCGATCGACCTCTTCGCAACCAGGGAAAACGCGAAGTGTCGCCGATTCTGTTCCAGAGCGGGCCACGATCGCGCTTCCATCGGGGACGCTTTCCAGTTTCCGTGGACCGGGGAACTCCTCTATGCGTTCCCGCCGTTCCCGCTGCTCGGCTGGATGATATCGAAGATCCTCGCCGACCGAGCCGACGCGATCCTGGTAGCCCCGTACTGGCCGAGGCAGCACTGGTTCACACCCCTGCTACGAGCTGCATGAGGCGACCTGCTCCGGCTGCCACCGACACCGGGCCTGCTCTCCCACTCCAGCGGCCGAGTCCTCCATCCGGACCTGCCACGCCTGGCCCTCCATGCCTGGAGGATATCGCACTAGACGATCCCATGCTCGGTACCGTCCTCGTCGCGGCCAGGAAGGAATCCACTCGTCGCAACTACCAATACAAGTGGCGACGCTTCCTGACCTTCGCTAACGAGAGGAGTGAGCCGGTATCGCCTGCGGGACTCTCTACCGTCCTGCATTTCCTCCTGCACCTCCGGCAACAGGGTCTGGCGTTTCCGTCCCTGAAAGTTTACCTCTCCGCGATCGTGGCATACCAACCGCCACAATCTGCGGCATCGGCCTTCTTCAGGAACGATACCGTTAAGCGGTTCCTGAAAGGACTTCATCATCTCTACCCGCCGGTATCGCCGCCGCTACCGCTGTGGTCCCTCTCACTGGTGCTGTAGCAGCTGACAAAGCCGCCCTTCGAGCCGATGGCGACCTCGGATGACAGGCTCCTGACCATGAAAACTGCCTTCCTGGTAGCGGTGACCTCAGCGAGGTGAGCGGGTGAGATCACAGCTCTTCGGTCCGATGAGCCCTTCATGGTCTTCCACAGGGACAAGGTGGTCCTGAGACCTGACATCTCGTTCCTGGCAAAGGTGGTGTCCAGTTTCCATCTCAACTAGGACATCATCCTGCCTGCCTTCTTCCCGAACCCGACGACACCGTTGGAGCGGTCCCTCCACTCCCTGGACGTGCGTCGGGCCTTGGCCTTCTACAAGGACAGGACTGCTTCCTTCCGACAGACGCCGCATCTCTTTGTTTGCTATGGGCGACGTCGGAAGGGCCTCAAAGTGTCCACCCAGCACTTCTCCAAGTGGGTGGTGAGGACTATTGAACTGGCGTATGAGCTCGCGAGGAAGCCTCCGCCAGTCCTGCTTCGAGCCCACTCCACCAGAGCTGTGGCTACTTCTGCGGCCCTCCTGCGAGGAGTTGACCTGCATGAACTCTGCCGTGTGGTGACCTGGTCCCAACCATCGACCTTCGTGCGCCACGACAGGCTCGATTGCCGGTCGCGCAGAGATGCCCGGTTTGGATGTGAGGTGCTGGCTTCCGTGCTGTAGGACCTGATCCGCCATCCGACCGGTAAGCTACACATTCTCCTAGTGTATGAAGGCACAGAGACCACGAAGAAGAAGAACAGGTTGCTTACCTGTAACTGTGGTTCTTCGAGTGGTCATCTGTGCCATCATACACACCCGCCCTTCCTCCCCTCTTTCTCAGGTCCCTGTAGGTTCTACGGCGGACGACAGAACTGAGGAGAGACCGTTGCTCGGCGGGAGGAGCATGCGCAGTACTGGCGTGGGGGAGGGGTTCCCGCCAAGCGAACAAGCTCTAGAAGTTTCTGAACGCTACCGCGCAGGCGCTAAAGCTCCTAGTGTATGATGGCACAGATGACCACTCGAAGAACCACAGTTACAGGTAAGCAACCTGTTCTTCCCCAGTTTCTCAGATGCAAGCAGTTCTGTTACTTATTCTTGTTATTGAATAGGTATTTAAAATCTTACACCGCATGCAAAACTATCTTGAGCACAGCTGAGTTCAGCAGGACTTATTCCCAAAGAAGTGCATCTAGGTTTGTAGTCTGAATAATATACAAATCTGGTTCATTAACTGATTTGCAATGTGGTCCCAGGAATGGTAGGACTCAAACTGCAAACAAAGAAATGTAATATCTAAAGGTGCCTTTAGACTTGCAATGATCAAAAACTAGGGAACTTTAAAGAAGATTTTTGTTGATATCTGATTTCTGTATGTTGTAATAGAATGCTTAAAGGAGCATTTAATAAAATATCTTATATTCTGTAAATTATGTATGTTATCATCAGTATTATTTGGGAAACATTTTGAGTGTAAGCATATACGATTCAAACCAGGTGGAGTAATAAATGTTTTGTTGGTCAAGCCATTTATTTCAAATCATGTGGTTCAAATCTAATATTTGTCCACTCTGCTAAACTGCTTCACCTTCAATGTTTTGAGGTCCCTGTCTGTTGGGAGATGGATGTCCTAATTTAGAAATGGATTTGTAATGACATCTCTTCTGCATTTGGCCTATTTTTTATGTTACCCTTGATGTCAGTTTAAAAAAAAAAAGGTCCCTGTTTTTCTTTGAATTCTACTTACAGTAAGCCATTAGCATCTGAAGAATATATGTTCACTGTGGCAATATTGTCTCTTTGTATCTTTTAATAGTCTATGTGGATTGAGAGAACATCCTTTGTTACTGCCTACAAACTCCCTGGAATCCTTCGTTGGTTTGAGGTTGTCTCTATGTCACAGGTCCGTGGTAAATTTTTTATTATTCCTAATGCTCTACATAATACATATAAGTACAAAGTCCTAGTTCGGTTGTATTTCAGTTGAAAACCTTCCAAAGCATAATGTTACCAATGAATTCATTCTCTGTACCTAACAAGGTGACACAGATTCATTTTCCCCCTAGGTACTGGAAATTCTAATGAAATATTAGACACTTTTCGAATCGCTTCTGCATCATGATTGGAGGCCTCTCTCGTGTTTTCAGTTGCACCCATTTAACAGATAGGCAATAAAGTTTTCAGATGGAAGAAATTATACTCTTGATCTCTTTTCCCCATAGACTACAATTAGTCCTCTGGAGAATGCCATTGAAACAATGTCTATGACCAATGAGAAGATTCTTGCCATGATTAATCAGTACCAGAGTGATGAGAACCTTCCTATTAACCCCCTGTCCATGCTTTTGAATGGAATTGTTGATCCGGCAGTAATGGGAGGGTTTGCCAAGTATGAAACGGTAAGAATTGGAATGCATGTTTTGAAAGTAAAATACACTTCTGGTTTGTTATTATCAGTAACACATCTCTGAAGTTACCGTTGTGTGTTCTACTGTCAGAAAGAATAACTAAATGATCTGTTTTCTGCTTGTAGGCTTTCTTCACAGATGAGTACACCAGGGACCACCCTGAAGATCAAGAGAAACTAAACAGACTCAAAGACCTGATTGCTTGGCAGGTAAGATGATGTTGGGCACAATTCCCTGAAGTCTTTTATTCTTTCCTCCTCATCTCCTTGCGTATTGATCTCATCTGTAGTGGAGTAGCACCATGTGACCTTAGACAGAGAATGTGTGCATCTTTTCCCTTTCTCATATTAAAATAGGAGAACATATTTCCCTGTAATTACTGAATATGTGGCTCTGTAAAAGGAAGTTCTATAGAATTTCCTCACTGTTCCCCACCTTTTTCTTTCAGGGGGAAAAAACATATTCCAGGATTCAAGAGCAGCCTGTTCTTGATGTTGGACTGACATTTGGGCTGTTTGTTTGTTTGTTTGTTTTTACCACCCCATATTTTGACATAAAGCATTCCAGTCCTTCATCCTAGTCTCACTGTGGCAAATATAGTACATGCAACCTAAACAATCATAGTCATGTTGAAGGGCATTAGAAATCAAAGGAGGTGTGTATGTGTGTATGTGTGTATGTATGTATATGTATATGTACATATGTATTATTTCAATAGGGCTAGTCTCTCAGGGCCTTTCCACACTACACTGTTATAGTGCTATTATTCCACTTTCAACATCCTGTGCATTCTGGGGTTTGTTGTTCACTGAGGCCAAAGAGCTCTCTGGATGGGGACTCTAAAGGCACCTCCCTCAACTGCAAACCCCAGGATTCCATAGGAGGTTGAAAGTGGAATAACAGCACTATAACAGTGCAGTGCAGAAAGGTCCTAAATTTTATCCAAATTGTTTTTCCATCTAAAATATCTTGCAGAGTCTGGAAAAATGACAGCATATATAAAACTGAAACATAATACTTTCTACATTTTTTGACATCCAAAGGATGATGTGGTTTTACTGGGTAATGTCAAAACTTTTGCAGTTTCAAGGAGTGAGGATCTATTAACTTGTTTCTGCATTATATTTTATGACATTCAGGGGAGGAAACTGTATCCAACTATTTTAAAATACATATCAAGTCTTAGCCTACAATCCCAGGCAGTTGTGTGTGGGGGCAGGAGATAAATTCAGCCAAAGACAGAGAAACTTTGAAGAGTTTTTACTGCGACACGAGTACAAACACTGAAACAAAGATCCTTGGAGAAGTGAGATCCATCTCATGTGTACTAGACACTTGCCCTTCCTGGCCTATTAAACAGGCCAGAAGGGAGCTGACTAATTGGGTAAGCAGAGTAATTAATGCCTGTTTACAACAAGGCAGTATCCCAACATGTCTGAAGGAGACTGTTGTAAGACTTCATCTGGAAAAAAGAAAAAAAAAACCTTCCTACAATCACACTGTACTGAATAATTATAGCTCAGTCTCCAATATCTCATTTTTTAGCAAGGTATTGGAGCTTGTGGTGCCTTCTCAATTCCATGGATCAGGTGGGTTATCTGGATCTGGTTTCAGGCCTTTTTAGGGGACAAGAATATCTTTGGTCACCTTGATGGATGACCTATGCCAGGAATTGGGCCATGGGAGATTGTCTATGTTGGTTATGCTGGACTTCTCAGTGGCTTTTGATACCATTGACCATTCTTGCTAGGATGGGGCTTGGAAATGCTGTTCTACAGTGGCTGTATTCTTTCTTGGAGAAGCACCCTCAAGAGTTAGTGCTGGGGGATTTCTTTTTGACTCCTTGACCTGCAGAATCCCTCATGGTTCTGTTTTGTACCCTATTCTGTTTAACACATATATGACACTGCTGGGGGAGATTGTCTAGAGTTTTACGGTCACGTGTCACCAGTATGCTGATGTTACTCAGCTCTATTACTTCTTTCCATCTAATTCCAAGGAAGCTGCTTCTGTGCTGTAGTGGTGCCTGGCAGCTGTAATGGACTGGATGATGGCAAATAAATTGAAGCTTACTCCAGGCAAGACAGAGATGCTCCTGGACAGTTGAAAGACTAGTCTGGTAATAAGGATTCAGCCAGTATTAAATGGGCTTACACTCTCCCCTGAAAACACAGGTTTGCTGTTTGGGCAATACTTCTGGAGTTGACCCTAAGCCTAGAGGCTCAGGTTTCAGTAGTGACCAGGAGTATATTTGCACAATTAAAGTTAGTTCAACAACTGTGCCTATTCCCGAAGAAGTGAGATACGACCATGGCAACACGTTCCTTGGTTATATCCCATTTGGTTACTGTAGTATGCTCTATGCAGAGTTGCCTTTGAAAAGTGCTCAGAAACCTCAGTTGGTCCAAAGAGATGCAGCCAGTTTGTTAACTGGGGCTGACCAGGGAACACACTAACCTGTTGTTGGTACATGTTTGGGCTCTATTAAAAGGGCTGACCAGAATGGCCCATTCTTGCTCTCCTTCCATCAGCATGTTAAGATATTTTTATGCTCTCAGGATTTTTGAATCATGACTGGCATGGATTTTTAATGCTGTGTGGTACTCTTTTTAAAGTTTTTATGTTGCTAAGACTTTTAATATTTTTAATTTTTTTTAACTTTATCAATTGTTTGTTTGTTTTTGTTTTTAAAAAATTATATCTATACTTTCATTGAAGCTTTTGTATGGCTTTAATCTGTATTGGTTTTACATATATCATTAGCTGTCTTGAGTCTCATGATTGGGAGAAAGGTGGCATATAAATGAGTAAAATAATAAATAATAATAATGCTTCTAGAATACTTCCAGACTGTGACATGGCTGTCTCAGAATTATGGTTTTGATAATTATGAATAAATTAGTTCAGCAGCAATTGTTTAGGGAACTGTAACAAATCTTTTCAAAGATCTAAGGGTAGGTCTAACTGTTTATTCAGTGTATTATGTGCAGTTGTCTTTATTTATACAGGAGCAATTTGAAAGTTATTCCTTTTGTCTCACAAGGAGGACCTAAATCATGCAAGAAAAAATATTCTGTTTCTGACCAAAGTGGTGTTGGGGATGCGGGAGGTTATAAAAGAAAAGAAAATGCAAAAGTGAATTATTCTATTCCCTTACCAAGTATTCAACAGAATTAAAATTTTCATTCTTCTTTTTTTTCCGATAGGAAAAAAACTGCAGTAGTGACTTCCAACTTTCTGTTCTAGCATTCACATTTTCTTTTTTGCAGAAGTGGAGTCCCATTTTTGTCCTTTATGCAAAGGAAACTCATTTATTTCAGGGGACTTGCTTAAAAAAGGTTTCAAGATGAAGGATGGTGCACTGACCCATGTCAGGAACAATTGAGTCGGCCACAGAGAAGAGTAGGTAAAAAGCTAGAAAGGGGAAGTAATCCCAAACCTCCAATGAGTCACTTAGCAAGCCTTTTAAAAGACCTCTGCAGTCATCCTTCACTTTTTTAATAGGGTTCACAAAATTTTGTTAGGCCAAGGCAGCAAAATGGATTGTGATACGGCTAATGTTACAGTCTTGCTTAGAGTCCAAAGATCAAAGTGACCAAAAAAATAAAAAAAAGTCGGCTTTCTCCAGTGATACTAAGGCAGCCTTCCCCACAACCTTCATCATCCCTGACCACTGTTTGAGCCTGCTGATGGGAACTATAGTCTAACAGAAGGAGAGAACCAGGTTCAGGAGGGCATGGCTGTGGCCATTTCTACATTACACTGTTATAGTGGTATTATTCCACTTTCAACATCCTGTGGAATTCTGGGGTTTGTAGTTTAGTGAGGCCAAAAAGCTCTCTGAGAATTCTAAAAGCCCTTCCCTAAACTGCAAACCCCAGGATTCCATATGAAGTTGAAAGAGCAATAATATCACCATAATATTGTAGTGCAAAAATGGCCTAAGTGTTCTTACAGAATTACAAACACTGAGAATATAGAACAACATTCCCTGGACTATTGCTCTTCAGTGGCTCTGTTAGGTGAGAAAGATAAGAATTGTAGTCTAAGAAATTAGGAGGGCACCATATTGGGGCAGCCTGGTTTGGAAGACAGGTAGTTTTATGTCATAAAACTATCTCTGACCCAGTAAATTCCAGCACGCATGAACAATCACATTCAGTATGTACATGAAGCTCTTGCATGTACAAGGTGACCAACTTAGGAAGGGAGTGTCTGGGGTCCCTGTGACCTACTTAAAAGATGAGTTGCTATTTCTGGAGAATTGTAGGAGAGGTAGTCCATTATTTTCTTCCAGAAAAAGGGCAGCCCTGGAAGGGTTGGGCTACAGAAATCAATTTGAGGGTTGCGTGCCACTATTGATTTCCCTTTGCTGATGTATTGTCTGACCATGTGAGACTGGACAAGCCAGAGTTCCCAGCATGCAGGACAAATATACAATGGGGGACACGTGTCTGGATAACAGTACATGTGAAAGGGATCTGGGAGTCTTGGTAGATCACAAGCTGAATGTGAGTCAGCAGTGTGATGTGGCAGCCAAGAAAGCCAATGTGATTCTTGGCTGCATCAAAAGGAGTATGGTGTCTAGATCAAGGGAGGTAATGGTACCACTCTGTCCAGCTTTGGTTAGATCTCATCTGGAATACTGTGTCTAGTTCTGGGCACCTCAATTCAAGAAGGATATCAACAAGCTGGAACGTGTCCAGAGGAGGGCGACCAGAATGGTGAAAGGTCTGGAAGCCGTGCCCTATGAGGAACAGCTTAGAGAGCTGGAGATGTTTAGTCTGCAAAAGAGAAGGTTAAGAGGGGACACGATAGCCATGTTTAAATATTTGAGGGGATGTCATGTTGAGGTGGGAGCAGGCTTGTTTTCTGCTGCTCCAGAGACTAGGACAAGAAGCAATGGATTCAAGCTGCAGGAAAGGAGATTCCACCTGAACCTCAGGAAGAACTTCCTGACAGTCAGGGCTGTCCGGTAGTGGAATATGCTGCCTTGAAGTGTGGTGGAGTCTCCTTCTTTGGAGGTTTTTAAACAGAGGCTGGATGGCCATCTATTGTGAGTGCCTTGATGTGTGTTACTGCATAGCAGGGGGTTGGACTGGATGGCCCCTGGGGTCTCCTCCAACTCTATGATTCTATGACACTAACACCTACACACACACATACACACAAGATAAAATTAAAAATGAGATCTCTCATTTTTCCAAGTGCTTATGATTTTTTGAAATCCTGATATTTTAAAAAAAATGTGGTGTATTGTTTTATGTCAGAGAAAACCACTGGATACTAGGCAACTTCACAGAAATTTGATTGTTAACGTTTAGATATTGGGGATCAGGTTGTCATGGGGAAAATAGCCTTGTATTATTCCCAGCTGCATTAGAAGAGCTGTGTGTGGGGGGGGGGGGCAGGGGCCAAGTAAACACCTAGATTTTCTGGAATTACTACTTCTATTTTTTTTTTATGTCCTTGTCAAAACATTTATTGTTGCCACCAAATTACATGAGGGATGCAGTGTGATGGTAAAGCTTCCTTTTTCAGAAGCTGAAAGTTTATTGCTGTCAATCTGTTTCTGGGTAAGCACCAGCAATTGTCCATTTCTTCCTTCCTGTACTGATATATGAAGTACCGAGAAAAATTCTGTCTGCTGTGAAAAGGCTACTCAAAATGCATGCAAGAAAAGCTTTAATATCTTAAAAATGGTACAGGTCTTTCCTTATTAAGATTTAGATAACAGGATATTAATTATTGTCTGGTAATGCATTCATCCTTGGAAAGAGCAGTTAACTGTGCTCCTGTTTGCACTAGCTTTGTGGCTGCATCCACAGCTGTCTGAGACGCACAAAACCCCTTCATTTAAGTGGCTAGCATTCATGGTATGTGTATGTACTGTGCTAGTAACAGGTCTAGCATAGCATATAATCTTGCAGTTTGGCCCATTTCCACAGAAGGTGTTCAGAATAAGCCTGTTCTTCTCTCAACAAAATAAGGTAGCAACATAGCTACTGAAAGTGAAGGCTAAGTCTTAAATATGTTATTTTTGCAGGCCAGTATTTTACAGGATTCTTGGGCAATGACTAATTATGTGGTCACTCACAGAGGGTAGCATGTATGCAACCTTTATAAGACAGATGCAAAATCTACTGCTTGGGCAGGGTCGTGGATTGGTAATCTATTGGATCTTTTGCTAATTAATCATAGTGATCTGACCTTGGTGTTTTAGGATGCCATGGAATTCAAAACCAGTAGGAATTAGCACTTCTGAATCTTTTCTACTTCATATCAAAAATTTAGTAATTGTAGGACAGTACGCATTTATCCAAACCACCATTATATGTGGCCATACATAGGAAACAAATAGTAAGAATATAGGATTGTCCCTACATTTTCACAAGAAAGTCTCTCCCCTCCCTTGCTTAATTCTCTTATTATGTTCTAGAAGAAGTGTGAATTGCAGCTGGCATTGGGATCAAATTTCACACCCATTATTCATACCCATGGACTGTCCTGATTTGGCAAGGGCAGTCCTAATTAATCTTTCATTGTCCCATTTTTTCATCTGTTTTTAAAATGTCCCAGTTTCCTTCTCTTCCTGCTTTCCCTCTTTCTCCTCAGCTTATCTCAGTTGCTGCAAACTGAGTTCAAAATGCAAAAATAGTTTGCAACTTAACTGAATGAGCAAGAGGTGGAGGGGGAAATCTTTTCCTTCCCAATAGGCTCAGGCAAGAGCAAACTGCTGAACCTCTCATAGCTTGAGAGCACTTCCTAATCATCCCTTTTGTCCTCTCGAGTCCACGTGTACCAATTTTCACCTGTTTAATCTTGGAGGATGCAATGACTTACTGTGTCTGTGATGTCATGGATTTTCAGGTGTAAAATGTTTAATTTGCTAGAGGGAGGGTGAAAGAGTGAATGAATGGCGGGTAAGAACTGAAGAGAGTCGAGTTTAGGAATTTATATGTGATGTTTAAGAGTCTGAGTTAAGAGTTAGCTAATCCCACATTTGGCAGGCTTAGGCAGAGTCTCACATCTGGTGGAAAAGCAGTGGGATATGGCATGCATGCGCACGCACACGCGCACACACACACACACACACACACAAAATATCATCCTGTTCTTGGTCCATTTTCACCCAACAGCAAAACTGCAAATTTCTGGCCTCTACTTCCAGAATGGGATTTTGCCTTTCGGAAGAGAATGGGAGGGGCTGAATGTAAACTGTTGCTCTTAGAAGTTTCCAGGAGTAGCATTTTGATGGTTTTACTCTTTTTTTGCTGGAAAAGGCCCCCAAAATTGGGATGGTACAGAGCCTTGGAGGGCTAAGAGCACTTCCCCCCACCAAAAAAAAAAACACCGTTGGAGACCATATGTTACCAGCAAACTGCATTTAGCCTACCACAATATAGAAATTTCCTTTCAGATCATTGTACTAAACCAGGCTATTACATATTTCGAAGGAACAAGGGGAAACGTCAATTGGTAAATCCATTACAGTTCTTAGGTATTTTTTTGCAGTCAGTTTGATGCATTCTGTACAGATCTGAGAAACAGCATCAAGCCCTTCCTGTTGTGCCTTTGCAGATTCCATTTCTTGGAGCTGGAATTAAGATTCATGAGAGGAGAGTTTCAGACAGCCTCCGTCCTTTCCATGAACGCATGGAAGAGTGTTTCAGGCACTTAAAGGCCAAAGTGGAGAAGCAATATGGTGTCAGAGAATTGGTAAGATTTCCTCTGATTTATATCCCTTCATACTTCTATTTTCAGCAATCCTAAGAAGAAGGAAAGGAAGAACAAACAAACAAATAAGCCTGTCATAGCACAAGGTTTGCCCTGTGTTCTGAAGTCATAGTTCCTTTCACTCAATAGCAGATCACCTAAGGTATCTTGGAATACTAGACTTTGCTTTGTTAAGAGCTGCAATCCCTTTGAGTTTGCATGAAAGTTATCCATGTATTTCGTTTGTCAGAGAGATAGAAATGAGCATTATGAAAGCATGCTGGCCATGGCACAGGACTCCTCTTTCCACTGTAATTTTAATAGCTTAGTCCTTTGATCCAGGGTGAATATCCAGCAGTCTCAGTTCGGGGAGGATTCCAGCTGTTTGCTGAATCTGCTTCTGAAGCAAGCTCTGTGGAGTGTAATGAAACATAAATACATTAGCTGAGACTAAAATGATAGTATACAAACCCCACAGAATAGAATTAGCCACTGTGTGTTTCTGACAGCTCTTGGAGCACACCCAAACAAACAGCTGAATAATTAGATGAAATGTTTGATAGCATTAAGAATGAAAAGGCTGTTGTGTATGGAATAACATTTCTGTTCTTGCCTGGAACACATTCCCCTTGCAGGCTCTAATGGTCTAAATCCATTTTACTGAGAAATGGCTTGTAGGTGCTGAACACTGACATTTATTCTACAGGGGATTCCATTTGGCCTGTCCTAAATAATGCAAATTATGGACATTTGGCTATTTTTGAGACTATAAATGGAAACTGATTAACTTTCCCCAAGATCTGTAGCTCCTAGGTTTCTCTACCATGGAAAAGGCACAGTCTTGCCGTGTGTAGAACTGCTGTGTGGGGTTTTCTTCTATTCCATTAGCATTTTAAAAAAGTGTGGATAGGGCTGCAGCCAGTGCTGGTTCCTTTCAAAAGAGAACATTGTCTTTTGCAATCTAATTCCAGACCTCATCTGTATCATGAAAATCTTCAGTAAGCTGAAATGCATCACAGTCCTCCCACCTGATTACATCACACTTTGCCTAGACTGGGGTAGAGATGGGTCAGCTATTGTCGCTTGAAGTTGGGAGAAAATGGATCTCAGTGGCTGATTGTGTCATACTGCGTGCTGAATTAATTTCACCTGGTCTAAGAGAAAGCCCTGTGAAAACTCCCCAGTTCTATTGAACAAATTCACAGGAGCAATGTAGACTAGGCTTCAGACCTCTTATCTCTTTAGATAGAAACATCTCCCAGTTTATTCTAGGCTTGGTCTTAGGCTGAAATCCAGCACAGATATTAATGCCCTGATGAAATGCAATTTTCTTCTGATATGTGTGGCAAAATAAATTACTTCATAACTTCTGAAGAAGTTCCTCATGAATTAATAAACTTGGGGGATGGCAGTATTTAATATATCTTCCAATTCGGAAGAAAAATCAATTAATTCAGATAGTACGACCATTCTGGTTTTATCATCTCTCTCTCTCTCTCTCTCTGGGGTTGTCTGGTATGTGCTTTTTCCCTGAGAAAGGCAGCTGTGCTGATTGTGTCTTCTCACTCCATTTGGGATTCACCAGATGCGACGCAATTCCCACTGCAGATAAAATGTAAAATGTATTTGAAAATAAATTTGAGGAGTTCTAAATGACTTTTCTGACTCTCTTGCCAGAGGTGGCTCTCCAAGTGAAATGAGACAGTGTCAGAATGGAGCCTGAAGCATGAGATTACATAGCAATTTTCATACAGGTTTCATAATATCTCTGCAATCATTTTTTTTTAAAAAGAAAGCCATCATATTTCAACTATTAAACTCAGGAAAGTGGTAGATTTTCCCATCATAAACAGGTTGAGAACAGCTCCTCCATATAAATGACGAAAGAACACTCAGCCTCTTTGATAATATTAACAGAAAATAAAGAGTGTGACCTAGGTTTACAACACAGCTGGGTCACGGACTGCTTTAACTAAGGAAATGCTGTATTATCTGTAGATGTGTCAAGAAGAATCTAACTCTGACCTGACCTTACTTGGACATGTCCTCCTAGTATTATTCACTCCTTTTTTTGTTCAGGTGGTTAGAAGGACAGAAAGAACTGTTAATCATCAGGAAAGATTTTAAGTGCCTACCTTCTGTTCATTTTCAGGGCTGCTCAGATGCCAAAATATAGATGCCTGCATGTTATCTGATTCATTTTGCAAAAAGAGGTAGCACAGGCACCACGCAGAGTTTGTCACTGAATAACTGGAGGACAGGTGTGACTTGTCAAACCCAGCCAGATAAGCAATCCCAAGGTCAGCAAAAAGGACAAGTGACAGGGTTCTGCTGTGTTGCTTTGGTATTACTGAACTCTGGTAGATTCCACATGGTACAGCACTTACAAGCTTCAACACAGGAAATATCACAGAAACTATGCCTTCCATCAGTGGTCGCAAGGGTCATCACATTTCTTTTTTCCTTTTGGCAAAATGTGACTTGACTCCCATTCAACTTTCAATGTTTTGGCAATTGTGCTGGCCATTGAACTGGAGGGTTCTCCTACTGAGTATCAGACTTGTTTGTACTCAGAGCTGCTTCCACCCATCACTACAGCCAGCTTTCCTTTTTATCCCACTTCAGTCTCATTGCCCTGGACTCAATTTGCATAGCTTTCACAGTATCCACACTTGCAGTACATACATAGCACATTTCCTATAAAAGACGTACAAGATTTCTTATTGAACAAGTGTATCTATCTAGCATATCTGATACTGAACTAGCACAGTATATTTAGTTTAGCAGGAAACATTCTATGCAGTTTTAGATAGATAGATAGATAGATAGATAGATAGATAGATAGATAGAATGATCCATATGAGTAATGATCCATATGAGATGAGTATGTGCTGACCTTATGTGTATGGAATATTCTTTACAAAAAAACCTACATAAACTGTTTGTTACTAAAGTAGATTTCTTAACTAGTTTAATAAGAAATATTGTATATGTAGTTTTCTGCATAATAATGATGTGCTGACTTCAACAGTCGTTAAGAGTGTGATGACTGTGATACTACTTTTCAGATATAAAACAATCCTTGTATAGCAATAAACACATTTATTTTGAACCTGATTTATTAACTAAATTTCAAGGCACTGAAATTGCAGCAAAAAGGGGTCATTTGGCCAATGAAATTGTACTTTCAGAAATGGGCTGATGAATGAAACAAAAAAGTCAAAGTAACTCCTTTCCAATGTTATCTTCTGACAATAACACACAGTTTTCTTCTTTGTTGCTAAATTTTACAACTAAGATTAAATGAAAGAAAAACAAAATTCAATATCTTATTTGTTGCAGAAGAATGTTCAATATGTTCTGCCTTGGCTCTTGGTCTGTTTTTTCTACTGCTAAGGCAAATTCTGAATTATTTCTCTTTTTTAAAAAAATAATTCTGTTTTTTTTTTTTCTTGTATATCTTCTGCTTAGCCTGACTTTGATGACCGGCGACTTGGTCGGCCAACATCTATGTTGAGATCATATCGCCAGATGTCTATAATTTCACTGTCCTCTATGAATTCGGATTGTAGTACACCAAACAAGATCCCTGCAGAAAGGTTAGTCTTGTATTGTCCAATCTCATCAATGTGGAGAGGGGAGTAGCAGCAGTATACTTCGAGGGTACCAACTAATACAAATTATTGCGTACTATATCACTGGGGAATTCTGTTTTGCAATTGATTTTAATTTATATTTAGAACAGCTTAGTTGAGACGATAAGATTTTAATCATTATGAAATCTGAGCATAATATTAATACTGAACTCTACTTTGAAAATTACAAGTAGCAGGCTTGACTCCACTGATAACCAGTTAAGTTGTCCAGTGTTATTTGCTACTTCAGCAGTTGTCAGGTTTCACACCCACGTGCATGAAAAATACAACTCAGACAAATAAAATCTGTATTTATATCACAAAGAAGACAAGATACTTTTAAACCCACTTCTCAAATACATGTGTTGCTTTCCTATCTCCTGTTTGTCATATTTTAAGATATGCAGCCTTAGTCACACATTTGGCATGCCTGTCCTTTAAATGCACAAGGAGAGGAGTATGTAAGCAATCCCTTCCTTTTGTCATTGCTTTGCTCATGTAAAAGCAACATGTCTGATAGGAAAGCTTCTAGCATGGAGGATTTCCAGGCAAGCAAAAGTCCATATGTGTGTGTGTATGTGTGTGTGTATTTTACTTTATTTTTACCTGAAGACTGCCAATATGAGGAAGAGGTCCTGTTTTTCAGAGATGATATTTTTGTTTTGTTTTGTTTTGCTATTTTGCATGAGCAACATGACAAAAGCATGCCTTCCTCTTCACTTGTTTAAACAACATACTTACCAATACTTATCACAATCATCTCTCAATTGTGTATCACTGTTCTCTAAAGCAGATTTTCCCAAACTGCTGGACCCTAGATATATCAGACTACAACTCTTTTTGATCCTCACCCTGCCCAGCAACTAATTGGCAGCCAGTGGAGTGATTTTAATAGAGATGTAATAATGATCACTCCTAGATGCACCAATAACCAGTTTGGCTGCAATGTATTGGACTAATTGAAGTTTCCAAAGTTCATACAGAGGTAGCCCACTGTATAGTGTGTTGCAGAAGTTCAACTTTGCAGTAAATAGTGGAGTACACTATCATCTTTAGGTCCTCCAAGTCTAGGAAGGAATGCAGCTGGCAAATCAGCCAAAACTGAAAGTAAGAACTGCTGGCTGTCATATTTATCTGGAATGTCATTTGGAGCACTGGACCCAGAAAGGACCCCCAAGCTGTGAACACAGTCTTCCAGAGAGAATATAACTCCATCCAAGACTGGTTAACACAGCTTAGGTTAGGACCTTGACAGTAAGCACTTCTGTATTGTCTGGATTCAGTTTCAGTTTGTTTTTCCTCATCCAGCCCATTACCTTTTCCAGTCATTCGTTCAGAGGAGACACACTGTCCTTAGCAGATGCTATTTTTGAAGATGCAGAGGAGTATATTTGGATGTAATCAGCATACTGATAGCATCCTGCCCCATGCCTCTGGATGATCTCTCCCAGTGTTTGCATGTAGATGTTAAACAGCATTGGGGATTGTGGTGTGCTATTTTTTGAGAAACGTGTGCCTCCAAGCACCACTATCTGGAATCTATAGTTAGGCAGCAAGTGCCCTTAATTACCTGATGACTATTAACACACCGTTCTAACAACATATGCAACCCTGAGTGCCTGTATACCTGCATATGTTCTCCCCCAGGTCATTTTGGGGATTAGTATTCTTTCCCCATCACCACCACTGAAAAACCAAAGCTGTCCAAGGACTTGCAGTTTTGCTGCAATAGCAACCCCCATGGCCATTCAGTGGCTGGTGGAGAGCAGGGTGGGGATGTGGAAATCAGAGAAGCATCTGGCTGTGTCCCCAGATGCAGTATGATTTCATCATTGGCTGATACCTATGAAAGAACACAGCAGATCACAGTGGATGCTGTCATCAGTCTGTGTCTGGCTATGGGGACACAGCTGGACACTTCTCTGATCCCCTTCTCCCCAATTTCTACCAGAAGCTGAATAGCTGCAGGGGGAGCTCCAGTCAGGGAGGGGCTGAAAGGAGACTATGACATAGTTCTGCCTGTGGATCTTTTACACTATGTTCTGCAGTGCAACCTAGGCATTGGGCAAAAATGTAGTGTTGGCTTCATTGCATTTCTTAAATTCTCAGCTAGTGGAAGAGGAGCCATCCAGGCAAGATTAATTTCAGTCACCAAGGCAAAAAAAACACAGGTTCTTTTTGAAGAGTATTTGTTATTGAATCCCTAGCTCCCCAGTTGTTTTTCCTTGCCTCACCCAGGGAAAGGTCATATAAACTCCTTCACTTTCTCTAGGCTCTATTCTCTGTTGTTTCCTTTCTGTTTGCTCTGTTCAAAAAAACAAAAAACTTTTTTCCCTTCCCCCTTCATCACATCCCCCTCCACTCTCATGTCTTCCCCTCTTTTTGCATCTCTGTCTTTCCATGAAGGAGAGAAATGGGGAAAACAGACAAAAGCTAAAAACACTTCTGGTCTCGAGAGCCCCTCCGTCAATCACAGGAGAGTTATGAGGGAGGGAGCACTATGAATGCCGGTGGGGGTCGTGAAGATGCACATTCACACACAGCCCCTCCTCACACAAACACACAGTCTGCCTCCTCTGGAGCCATAGCTGAAATTTGGGAGCTTGAATAGACTGAGGAGGAAGCTGAAATCAGCTCTGCCTCTGACCTTTCTGAGGTTGAAGCTTCTGAAGTCACCTTGTTGTCCCACACGGCAAGCCCTGACTGCATAACTACCACTTCTCACATGGATGAGCAGTCAAAAGGGACCATAGATATACAGAAAGAGACTGCTTTTAATTCTCCAGCCTCTTTTTAATCAGAATTCATAGCTCAAACAGATTCCTTCTGTGGTTGCTAAGGAATTTAAAAGGTTGAGCCAAATGCCTCCCCCAAGCTGCTCCACATCCAGAATATCTAGACCTCCTTCTCCCACCCCATCTACCTCACATGCTGTCCCTCCCCCTCCAGTTCCTCCCAAGGTTAGCTCTCAGAATGCTTCTACATGATCAAGTTCAGATGCAGAGGCAATCGTTTCCTCTGATGAGGACCTAACAGGGAAAGGAGTCCCTACCTCACCTTCCTCCAGAGATATTAATGTAACCTACCTTCATTCTGTTGGAATTGACAAGATTTACAACTCTGGTTATTATGGGGTTAATTGGTATTATAGAGGACCTTCACCAGCTTTCTATTATTGGCAGCAGGTGTAAAGGCTCTATAAGAGCAGCATTGTTTTAGTGAACACTTACTTCCACTTCTTGATTTGCTGTTGCTGCAGTTTGTTGTATCCTGGTTCACTGTGGTATTGTATTTTGATATATTTTGTATTTTAACTTGCCAAACTTGTCCAAGTTCTCTTTTAACTTTTGTATATTAAGAATTTATATGTTATGCTTATTTTTAACTAGAATATACAAAAGACCATATCTCTTTCTTAATTTGTTTTTTGAATTCTCTTTTTATTTACAACACATTCAACTTCTCTCATGGATTTTCCTTATTTGAAGAGGGTAAATAGTTTGATTATGTGGAACAGGAGGACCTAGCCAGAGAAAAACATTTTAATCAAAATGATTTAATTCCTTTCCTGTCCAAAGCTTTCCTAGCCTTAAGTTTGCAAGAGCCTCAACCCAAGCTTCCACAGCAATAAACACTGAACCTTCCCACCAAGGGGCAGCCATGTTTTCAAAATAAAAGGCCTTCTCACTAGTTCCTCTTTTTTCCAGCTGATTTCAGTGAATTAGTAAAATCAGAATGGGACAATCCTATTCAAAGCAGGAAAGGCATTAATGTAGCACATAAGCTATATATGCTTCCTCCAGAAACTGTCCATCTTCTTAAGCCCAGCCTTATTGATGAGCCATTTTCAACACTTCTGAGCAATGCTCTGCTGCCTCATTCAGGAGATTTGGTCCTTAAGGGTTCTAATTAAAAGAGAGCAGACAATTCACTCAAATGCTCCCATAAGTCCTCTGCCCTATCTGTTTGAGCATCATCCTCAGAACATCTTATTGCCAGGGCAGCAATGCTTTGGGCCCAAGATATATTTGAAAATGAGGACTTAGATACAAAGTCCTTACACAATGTGCTCTGAAAGTCTATAATTCCTTAGCTTTTGTAGTTGACACTGCCAAGGATCCCTTGACCTTTTCTGCTAGATCCATTGCTGCTGCAGTGTAGACAGAAGGTCTATTTAGCCAAGACCCTAGAATGCGGACATGGAGTCCAGATCACATTTGGCAACAGTCCCTTACAAGAGATACTTCCTTTTTTGTGAAGAAGCCCTTAAAGACATCATTATTGAAAATTTAGAGAATTTATGTATATTGAGATCACGATAAGCTAGCAAAATAGAGGTTCTATCAAGAGGTGAGAGGAAGTTATAATAAGAATTGGAAAGAATGTAAGATAACACGACAAAGAAGCTTGTTTTTATTTTGGAAATATGATAATACATGTTTGTAATGCGAATAACAATTGTTTTAATAAAAAAAGAAAAAAAAAGAAACAAGGGACAAAAAGGACAAAACATGACAGGACTGTCCTTTCCACTCATTCTCCCATTCAAAGAACTTCAATTCTTTCAAGTGTGCCTGGTCTAGGCCCCAGTTTTACTTTCATTCGCAGGGAGGCCCAAGCAGGAATACTTCCTAAGTCTTTCAGAAATAAACCAAACTTGTAACTATTTTCCCAGGATAGGAGGGATAGGAGGCAGGCTTTCACACTTCATACAGGTATGATCTCTTACTCAGTGGGTATTGAGAATAACAAGAGAAGGTTACGTGATAGAATTCAATCAAAAGCCAAAACACTGCTTCCTCAGGTCACCAGTTTCTAAAAATCTCCTAAAGAACCTTATATGCCAGGCCATATCTCACCTTTTAGAGCTGGGTGGGGGCATAGAACTGGTCCTGCCAAACAGTCCTGTTCCAGGAACCCCTAAGTAAAACAAAAAAAGCAAATGTTTGTGTCCCATTATCTTCAATGGACATGATGTGTATGTGCCTGTGGCAGTGTGGACATGTGTCCATTGTGTCCATTGTTGATCATGGATACAATGCTTTGCACGACCTCGGATTCATACATGGTGAAATCACACCACAAGAAGGCTCACCGTACCCTTTATCCTTTTCACAATGGACAAAAAGGGAAGTGGAGTTCATCCAATTCTGGACGTCAGATTTGTTAACAAATTTGTAAAATATGGGCACATCTGAGTGTAAAGCCTCCAAACAATCCAGGAACACACATTCCCAGGAGATTGTCTCCTATCTATAGATCTTCAGATGCTTATTTTCATATCCTTGTCCACTCTTCATCATTCATGTACCTTCATTTCTGTTATCTCAATGCCCACTATCAATTCAAAGCTTTGCCTTTATCGTTGACCTCTGCTCCTTGGGAATACCGAAGGTGATGATTGCCCTTACAACCCAAGTGAGACTGCAGGGTATCCATATCTTCCCATATTTGTATGATATTCTACTAAAATGTTACATACTCTCCAGGGCTCAACGAGGCCTATCTCTGGATTGTGATCCTCCAAGAATAATTCTCACTACAGATGCCAGCCATCCGGGCTGGGGTGCTCAGTTCCAGGCCTCCCCACCCCTTCGGGGGGTGGGATTGGTCTCGAATCAAAAAACAGCACGGCCTCAACTGGATAGACCTTTGTGCCATCAGGTTAGCTCTCCTTCACTTTCAACAAGTGCTCTGCATTCCGCTCATATTCTAATCTGAGAATGAAACAGCAAAATCTTACCTGATCAAACAAGGAGGGACTCATTCCCACTTCCTGGACAATGAAGCCAGCCCATCAGATCCTCACCTGTACAGAGGAGAATTCTCTCTCTCTCTCTCTCTCTCTCTCACCATAGCATGTTCAGGGCTATGAACTTCCTGAGCTGCCACATTCTAGATCTGAGGGATGGAACCTGGATATGACAGTTTTTCTTCAAATAAAAGCACACTTTGAAAATCTGCAGGTCAGCTTCTTTGCACAAACCACAAACACCACAGGTATTTCATCAGGTTCCATTCCCTTAGAGCAGAAAGCCAGAATGCCCTCCTGATGACCTAACTCCCAGGACTACTGTATGCCTTCCCTCCAACCCTTGTAATTTTCAAGGTCCTCAGGAAAATCAGACAGGGTGGTGGAGACAGTTTCGGATCAGAAGACAAAACTATCATGGGTTTTCTTGACAAGATTTGTTCAGAGGAGGTTTGCCCTTGCCTTCTTCTGAGGCTGAGAGCATGACTTGCCCAGGGCTACCCCCTGGACTTTCATGGCTGACCAAGGATTATAACTCCTCCAGGGTCCTACACCAACACTGAAACCACTGTACCACACTGGCCCTCTGAGGAAAGGATGGGAGTCCTAAATAATGTGAAAGAGTTGCTGTGTGATTATTAAGTATTAAACTGCTGTTGCCAGTCTCACTGGAGTATTTAAAACAGGAGTTTCTATTTTTATTCTTTCTCTCTCTCTCTGTACTAAGCTCACCTCTCCCACCTCAGTGTGCTGTCTAAGCTTATTTTAGCCATGTCTTCAGTATGAACTCTTCACCACATTGCAGTACACGGAGTTCACTCACTTTTTATCATGTGTTGTCACTTCCTGTTTCATCTATTTCTTTCAGCTAAATTCATGGCACATTTTTTTTTTATAAAAAGGAAACATAATGGCAGTTTCACATACCTGTTCCCAACTTGATATGACTTTCACTCTCTGCACTCTCACATGGTCAACATACATATGTATTCACTTGGCAAAATCTGCAGTTACCTTACGTCATATGTTTGCCTCATAATGTGAATGCCATAGACAGAAGAGTTAAGAGAACTTTTCCTCAATTTCCATCTACAGCTTTGAACTGGAAGTCATGTCACCAAAGGCAACTACCTCAGTGTCAGATGAGAATGTACGCCTGATAAGCACCCAGCCTGAAGTTAAGATGAGAAGATCTAGGAGGCGAGGAAAGAGGAGCAGTGTGGTACTTGCAGAGGAAAAGGCATCGTCTGAACTTCCTGACATGAAATGCGTATGTATTGAAACAGGGTCCCTTCCTTACAATTCTGACATACAAGCTGTCTCTCTTGTGATATACGCATGTCTTTGGGCAAACATCTGTCCTTTCAATTTTTTGCTTATGCTTATTTTATTGCAAGATGTGACAGCTGGGTCACTTTGGGAGGAAGTGGCATATATATTGCCCTGGTGGGACATGTACATGAAGCTCTACTTTTTGTTTAACAATATCAGAGATTGCGAATTGGCCGTGAACCAGCTTTTTTTCCGTACCTGTCCAAGGGCAGATGCTCCAGGATAGGAGGCTGTACTAGCAGTCAGGATGAAAGCAGCTGACTGCCTCTTTTGTGACCTGTAGTCTGAGCTGAACTATTTCTAGCAGAATATGGGTACTCATTGTGAACCGTGTTAAAGGGTGGTGGGGGGAATCTTGTTAGGACATTGAAAATTTGCAAACTGCACTCTATAAATAGTGCCAAGCCGAAGACTACATCATTGGCACCTTTTTGTGCCATCTATCATCTGAACACTTTGATCACACTAATATATCATCAGCCTGAGTTATATAACTTCACACAGCACAATTTTATAACATCATTCCTGAGCACCAAATGTTTTTGAGTATTAAAAAAGCAATGTCATTAAAGCTGTTTTTTTAAAAGAACAGTTTAGTAAAGAAGCCTTGTTTAATTTAGTTTGCTATACTGAAGCAGAGCTAAATAAAGATCAGCCTGGACCATAAATCCTGTGGAAGAATTGTTATATAGTGCATAGAATTATATCCTGATGTAAGTTGGTTAAAAATCTATCAAAAGGTCATTCATCCTCTTAATTCACTGTTTACTCCAGGCAAAATTGAGTCTTTATGAAAATAGATAATTTGGAAAGTTCCATAGCTCTAAATATCTGTTTCTCATATCTCCTGAGATCAGACTTAGAAATTATGTTTTTGGAGACAATGATGGCAGAAATTGCTAAAACTCAATTTGTGCTTGCCAAGCAGATGTTGAACAGGCTTAAAGTCTTGTGTGGGTGTCTTGACCACACCATCAGCGAATAAAAAATATGGAACACAGAACTTAATCTGAAAGTTTTCTTATCTGACCTTCCAAAGCTGTTTAAGTGTATTTAAGCATATATCTCAAATTATACTCTATGGTCTTGTCTGGACTCTTCCCAGCTTGGCATTCTGTGCAACAAATCTTCCATCTCATTTCAGCTGTTTTCAGGATTCCCACTGTAGTTCTCACTTCTGAGAACCTTGGACAGAGTCCAGAGCTGGACTCCCTTTCGCAGAAAAGTGGTGTCCTGTGGAAATAAATTCAGGTTAATTTCCCCTTCCCACGGTAGCCCCCTCCCTGACTCCATAAAAACTGCTCTGAAGAGCAGAGGAACATTCTGGAGTGAATTTTTGTCATGGGTTGTAGGGGGAAAGGGAGTAGAGAGGAATAGGAAGGGAAGTTTCATCCCACTCATTTACCAACAGGAACACCATGTTCAATGTAGGTTCTTAAGTCGGTGTTCCCTTTTTCTTGTATATGCCATAGCGTGAATAAAAACTATATTTCTAACCAATAATACATATTACTGTGCTTTGTTCTTTTGAAGCTTTTGCCGCTAAGAATAGGTATTCATAGCTAAGCAATAATTTACCTTTTCCAGACAGATGACACATTCCCCAGTCCTAACTTTATAGCTATCCAATAAATAGCTACCAAATAGAATTTACTTATGGTTCAAAATTTAACCCTATATTCAGTTGTGCTCCTTGATAAATTTCCTTAAGGTTGCAGTCTAGGTGAAAAATCTCTTTATACAATAGAAGAATCTGAGACTTCAGACATGTAGTTCTCTCATATTAGATAGGCTCTGGAGACAAAAAAAAAAAAAAATGGAAATGTGTTCTCACATATAGAAACCTAAATAAAATACCAAGGAAGAATAAGTATAAGCTCCTTTGTGCACATGGGCATTTCTTAACAACTTCAAGAGAACTTGTAAAGAAATTCCCAGTGGATTGCATTTAGCTAACATTCTGTGAATTCAACAGAAAACTGATTGATTTTAATGAACCAGGTATCATTTCTTGGTCAATGAAACTGCTGCTTGATTTTACCAAAAAATATGGATATTAAATTCTCCTGGATTGGCTGGAGATAGTTTCATTTTTAAGGAACCTCAATTCAGAAATAATTTCTTCAGATAACTGGGAAAAAATGGATTTGTTAACACAAGTAAGGCACACATGCTACCAGTAGTGATATATCTCACATATATTCCTTTATGTCTATTAAAATTGGACCATTTACTTTCTTGAGCCTGAAGATGCTGACATTTTGTGTTCCCATATAGCTGTCAAGAAAATATGAATTTATGAGTGACACTAACCTATCTGAACATCTGGATGTACCTCAGAAAACATCTGTTCTTCTCAAGCAAATGAGCTTTGCAAGTCGTTCTATGCCAACCATACCAGGTAAGCCAATTAGGAAAAGTGAATAAAAGCTCTGCACTTTTGGTCTGCCAGTACTTTTATTATTTTTTTAAAAAAAATGCCTCCTTCTGTTCATTAAAAACACATTCATCTTACAGAAATTAAATTGTGGCAGGCATTACCTATTACATGATATTTTCAGTGTCTTCTAGATGCAAACGAGTTATTCTGATGTATGCTAAGCATCAGCTAATGTATTTTGTAATATTATCTAAACATTTACAAATGTAAGATCATTGTCACACTGGTCCTGAACAATAGTTTTATCAAAGTGTGAGTGCATATTTTGAGGCACATGTGTATGCATGTGTGGGCACACACCTATAGTGATGAGGGAATCTGCAAGGGTAAATCAGAACTGCATAGAGATAGCATAGGGATACTGTTAGGCGTGGACGGAAAAACCACCGCTGCCCGTCAGTGCTGAGTGCGAAAGTCACATCCAAACCTCACACTCAAGGTCTGCCCAGCCTGACACCTCATTGTGATCAGAACTGAAGATCCAGGGAGATCTCTGCATCAAGCCAGGGCAAAGGGGTCTGCCTCAGTTCTCCCTCTCTGAGAACGCAATCCTTCCTCACTCTTGTCCCCCTTTGGCTTCTTCCTTTCAGGACTCTCCCCCTTTACTGCCTTTCCTAAATCTGCCCTTCTCCCAGATGTAAGGATCAGCAGTGATTTATATTTTCCAAGACTGTGGTACTGTTGGCACTAAGGTCAAGATGTTATTATTAGTAGAGTGTGTATTACAGGATTCAAAATAAGACTCTGTGACACTGTTTTAAGGAACACAGAACTTCAAACATTTATTGTAACACTGTTGTTTTAATTGTGTCTTGTATCTAACTGTTTATAAACAGCACATCATTCTTCTCTCTCTCTGGCCCTTTCCGCATGTGTGTGTGGGGGGGAACGGGTGAAAACACCCTAAAACGGAGCTTACTGGCAGCCGGGTAAGTCCGTCACCACGCAGAGCAGCGCAAGCTCGCTGCTCCGCAGTCCTGCGGCGTCCCAAATGGTGGCTTCCAGTTAGTGGAGGCTCTCCACCAACCGGAGAAGCTCGCCAGCAGGAAGCCTGCCCCCGGCAGATCTGCAGGCACGCACTTGCACGCACCTGCAAATCCGCGTCAGAGCCGGGCGACGGAGCAGCACGGGGCTGCGCACTCCGTGCTTTTTAAAAACCTCTAAAAAGAGGTTTTTAAAAAACACGCAGCACGGCTAGTTCTGGCCACTCCTGAGTGGATTCTGGTGTGGAACTACAAAAAGTAGTCCACGCCAGTCCGCTCTAGGGTGCAGAGGACCTCCGTGAGAGGCTGCTCTGCACCATTACAGAAGCCCAGTGTGGAAATGGCTTCTCTCTTTCAATTCATTCATTATCTCTCGTACACCCAGTTTCTCAGTTCTCTCTCCCACAGAGCTCTTCCATTTCTTTAACCTTCCCCAAACACACCACAAATCACACTCCCCTTCAAACACCCTCCAGACAGTTAAAATCCGTTATTTTCCTCTTTCCACCACCCCTCCCCTGGGCTATCCAAGGTTCCATTTCACCAGCCAATCATCTTACACACTCTCAGTTACCAAGGAGGCTCTGTTGTCAAGGCCCCCTCCCATCATGTTTGTCACAGATACCTTTTCTGCAATAAAAGAATAAAGGCATAGAGTGGGAATAGAAATAATTTGACACAGTTAGGAAGAAACTTTTGCGAAGGGTGGGTGTTCAGCACAGCACAGAAATGAAAGGTATATGTGCAAGCTTATACTCTTAATGCAGGCCTGATAAATGCCATAATGAAGCAATGTATCCTGGTAACAGCTCAGAGAAAATATCTTTTTGAACTAAATCTCTAGAATTCTCCAGATATCATGACTAGTGGCTCTGCTGTTTGGAGGATTCTGGGAATTAGGGTCCCAAAAGTAACTTTTCCAAGCTCTGTTCTTGCTTCTGTACCTATCATACATCATCTCTGAACTCTTTAATGAATGAGTTGCTAGATTTCTTCCATTCCACATATACAACATCAGATATCAAAAAAGGGATTAAAAATGGTTGACCTTCCTGAATTTTTGGAATTCAAATTGGGAGAAACTGACAGCTGTCTTCATAATTCCTCTGAATGAGGGAAGACATAGAACAGCTTCCCTCAACTTGGTGCCCTCCAGATATGTTGTTCTACAACTGCCAACATGCCCAGTCATTATGACTGGATAACTCATTGGGGATTACAGACCACATCTTCATGGCACCAGGATGGGGAAAGCTGCCCTAGATATCAAGGCATTTCTCCCTTAAGAAGTTCTTCTGGACCCCTCCCCTCTCTAGTTTCATCCTGAGCTTTGTACCTCTACTTAGAACAGAAACTTTTAGGGACAGAGACCTTCATAAGGGTTTCAGGAATTAAAAGCTGGTTTCCCTGGGACAGAGCTATTTTCCCTGCTGCCACAGGCTGGAAAACAAGTACCAGTTTTTCAGTGAGAGTGCAGAACAATGACCTCATTTTACAAAGCAATATTTATGTTGGTTTCATCTTGGGAAGTGTCCACAGGAATATTCTCACTATTAGGGAGGCAAAGACATCGATCTCTTTGAGAGATCCCACAGAATGACAATAATACTTTCTCATAAGGTTGCTATTTATGATATTTTTTATTGTTTTATACTGACCAGTTGAGCTTCATTCCCTCAAGATGTCAGGAAGAATTATAGACTAGAAAAATCCCTCCATTGTTCCATTGGGGAGGGGATGTTGTTGGAAAATGAGACCAGTAGCCTGATGTGGTACAGTCCTCTGGTCACAAAGTTGCCACCTTTATGAGAATCATCATCGATTGCATACCATTCATGCCACTCCTGGAACTTTTGTACAAAAAGCAAACATTAATTCTGATAAAATTTCATTTCAGCTATATAATATTACTAGAAACTTGAGAGAGAACACCTCAGCTACTTTTCCTATATGTAAACACATTTATTTCTGAGGATTAATTGGTGTAGGCTCTGCCACTTATGAAGATGTGTGCTGTTTTAAAGGGTTGACTCTGTCAGTGTGCTACCCAGCCCCTGAGGAACCAAATGTGCCACAGAGGATGAGCCAGGCGAGCATGTCTCCCATTTTGGAAACAGACAGGAAAACCCTGAAAAAGAAGAAAATGAACCAGCTCTTCAAAACCATCGTAAGTGACAAGAGGCTTAGTTTGGAGTTGAACATGGGAATTTGATCTTGGTGTGGGTGTGGGTGTTCCTGTGACTGAAGTTCTACCACACTATGGACTTTTCAAAGCAGATTTTGTCACCTGGTATATTGAAAATATAACCATGTACACAGGAAGCACGGCCTAAGAAAAGGCTTATTGGTGGAACATATGTTTCCATTTCAACTTTCATATTTACCCACTGTGTATGCATCACATGCCCCCAACAAAGCAATCTGTATATTGAGTTAAGAGCAAAAATCTTGTCTGACCTTCATTTGTTCTCTTGGCCTGATATATGTGATAACTCTTCTAGCAAAATTATGATGCTTTGTTATTCTTAATTTTGGCAATTCCATGTGAGGTCAGCAAGTGCAACTGCATATGCAATACTGCCAGGACATTTTTCTGCTTCAGTCGTGATGCTAGGCAGTGTACTGGGACACACATTTCATTGCAATATATCGCTCTACAATTAACCTGGAGTAGTTTACCTCATACCATTGGATAATTATGTTGGGATGGTGCAAAGATCAAAATTCTAGGCACTAAACTGAGGAGTTAAATCTGAACCTCAAAGGAAAGGAAATATCTTTCTATAGGCACTTCTGGGGAAGACAACAATGCTTCCTTTGGTGTGCAGCTGTAGGCAAAACACCCATCAATTTCAAGAACGCAGAGCTTGATTTTGGAGGTGAAACACACACATCTTACCCCATGTTGGTTTGTAGCATGCATCTATTTAAAGCAGAGAAGAATCAGAGCTTTCAAAATCTGCTTTAAAATTAAGCCTGATTCAAGAGGTATTTTTTTCTTCCATTACCCTTGCCACCCCTAATCCTCTGTTAGGTGCAAATGTAGGGTCTATTAGTATTTATATTTCTGTAACCTAGTATGGTAAAAAAAAGATGGCAGATAATAACACAGCTTCTTGCTTAAATGTCTGGTATTTCTTGGCTGCAGTATTTCCATTTCATATTGTGACCAAAAAAACAAAAAAAAAAGCAATATTCAGGGGTTATTTTCCAGTGATGATGATGGAAGACATCCAGGTTTCCAGAACATTCCACATGAACTATTTCAAAAATTCTTGCAACAATGCTGAAAACAGATCAGAATTATCATTCCCACAATATATTATAATGTGAGGAATGAGGCTGAAATAGCAATAGTGTCTTGCTTAATACCAGTTTCACAACTTATGTTTGCACCATCTCACAATTAACCTGGCATTTGAATGTACATGCCACTAAGATTTTTGCTCTTGCTATGAAACATATAGATGAAAGTGAAAGAAATGGCCACTAGATGGAATATCAGACCTATGTGTACTTATCGAGGGGGAAGTCTACTGCTCATATATAGGATTGTACTGTGCGGCTGATATCCTAAACACCTGGGGGGAGGGCAAGTCCCTCTAAATTCACTTGGGCTTACTTCTGAGGAAGCCTTATAGGATTGCCCTGAAAGACCAAAGTAGGTGTTTGCCTGGTAAGCAACAAATGTCTCTTATGTCTCTTATTTTGATTTAATAACAGGTAGGGGTAGGGAAAGACTGTTACCTGGAAGACCCTGGGTAGGGAGGAAAAGCTTATTTCTTCTCTCTCTCCCACAATTACAACCCCATGGCACATTTTATCTACATATTTTGTCTGTGAGCCAGGCTGGATCGAGGGGATCTCTCCACTGTGAGGAGGGAATCTTCCCACTCCATGTTCAAGTGTGATAGGCCATTCTCTTTAGTTAGTCAGTTAGTTAGTAAGTTAGTTAGTTAGTTAGTTAAATAAATAAATAAATAATGCATAGCTGCATGCTGTTATTAAGCAAAACTCTAGTTTGCCTGTCAGCTCCAAGTAAGGGTACACAGAATTGGAGCCTTGAAGTAGTACATCAAATCTGCTTGTAAGAAGGGAGGGAATTTCTATTTTCTTACATGATTTCTTCAGCTAATAAGAACAAAAACTTAGCTCTTAGCTCTTTTGCAAAAGCAAAAGCTAAATTCATCAGCCAATTAACTGGGCATGTATAAGTTCGATTTCATTAGAGTCCCTTACAAGAATGGCATTTTCCTATCTGAAGGGACAGTAGGCTTTGATTTACCTTTTTTTCTGCCTAGATCATAAATATCAGATTTATGTCTGCAAAAATATAGGGTAGAGAATATTCTTAAGATGTTAGATACTTATGTTGGATTCTGTAAATTTAAATACATTTTAGACTAAGCTAGGAATGTTTCTCAGTGAACAGCAAAGAGCTGGACAAAGTGAAATGGTCATGTAGCTCCTGTATTGCCACATGCCTGTTGGTATATCTAACAAAATGGTGTCTAAGGGATATAAAGGTGTCACCATCTTGGCTGTGGCCACTTACCTAATGTAGTTGTTACTAAATCCCAATAGGTTTATTTAATTATTTATTTAATTATTTAATTAATTACTGTTTAATTATTGCGACAGCATCCCGGATGAGAGTGAAAGATTGCTGAAGCTCTGACAGCAAAGGAAGTTACTGAAAGAGTTGGTTTCCTTCAGCACAAGGAACATATCATGGTGCTGCTCATCTTTCTCCTGAAAGTTAGCAATGTGGCCAAAGACACTCTTAGCTTAGCTAGCTGTATGCCTAGGTGGATCTCACTGAACTGAAGAGTTCAGATTAGTGGTGAGGAGTGTGGGCAGATATCCCCAGGTCAACACTCAACAGGTTTTCTGAATATGGTGGGAGTGAGAGGAATGCTTCATTCATCTTCTTTTATAAATACATACATTCATTCATTTTATACCCTGCCTCTCTCCCAGTGCAGGAGCCAAGGAGATTTCCAACATGAATTAAAATAAAGTACAGTTAAAACCCTGATAAGTTGTACAATTAAGAGGAATTAAAAGCCAGCTAAATAAGTTATCCTATTAAAACCAAGCATTGTATTAAAGCAGTTTAAAAACATTTTAAAAACATAATACAAAAGAGTGGGGAAAACCATGCCCTTCATTAAAAGATCTTACTGTTAACACCTTGTTAGCAGTCTCTAGAGCCTGTGTCTAGAAGGAGACTAGGGAGGGTGCGAGACTATCTAAGTGGGTTCTACAACATGGGAGCAGCCACTAGAAACTCCCTCTCTCCTGTCTTCACCAAACATAGACTTATATGGGAAGATACAGGTTAGAACACTGTTGCTGTCCTATGCATGCACATGTTCCCCTATGGAAGCAGTTGAATGTATTTGTGTGCTATAGAATGGCTGCACTGTTTGTTTGCTTGTTTCTGTATCACCTCCCAGCCCACAAGGGCTTTCAAGACAATGAACAAATAAAAACACTTAAAACGGGGCAAAGATAAAAGCATTTTAACACATTAATATGTTTTTTAAAAACTTTTAAAACAATCTAAGACCAATCCTAAAATACAATTTGAAACAGTTAAAAAAAGCAGTTTCAGACATTAAAGGCCATACAGCACTGTTTTGGCTGGCTACTGGACAGTTAAAAGAGATGGAGCTAGCCTGACTTCCTTGAATAGCAAGTTCTGACTTTGTGGTGCTGCTAAAGAAAAAGTCCTGTCATAGATATATATCTAATATCAGAAGTGTTGGTACATGCTTTCTCTGAAGATCTCAGATTTTTGACAGGTTCATATTGGAGAAGGCGATCTTTCAGATATCCTGGCCTCAAGTCTTTTACAGCTGTGTAGGTCAATGCACCTTAAATTTTGCTCAGAAACAAAATTGGAAGCCAGCACAGTTCTTGTAAGACCAGGGTTACATGGTCTCTAAAATGCATGCTTGACGCCAGTCTGGCTGCTGCATTTTGCACTAGTTGCAGCTTCAGAACACTTTTCAAGGGCAGCCCCACATAGAGGACATTACAGTAATTAGGAGGTAACTGAGGTATGAACCACTGTGGCCAGATCTGCCTTAAATTCAACCTAATTGTAACTTGATTGTTTACCATCATAGGCCATCACAATTTAGTACATAAAAATAAACATTAGCTTAATATGTCATTTAAATTTATCAAGCAACAACTATATGTAAAGGAACTAAAATCACTAAAAATAAGATTTATAATAAAACTTTCTGGTACAAAAAAGCACACTAACGGGCACATCAACCTTGAAAAGACAAGAGGCTATACTATTTACCCTACTATTTTTGTGTGCGTGTGTGCCCAGCTCTTAGTTTTCTAGCAGCCAGAGCAAATTTACTAACCCCCCATAACTATGAAAATATTGCTCTTTGTCAAATAGACCCTCTTTGGAATGCATACATAGACTGCTAGGTGGCAGTGATCTTTTCCATTTAAGACAGAAGTAATAATAGTGTGTGTTAAACTTGTGATCTATTGATGAAATTGGATATGTAATGTTTAATTTTTAAAAGGAAAAAAAAAAGTTAAAAGTTAACTGGCTTTGAAGTAATAAGATTATAATTAGTAATAGTAATAGGTTAAATGGAAGCCGAAAATATAGAATTAAGAATGAAATTATAATATTAAAAATGAATATAATGAAAATAAGAATTAAAGATAGGTAACAAAAATGTATAAGCTGTATGATATGGAATAAGCTGAATAAGGTTATGATTTCAAGTGTAAAAGAGAGAAAAAAATAATGTAAGTTTATGTTGCTTAAAAGAAAAAAATTTTTTTTTCTTTTTTTTCCCCACTATTATGTATAACACATGGTGTTTAATTTTTTGCTTTTGTTTTCCAGTTATATAATCAATAAAAAATTATTATATAAAAAAAAAATAAGACAGAAGTAAAAGAGTTGTCCAAGTAGAGTAGAGTTGTTGTATACCAGGTGACCATTTGTTTGTGTATTCAGGTGAACGATGTTGTGTTACATAAGCAGTATATAATTACACATATGGATAATTATAACACACAACCACACTGTAGGATAGTGGCACAGTCTTTCAAATAGTCTGGACCCAAATTCTGGAACAAAGATCTAATGGGATTCTGTAGAGGCACAGTTTGTGGAGCCTCTGAAGCGTGGCTACCTACACAACTGAACCTCAACACAGTCCTCATATAAGTTAACTATGTGTTTCCTTTTCTCTATCAAAGACAAAAGAGGTTTCACTTTAACCAAAAAATATAAATAAATACAACTGGAATTTCTATAAGGGATTGGAGCTCATCTGTGATATAATTCAGAGCACTCTTAATAGGACTTGTGTCCCATCCTTGTCAACTTTACAGGGAAATAGAAGTTTAAGTGGGAAGAAAGCATTAGAAAATTAAAAACAGATGGGTTTTGGAATGGGATCAGGATTAATAGTGCAGCTTTTCATTCTATGCTTATAGCCATCAAGATGAATGGGAAAAGCAACACGTTGACATCCAACTTTCTTTTCTTTAACTACACAGTACAAGCCCAAGCAACCTGAAGATGTGAAGAATCCTGGGGAGTGAAGATCTGATTTGCCAGACCTGTGAATAAATTTCATCACTGGGAAGAAAAGTGTTTTCCCATAAATATTCTAAACTGGAGATGAGGATTGGCTTAGGAGAATGTGGACAATACATCATCATCTGTTTTTCACACAACTGTGATAAATATATTTGCTGTTCTTCTCTGAAACTACCATCTAAGATACCGTGTAAAGCTGTAAAATTAAAAAAAAATACTTATTAATCTGTGGGACCGGGCTCAGCCTTCTGGGAATCTCCTGTATATGGTAGGTCACTTCAGCAAACGTGCATCTGCCATTGTGCATAGAACATAATGTGACATTGATGAAATGCACTTAACCTGATTTCTACAATCTTCCTGCTTTTTATTTGCACTTTATATTCTATGTGTAGTGACAGATACATGCTCCCTTCTATACTCTGCTGTCTGAACAGCATTCCCCCAAAAGGCTGACCTTGTAAACTGTGTCTTCATGAACTCATTCAACTGGCAAATTTCCAATACAGTTTAAAGATTGACTGAAATCATATTTTTATTAAAGCATAGGCCCCACTTAATTTCATGAAAGCAGTCTAAGGCAATGTTGTCTCACTGCATTTCAAGATTCCTTCTCCACTGCCTCCCCCCAAAAAAGCAGTGCTAGTTTTTATGTTTGAAAGATTTTTTCCAAAGTGCATCTGTATAGGGGGAGGGGGAAAAGCCTCCTATCCTCTTCTTTGGTAGCTATATACTATGTACTTCCTGTAATTTAGCAATCAGACATTAAATGCTTTATTCCATTTGCTCTGAATCATACTTCTTGGAATTTTTCCAAAAATGTACTGAGTATTAATCTTGTCTTACTGACAATAGAAGTTACTCCCGCTTCTGTGCAAATATAATTGATTTCCTTGCCTTTTTGACATGCATAAGACATTCATTCATTCCATTTGTTCATATCTCTATTGTCCCCACAAAGAGGAAGCCGAAAATGGCTTCATTTTTTTTAGCTCCAACAAAAAATATAGGGGGATAAGTGCATCCTTTTCTTTGGAAACCTACAGAAGTGGAAAGACTGCTCTTGGTCAAAACACCCAGGACTTACTCATCTGAAACTTAGCAGTATTAAACCTCACAGAAGGTGCAACAACCCTGGCAAATTCATTCAGCTCTACTAAAAAAAAAAAAAAAGTATTAGCAATTCAATTTGCTGAAAGTTGTAAGGCATAATCCTCTCATAAAGGGCTACTTTGCCTATGCCTATATATTTCATCTGATTCTGATAAATGGGGAGAAAGGCAATTAGAGTAAATTGCTGATTTACAAAAATAGTCAGTAGATTGGGGTTCTTGAATCAAGATTCAGACCCAGATTTAATAAGGCAGATTTTCAGATTCTTGAACCAGGGTCTCAAACAAATCTTGTGGTTCCATGCTAAAGACCAGGCATATGCACCGTTAAATGAGGCAAATCTGTTCTTCAGCCAGCAAAGATAAAACACGCTTTATATACAATTGATCGATATAGTAATAGCACAGGGTATAAATAGCCATGATATTACACAGGCCCATCATGTCTTCTCATCATATGGAGAGAAAAAGAAGAGGGAACACATTACTCCATAATGCCTTGTAGCCCATAATTCAGCTCCAGTTTGGGAACAGGCAAACACAACCATTCCTGGGTTTAATGTTCTAGGTAGGAGTTTCCAAGTGTCAGCTGGTCTCCCCATGTGCAAAAGGCAGAGCAATGGCAGCTGAACCAGACCTTTGTTCTGCTCCTCTGTTGTTACTTGCTATTGCTTGAGGCTCTTGTAGTGATTGCAATTTAACAGCCCTGTCTAAGATGTGTTTATAGGGTTTTGTTTGTTTCACTGCCATAAGACAAAAATGCAGTGACTTTAAAATGCTCATTTTAGAATCCTCCTTTCATTTTTAAGAAGTCAAGAAGTGCATCTTTCTTTGTTCGTAACAATGAAGTTTTACAACTTAATTGTGTTGAAATATTCATTTGCTTATATAGTTCTTGGCTGCTGTGCACAATTGCATGGGTTCAATAAACTGTGCCCAATTTTGCATGTCCAACATGGGCCTTTAAAATAAAGTTTTCATTTGCCTGCTTTGAGACAAACATTGAAACATTTCATTTATACTTCTATAAAGCTCTCAAAGCCCACCTGCTCCCAGTAACTACTATTCTTCTCTCAGTGGAACTCTGAAGTGCAAAAGTTTACGATCAAGCACTATTCACTTCCTATTACTCAGTGCATTCATCCAGCACCTGAAGCAACTCAGCCTGATCCCTTGATGCAGCAGTCATGATTGAAGATCCACCGCTGGGTGCTCCAGCAGATATGTCAGATCTGGTTAGATAATGGGAGCAAAGTCTGGAAGAAACCATACATTTTTCTCAAAGACTTTTGAACCATATCCCTCAGGAAGAACACTATCAGGAAATTCTGCGAAAATCAGAATGGCTGGCAAATTTGTGAAACTGTATCAAAAAGTATGATTGATTCTACAAGAGATAATTCGGAGCACAGCACAGCTCGGCTTGTGCAAACAAAGTGGTGTCCTTGATGATAGCTTTTCTACCAGAAAACATGGCTTGGAAAGTGAATATTTCACCAAAAAAGGACTAACTTCTGTGCAATCATTCCTCGTGACACTTTGATAAACACTGCAAGAAACAATCCAGTGGACAAAAACAGTGTGAGTTAACTTAGATTGGCAGACTGATGACCTATCTGTGAGAAGTTCATTTGAAGAAGAAACTCCAAATTCCTGTTTGAGCTGGAACATATATCATATTGTAGTTTTTCTGACTCTTTCATGGCTTTTTTCACAAGTATCCACACAGTGTGATATATGTAAACTACAAGAGCCAATCAATCAATCAATCAACCAACTAATCAATAACTGGCATGACATAGTTCAGTAATTTCCACTCCCTCCAAGCCCTATGAAATTGTTTCCTTCATTTCAATTGCCTGCATCTAGTTTTTAATTGTAATGACAGTGATGCTTATTATTCACACAACATTTACTAACTTAGTAACATTTATTAACTTAGTCAACTTAGCCCAACTTAGCCCAAACGTACTTTTGCATCAAGGATTTCAAGTATCTATTGAATAACAGGAAAAAAAGAGTTCTACAGTCCTTTTTGCTACATTTCTCATTAGCATGTGAATGATGATCTCATGGTTACAGCTTGGGACAGCAAAATCAGATGCTATAACACGTACAGACTTCTCGCACACTGAATGAATCATCCTTACACTGTGAGGTGCAGAATTAATACAGTTTTTCCCTCATCATCAGAGTGGGTAAGCACTATTCATTGCTTAATATTCACTGTTTAATATGCATACTTTTCAAGTGCCCGGGAAGAACCGTATCCCTTCATGTGGCTGTTAAAATATTCAAACGGAAACAAGAGGTGTCAAGTTGAAGATATTTAATTTCATTCCTCATTGACATGCCAGCATGTGCTGGCACAGCTTGTCATTGTTGTTGCTGCTGCTGTTGTTTTTAACAGTATTGCACCTCCCAAACCTTATTTGGAAATGAACAATATTGTCCATGAAGCTAAACTAAAACCTTTACATTCTTTCAAATTTTTTAACTCATTAAAATAAGTTTGTTTCATAACTGTATTTCAGCTTGCATTTGGGAAACTCGTATATTCCCATTGGTTTATTATGCATCTAGTAGGCTAACTCACTAACTTTTATGTGCACAGAACCCGATTCATCTGCTGTGTAATACTAGATCAGAAGAATGCCCTGCTGTGTTCAGAAAGTTTCACTGTTTTCAGTGGGGCATACTCTCAAACATATGTGTGTAGGACTGAGCCCTTAATAAAGATTTCCTGTCTTGGTTTGTGCTGTTCTGGAGTTTGGGTGATGGAGTGCCTCTGCCAATGTACTGAAAGTAGTTCTATCACTTCAGAAAACTGAATGTTATGCAGCCAACACTCTAAGATCTCCAGATCTCCTTTCTCAGAGGTTGCTTACCTGGCAATCTATAAACACCATACATGTATTCAACTAGAAACAGAGGAAGCTTTGTTTTACTAAGTCAGATTGCCCATATAGCTGAGTATGGTCTACAGTGATTGGCAACAGTTCCTTACACTGTTTTCCAGCCATACCTGGAGACATCAGAAATTTAATCTACGATCATCTGTATTTTGAGGTGTGTTCTGTACTGCTCAGTACAGTAACACTGAAGTCTGTCACTTGGTATCTGCAAGTCTGATGTGATTATATTAATATTCTTGAAATAATTTTTTTAAAAAACTAGTTATCATAGGAAAAGAAAGTGTGGTTTAGCATAAACAGGATAGAACACGCAATACAGAAGATTATGAACAGGGCCAATAAGGTAAGGTGTCTAAAGAAATACTAAAGATTGTAATTGAAAAGTAAGCCTAGGTCTTAGAATTCTGTAAGGACAGGTCACAATATGAGCACAGAGCTTGGAAGTAACATGCCATTACCTATAATGTGCTGCTTTTTGCAAGTAATGTATTATTACATTTTAATAAGCAATGTTATTATTTTTAAAAAGTAATACAATGTCTAGAAATAATGGTAATGTTTAAAAGTGTAAAGAATAGTATTTACTTAGCAGGATTTGAGCTATTTTAATATTTTGTTTGCTTAAAAAATAAATACAAAAGTCATGTTCTACCAATACATGACCGAAAGAGTTACCTCTGAGCCGCTATGTCATTACCATGGGTAGGACATGACTAATGGTAACAATACTGCTTTGCAAAAATAATATTCCAAACTCTATGTGAGTATAGATGTTATCAAGAATGATAGGAGCTATGGGTGATTGAAACAGCTATTTTCAAACTACAAAGAAAGCTAAAATTTAGTACTCCTGTAGCCAATATTAGAGAAAAGTCTTAAAAAAAAATCTAAACAATGACCACAGATGATTTACATATCTTTAAAGTGAGCAACAAAGAAATTTAAATAGTCAAAAGATTTTCTATACATGGGCTCAGTTGCTAACTGAAACTGAGACCGCAATCAAGAAATCAGGGAAAGAGTGAGACTTGGAAAGGCAGACATGAAAGAACTAAATATATGGTATAATTGAATACCAAAATCAGAATTGTCCATGCTATAGTACTTCCAATATCTATGTATGGTGAGAAGGGAGCAGGAAAGGGGCCAACTGAGCTTCCTTGGCAAAGAATTGCATATTCCGGGAGCATCCACTGAGAAGGTTCTCTCCCAGCTCCACACCAACCATATCTGTGCTACTGGTGGAGCCAAGGGAAAGCCCTCTAGCGGAGATCTTAAAAGTCATGTTGACTCATATAGATGGGTACAGTGTTTCTAATAGCTTAGACCAAAGCTGTATAGAGCTTTTTAGGTCGTAGCTAGTTCTTTGAATCCTTCTTAGAAACAGGCTGGGAGCCAGTGATGCTGTTTCAGCAAGGAAGTTATATATTCCCTATAACCAGCCCCAGTCAGCAGTCTAGCTGCAGCAGTTTGGACTCTGTTTCTGAATGGTTTCCAAAGCTAGGCGCATACAGAGTGTGTTACAGTAATCCAAACAAGATATAATCAAGGCATGTGTTACTGTGGCCAGATCTGACATCTCAAAGAATGGGTGTAGCTGGTTTTTACTCTACAAATACACTCCTGGCCACTTCTGAAACTTGGACTTTCAGGATCAGGATTGAATCCATGAGTATGCCCAAGCTATGAACCTGACATTTCAGGGAAAGTGTACCCCATCTAGCAGAGGCTGAATCTCTATTTCCTGATTTGCCACCTGATTGACTAGCAGCACCTCTATGTTGACTGGATTAAGTTTCAATTTGTTTGACCCCATCCAGTCCATTACTAACAACAGACACTGATTCAGTATTGAAACAGCTTTCTTGGAGTTAGATGGAAAGAAGAAACAGAATTGACCATCATCAGTGTACTAGTGACACAGAACCCCAAATCATTGATCAACCTCTCCAAGTGGTTTCATGTGACAGTTAAACAGCATGTGGGAAACAACTGAACCTTGAGGGACATCACAGACCAATGACCAGGGTGCTGAACAGGAGTCCCCCAGCATTGCCTTCTCAGTGTTCCTGTCCAAGAAGGGTTGAAGCCACCCTAAAACAGTGCTTCCAATTTCTGTCCCAGAAAGGCAGCCCGGAATTATACCATGGTTGATGGTATCAAAAGCCACTGAGATCTGCAACAGAACCAACAGAGAGACACTTCCTCTTTTCAATGCTCAATCTAGATTGTTCACCAAGGCAACTACAGTCTCTGTCCGATAATCAGGCCAGAAGCCAGATTAAAGTGGATCTAGATCATTTGTTTCATCCAGCAATCCCTGGAGCTGGGAGGCTACAATGTGTTCCAGGACCTTGCTTATTAGCTTCCTTTACTTTTCTATCACAACAACTGAAAGCATACTGCTTATCCTGCTTAGAAAGGAGTTTGCAGTCTATTTGTGTAATGTAGGAAAGCATGCAGGGGGGCTGGCACTCTGCAGTATTTAGGGGCCTAAACTGAATTGCATAATCCCAACATCAATTAACCTGATGTGTACAGTCTCTTGCTAATTGCAGTTTAATCTGTATGGCCCCACAAAACAAATTCTGTGGGATAATCCTAATTTTGTGAGACAACCCTTTTTGTGGAAAAAATGGGTTGGCTGCAGGATTTATACTTTGGATTAATTGATAGCTCTGGACCAAGAATTGCTGTTTGCAGTCCAATTACCAGCGTCTTGCAGGTGCTCTGTGAAAATATTTACAACTGCAACACCTTTTCATGTATATGTATGAAACATTATCTCAGTACCTCAACTACACCTACGCTACTGGAAACATTAGTTATGTTCTCAGAGAACATGAAACCAACAAGTCCAGTTTATATATGCTGGAAAGTACTACATTTGATGTTAACAAAGTCTGAGTTAGTGGAATAAAGAGTGAGACTGTCCTGTGCAAATTAATCAAATGAAAATTGCCTCAGCTTCAATATCTAATCTATTTAGGCCTAAAATTATGTTTTAGCCAAGAAACATTGATGTTTTCTGTGTATTGGACAACATAACATCTTTTTAAAAAGAAATTCTCCACTCAGTTAAATGTTGAGGTAGTACAGATAATGCATCTTTCCAAGTTATGATATTGGCACATTTTTTTCTTGGATATATTAAAATGTCCTAATTTTAATACATATAATATAAAGAAATAATTCTGTATTAGACAACTCTTTGGCATTTGTGAATATGCATGCTGTTTTTAAATCACATTTCTGCAATATGGAGTTGAACTGATGATCAAAATGGTTGGATCCTGCATGCCTTTACTGTTGCAAAAGATATAGGTCACAATTCTGTATCCTCTACATAATAATAATAATAATAATAATAATAATAATAATAATAATATTTATATCCTGCCTCTCCCAACGGATCGAGGCAGTACTACAACAGTACATTAAATACATTAAAAGCAATTAAAAAGCAATTAGCCAAGTAACCACCTTAAGTTATGTAGCTAAATAGTGTCTCCCATCCTGATCCCTGCAAATCCTCACTTACTGTGCAGAAGCTGCAGAGAATGGGCTTTTTCGCACTTTGGGAAGAAAACAGGGCAGTCTGTTACAGACTGCCGTGCTCCCTCCGACGATCCACGCTGATCCGGAGCAGTATGTGCCCGCGCTACACACTGCTCCAGGGACGAAAATGGAGGCTTCCAGTTAGTGGAGGCTCTCCACCAACCGGAGAAGCTCACCAGCCAGAAGCCTGTCCCTGGAAGATCTGCGCTGGTGCGAACCTGCAAATCTACACAGAAGCGCAGCGACGGACTGGGGCGCACCGGGCCATTGAAAAACCTGTTTTAAGCAGTCTTTCAATAGCACGACGAACCACCAGTTCTGGTCATTCCAGAGCGGGCTGAAGTCCAAAACTACAGAAAGTAGTCTGGACCCAGTTCGCCCCCAAGTGCAAACGTCCTTGCTGGAGGACGCGCTGCCCTGTTTTAAAAACAAAATGCGGAAAAGGCCAATGACAGAGGTCGCTTCTCCTGTCAATCAGGAACTGATTGTTTCCACTTCTGCCTGTGACTGATTTCTGGTGTGACAGCCAGAAGCAAGACCCCTGCCACAGTTCCCCCTGGCACAGGAGATCACCTGGGATAGGAGTGAAAATGCCAACCAGCTTCTTTCTGATCAACAATGAGCAGACCCCTGTTGCCCACAGTGGCTGCTCCCAGTAAACCAATACTGAGAGACTTTCACAGTCCCTACAGATTCCCTAAACTAGTGAATGTGTAGGGATCATGACTATGAACCATCCAGATTATTCATTCATAACTGTCCTACTGAATTCCACCCTTATACTCTACAGTTAGAAAGTTAAACGTTGACTGTCTTTCATTCAATGGCCAGAAGTTCTTACTCCTTTAACTATTATGAATATGCATTTTGTAGAAGTAGATATCAACTTCAAGAGAATATATTTTTGAAAATGTATTCCACTTATATCAATGTATATTTCTAATCCATGTTCATATCTACATACATCCCCTTACCTTTTTATTTTTTTTCTCATTCATTTTTGTTTCCTCTTTTTTATTTTTTTGCAATCATACTATAGGCAATCCAACAAAAATAATACAAAGAATCAGTGAAGTTTACACAACTGTGGTCTTACTACTCAGCAATTGGTTCACAGGGTCTGCTCAACCTGGGATGTGATTATTCATGACATAAAAGCACAAAAAACATTTTTCTACTGCACAGCGAAAGAAAGAATGCATGGAAACGAAGTATACATTGGACATGCTTTAAAAGTTTTAAAATGCATTGTTAAGCACAACAAACAGTTTGGGCGATTTAAGCATCAAATACCATCCTTAATGGTGTGTCCATAACTTTTAATGCAAATTTCACCACCAAGTACCAATGGATTATTGCATGAAAAATGCACAATTACAGAGACCAACTTGAAGAATCCTTTGAAGTTTTGTCAAAAACTCTGGTTTAATTCAGTATTCAGTGGTATTTTATCTTGAGTTCACACTTTCTGTACGGGGAAGAGCATTTTCCATGTAAGTTAGGCAGAGAATTTGAAGGTATAAACTAGGAAATGTTATAAATAAATGCAGTAAACTACCATTGAAATCAGTGGGATGCAAGAATAAACTAAACACTAAAAGAAACTTAGTCCGACCAACTCTTGCTGTTCTGTAGCCTGTTTTCTAGTTGACAGAACTTTAGGTTTACTTTACTCAGGTGCTGAACCTTTCACTTTGTACCATATGGAGAACAGTTATAAATAGATATATTTATAAATTGATATATAACAAACTGTTATCACAAAATCAGTAAGTGTTAATTGATTACTTAGAATATTGTTTTCTGATAATTTCTACCAATATCTTGGGATCTACAATTGTGCATTAGCTAGAGCATTAGGTTCCTTGCAGTTACTACAAAAGTAAATCAGTATTGTGTTAGTCCATGCTACACTCCAAGCTCTTCTGTTTTAAAATTTATTTTAAGAGATGAAATCTCTCTTTCATCCTGATCAAAAGTCTGCAGATTCAAATTCTGTGATCCAACAAACTGAGACCTTCCTAGAGAGGTGCAATATGGGTTGTAGCAATAGAACTGTAAACTGTGGAATCATTATATCAGTCATATACCATGATCTCTCTGAAGATGAAGGCATTGCAGAAATCCTATTGTATTTTTTTAGAGAAAGAAATAAGTTCTTCTCTTTAAAATGTAATACAAATGGAGATCTATGGTAATTAGTAGATCTAGGCTGGTGTGAGTGTAGCTAGGCAGTATATTCTCTGTGTTTATAATGCTGAGGGAAAGAAGCAAAAGGAAGAAATATTCTTCCTGTTATGACAGAAAATAGAATTGTCAGAATATAGTGTACAGAACTTGAAGGAATCTTTACACATCCCAGTGGCATATGGACTCTTCCCCATCCATTTCTCCAATAAATTGATGATCCTTTCCTTCCTTTACTTCTACAGTGAAATTCAAGTGCACTCCATGCAGATGGGCAAAGGGATAAATGACAACAGAAGCTGAACATTTGATGGGAAAGTCATGATTAAGAGGTATTTAAAAGGTACACCTGGAACTTCAGGATGCAATGGCACACTGCTGTTACCACACAATACCACTTCCAGTGTGCATAGTTCCAAACTGTGCTTTTTGTGTTAGAGGCTGTCTGGAACCCACGAATTTGGCAGAATGATTGACATAACCAAATGCTTCATCCACTTTGCTGGTAAACTTAAGCCATTTCCACACTAGACTGTTATAGCGTTATGATTCCACTTGCTACATCCTATGGAATCCTGGGGTTTGCAGTTTCGAGAGGGGCCGGCTGGCGCAGCTAATGGCTTTCTTTGAGTTGCACGTGAAACCAGGCTCACTTTTGTGTGACAGAGGCCGAGAAGTAGAATACACCCATGTGACATTTCATGCACCACATTTAAACTGAATTCTGAGCAGTAACAAGTGCAAAAAGAGTATTCCAGAGCAGCACACACTAGGGCCATTGCTCTGGCAGGTAAAGGCTGAAATCCTACTCTCCAGCTGCACAGTGTAAAATTATCGAGGTGTAGATTTCTCAACTGTCAGCAGGGATATCCACTCTTCAACTGCATAGCAAATTTCCACCCATTCCTCAGGAACACATGTGCTGACCCTCTTGAACAGAGCACTTCTACTTCCACAGTGGCATTACACAGCATGTGCTATCTAAGTAGGATGTCAGCATTTCCACCAGTTCCAACCACCTGCAAAATTGCCTGCCCTCCAATGAAAATAGATGAAAACTGGCCAAGCAACATGAGTGTATGGTCAAGATGCCAAACTTTCTTAAGCTAGGAGAGACTGCAGAAGTTTGCTATTGCCTTGAATCTACTGTGAAGGGCAAGAGTCCACCGCCTCCTCTCTCCTTGCCCTAGCTGAGTTAATTGAATACAGGCAACTTGTGCACTCTGAACTCAGTTTGCAGCAACTGAAGGGAGTTGAGGACAAAAGGGGGAAGTGGGAGGAGGAGAGAGAAACTGGGGCATTTTAAAAGCAGCTGAAAAGATGTGACAAAGTACTATTGCTGCCAAACTGGGACACTTGGAGGGTATATAATTTTATTTGCACTGTCATAAGTCAGCAAGAGGATTCTGGTCTAAAACTGCATACATAGGCAAAGCCTGAGCAAGCTCTGAGGAAGTGACTTTTTGCTTGGCCTGACATCACATTTACATTGGATTATAGCCAGAGTACAAGCAAAGGTATACTGATTAAAGGGAAAAGCATCTGCTACATTCTGCCTGAGGGAAATAGAAAAGCTAGAAATATGAATGTATGTGAGGCTCGAAGGAAGAGAGACGGAGGGGACAATCTCTGTGACAATGTGAGCCTGCCGAGGAGGTACATTCTTCCTCACTGCAGCTGAATTACAACCTTTCCATTCCCTTCAGCTCTCAGCCCCATAAAGCTTCCTTTTAGGTTAATTCCTGCTATGTTTGTTTGAACTTAGCAGCACTGGAAAGTAAATGTGCTCACTGCTTGCTCTGCATCTTTTCAGGATGACTGATTAGCCCTGGCAAAGGGATAGGTTCCCCTTACTTTCCAGAATGCAATTTGCATGGCTGGAGAGCTGTATTTATGGTAAGGAGCGCTACGATAAGGAATGGTAGTTAAAGAGTTCAATTATAAATGCACAGTGCGGTATGGGTGCAGGTGTCTCCGTTGACAGAAGTAGCTCGGTTTACATTTACTTTTTAAATGCTGCATTTTCAAATGTTTTGAGAAATTAGAATTTGTATTGCCACTTCCTTAACTGCAGTCCCAGCAAATGGCATCCCGTTGAGTCATCCATGCAGGATATGTTTGAGGAGTCATCTGCAGCATTCCAGACTATATCTTTCCCATGTTACATTTAGATATGGGTGCATATGTCCTTTTGTTCCTTAAAAAATATAAATCCAGATCCAGCATTAATAGCTCATACAGTTTTCATACATTGCATGGATCCTTTAAGTACATTTTCTTTCATTTTTTATTTGACTTTCAGATCCAAAGAAATTGTCTGGGTGAATAATGCATACCTAGTTATCAGCGGGAACATTTCCTCACCAGTTCTGCAGATCTTATTCATACAAGGCTGTTTTCACAACTGGTGCTTAAGTACTTGTCTTACATCTGGATGATTTCAAGGGCTGAGGCCTCTAACATAGAGCCTCCATTGGCTACCATGTACATTATGGCTTCTCTCTCAGTCTCTTGTGTGTGGACAAAACTGAAGCGAATTTCATGCCAGATGAAAAGATATTCTCCCTTCACATCTATTGTTGATTCAGAAATATGTTTCTGTGCATTTGTGTAGATATGAGTCTAATCTAAATCTAAAAATGGTAACACCAGAACCTGTTTTTCCATGATATGAACACTAACTTGCTTGCTGGAGTACACAACCCTGACTGTGCCATTTTTCCCCAATGCACTTCCAATAGCACTCACAAGAGGGAGCTATTCCCCTACACTAGTCAAACAGAACCCAATAGGTATGTGAATACTCCAGAACTATTGGTAAAATGTGGAATCAATCCATTGTTGTTTTGTCCAGCCTCGTTTTAAACTTGACCAAAATATATAATTTATTTTGTGGGGGAAAATACATTTTAATTCAATTTATCTTCCAGATAAAAGAATTACTAGTATTGCAATTATCTTCCCATTTACCTAAGGAACCCCCATGAAAGTGATCGAAGCTTCTGAGAACAATTATATAAAAGGTTTGGGAAACTGGATGAGTCTTTGAGGCTAGATTGCCCCCCGGGTCAACTCAGGACCCCTACCATTGAGTTGCAATCCAGTCCTATTAGCCAGCCCAGTTTTCCCTTTTTCTATGCAGAAAGAAGCATGGAGAAATAATGTTCTCTGAAAGGGGAAAAGGATTCACCTGGTGCCTGGAGAAATGACTCCAAAGGGAATCAACTTAGAATTTTAGTCCAACCTTTAAAGTAGGTAGCCAAAGTGTTGAAGTGTTGTTGTTGTTGTTGTTGTTGTTGTTGGATGACTTCAAGTCACTTCTGAATTATGGTGACCCTCAGGTGAACCTATCACTAGGTTTTCTTGGCAAGATTTTTTCAGAGGCACTTGCCTTTGCCTTCCGCTGAGGCTGAGAGAATGTGACTTGTTTCCATGGCTGAGCAGGGATTTGATTTGAACTCTGGTCCCCAGAGCCATAGTCCACTGCTCAAACCACTATGCCATACTGGCTCTCAAGAGCCAAATGCTACCCCCAAAATAGAATCAGCACCCTGGACAGTTCTTTCAAACTTCAGACTAAAACCCAGAATGGATTCATTGCTGCACTGACACAGTCACTGCTCCAGATGGATGTTTATGAGCGCTCAACTTTGGTCAAGAAAGGTGAGGAAGGAGAAAAGTGAACTTAGCAAGCTCTTCAACTGAACAAGGCAAGGAAAGGCAAAAAAGCTGGCTTGGGGCTCAACAGGGACCTCCAGGCTCTGGCTGAGTAGAAGGGATGGCTTCATTCTTCCCCTGTGTCCTTGAAGCATTGTCTGGATCCCTGAGCCAGCTCCATTCTCCCTTTCCCTTTCCAAAAAGGATATAGAGAAACAACACTCACTGAGCAGGCAGACATTTGGGCCATCTCTGCACTACACAGTTATAGTGCTATTATTCCATTTTCAACATCCTGTGGAATCCTGAGTTTTGCAGTTTAGGGAGGGGAATTTAGAATTCTCAGCCAGAGAGCTCTTTGGCCTCAGTCAACTTGCAAACCCCAGAATTCCACAGGAGGTTGAAAGTGAAATAATAACACTATAACAGTGTAATGCAGAAATGGCCTTAGGCCTAGCACAGTGGGTCCTGATCCTGTCTCCCTTCATGGGACGAGGAAGAGGGCTAAAAAGAGAAGGGAAGAGAAAGGACTCCCTTGAGATCTCATGGATAAGGGCTCCGGAATCTTCATGTACAGATTGCACCATAGGAGAGCAAAAAGGAGGTTTGATTGCAACCAAAGGGCTTGGACTGGATTGGACCCTAACTAATGCTTGGCTGAGGAAGGAAGCAGCGTATCTGCAGAAATCACAGCAGTTGACCGAGCACTGCATCTAGTTTGACAACTGACCTTCAGACAGGGGTAATGCCATTATCAAACAGAGTGCCCTTAATCTTTCTTGAAACTGAGGGAAAGAGAGAAAAATAATTCTGGCCAAATTAACTATCCTTTTGATTGCCGGATTTGAAGAAGTTGTATGCAGAAGGGGCAGCAATTTGGGTCAGAGAATTCTATTTATTTGTGAAACAAAGTCTTTGGAAATAGCATTCTATTCTGAGGTACTATCAAGACATTGAACCCCAAAATTGATACACAGCATACTACAACTAATGGCAAATATCATAATTGTAACAAAGACAAAAAACAACAACAACCAAGTTTGTGAGGGTTCCCCCCCCTTTTTTTTAACATTATGGAGTCAGAAAGGCTTGCGTGCAAATGTTGTTGTTGTTGTGTGCCTTCAAGTTGTTTCCGACTTATGTTAAACCTAAGGCAACCCTATCATGGGATTTCTGGGGCTGAGAATGTATGGCCATTTCCACACTAGACTGCTATAGCGCTATTATTCCACTTGCAACATCCTGGCCGGCCGGCCCCTCCCGAAACTGCAAACCCCAGGATTCCATAGGATGTTGCAAGTGGAATAATAGCGCTATAACAATCTAGTGCGGAAGTGGCCCATGATGTGAGTCACCCAGTGAGTATCCATGACTGAGCAGAGAATCACACTGTGGTCTCCATGGTTGTAATCCAACACACAAACTACTGCACCACAATGGCAATACCGCAAATGATGGCAATTTAATGCAGGCAGGTTTTTGCTCATTTGGTATTTAAAAAGACCCTCGGGAAATTCTGTGGATAAGAAAATAAAATGTAAATAAATGCTCATATAGATATCTCTGTACGAGAACTTAGAAAGTTACTTTTTGGACTACATCTCTCAGGTCCCTCTAAAACTCCAGTGGTCATGCTGGATGTGGGAATCTAGGGCCTTTTCCGCACTAGTCTGTTATAGCGCGATGATTCCACTTTCAACATCCTCTGGAATCCTGGGGTTTGCAGTTTCCGGAGGGGCCAGCTGGCCCCTCCGGAAACTGCAAACCCCAGGATTCCAGAGCATGTTGAAAGTGGAATCATCGCGCTATAACAGGCTAGTGCGGAAAAGGCCTAGGAGTTGCAGTGTGCGTATGCGTGTATTTAAGAATTCCCCCCACCCAGCACCAGTTCTGGTTAACACTCATTCAGTTGTCCAGGCTGAGTTCCTTCTCTTTTTCCTATGTGTTTAGTAGGAACAGAAGTAGAGAGATTTACATGTAAGTTTTAGAACTAGCGAAGGAGCTTCAGCATCCTTCTGTAAGTTGCTCTTTTCCTTTATGCAGTGCCATAGGTTTTAAAGCTAAATTATCAAATAAATTTCAAATAGTAGTGACCACTGGGGCTCAGCTTTGTTATATGAAGCCTCAGAATAGTTTAGATGCTTTTAAATCTCCTAAGACCCTTCAGCTGTCTCTCTCATTTTCTCTCTCTCTCTTCCCTCTGCCTTATAGTCCCAGCATCTTTACAAAGCCTGTGAGTGGAAAACACCCATTTCACTTTATTTTAACTGTAAATAAGGACACCCTGTCTCAGGGAATGAGCAGTTGAGAAGAGAAATCATCAAAGCCTACATATGGCTGAACTTTCACTGACATGACAAGGAGCCTTCAAAAGGCTCTCCACCTATCTGTGCTTCCAGTCCACTACTCACAAATTATGCACCCCCTCCAAAAATTTTCCAGTTATGTTCTTGGGAAAAATCCCTCTCTTTTGACCATAGTTAGTTCATCTACAAACTGGACAGATTAATGACATGTGAATCTCCTCCTAAACAGATTTTATGCAAACATGGCACCCAAAAAGAACCGTCAGGCTTCCCTCCCCTGCTACTTAGTGTTGGTTGTGAATGCAAATAAAATAAGTGACTCGAGTAACTGAAAGGTATTAAGAGTTTTTGGAATGAGTAGGTGACTTACAAGAGCCAGCATGATGTCATGGTTTGAGTGCACAAACCCACCGGGGGACCCTGTAAATCCTTGCAACCTCCTATGGAATCCTGGGGTTTGCAGTTTTGGGAGGGGCTGCCCGGCCCCTCCCAAAACTGCAAAACACTGGATTCCATAGGAGGTTGAAAGTAGAATCATCATGCTATAACAGTCTCGTGGCCCAAGAATGAAGGAGGGGGAATCTGTCAGTTTTCCTTTTGCTTTCCAGAACTGCTTCATTTTAAAATGCACTGGGAATCAAATTTATTTCAGTTTGTTTTTGGTAAAGACAAGCTAAGAGTTAAAAAATGTGTACAGATTTGAAAGGAAAAGAACTTGGGATTCAAAATAGTTGGAATGTGGAAGAAACAAAAGCTGGTACACTCATCAGTCTAGGGCCAAGGCCCTGAGGCTTTGGATTTTTATCACTGTGTATTCAGACATGTTAATGCTGCATAAATGCTGTGTAACCAGACATGTTATGCTGCTTCTTTCCCCCTCAAAGCTCTTCATCTTTAACATTTATATGTCAGGGAGATATACAACATGATATCTCATACCCTCCAACATTTGATGAAAACCAAGGACACCTGGGGCATTTAAGCCATTTCTGCACGAGGCGAGGGAATTGCCCCATGCCGGTACTTACCAGGCTTCTTGGCTCCACGCTTGGGTCCTGGCTGGTCCGGAGCAGTGCATGGCCACCACTCCGCACTGCTCCGGGGACGAAAACGGCAGTTTCCGGTTGGTCAAGGCTCTCCACCAACTGCTGAAGCTCGCCAGCCTAAAGTTTGCCCCCGGCAGATCGCAGGCTCGCACTGAAGCGAGCTTGCAAATCTGCATCGGAATGCAGGCATGGAGTGGCGCATCCCTGGAGGACGCTCTGCACCGTTTCTTTAAGCCCGTGCGGAAATGGCCTTAGACTTCTCAGCCAGAGAACCCTTTTGCCTCAGTAAACAACAAACCCCAGAATTCCACAGGATGTCGAAAGTGGAATAATAGTACTATAACAATGTAGTGTGGAAATGGCTGAAGTGAGAGGAACAGAGAGAAACTAGGACATTTTAGAAGCAGCTGAAGAAGTGAACTGAAAGAGAACAAGTTAGGACCGTCCCTGCCAAATTAAGACAGTTGGAAGATATGGTGTCTCCATTCTACAACAGCTGTACCTATAGAATGTGCTAGGTGCAGATGGAGGAGAATTTCATTTGTTTTCTTTTGCTTTAAGGGATTTACTTAAAGGAATTTATTCATATGCAAATCTCATACTTAGAATGGAAGGAACACCAGGTTTTAAAAACTCAAATATGGGAGGAGTGAAATAATAGGTTTCCCTATCCATAGAATGTATATGAAGATTCTTCTGACTGAAACCTGTCCTGTGTGCAAAGACAGCCCATCAAGCAGAGACCTTATCTGTAAATACAGCTGAATGCTGAGCCCTCTATGATCGTCATTTTTCGGGTGTCTCAGAAATGCTTTCGTCAGGGTGCTTCCAGGTTCTGTCATAGCAGTTATAACAATGATGCAGATATTTGTTTGTTTGTTTGCACAAAATCCATTTTCTGCACAGAAAATAGGTTCCCCAAGAAGGAAGGTGTTTTATAGGCAAAAACTACATTTTCTACAAATAGTTTTTTGTTTCATACTCCACCCCCCTCCCACACACACACATGTACTGCTGCAGAATAATCCATTCATAACATGTGGCGATATCGGATATGAGGAGAACATTGCACAAAACTGAGGCTGATCTACTGTTCTTCCCAGTGCAGTTTCCTAAGTGTTGGGAAAAACATTTTTTCACTCAGGAACAAATAATTACTATTATTCTTTCCATTTGTACTTTACTGTAACCATGTTGCAACATGTTGTAATTTCTGGAAGAGGAAATGAAATTTTAGTTATACCAGACCAATGTTTGGAAAATTACTTTCTAAAAATCATTCATTCCTCTCCTCTTTGCAGTGTTTTAAACAGTAGTGTGAGACGGTAACATATTCTATTACTTGCTGCTTTGCTCATTATTTTTCTATCCATTTCTATTAATTTTTTGAAAGAAAAAAAAGACTATAGAATGTCTAAAGAGTACAGAATACAGCTTGAAAAATTTATGGTAAAATGTCTCTAAAACGTCATTTCCAGAGTACAGTGGTTATGTATATGTGACCTCCAGTTCTGTGATCATGGATTGCTGTGTCCTTAACCTAAAGTGGCAGGTGAACACAGATGCACTGAAGCATCCAAGAGCAGGTCACTGTCATTTAATAATAGAAGATTCAAGCATTTACATTTTTTGCCATTTGCTGTGGGTCCTGGAATGGAACTCCCACAGATAGAGGGGGTCCATTCTAATTAGGAACAGGTACTCACTATAGTAACTTGTTGCTGTTGCTGTGTGCCTTCAAATTGTTTCTGATTCGTGGCAACCCTGGACCATATCATGGAGTTTTCTGGGACTGAGAGCATGTGACATGCCCACAGTAACCCAGTGGGCTTCCATGGCTCGGTGATAAATCAAACCCTGGTCTCTAGAGCCACAGTCCAACACTCAAACCACTACACTGTGGCATTCTTCATTACATTGGCTGTAACTTCAGTGTACCTTTATTGGTCCAAAAATTACTAGTTGTAGGCAAATTTGTGACTTGTAACACCTGCTGAACTTTGGATTTCTGCTCCTGAATTTTTGCTTGCCCTCAAAGCAAAGAGAGTTTTGAAAGCATTTAGTGGCAGGAATGATAATTACACAGCCTTGATCTCCTTCTGTACAAAGAAAGAAAGCTAATTATTGGTGAAACATTTATTTTTTTATATTTTTTTATTTACTTACTCACTCACTCACTCACTCATGATGGAGAATTTAGTGTTATCATTTAAAATGAACACTAGCACCATGTGGACTTTATTTTGTATAACTGCAGTTCCTGTCTTCCTAAATACTAAAAGTGCCATCTTTTAGTTTGCAGGAAACTTATGCCTGTAATAGTTACATTTGAAACAGATATTAAACAGATTATACTTTCCTCATCATTGTATTTCTCTGGAATTTTTTTTGCAGGTCATGCAGCTGCTGAAACCATCAAAGACCTTATTATATGTAAACCACCACCTCTCTGAAAATACTTGGTTTGTGACTGTATTCCATAATATGATTCATCCACTGATCCAGATATAAGACCCTCTGCCATATGACCATTTCCTCTTGTTGGTGGGATCGGGACATGAGTACATAAGAAATAACAACTAAAGAAGTGATTTATAACTCATTTTCATGCACACTAATATGGAAATAAACCCTCTTCAAAACACTGGGATTTACTCCTGAGTAACCTTGTACAGGACTGTATTGCCAGCAAGGCAGTCTGCAAAGATTATTCAAACATGTTACAACAGAATTGTTCTCTGCTGCAGCAGCTCACTTATTGTAAGAGTTCAAAAAAGTGACTTCGAAAAGTATTTCTTTTTTCTTTTCTTTTTTTCTTTCTCTTTTTTGCTGGCTGGGAGATTCTTAGGCTTACAGTTTAAGAAAGAAACTTCTCTGAAGTCTATTCATCAGTAAATGCACATCAAAGGATTTTTCACAGTTAAAAATATTACTATTCTTACAAGGGAAGTTTTTAAATTTTTAACATTGTAAATCCTCGTTATTCTAGAATCTAAACAATATTATCAATGATACACTTACTATATTACTTAACACATAATTGACTATACATAGTATTAACAACTATGTGTTCCCTTTATACTTGCTATTGTGTTCAACTGACTTTAAGAAGGAAAAAAAAATCTTTCTGACTGCATCAACTTTATGTGCAAATGATTTTCAGCTTTCCTGCTGTCAGTCATAGCAGTGGAAAATTCCTCCATTCATTTAAAAAGATAAACAGTTGTAACTTTTGAATTTGGTTAATGTGACATCTATTACTAGCTTGGGCTGTCAGCATTCCAAAAAAGGGATATCACCCTGATCTTCAGCCTATCAGGATGCACTAGGCTGAGCCTGAAAAGTAAACCTAAACATGTACAGGTGTATAAGTACTAGAGCTAGCTAGCCCAGCTGATGCACCTGTCTTGGGAAAAGGAGGAACACAGGTGTGTTGTAACTTGGTCTACTGCCAGAGCTAGATTATGAGCTCATTTGATCCACAAATACACTCACCACCGCGCTGCAGCCCACAATTTCCAAACATCGGCCAGGAACCTCCTGAAATGAACATCTACTATGAAAATTTCTTTCACCCTCAGAACGTTCCTAGCCCACAGAGGCCTACAAACTTTGAGACGGGGGACTACAATGCTACACCCAACCCTTATTTGTGGTTAAACGGACCTTCCATTAATGGTCCACCTTACCTCCCGGGATCCAACGGTAGTCCATACATCCCGCCATCCTATGGAATGCAAAGGCAGCTCTTGCCTAACATGCACGGCTTGACGGGGAATGAAATGGGCTGGCTCCCAATGCCATCTCAAGAGGAGCTGATGAAGCTGGTCAGGCCGCCTTACTCCTATTCTGCACTCATTGCCATGGCCATCCACGGAGCCCCAGACAAGAGGCTGACGCTCAGCCAGATCTACCAGTATGTTGCCGACAATTTCCCCTTCTACAACAAAAGTAAAGCTGGGTGGCAGAATTCCATACGCCACAATCTGTCTCTCAATGATTGCTTCAAGAAGGTGCCTCGAGATGAAGATGACCCAGGTAAGAAGGCTTCTTGAGGGTGACTTTGTTCTTTGTGCTAGCAAAATAGGGCCAGTGTCAGTCCAAAGGTCTACTGCACTGGAGTCTGATGCAGTTTCGCTGACAGCGATGGTACAGCCCGTATTCTTTTCTGTGGAGCCTTAAATGGTAGGGATGTTGATTTTATTTCTTCACTAACTGCTAACTAATGCACATTTCTTTGTAATTATAAATACTCTCCTAAAACTGCTGTTGTGTTTGTGCATTTATCCACATTTCAATAAACAGTTATTGAAATAAAGTAAAATAATTTGTTCTTTTTAGGATGGCTATTTTTTGGGTAAAAAATCACTTAGCATTCAGAAAAATCTTCTTATCTTCCAATGGCATTTTTAAAATGCCATTCTTGGCAGCACCTGAAAAATGTTAGTAATTTGCACACTCTGTTGGTCTCCTTTTAATAGTACTTTGATCTATAGATTCTGGTAGGTGACACTATGCCTTGAAAAGCTTTACTTGTAGATTAAAGGCACAGGAGAGTAAACCATTCCACCTTTTATTCTAGTCTAAGAGTGATCTAGCTCTAGCTTCTTTGTCAGGTTACTTAGACTGCTTGGCTTTGTTTCATTTTGTCCTGTTTTACAAAGAATTCACTTTCTGGGTTAATTTATTTAACTGTTGCTCCTCTTAATTTCTTGTTGACTGACAAGGAGATACTTGCTGGCATCCTCTCTATTGTCTTGCCTGAGGCCAAATACTGTCTGTCTCAAGTGAATTTTTCTGATGCTAATTAGGGGTCTGTAAAATATTTCTCGGGGTGGGGCAGACTCTTAATACTGATAAGCAGAAACTCTAGGAAAGTAAAAGTTCAGTTTTTGCTCAAGGCACCCTGGGGAGGGCTGGCTTTTAGGATGCGGACATACATATTTGAATACAAACAGATTCTGTTTCTCTCACTTGGTCTTTTTCTTTTTTTTTTAAGAGGGTGTTACCTGCTGTATTGCTTTTTCTGACTCTAAGCCAGAATATGCCCTGAGAACCAGCTCTTTGTTGGCTGAGATTATATTTGTGTTCTGTTTTTCTTGTTATAACAGGGAAAGGCAATTACTGGACTCTGGATCCAAACTGTGAGAAGATGTTTGACAATGGAAACTTTAGGCGGAAGAGGAAGAAGAAGTCTGACTGCAGTGCCAATACAGTGTCTCTTGTTTCTGACAAGTCGGAGGACAGTGCCCTCAGTGGGAGCCCCAAAGCAGCAGAACACCAAGACATGTTAGAAAACTCCTCATCTGGGACTGAGAGCTCACCTGAAAAGAGATCTCCACCACCATCTTCCACCACCCCCTGCCTCAACAACTTCCTGTCCAGTATGACTGCTTATGTGAATGGGTCCAATTCAGTGAGCCGCTCAGTGCCTCTGGGACTTAGCACCGACACTGGTGACAAAATGGGACAGAATATGGTAGGATTCAACTCGTACTCTCCTCTTTCCAATATCCCCGCCCATGGTAGTGGAGAGTGGTCCAGCTCCATGTCCTCCAGCCATCTTGGCTACAGCAGTTCAGTTCTCAATCAGTTCAACACCAGTTTCTACAACAGTCTTGCTGCAAATAATACTCTGTATACAAGAGAAGGAACTGAAGTGTAAGGAGAAAAGGCAGGTTGTAAGAGCAAAGTGTAATAATAAAAAGGGAGAAAAAAATTGGAGAAAAGTGCTTCATTTTAGCTCCATACCTCTGGTACTTATCAGTCAATTTTTGTCAGACAAACTCAAAGTTTTCTGTAAACATGCTGTTCCAGGTGGTGGTGGTTTTCACAAGCCACAGTAGGTTCAAGCTGTACCATATAGTTCTAACCTTCAGAAGATTCCTAGGTTTTGTACAGAAGAGCACATCATTTAAAAATCCATATTAGTCAGTGGAAAAAATGACTGGTTCTATACTTTCTGCCATTGAAACAGAATAGAATGACCACTTTATATATACATCTGCCTTGGAAAAAAGCTATCCTTTGATTGCTTTGACACCGTAATACAATGCAAGTATCGTATGAGTACAGAAGTATGAATAAAATTATAAAAAAAAGTATTCAGTAGATGGCCTCAATTAGATTGTTTTGCTTAAATGAAAATAAAAGGCATTCTCCAGCCCTAGATACATACTTTTAAATCAGTGTAATTTACACATAGGATATCTGCTACTTCCTTCTGAAGTATGCATGGGTAATCTGATGGGTTCAGTACAAGGTGATATAACAGAGAGTGTGGAAGAGAGCAGGGAGTTTAGCAAACATCAGTGCATTCTGTCTCTCTCTCTTCCATGTACACATACACTCACCTGTCTGTCCTTGTGTGTCCTTTAACCATCCCGCTGTTTGTGTTTGTTTGTTTTTTAAATCCAATATTTAAAGAAAGGAAGAGGAGGGAAAATCTCTGAATTACTTTTTGGGTCTGTTTCAGAACTCATAAACTTTTTTTTTTTCAAGTAAGTTATAAAACTTACTTCATACTCAGGCAGGTGCAGGTGGCAAAAGACATCAGAATAGCTCTCCCATAAAAATGCTCTTGCTGTGTTTGTGGTGTATATGTGAGCTGGAAGACAAAATGTGGTTTCTGTTCAGCACCATTAGAACAAAGGCATTAGAACAAAGCACCTAAATTCCAAGAATGCTTTGGGATTGGTGGTGATGTGCAACTTTTTAAAAAAGCCTTACATCTGGCTGTTTGTTATACATTTCTTAATGTATTTCTTTTTCCACTGTGGTAGTGCAAAGGAAGCATTTGTTTTTAACTGCCTAAATGTAATTTATGTACCATTTGCCTATTCAAAACATAGTACTGTAAAGCATAGGAGGAAGAAAGGGGAAAAATTTTCTTTCCTGTTCTGTAGTCATCAGGATTTTGGAGGTGTTAGAAAGGGCACGTGCTAGTGACAGGCAGGAGGGAAGAAAGGAGAATGGGGAAACATGTTCTCTTTTTCTTTCCAGTCCTCCCTCCATCCTTCCTTTTCTCTCTATGTTCCAATCTGCCCATTGAGCTTCCAAGAGTTTCCCAGAAAACGGAACCTCACAAAAAGCTTTTGAATTGGGCTGAGGGCTACAGCTCACCCTCTCCTGGCCTAGAGGAGACAGGTGTTCCGCAGTCTGGCAATACAGCTTATCCAGCAGTAAATCCCACACATTTAAATAGGGCTTACTCCCTTGTTAAGAGTGCATAGGACTGCAGCCTTAACCATTTACAAACCTTCTTTAGCAAGGTTGCCAAGAGGGCCTTGATGTATTATGACAAACAAAACACTGTTTCTTTGTGGGGTTTTTTATTGTTCTTTGTATTTTGGAAATGGTTTCATTATGAGGGGTGTGCAGGGATGTATTTTTAATAAATATTTGTATGAAAATGTCTGTGTCTGAATGTCTTGTGCTGTGAGTATAAAATGGGTGCCAAAACAATTACAATGAAAATGGCTTCTTAAGTCATTATTTTGAAAGAAACTCATTTTATAGTGGTCTAACTTGCACTGTTCTGCTGAATAAAATACAGTGTAACATATTATAATTGAAAGGGTTGATAACGTTTGTCCACCTGATCTTTATGTTTAAGCTCAGTAAATCAGATACCTCAGCTGTTTCCACACTAGACAGTTATAGTGGTGTTACTCCACTTTCAATATTCTATGGCATCCTGGGGTTTGCAATTTAGGGGGGCCTTTGAGGTTGCTCCCTAACACTGCAAATCCCAGGATTCCATAGGATGTTGAAAGTGGAATAATAGCACTATAACTGTCTAGTGTGGAAATGGCTCTTGATAACAAAAGTACACTTTATGTAATGCAGCGGGACACAAGTCTCTAATGGACTTACTACGTAATTGACTGCATATCCCCTCCCAAATACAAAGGCCACATTGGCTGTGTATGAAATGAAACAGCAGGATAACTCACTTCTGCATCGGTGTGACCTAGCCCCGCTCACTGACAGTGGAAGAGAGTGATGACTCATTCTTCCATTGCAGTCAGTGGGATTTGGCTGCATCATGCCTAGTACCCAAGGGTGTGTCACAGGGAAGTATATAAATATAGTGTGTGAATGAGTGGGTGTACATTCTTCAACACTGTAAAGGTGGGGTCCCGAAGAAGTTACAGGGGGAACTCTAGTTACCCTTCAGCAATAAAGCTTGAGGTGAAAAGTTTATTCAAAACCACATGACTGCATATAGAATTATATAAAAGAAAGAAGGTGAATGCTTCACCCAACAGAAGCAAGTAAGGTTTTCTCAACATTCTATTGATTTGCCACACATGAAGATTCAACTAAAGATTTCTATTCTATGAAAGCAAATGGAGATTCTGCAGGCACACAGTCACACAGGCCTTTCTACACAAAGCTCCTAGCTCTGACAAATTCACTGCAGGGCTTTAGAGGCAACAAAGATTCCACACTCAGCCCAGTTACTCTGGAAAAGGCAATGAAAGGCCAGCTGAGAATTATCCCATGTCTTAGGTGTTTTGTCCAAAGTGAGAAGCGCAGCACCAGTGGAGAAGTGGACCCTTTGCTGGAGAGAGAGAGGGAGACGTGTGCTCTGGCAAATGACTGACCTTGCCACATTCTGGTCTTGGCTTGGCTTGGCTTGGCTTGGACTCACATGAGGCCCAGGGAGTGAGCCAGCCAGGCTACATGTTCTCTAAGCCTACCGTGCCTGGGTCAGAGAGTGAAGAAAATGTAATGGGGAGGCAGAGTGGTAATGAGGCTTTTTCTTTGGAAAGATAGGGTTCTCTCATCATTTCCATTAGGTGCCCCCTCCCTCCACTGCCAGCCAAACTGCTTGTGCTTGGATATGAGGGATGGGATGGTAAATAACAATGAGAATAACCTGGACTATGAATAAGCTCTTTGGAAAGCCCACTGAGTTTCTGCTTTTCTGACTGTTCCTCTAGGGAGCAGGAAATGTATGGCCTCATTCAGGGCTTTACATTAGCTCCTGGAACCCCCTGGAGACAGCAGAAGGTGACTATAACTTACTAGTCATAAAATTTCAGTGCAGGAACATTGACAGTTGCAAACAAAGGCCAGGCTTATCATAATCAGCTACAAGTTTCATTTTATACTGATACCTAATCTTCCTTTGGAAATGGCTACCTTTTTGGCCAAGCTATCTCTGTGCAGCTGGTTGCTGGAGAGGCACCTACAGCTGCACCACTCAGCTTATATACAAGCCTTGGGTCTGTAGGTACCTCTCCATTTCAAGGGAATTTCTACGCTCCAAACTATAATCACTGTTCTATTTGCATTTTTTTTTAAAAAAAGATTATTAGTCCAATTAACATTTTGGACCTTTCGTTTCTTTTTTGATCTCCCTCCCTCTTCCTTCAGAAAAGGGAGACACTCTCTACTTACCCTTCTCTAAAAACATTTGCTATCCACTTATCTTACAGACTTTCTATACTACACTATTACACTGCTATCATTCCACTTTCAACATCCTGTGGAATCCTGGGGTTTGCAGTTTAGGGAGAGGTATTTAGAATTCTCAGCCAGAGAGCTCTTTGGCCCCAGTAAACTACAAGCCCCAAAAATTCCACAGGATATTGGAGGTGGAATAATAGCCCTGTAACAGTGTAGCGTGGGTCCTTAGTTCCAAATTTGTTGCTATTACCTCATATGCAGGCACACATATACTATCTCTCTGCATCTTCTGAGATAATAGAAATAGCAATAACTATCACCAAGAGCAGCCCCCCTAAGAGCTTCCCCCTCATCTATTTAACTTAGTCTCCCCTTTTATTTAATCTATTTCAAACATTTTTATAATGTCTTTTGAGGCAAATCCTTCTAAAAGTAGGTTAGAGAACTTTAAAATGAAAAGTTAAAGTAATAAACTATGGCATACAATTACAATAACTTGCAATTGCAATAACATACAATGAAAAATTAACTTTGCACATGCCTTCTTCCCATTATTTGCTCTGCCTTTCCTCATATTCAGCTTGCCACTGTCTATTTGTTATCCATGTCCTCTCTTTCCACCTTTCCTTCCTTCAGCAGTTTTGCATGCTGTAGCATTGCTTGCTAACCATCTTTCATATGTTCCTATTCCCAGGGGGAGATGATGATGCTGTTCATCCAACTAAAAGGTTTTATACAGTCATAACGGAGCCATCGTGGTGTAGTCATCTGAGCACTGGACTATGACTCTGGAGACCAAGATTTAAATCCCCATTTGGCCACAGAAATTCTCTGGATGACCTTGGGCAAGCCACACTCTCTCAGCCTCAAAGAATGGCAAAGGCAAACCCACTCTGAACACATCTTGCCAAGAAAACCATGTGATAGGTGATAGGTTCACCTTAGGGTTGCCGTAAGTTGGAAGTAGCCTGACGGCACACAACAACAACACAGTTAACATGCAAGGTAGTCAAGCAAAGAGATACAGTGCTCATCTATTTTCATTCCATCTCCCTCAGCAGGTATTCCATCCTACAGATTTCTGCATCTGAGTGTGTGTACCTGAAAGTTAGTGACCAGAAGAGAAAAGGGATTCTATTGATGTACCACCTATACAATTGTACTGTAGTCTCCCTTCCTGAGCTACCCACGTCCCTTCAATTTCAACATCCATGCTGATACAAATTTGGAAGGAGTGGCTCATAACTTCATGCCCTCTATGACCACCATGAATCTGTCACAAGTGGTATCTGGCACCATTCATTCAGCAGGCCACACTCTGGACTTGGTTTTCTGTGCTAGGTAGAATAACAGTGACACTGGTGAGGAGGAACTCTCTGCTGTTTTGTTATCATGAAGAGATAGAAGTTGATGGAAATTCACCTGAGCTTGCATCTTCTGTGGGGTGAGGGACTGATTAAAATGGTCCACCCCAGGAGGCTGATAGGTCCAAAGGGGTTCTGACAGCACTTGCAGCTTCCTGTCACTCTGATAGGGCAATTTTGTCAACTGCCCTACTGATCTCTGGAATGGAGAAATAGCCAGAAAAGTGGACACAATCACTCTTGAAAGTCAGCTCCCATGGAGTAGAGCCCATATAGCCCATTGGCTTTCTAAAGAGCAGACAAAGATGAAAGAGATGAGATGGTTTACTAAAGTGACATTCAGAATACTTGGAAAAATCTGATCAAACACAGACTAGAGTCTATTCCATGGTATTCCGCCACTGTTTTGTATTGTATTGCCCAACAGAACTTTCTCTTAACACTCTGGTCCATGAGAAAAGAATGAACACTACCCAACAGGCTGTTGCGAACAGTTTGGGCAACTATTATAAGACAAAATTATTTGGATCTGTTCTGACTTTGGCACTGCAGATTGATTTGGACAGTATATGCAACTTTGCCTCTTGTATGTCCTTTCAGTTTGCACAGTCTGAGGATTTAGACAGGATCCCTGGAGAAATGAGAACCACCATGTGTTTGCTGGACTTTTCATGCCTTTCCTGGCTTATAAAAGCTGTGGAGAGGAGCACTGGCCAAATGGGTAAAGAGAGTGCTGCTCTATGAAGAGTCCTAGTATGTCTAAGAGAGATGGTGGTAAGAACTTTGTTGAAAAATCCTCCTCAAATCCCAACAAACAATACTGGACAATTATCTGTCAGTTTTCCATGTTATTGGACAAGATGCTGAAGCGTGTTGTGATTTCTTTCTTCCAGGTGCTCCTGGATGAAATGGATTGTCCAAATCCATTTTAATCTGGTTTCAGGATTACTTATGGGATGGAAACGATTTTGGTTATCTTGGTAGATGATATATACAGGGGGCTAAACAGGAAGAACATGTCTATTTTGGTTTTTCTGGGTCTCTCTATGGCTTCTGATAACATGGAATTTCTGTGCTGACTTCTATGCTAACTCTGGGAGAGGACCTGGAGGCATTGTGGCCCCGATCCTTCCAGAGGGGTGAAATTGAAAGGTGGTACTGAGAGATTCCTGTTGGATACTTTGGCTATTAGACTGTGGGGTCCCTCAGGGTTCTGACTTGTTCAGTATCCTATTTAACATATACATTAATCCAGGGTTGTCAAACTCAATTTCATCTTGGGCCGCATCAGCATTATGGTTGCTCTCAAAGGGACAGTTGTATCTGTAAGATGGTATAAATATATCTACTCTTTTACCATATTAAATAATTGCCTCTGCATTTGATTATTACTGGTTTTAGTAATAATTAGCTCTGAAACTAGAAGTCAAGGAAAAATAAATGGCAAGCAACAATCATTGTACAATTTATTGAAAAATGAGGCTTGAAAACAGAGTCATTTTTTTAATCATCAGACAAATATTACCAAGCATTGTTTATTATATTAATTTTGTTTAACTTTTTAGTCCCAGTTGAGACAGGCAGAACAAATAATTGTGCTCTGAACTAACGTGCAATCTGTGGCATATGAAGTCGATAAGGCAATGTTGCCTGGCCCTGTACACATCAAGTAGATTCCACCTCACCTTGAGAAACAATATCAAACACTTTCCTTTCTGTGCCTCTTTCAGCCCTCCCAGCCCCAATCTGTGCCTCTTTCTGCCCCCCAAATCCTCTCTGTGCCTCTTTCTGCCCCCTACATCCTCTCTGTACTTCCTTCTGCCCCCAGACCCTCTCTGTGCCTCTTTCTGCCCCCCAGACCCTCTCTGTGCCTCTTTCCGCCCCTCAGCTACGAAGCAACATTGCCACAAAGTTGGAAATTTTCCTCCAAGCCCAGTCACCCCTGCTTTTGAGAGGAAATGGAAGCAGCTCTGGACTTGTTTGTCTGTTTGCTTGTTTAACCAAAGAGGAATTGCATTTTTTTTTAACTAAAGGAGAGGAGAGAAACTGCCCATGGTTCCTATCAAGGGAACTGGAGGGCTCAGGAACAAAAGGTGCACACAGCTTCCACACCACACCACCTCACACTCTTTCCTTTTCTCTCTTTCATTCACACACAATCACACTCTTCTGACACACACTTTCACAGCAACACCAACCGCCTTCCTCAGCTTCCCTGAGCACACTCCACCTTCCGCCCATCCCATGGGTGCTTCTTTTCATTTCTACAGGGTTCATCCTTGCCCTCTGCCTCCCACCAAACCCCTTAACAGCTTCCAAGACACGCCCTGGAATGCAGTGGCAACAGTGGCAACAGCAGTGAGCCGTGAGTGCTCAGGTGGGAGCAGTTAACAGCAGCAGCAGCCACAGCAACAACAGCAGCGACACGACAGACCCTTGCACTTGATCCACCATTGCCTGGATGCGGGAGTTGCCCTCAGCCTGGAGGTTAGCATGCAGGAGAGAAGAGGAAGCCATAGCCTGGCTTTCAGATACCTCCACGACATGGGTTCTTTGTAGGGAGCAGGAATGAGTTCAATTGAAGAATTGGAGACTCCAAGATACACTTTGTTGGTGGTGGTGGCAGCAGCAGCAGCAGCAGCAGCAACAGCAGTTCTTCAGTTGAGCCCATCGCTGCTCCCTAAGAAGAACCCATGTTGCGGAGGTGTCTAAAAGCCAAGCAATGGCCTCCTCTTCTCTCCCACATGCTCGCCTCTAGGCTGAGGGCAACTCCTGTGTCCAGGCAACTGTGGGTCCAGTGTGAGGATCTGTCGTGCCATTGCTATTGTTGCCACAGCAGCCACTTTCAATGAGGCTGGACGGGTGGGAAGGTGCAAGCGGGGAGCAACGGCAATAGCAATAGCATGTGTATTTCTATGCCACTTATCAGTTGAGTGCTCTCTAAGTGGTTTACAATGTGTTAGCTAGTTGCCATCAACAAGCTGGGTACTCATTTTACTGATCTGCAGAAGGATGGAAGGCTGAGTCCACCTGGAGCCCGGCAGGATCGAACTCATAACCCTGTGGCTGCAGTACCAGCATTTAACCACTACGCCACCAGGGAGGCAGAGAAAGAGAAGGAGAACAATGCAGGAGAAGTCCGAGGGCCACATGAAATCACCTTGCAGGCTGGATTCAGCCTGCGAGCCCTGTGTTTGATACATATGAATTAAACCATTAGGACAATAGCTGCTTTATAGTCATGATTGGTACTTAATCATGATTTTGACAATATTGCCATGATTGTAATTTTATTCCATAACCTACTTTACCAGGTGTCAGCTGCATGAGAAGAAGAAGGGCCATTCTGTTGGTGATCGGAGCATGATTGAGTGATCCTTCTGCCAGGTTTGGAGGGGAGTCAGGCCAGCAGAACTTGCTTAGTTAGATATTTAGTTAAATACAAGCTGATATAGGAGTTCAGCCAACAATCAAAACAAAAAGTGTGTTTTAATATTATAATTCAGTGTATAACTGATGGTGGGTTTGGTTGTATCTATTTTTCAATTGTATTGTACACCACCTTGGGTACTGGTGGCAAAAGGTGGATAAAGAAAAATAAAGAAACCATTCTTCAGTTAAACACATAATAGGTAGAAGAACAGGAGGTGAACTGTCCTCTCTTCAACTTGAATAGAACATAGCCATAGCTATCTTTCTTATTCATTCATCCATTCATTAAGATATTAGTAGTCTATCATTTCCCCTCAGAGTAACAAGTTTGGAAAGACAAATTCGTAACCCCAAGCATTCACAAGCAGCACACCAGTCCTTTATGCAGTATGACTCAGGATTCAGTCAGTGCTGCTTAGCCAAAAACCTAGAGGGTTTTTAAGTTTACTCAGACCTGTTTAATTGCTGACTTAGAGGTGAAAGGGCTAATCCCTAGTGTTTGAATTGTCTACAGTGACCTTCCAGCTTCACTAACCCAATTCCGTACACACAGATGTTAGTACCGACAGGTGTTGAGCTCTCAAAATCTACATGGCCTTTCACCTCTCCTGGTTAGGCTGAGGAGAATGGGAGCAGGGAGAGACATCAAGCAAGCAAGGACACCATGAAGAATCATTTTGTCAAAAGAGGGATGACAGCAGTAGAAGTCTTTTCTACTTGAATATGTGCACAAAGCAAATTGGCACATTGTCCTCCACCAACTCAAGGACCTGCAAGAACCTGTCATGTTAAGTAAATGTACAAAGAGTACAGGCTCATATGAGCTTTCATGAAATATTTAGAACGAGTGGTTTCTGTGCCAACAGTTTAGGTCTCAAACTGATTTGATTTGCATTTGGTATCCTGCCCTGTTCTTCTTTGTTTGCTTGTTTTAATGCTCCAGCTGATACACAACTCTTGAAGCAAAAAACAGCTGAAGCCTTAGGCCTTTTCCACACTGGGCGAGGGAATCGCCCTGTGCCAGTACTCACCAGACCTGTGTGCTCCATGCGAGGGTCCAGGCTGGTCCAGAGCAGTCCGTGGCCGCTGCTCCGCGCTGCTCCGGGGACGAAAATGGCGGCTTCTGGTTGGTCGAGGCTCTCCACCAACCAGTTAAGCTCGTCAATCTAACCCCCCCCCCAGGAGATCTGCAGGCTCACACTGGTGCGAGCCTGAAAATCTGCACCAGAGCGCGGCCACGGAGTGGCTCGCTCCATGCTTTTGAAAGACCTGTTTTAAGCGGTCTTTCCAAAGCACGCTGAACGACCACTTTGGGTCGTTCCAGAGCGGGCTGAGGTCCGGAAGTACACAAAGTAGTCCAGACCCAGTCCGCTCCCAGGTGTAGACGTCCTCTCTGGAGGACACTCTGCACCATTTTAAAAGCCCAGTGCGGAAAAGGCCTTAGATCCAGTCTTATGATGCTAGCAGGGACCAAAATTCTTTTTTCTTCAGAAGGACACTCCAGCATTTCAAAGATAAAAACTGGAACATATGTGGCCAATCAACATCAGAATGTAGTCAATATGTCAAAAGTTATTAATGAGGAAGAACAGACAAACTAGGAGAGGCTGCAACAGTTTGCTTTTGCCTCAGCCTACTGGGAAAAACATTCCACTCCCCCCTCCCTCTCTTTTCCTTTCCTACTGAGTTACCAATAACTGAGTGCAAACTACTTTTGCACTCAGAATTAATTAAACTGAGGAACTGAAACTGAGGAACTGAAGAATGCTGAGGAGAAAGGGGGAAGAGAAGAGAAAAACTGTGACATTTTAAAAGCAGCTGAAAACATGGGATGGCAGAGAATTAATTGGGACTGTATCTGCCAAAATGAGAATGCTGGAGACTTTGCAAAACTATAAGCCTGAATACTTATCTGGTTAACTGTGAAAATTTCTACCAGCAGTAGATAAAGACCTGCTGCATATGGGAAATATTACCGGTAGCTAAGGAATCAGCAACTACAAGCCAAGTTAGGAAAGGAAAAGGAACATCATCTTTATTGGAAGCAGGCAGTGACAGTAGGATCATGCATTCAGTACAAAGGAGATTGTGATGGTTTTAAGCAAGAAGCTTCAGGGAGAGTATTCCAGCATGAGTGTGCTGCAATGAAAGGAGAAACAACAGTTTCTGAACTTCTCCCTGTGCTTTTATTCATAACAAAAAAGATCCTCAAAGCTTCTTCTGTGTGAGCACCTCCCTAACTAAGAAGCAAGGGTAGATTAGTTACTACTTAGCCCTTTGGAGAAAAAAAGCTGCAGCTCTTTTGTGAAGCATGTACTTTGCATTGAGAGGAATCCAGATCCAGTCCCTCACAGCTTCTGCTGTGATATAGGGTGCCCAGAAAATATCCTCCTTGGCATTCACTGGCAATCACATCAGAGCAGCCACACCAGGCTAAAGGAACTAACGGCCTGGTCATATAAAGTGTTCACAGGATATGGAGGTTTTGATATATAGTTGAGGGAAATGAGCTGTTTGTGCACACGCTTGCACTCGAGGTAGTCTATTTTGCAAGTCTAAACAAGCAAAGAAACCTGGAAACTGTTTCCTTTTGGAATAACTATTATGGCCCAGAGCAAGGTGGAGAATTTCTCAACATGTGCCCAAATCTGCTGTTCCTGAGGTTGCAATCTAGCTTTCTGGAGTTCCCCATCTCCATTCTCTATGATACCTTTGTTTGATGGTTTCCTGACTTTTATGCAGAATCTCTCTATATGCAAGAAGGTTGAAATGACTCTCCCAAGATTTAGTTACTGCCAATAAGAGTTTTAAGCTAAAATATGCTGGCATTTTTGTCCCACCCTTTGGACCTGACTCCAGTCACCACTGGAATGCAGTCCCCAAGAACTTCTGAGAAACTAAATATGGCACTTGAACTGAATGCGGTTCACTGTGTATGGCTAGGTCTCATTTTCATGGTTGCTTGCTTTCTTAACATTATGGTAGCTCCAAGACTTTTAAGATTAATTTATCTGATGAAAATGTTGAGATCCGCAAGGAGTCTTGTGCTTTTTCTTGCTCATAGAAGGAAGCATAGACCAACAATGGACAAATGAGGATGGAGGTGGGTTTCCAGCTCCAATACTGAACATCAGCATTTGCCTTTGGCTCCAGAATATAGACTCACCCAAGTCCCTACAGGTTATAGAGTGTGAGGCACTAGAGAAGAACACAGAGACCAGCAATACTGATATCATTAGCCCCTCAAAGCAAGAAGGCAGTCAAACACTTGTGTGCCCCAAATAATAGGGAAAATCCTTCTGCCCTTTGTTTTCACATCTCTCTCATTTCTGAGACAGCTCTATAGTTTTACCTTTTATTCTGTGGCTCCTCTGCAGTTTCGTCTAGCATATTTCTGTGCTATAAATATAATCGACTTCCTCAACCCTTAGGCACACTTGCACTTAATGGCCTTTTACTGTTTGCTTCTACTGCCGCAGATTTATGCTTACCTGGAGAAACCAAAGGCCCCATTTTTTACTCTCATTTCAGTAGTGCCAAACATGGTTACAAGAACTGCATGGTGAATTTTTTCTCAAAGGGATTAGACTGTGATCTTGCCCATGGTCCATACAGCAGTAGATCTAACTACTCATAGTAGATGGATGCCTGCATCAATGGAAGACAGTCTTCTTGTCAATTTGTTTACTTTGGAGTCACTTTACTTATATGATTTGAATTAGTCTGCTCTCTGCATTGCCTAATGACAAAATATGCCCTTGACCTTTCCCAATTTTAACTCAAAACTGTTGCCGATTTTTCAGCAATAGTACTCTATGCACCTAGCCAGCATATGATTTATTCTGAGAAAGGGTAGGTTCTACACAAATTGGATAGACAGAATATGTCTTGTGTACAGCATGTATTAATGTATGAAATATATAAGAAGCTATACTAAAGTATTAAATATATAAGAAGCTGCCATATGTCAGATCAAACTGTTGGTTCATAAAGACCCTGTTTAGGCTATTTGTGGCCTTCCAGATGTTCATGGATTTCAAATCCCATTACCCTCTAAATTAGAAATTAGTTTGCTAATTTGCTACTGTGCAAATATAATATTGAAGTGCCCTATTAGTTTGCTACAGACTGTCTTTACTTAACTTAAATAAATTATTTTTCATAATATAATCCAATAATGACAATGAGTTCAAAACAAACAAAACATAAATATGAAACTTGGTGTTAAAATGTGTCATTGAGGCACAGTGGATTGGGAGTAAAATGGCATTTGATACAGTTGCTGTGGAGGGACACTAGTGAGTATCTAATAGTTTCTTAAGAACTAGCTTGGTATAGTGGTTTGAGCATTGGACTATGACCTTGGAGACCAGGATTTAATTCCCTGCTCGGTCATGGAACCCCCCCCCCCTCATATATAGAGAAAGAGAGAGAGAAGAGAGATTTACTAGTATTGAAAGTTCTTTTTTATTTTTTATTTTACTTTACTTCTTTATTTTTTTTATTTTCCTCATTAATTGGTAAAACCAGAGGTTCCTTATTGTTCAGGTGTTCCCTAAAGCTGAAGGTTTTTCAGTTCCATTTTAGCAAAAAAAAAAAATGTTTAAAATTAAACAGGACAATTGTGTTCCAAACCAAGTCATACATTTTTTTTATTTTCATAAATACAGTGACTTGCAATCAGTGAAGTGAGCTAATGCTGTAGTTTTTCATTTTTCGTCTGAAAATGTTTATATTTCAGCATTTCTAGAAATTTTAAATCTGTACTGACTGAATTAGTACCTTCTGCATCAAATCTTGAGAAAGTTCCTAGTTCTTAGAATCCTCCAATCAGCACAGTCGGAGGAGAGGTTAACTTTTTTGAGTACTGTTTTGCAGAAGCTTACCTATAACTTACAATGAATGCAGAAACTGGTGGCAAGCTGCACAGTTTTACGCTGTTTATCTTCAAAGTATTTGGGGAGACTTATCCATGGAATGAAAAGCAGCAGTGGGATTAAGCCCCCTCTAAAGATCTTGCAGGATAATTTGGATGTGCAATACCTTACATACCAACAAGGGTCTTTGCCGCCCTGCTTTGAACTTAAATCAGCTTATCATTTGCCGCCACATTCCAAGCCTTGTATATGCAAAGTGCCACGCAAATCAGGGTTAATTCACTTTATTTGCCTCTAACAGGGAGGGGAGGGAGAAAATATCAGCTTGTGTTGTATCTGTGCTCTTGGGCTTCTGGCAGGAATGTGAGGAATGCCAAGGGAGTACCATATTTGCCCCATCATGCTGTGGCCTGCTCAGTGCTTTAGCACTGGTAGTTTTGCCTTCATAATTTGGTTAATTTGCTGGGTTTTTGCATGAAAGTAGCATGTGTGCTGTATTACTTCATCTAATGCTTTGCATTTCTAAAGCCACGGTCTCTTCTGTCAACACTCAAAGGAAGATTCTACACATACTAAGTTTCTGTAGAAAACAAAAGAAATGTACCTTTGTAGGTTCCTATAGTAACTTTGCTTGTTTCCACAAAGCACAGAACACTGTATGTTCTCTTCTGCATCGTCCCCACTGAAAAACCTAAATGTAACCAATTAACCACCATGAAGGCTTGTGGCCTATTCACTCTGAAAATGACCCACACTAAATGTTTATGTCAACTAGCCCATCACTGGATTCTTATGTGAACTACTGTGGACCACCACCAAAGAAGAACATTCAGTAATTGGTACCCAGGCTAGACCGAGTTTTCACATTGAAACTTAGCTCTTCTACTGGGCAGCAGCAAACTGGATAATCAAGGTTCTGGTCTTGGAGTTCTGGGGCACCAGGAGTGGAGCAGGGATGAACAGAGATTCTTCATCTCCCCGAATACTATCAGACTGGCCTATCCTCCTAGCACTGGTGTTACCTTATCACCCTACTACAAAAGATGAGAAAAACCCTGCTGGCTAAGGCCAAAGGTTAAATTCCTGTTTCTGACAGATGCTTCTCAGCAGTCTCTCTGGCTGTCTATTGTATCCCATCTTTTCCTCCAAAACTGGGGCTCTTTCCACAACTCACCTTTTCTCAGTGCTGGGGTGTTGAGATCGCACAAGCAGCCTCCAGCGAGAGGCTCTCGCATCCCTGTTGCTTCAACTCCGCAGCTGCCGGCTGCTCGCGTGAGAGCCCCGTCTCTTCCTTCCGCAGTGCAGCCTTGGAGTTTCCCAAGCTGTGCTGAGGCAGGAAGCGCAAGCACCATGGCTCTGGAGCTCTGCACGCACGGCAAGTGCACGCAGGGCCCTGGAGCGATGCGCAATCGCACACCATTTTCGGCTTAAAGCCGAAAATGAAAAAGTGAGCAAGCGGTGCCTGCCAGACCCTGGAGCATCATGCAATTGTGAGTGCATCCTGTGGACTGCTCCTCACATTCACGCAATGCTCGAGGGGCCCTTTTGCGTGGCAAATGCCATGCGAAAAGGGCTTGGGACTCGAGGCAGCTTACAAGAAAAAAGGAAATGCAATTAAAACATCTCAAAAGCTCTGATTTGAACAGTACTGAACTCTCTGAGGAATTAAAGCCATTTAAAACATTGATTTAAAAGGAAAGAATAAAAGTGGTGCAGGAAAGGACTTTTAAGAAAAGCCTTTTTCTTGTAAAATAATCAGTTCCCCATTGCCTTCTAGAATAAAATGGTCCTCACTTGCTGACAAAAAGACAGCAATGAAAGAATGTGCCTAACATCCTCAGGAAGGGAATTCTGAAGTCCACAAGCAGACCTGGAGACAATAGCCCTCGCCTGCTGTTGCTGCCCAGCAGTGATGTATAACACTGCATCTGAAACCAGAAGCTCCACATTGCCATCATCACTGAGGGACAACTTTCCTTTTTATTCTTCCTATTTGTTTTCCATCGCACCCCTATGAGACTTTGAGGCACTGTTTTCTCACGCCTCTGGTCCTTTCTGGAGGGGCCTTCTCAGAAGTTGGTGCTGGGGAACTGCTATTCAATGCCTGCCCATTGGCCTGTGGAGTCCCCCTGGGTTGTTTTGTCTCCCATGTTTTTTAACATATATAAGAAATTGCTGAGACATGGGCCACAGTTTGTGGGTTCAAAATACACTGGTTACACTCAGCTGTGTGACGCCTTTCCACCTGACTCCCAAGGAAAGCTGTTTCTGCGTTAAACTGGTGCCTGGCATTTGTATTGGACTAGATGAGGACAAATAAATTGGAGCTTTTTCCACACAAGACAGTCTCTAAAGCAGTAGAAAGGCAGATCTGAGAACAGAGATTTAGGCTGTTCTGGACTGAGTTACACTCCTAGTGAAGATGCAGGTTTTTAGTTTGAGTGTACTCCCAGATTCAGCCCTTAGCCTGGAGGCTCAAGTTTCAGCAGTGACTAGAAATGCATTTACACACTTACAGCCACTACATCAGCTGGGTCTGTTCCTGGAGATGTCTGATCTGGCCAAGGTGACACATGCCTTGGGGTTATATCCCATCTGGATTAATTCAGCCTGCTACAGGAAGTATACAAGCAACAGCTTCACTGACTGCCAGTCCACCCAAGTCAAAGACCAGCAACCCTGAGATCTTTGGGTATAGGGCAGACTATAAATATTTTAATCAATCAGTCAGTCAGTCAGTCACGATCTAAGAAACCCTATATGGCTTGTGGCCAGGACATCTGAAGGAATGTGTCCCCCTATGACTCTATGTAAGAACTACAATCTTTGGGGGAGGCCCTTCTTTCAGTTCCACCACCTTCCCAGACATGGTTGGAGGATCTACTTAATGGCTGCTCTCAGACTGTGGAACTCTTTCTCTGAGAGGCTAGTATGGGTTCCTTCATCTTCATCAGCATAACCTCCAACTGTCCTGATTTGGCAGGGACAGTCCCAATTAATCTTCTTTTACCCCACATTTTCAGCTGCATTTAAAATATCCAAGTTTCTCTCTCTTCCTCCCACTTTCCTCCTTTGTCCTCAGCTTCCTTCAATTGCTACACACTGCATTCAAAATGAAAAAAGGATTTTGCAACTCAGCCATGGACAGAAGAGAGGAGGGGTCAGCATCTTGCTCATCACAGTTGATTCAGGCAAAAGCAACCAGTAGCATACCTTGGGGCATGCACAGGGGGGCTACATTGTGTGGGGGTATGGCTACATTGCAGGGGTATGGCTGCATTGTGGAGGCGTGGCTACGTCATTTGGGGGTATGGCTACATTGTGTGGGGGTATGGCTACATTGCAGGGGTATGGCTACATTGTTGGAGGCGTGGCTACGTCACTTGGGGGTATGACTACGTCATACAGGGGTATGGCTATGTCATACGGGGACATGGCTACATCAGGGGGTGGGGTTATGGCTCATGGGGGAGGGCAGGCAAGGAGTGGCAGCATCCCCAAAAAATTGCCACTGGGGGTGCACTATCTTCATCACACACACCCCGTCCCTACGGCAGTGAAGCAAACTGCTGCAACCTCTCCTAGCTTGTATGTTCTTCCTCACTAATAAGTTTTGCCATCCTGACCACACATGCCCCCATTTTCTTCTGTGAAATGTTGGAAGGTATGCTTCAGCAATACATGAAAATTTTCCTGTTCCAACAGACTTTCAAGAATCGTCTGCATTGGTCTTTTAATGGTGTGTTGCTGTATTGGTTTTTATGCCCTGTCCTTTAACAAAGTTTAAATGGTTTTATTTCTATAGATTGGTGCTGTCTTTTTCACAATTGTCCATCCAATCTCTTCATTGTGCCACAGTAGCAAAAGCAACAACATAGCACTGGAAGACCCTTCTCTCACTAGCAGTACTGTAGTTCTTCCAATGAACTCCCACAGAGGAAGGGGAAGGTGTCACTTAAGGCAAGCTGATAAAAATAAATTATGGTACCTAGACATACACACACACACACGTGAAAACTCAACCAAATGAATTCTTATGATGTCTGATTATGTTCAGTGCTAGTTAATGAGGCATAGCCACAGAATTAGTTTTTTTTTTCTTCCTTTGCAGCCAACCATTGGTGCCATAAAGCTGTGATTTTTCTGTTCTTTCTAACATTAACAAGCAACTGCTCAGTGAATCACGTTGCCACCAAGTGAGTTTGTCTCTAGCTGCTTTTATCAAATAGGTTTGTAGGATCAAATGCAGGATTTTTAATTGGGAAGAGCAAGGCTGTGGGCAGCTTGGAGAGCAGTGTCTTTTACAAAGTTAAAGGCTTGATGTGGACATACAGTGACATAGTACTGTGCCAATGCATCTAATTGACAATCTGGTCTTCTTGAATGTTCCTTTCTCCTGTCTTCTCCTCCAGTAGACAAAGAAAAGAAAAGAAAAGGACCATAGTATCATCCGTTTCTTCACGTAACAAGCCCCTCCTTTTTTAATGTCTGAGCTGAAAACTGCAGTTTAAACTTTTACTTCTTCCCTATTTCTTTTCACTAGCCACTCTCTGTTTACCTCCCTGCCCAGCAGATTGCTAGGAAAGGGACAAATTCTTCGCTGAAGTCTAGCCAGCTGATAGCTTGCACAGGGCTTTCTATCCTTCCCATATCTTTCCACCAATTTGTTTGCCACATCTTCCTTCTGCCCTCCTTCTCTCTCTGCCTCCATCCTCCCACATCAAGTTTGGTCATGGACTGGAGATTGCTCACTCTAGTTTAAATGATCCATCCTTATCCAAATGTGAAATCAGGCACCCCTGGGCTGGCTCATCCTACGAAAATTCCCATCAGCCTGGGGCAAGAGTAGGAAAAAGACAGCCTATGGGCTGCATGCAGCTCCATGGATGATTTTTGTAGTTTTGGGGGGAGAGGGCCTTCTAGGGCACTGCTACATTTTTTTAAAAATTATATTTTTATTGATATAAAATAACAAATACGAGAAAAAAATATATATCCATATGCATATATTTATTTTCCTATATTAAAATACATTAAATATTATATCTGTAGTTTCTCTGTTTTACAAGGAAAACTGTTACCTCAAATGCATTAGTATCAACAACTTTCTCCTTACATATTGGGCCCTCTCCGTATGGGAGGAATCTCTCACTCCCCCTTTTTTTTGCCTTAATATTGTTTTTGTATTAACTAACTCTTCGAAATTATATTCTAAGCTTTTCTTAATGCCTTATAAGTTATCCCATGTTCTTTTTCTTCTTTCAACTTTCCTTTTGTTAGAGTTATTGTTGCTAATTTTCTGTTTCTCTTTTCTTTCCAGTAAGATTTATATTTAGACTTTCTGCTTTTTCAGTGAATACACTCTTGCTTCAATTGATAGAACAGATCAGAAAAAAATAAACGACAAGACTGGTTTTTAATTTGTGTCAAATAACCCTATTATAACTAGTTTGCTATAATTGCATTATTACTAGCTTATAGCCATACCATATTTTTTTCCTTAGAAATTCCTTACTGGTTCCCATTCTATATGATTTTCTCACTGTATTTTTCCCTTTACCCAAAATGTCAGATAAATGTCTTTCCCCTCTATCAGCTTTGTTAACCAATCATCAATCTCCCTATTGTTGCTTTTCCAGACTGATGTATACAGAATTCTGGCTGTTGTGGTCATATACAGTATGACTCTCCAGTATTATTCTTTTTTCTTTTTTTCTTTTTGTAAATTGATCATCAAATCCATGTAGTATATTTAAAAGGAAAAGTTCAGGCATCATTGGGAAGGTTTGTCGTAAAATCTCTGACATGGTTCTATGGATATTGTTCCAGTATGTTTTTGCCTTTGGGCACAATCGCTACAAATGAAAAAAATGTACCCATTGATCAAAATTTTAAGAGAAAGTGAACCAGAACTTGACTTCCATATCACTCAATACTGTGAAGAACACCTCTCCTGGGTCTAAATTGGCCCAGACCCCCCTCCTAAATATGCCCAAGCTGTCCTGCTCTCGAAATGATTTGTGTATTGGAGAAGTTGTAGCCTTTGAGGTCTCTTTGGAACCAATGCAGCCCCATAACTCCTGGTAGGTGCCCACCCAGGCCAACAGCCTCCCCTTCTCTGCCATGCAGTGATTTCCTTCTCTCTGACCACTTCTTTGATCTGCTTTCTTTTCTGCACCCCCTCTCTTTCTTATTTGAATCACTTCAATATATTTGATGCTGTGAGAATGAGAAAGGGGGGGGCTGGAGGCAGGAATGACTTCAAATGCCCAGACACAGAGCGTGGCAGCTGAAACAATGGCAGCTAGGCTAGGAAAGGCTGTTCTTGGATAAAATATTCTCATCAAGAGCAAAGGCAGGATGTGACATTCTATAGTTATGGTAAATTTTACTATAGGGCTTAATTGCTGATCAGGTAGATTCAAAGTGCCTCCTATTTATCTTTATCACCAAAGATAAAGGGAATGGTTATGTAAATTAGGCAACTGGTTTTATTGCCAAGCAAGTTACTGGGACAGCCTTTGGGGATTATTTTTAAGGAACATAAATTGGAATCTCTCTTTCTTTTTCTCCATATGTGAACATATTTATTTATTTATTCCCCATTTCTCCTTGCACAGGATTAAAAGGTGGCACTGTGAAACCGAAACAAACAAAGTGAATGGAGTGAGTGTGAAAATGAGATTTTGTTTTTGTTGTTGCTTTTATTTTGTTTTACAAGTTCTACAAAGTAAAGGTCAGTTCACTGAACAAAGGCAGAAAACTGAAGTCTGCCAGCAACAATAAACAAAGAGGTCCTTTACTGGTATCCCTACTCTTTGCCTTCTGGTTCACGCAGATTATTTCCCTCAAGCAGGAGAGATGGTACAACAGGAGTTCTGGATGACTTGACTTTTATGAAATGCAGTGCACTTGAATAATCTCATAAAGGTGCAAATACATAACTCTTGACTAATATCAATTCTAACGAGATTCATTTTTTAAACATTTTCCTGGCAAGCTGGTGCACCAAGGGAACCCCCCCCCACCTTTGGTAGGTAAGGAAATCCCAAACCAGTTTATACCTGGTCCATGATAATTTCATATGTATTCCATCATCAAATTCAAATTATTCAATCACTGAGTTGAAACAAACCCATGAATATTTCTATTTATATCTGGATGCAATTTTCTCTAATGTATGCACAGTTTCTCTGACATGTATTCTGTGTACAGCTCTTACATTCCTTATTATTAAGATCAGGAACTTTTACAACACTGGAGGATTATACAGCAAGTTTAATCAGTTAATTAAATATCATATTTGCTATATACCTATGTTTAATGTCATTAAGGAGAGCACTGAAGATTAAGACACAAAAATAACTTCATACCATTTGATGTAGTATTTTTATAGTTTTTGCTACACTGAAAACAGAATTCTTTGTGGAAGTTTGTGCACATTTCTAGAAATACTATTTAAATCTGTGTACTGCATTCATGGAAAAAATATCATGAATATTCTATCTGTACATTTTCATTTCATAATGGTGAAAAGGTCATTACATTTAAAATAATAATGGAATAACTTTTTATATGCTAGAGTCCTATAACAGGTCTCCCTTAGAAGAATAGCAAAAGACTATGATGCAATCCTGCCACGTATTGGTATTGCTGAGAGGCTTGTTGAACTGTGACAAGTTCACAAGGAAGTAGATTGTAACCCATGAAGGTTCATGCTGTAATAAATCTCTTAATCTTAAAGATGCCACATGATTCTTCGTTGAAGTAGACAATGCTATTGAAAAGGGTCATCAGCTAAGTGACCCACATGGCTGGTATTAGAGATATTTTTTGTTTTTTTCTTTGCTCTGTTGAAATGAACTTGGGAGAGCAACAATAAGGAAGGATCTTGCCTCTGATAGTTAAAATTACCTGCTGCAAATATAATCAGAGCAGAGTTTATTGTAGATTTATAAAATTATCAAAAGAATCGACAGTATTTCATTCAATGCATAACCACCTCTTTTCAACATATTATTACTTCTCTTTGAAGTTTCATATGAAGATTATGCATGTGTATTCTGTTTTGGGTTAATTGATTTATACAGGTGCTGCATTATTATAGAAATGTGATTTGCCCTCACTGGGTATGTTTGCCATTCCTTCATTCGTTCCATCTTTATTATAGCCTTCCTCCTGCAAAATAGGGTGTTTGCGTGCTGTTCTCTGTTTTCAGTTTCATGTAATCCTGTTGAGGACTGTAGCTGGCCCTCAAATATGGGCCTCTTTGGCCCCAATCCCCTGCTCTTATTACTATGCTATGATGCTCCTTATTCCTCTCGTACATGATTTTTTTTTTTTTTTGGTATATCTGACAGTGTTCCATTTGACAATACTATTAACTAGAGATCTTTTCACATATATTTGGGGCCTATGCCACTCTCCCAGCATCACAGCCTACCACTGTTAATGATTATTATAGTGCTTTGCCATACTATCAACTACATCTTCCTGATGACTGTGCAGCTGGAATTGTGGGACTGGGACTCCTTGAGAAAGAGTGTTTTCTAGGGAACCAGAGATTCACCACTTCTTAAAGTGCAACTGCTAGTTTAACTGCACAAGGGTGCTTTTCGTTTCACAGAAACCATGGATCAGCAAATTCAGAAAGCTGGTTCTCTTGTTCAAACAAGATTATCTTCAAGTGTAATATACAATGTTATTTCAATACCACTGTTATAGTAATGGCATTCCAGTCTGGGGTTGTATTCTTTCCACACAGTCTTCAGGTCTTAGAATCATAGAATCATAGAATCATAGAGTTGGAAGAGACCCCAGGGCCTATCGAGTCCAATCCCCTGCTATGCAGGAACACACACCAAAGCATTCCCAACAGATGACCATCTAGCCTCTGCTTAAAAACCTCCAAGAAGGAGACTCTACCACACTCTGAGGCAGCATATTCCACTGCCAGACAGCTGTGACTGTCAGGAAGTTCTTCCTGAGGTCCAAGTGGAATCTCTTTCCTGCAACTTGAATCCATTGCTCCCTGCCCTAGTCTCTGGAACAGCAGAGAACAAGCCCGCTCCCTCCTCAACATGACATCCCTTCAAATATTTAAACATGGCTATCATGTCCCCTCTTAAACTTCTCTTCTGCAGACTAAACATACCCAGCTCCCTAAGACATTCTTTTAGTGATTATGGCATTGCTTTCTAAGTAATTACAAACTGACTATTTAATGATCTGCTCTAGGATCTTTCCTGGTATTGATGTCAGGCTTACTGGGTGATAATTATTTGGGTCCTCTTTTTCCCCTCCTTGAAGAGGGGGATGACATTTACCCTCCTCCAGTCTGCTGGGACTTCTCCTGTTCTCCAAGAATTCTGAAAGATTATTGCAAGAGGTTCAGAAATGACTTCTGCCAGTTCTTTTGATATCCTTGGGTGCAATTCATCTGGCCCTGGAGACTAGAATTCATCTAGTTTAGCCAGATATTCCTGTACTACTTCTCTATTTATTCTGTGCTGCATTTTCCTCGCTTCTTCAACTGCTCCGCATGCCCCAGGTTGGGTACTTCTATCCTTTTGGGAGAAAACTGAGGCAAAGAAGGTCTTGAGTAGTTCTGCCTTCTCTCTTCCCCGCTTTAGTAATTGGCCATCTTCTCCATGTAGCAACCCTACCATTTCCTTGTTTTTCCTTTTGCTGTGGACATATCTAAAAAAGCCCTTTTTATTGTTTTCAATGTCTCTGGCAATCCTGAGTTCATTCTGTGCTTTAGCTTTTCTGACTTTCTCCCTACATATCCTGTCTATTTGCTTGAATTCCTGTTTGGTGGTTTCCCCCTTCTTCCATTTCCTGTACATGTTTCACTTAACACTTAGCTCTGCTTAGAGTTCTTTAGTCAACCATTCCGGTTTCTTTAGACAGATGCCATTTTTCCTCCTTATTGGCACAGTTTTCTATTGTGCCTTCAGTATCTCACTTTTAAGAAAGTACCATCCGTCATGAACTCCTTTCTCTTTTAATATTCTTGACCAAGGGATTTCAGCAAGTAACTCCTTAAGTTTTAAGGTCTTAATAAAGTATATCCTTATCCAGGATCACTACTTGGTCCTCTTGTGAGTGACATCAAAGAGCAGAGGTCCTTTTCACATAGGGTTGCCAGAGTGAAAACTGGAGTGGGCTCCTGTACCTTTAAGGGTTGAGTAGAAGAGAAAAATTCAGAAGATGTTGCTTGTTACTAGGCTGTATAAGAAACAACATCTGCAAACATTCCCTCTTCTACACAATCATTAAAACTACAGGAGCCCTCTCAGTACGGCCATTGTACTGTCACATTGCACATTCATAGCAGTTTGGTGCTATTTTAGCTGTCATAGATGCATTTTTGCAGTTGTCCTAGGAGTTGTAGTTTGATGAAGCAGTGAATGTTAAAGGTGCCACTAAACTGCAAATTCCAGGATTCCATAGTATGGAGCCATGGTAGCAGTATCAAGGTGGTATAACTGCTGTGTGATAGAGAACATACTTTGGAGACTAAAGCAGTACTACTAAAGATGAGGTTGGTGGACTGATGCCAGTTCACAAGCCATTGGTTGGCAGTCCACAGTCAGTTTCCAGACAGAAAGAAACAGTTGTAGCCACTGAGCACAAATACAGTGCTAGTTCCTGGCACATTGGAGGGGGGAAAAACATGCTGGTTCCCCATATCAGACAGCTTCAGAAGCACAAGACTAAAGAAATATGTTGTCTGGTTTCCATTTTGCCAACCAAAATGTTGGCAGTAGACCTTTATTCCATCCATATGTGAGCAGTTCAAGGTAAGTAACATCATTTGAAAGCCATAATGGTGGCATAAATTTCAAAGCAGTGTAAACTGGAATAGAATCAGGCCCCTTCTTATTCAGTAAAACATGATGTACCTGTATATGCAGTACTGAGCCATAAAATTTACAGCTTTGTTATCTGTGAGCTGAAGTGAAAACAAACACTCATACAGGTGGAGCGTGCCATCTGTTTACATATAAACAAGTGGCCTAATCCAGCCTTCAGGCAATCACCATAAAGGAAGGATGGGAGAGGCAGTCAGTTGTAGAAACTAATCACCTCAGGTAAAAGCTAATTTGTCCAGGCCATCTGCAGGAATGAGGAGGTCTAAGAAGAATCAGCTAAGCCACATAATATTGAAGAAGCTATGGGTTTCCTTGGCATGGATATACAGATGGCTAAACAGTGAAAGCATACAATTTGGCCCTTCCCCAGTTACGGGTTGAACAGATCTCTGTGTTTTGGTAACATCGCAAGGAATTAACATGTCTTGAGGATGAAATAGCAAAATTTGCACCTGGTGCTTTTCTCTTGAGAATGCCACGGGTTTATTTCTAGCTGCCAGAAGTACAACTGCTCTAGGATTTTGTCATGTTCTACTAATGCAAGAAGAAAAGTATAACTTAATAGCTTGTGCAGAGACTACAGAGAAGACGTGTGAGTCCTCTATAAAGTCTGGAGCAGAGCTTGCTAGGAAAGCATATATAGTCTACATGTAATACTACACACTCATAAATGAAGTATTAAACATAAGTTTTTGTTTGCAAATACTTCATTTATAAGGCCTCCTAATTCCACTTATATATAATATTTCTGTTAACAGTTCAATGAAGGAAGGAATGGGAGTTCTTTGACTTTCCAGATGTTTTGGATTTTAGCGCTTGGAAGATCCAGCCAACATGACAGGCCAATGAAAGGGACTTATAACAGTTGTGGTCCAAAATATCACAAATACCTTGCTTTTAATATTTATAATAAAACTTCCTTTATAACAAAATAATAAGAAGACTTCAATAGACAGATAGATAGATAGATAGATAGATAGATAGATAGATAGATAGATAATATGACCTTACAAATTATCATTTTCATACAAAGAGACTGCTGCTGTTGCACAGATGCACATCTTCCATTTCTTATTTTTTAAATTTCTGCAACATATACCATTTCATTTAAGGTTTCGATCAAATCCGCACAAGTGTAGTAAATGCATTAAAACCATCTCTGGACACATCCTAGCCCTTTGGTATTAATGTTTGGGTAACTTATTTAGTTTTTAATAGTAAAGTATCATATTTACATAAACAAGATTTTATTTTTGTTTTACCACAGCAATATTCCAAAGACATTCTTTCCTTGCTTGCCTTTATTCTCTAATTCCCTGTATAACATTCAGGGCTGTAGCTGTAGACATGCAACAACACAGAATTCAAGGTAGAAAATGCTCCTTGGGACAAGCAACTTGTCAAAATTTTACAGAAAATCTGCACTGTATATTACACTTGCCACCACCATCACTAACGTGCCATAAGCCTCAACCTTTTACGGGAGCCGTTATTGCTGTAAACAGTCTGTTGGGTTTGGAAAAGACTTACAAATGGAACTGAGGGACAATACCATATCCAGTCTTTCCTGTCACTCCCTGAAGTCTAGGGCACAGTGTTACTGAGCTGATGAAAGACTTTCCTCTTGCTTTAATTCTCAGCTACTTGTATCTGCAACCAGATGTGATTAATGTTTTTGTGATACAGTACAGTTTTCTTGAGAGACTTGGATTGATCAGATTAGGATATTTAATCATTGCAACATTTCCACTTAGAGATAACTGCAATTGAATATACAGGATCTTCCTTCCAGGTAAGTCAATATTTGTTAATGAATTATGTTATTTCTTAAAATCTCTTCTCAGTTTTATTTCTGATGCATTTATCTTTGGTATCCGTCTCTTGTCTAGCAATTAAAGATTAAAACCAAGACAAGTAGGAAAACAAGGAAAGCAAGGTAAGAAAAGCATGTTGTGTTAATTGACTAGAATCTTTATTATGGTATACAGTTGTCCTCTGCTGGTAATGACTAAAAACATCTTCAATCAAATGTTTTTCTTGTTTTTAACTGCAGTTGACTCAACCTCAACCTATTGAAACCCTAAGGATAAGAGAGCTCCAAGTCACCCTATCCTCAACTGCTCTGTTCAGGCCTTGCGGATTCAGGGATGTGTCTTCCTTGAGTCTAGCCATCTGTAATGCACTCTTCCTCTTTTCCTACTGCCTTCTACCTTCCCGAACATTATTTTCTTTTTTAGCGAGTCAGGTCTTCTCATCTTATGGCCAAAGTATGACAGCCTCAGTTCAGTCATCTTGGCTTCTAGGGAGAGCTCAGGCTTGATTTGCTCTAGGACCCATTCATTTGTCTTCTTAGTAGTCCAGTAGTCCATGGTATCCATAGAACTATTTTCCAGCACCACAGTTCAAATGAGTTTTCTTCCTATCAGCTTTCTTCACTGGCCATTTCCGCACTGCGGAAACTGCTGCTATTCCACTTTCAATGCCCTGTGGAATTCTGGGGTCTGTAGTTTACTGAGACCAAAGAGCTCTTTGGCTGAGAATTTGAAGTGCCCTTCCCTAAACTACAAACCCCAGAATTCAATAGGAGGTTGATAGTGGAATAGCAGCACTTTAACACTGTAGTGCAGAAATGGCCACTGTCTACCTTTCACGGTGATAAACAGAAATTGGAAATATGATGGCATTGACAATCCTAATTTTATGATTAAATGATATTTCTTTGCAATTCAGGATCTTGTCTAGTTCCTTTATAGTTGCCATTCCAAGTCCTAGTCATCTTTTGATTTCTTGATTGAAGTCTCCATTCTGATTAATGACAGAGCCAAGATATGGAATATCTTGAACTATTTCAATGTCTTCATCAGTTTCTTCAAGGTCATGTAAATTATCTGAGATCTGAGGTCACGTAAATCATCTGAGGTCAGGGAGCAGGACTAGTGTTATATGTCAAGGATGTTTACACCTGTGAAGAGACCCAGGTTGAGAGCATATGGGTTAAAGTGAGGGGGAGAGAAAAAATAGGGATGTTATATTGGGAGACTATTACAGACCCACAAACCAGACTGAGGACTTGGATTAGCCTTTCCTAAAACAGATGATAGTCAGAAAAAAGAGAGATAGTAATAATGAGAGATTTCAATTATCCTGATATTTGTTGGAAGTCGAATTCTGTCAAGAGTATCAGGTCCAACAAATTCTTCACTTGCCCTGCAGACAATTTCATTGTCCAGAAGGTGGACGAGACAACAAGGGGATCAGCTATTTTGGACCTGATTCTAAGGCCATTTCCACACTACACTGTTATAGTACTGTTATTCCACTTTAAACATCCTAAGAAATCTCAGGCTTTGCAGTTTAGGGAGGGCCCTTCAGAATTCTCATCCAGAAAGCTCGTTGGCCTCAGGAAACTACAAACCCCAGAATTCCACAGGATGTTGAAAATGGAATAACAGCATTATAACAGTGTAGTGCGGAAATGGCCTAAGCAACAGTGACGACCTGATTAATGGGGTGGAAGGGGTGGAATCCTTAGGTGGGAGTGACCATGTTTTCCTGGAGTTTGCTATACAGTGGCAAGAGGAAGCCAAACATAGTCAGACTCTCATTCTAGACTTTGAGTAAACTTAGGGAAATGTTAGGTGCCATCCCGTTGTCGGGCATACTAAAAGAGAAAGGAGTTTATGATGGATGGAAGTTTCTTAAAAGTGAGATATTGGAGGCACAGTTTCAAACAATTTCATTGAAGGAGAAGAATGGAGGATGTCTAAAGAAACTAGGACGGATGTCTAAAGAACTTTCAAATGAACTAAGATTTAAAAGGGCCATGTACAAGAAACGGAAAAAGGGGGAAATCACCAAAGAGGAATTCAAACAAATAGTCAGAACATGTAAGGAAAAAGTCAGTAAAGCTAAAGTGCAGAATGAGCTCAGACTTGCAAGGCAGGTTAAAAACAATTACAAAGGGCTTTTTTGGTTATGTCTGTAGCAAAAGTTAAAACAAAGAAATGGTATTGTCACCTCCAGCACCCTAGGGAGAGCCAGCTTTTTCTGAGAAACAGGCAAATGAACAAGACGTTTCTTGGTCCAAAAGGCTGGGCCCGTAGGCCAGGTTTATTCAGTACAAAAATACAAAAATACAAAAATACAAACAGCTGCAGCTGGGTGGCGATCAAGAGATCAGATCGCAACAAAGCATGGAGGCCTGACCAGGCTTTATATGCAGGTAGCAACATACACTCCCACTTCAACATTTTCCACCAATGAGGAAGTGCCACAGTTGAGGAAGGGGCTGGGACCCCTTGTGGTATGTGACCTCCTGCTAATATGTAATGGCGGCTGGTTTTTTTCCACCCACAGTATAGTGAGGTAGTCATGTGACATGGCAGACATGGGAGGGGGCTAGAATACATGGAGGGGGCTAGGACTTCCTGTGTTTGGTTTTACTCCACTCACAGTTTCCCCCCTCACACAGGAAGTACCAGCCCCATCCCATATCCCTGGAGTAGAATTTGAGACTCTCTAGTAACATTGACCCTTCGAGGTAGATCAACAGGCTTATCATTGGGTAGTATATTACGAATGATTGGCATACATTGCGATAGACAACAGAAACTCAGAGTTAAACAAGACAAAAATACTTTTCACTCATCCAAGAGCTGACCAGGCCCAACCCTGCTTAGTTTCAGTGCAATCAATCCTAATCTACTGTCGATGTAGCCAGTGCTGAAATTACTTCCAGTGGTTAACAGGCACAGTTCAAAATCCAATACTGAAGTCTCAGGTCAGCCTCCGGAGTGACCAATGAGAACCAATGTCCCTAAAAGATCAGATATCTGGAGCATTCCTTCTAAATAGCAGCTTGAGTCTGCCGCTGGGGTCCTTCCTGTAAGGATAAAGAGCGAGCAGGGGCCACAGAACAAATAGATTTTTATAACAATGCATCTTCCATTTCAACCTCCCCCCTCAGGCTTCCCAGACAGAGTTGGCTAGGGAAATTTTGGTCCGGTGAGAACAAAGCAAATTCCAGCAAGGCGGGATAAAATTTGAAATTCAGCCAGTGAACTCTCAAAATCAGGGTGTTTTTGTTTGTTTTGTAGCAAACATTGTGCCTGAGGGCCAGACCAGGAGACATTAAGAACAGAGCAAATTTCAGGCTGGACAAAGGCGGATCTGAACTGCTGCTATCCATGTGCAGCACTTATCATGGCCTTGCTGTTTATTGGCGCAAATCCAGCATCATTGTAAAATAAAATGCATCTGATGCATCTGCAAGCCAGGTCCCAGAGCAATTGACCAAGGCTTTTTGGAATGCCCGCCTAAGGGAAGAAATCCTTGTCTTTATCGGCTGCTTCCTTGGGAACTTGCATTTTGGGGACCCCCTGCAAATGCATAAGCCAGGTGTGCCAGCAAAAGGTCAAATTATTTGATATCAAAAGAGATATCTAGTGCTCAGGTCTGAACCACAGTAACAACTTATTGGCAAACATATCAATAATGGACAAATGCACTCACAATGGACGATGTTCACTGGATGAATTCCCATTGACGTGAATGCAATGCAACAACTACAAAACAGAGGAACCCTGAAATGCTGTAATTCAAAAGCAGGCTTTTGTGAATGAAAGCAATCAGAAAGGCGAAACAGTTCCATGAAAAATGTGGGAGGGCAGTAGATCAGGACTGTAGCATAATCCCAACAAGAAAAGGATATTTCTAGTATAGAGGGCTTTTAGAAAGAGAATTATTACTATAATGTACACATAATGGATATATGAAACTAGTTATGCACTTCACATAGGTACAGCAGTAGATACATGAAATCAACAATTGATCTTCTTAGATGCAACAGCATGTAAGAGAAATCAGCAATTAATTGACAGTATTCTCTGGCATACAAGATCTTCTTTGGTCTATCTGACAGAAATTTCTATTCTATGATATGATGTCTTTTTAATAATGATATCTGTAGGCAGATAAAAACAACAAAGCACATCATCCCCCAGACACAAAGAGAGTGGGGTTGTGCTCAAGTTTACATTAGCAATATGCAAACAATTCAGAAAAATAACAAAGATCAGTTGAAAATCAATACAAGTAGGCAAACCTGTGGGTTCTGAGTTCAAATTCTACCACATTTCTATAAATCTCGTAACATCACACTAAAAATACCTAAAAAGGAAAGAGAGAGAAAGGGGGGGGAGGCAGAAAGCATAACATCCCACATCCAGTACACTCATAACAACTGAAGCGGAAATTACTAAAAGAATACCTCATATAACAACAATTACAAAGAAATACATCAGCAATCAAAAACTTGAATGAAGGCAATTGAATGATAGCATTACAAATTCAAATACACAGTCCATAGGCAAAAGTTTCTGGAACATTAAAAACATTGAAGTAAAAATACATTTAAGATGTTGTTGTTGTTTTCAGGTTTGGGGCTTAACCCTCTTCAAGTATCCAAAAGGAAAAATCTTCTGTAATAAAAGCAGGAGGAAACCTATCCAGGAGGGTTTCCACCCCCCTCTGGTATCAAAGTGTAGTCAAGATGCTTTAAGATACAAAAAGAGGGGCCATGAGTATTCACAGTTATGCAGAACCATTCTTGGTTAAAATTCCTGCAAAGAGGAGTAGTAAAGCAAGGTGCTATTACAAAGGGATGAAAAATTGGAAGCAAAAGCCATTTCCTGGTGTGTTTAGCAATTCACTAAAGTGAAATCACAATGTGAGTACTGTCATCTCTTCCATGTACGTTTCTAGCTTACTGAAATAATGTGTTTCTAAGGACAAAAATGTTTAATTACTTCCACAGGGGAACTTATAAATGCATAAGACATCAAAAAGATTCCAGCTTTTGTCATATTTAACAGGAAGACCACTGAAATTAACAGGACTTAAAATAGTCAAGATCTTGATCCAACCTATAGCATCCATCCACAAATGTCACTGTATGAAAACATTAACTGGTCACAAATTAGAATCAAAAGCAAGAAACTACATTTTGAACTAGTCTTTCCAAAAATTCCTATCTGCTGAGGCTCAATAAAGATATTGCAGTTTTCCTCTGCGTTCTAGAGAAAACAGTCCTTCCGTCACAAAAGGAGCAAGCCTCGCCTTAGTAAAGTTCACATGAGCAAGTAATTCAGTCTCACTATTGAATTTTTTTTTTTTATCTGCCTGGTTCCTCTTTGCTCCAAGGTCTTCTCGGCTCCAAGCTGCCAGTTTCTAAGATTTATGCTTAAGGCTCCATTGTATTTCAAAAGCTCAAATACTAAAATATATTTTACTTCTCACACTGGCAATTTTTATGTCAAAAGCAATTACTAAATTTTGGATGAAGTTTAAAAGAGGTTTGCCTCAAGACCCCCACCTTCTCAAACCAAGAGATTTTTTTTTTAAAAAAGTGAGCTGTTGAAGAGTCATGGTCTGGCCCCATTGTTATGCAAATGCTCAAGAGGCAAAAGAGATCTGCAGCTTAACAATTGAATGTTTCCTTGAGGACTAGAAACTTGGGAAAGAACAGATTTTGAAAAAGAACAGTTTCCTTTTCTGCAACTTCCCTATTGCAATCCTTATGGCTAACATGTTGTTCTGGCTGGCTAACATGTGGTGGATTGGCATGTTCTTCTTCTTCAGTGGCCAGTCTACTCTGGGCTTCCTGAGCTACAAATGCAAGAGCCAATTTGTGAAAATAAAGAGGGAAAAAAAGAAAAATTATATGCTTGCACAAAAATCACCCCAAAACCACTCCCAAAGAAAATCTCCAAGTTCCTGCAGAGAAATGAAAACTGGCTCATTCTCAGTCACACAATTGCTGATCTTGAACAAATTCACGCCTTCTTTGTTCTCCTTGGAGGAGACAACAGAGAGAAAAGGCTATCTTGCTGGCCTGGGATTTCTGGTTAAAGAAAACATGTTTCGTAAACAATGCAGAGATTAACAACAGATTTATGTTCTTCCTGCTGTAATTCAGTGGCAGGAAATGGAATGAAAGAGTTCCTTAAAAAAAAATGAAACAAATCAGAACATAAGGGCAGTACACACTTAATTGTCGAAATAAAATATGTCTTTTTTTAAGAAAAGGAGAGATGCAGTCGAGAGATGTTGCACAGATGAATGTTTAACACAAGTCCAGCACTTTTCTTCCATATAAAAGAGTTTTTTTTTTCATGCTGGATAACCCTTGGCAGAAGTGCTGAGCAAGGAAAACACCCCTCATTCCCTTTGGGAAAGTGCAAGAAAGAAAGAAACCCCAATTCCAATACGTAATGTAACCTGTTAATGTTTAGCAAATAGAGAAACAGGCTAAAAGAACATCACAGGAACAGATATATTCTTAACATTTCATTGAATCTGATTCAAATTTCTGGGCATTAGATGCAGGCAGAAATTCCCTGTTCAATAAACATAATATACCATATCCTTTCCTATTGATTACAAGAAGCTGGGCGCTCCCAGCACAGACACATTTCGTAAATCAATCCCAGTACCAGATTTTATCCCTGGGGAAAACCATAAAAGTCGCAAAATGTAAAAGGATCAGTTTGAAGATGAAGGCAGGAGCTCAGGCAGAGGAATCTCGAGGAATCTCAGGGCAAACAGCCAAACTGCCTGACTGCAGCCCTGGGACATGCTGCAAGAATCTGTTGCAGCCATGCCTGCCCTCACCCAGGGAATTCCTTGGACTGAGGGCACTAATTAAAAAAATAAAACTACAGGGAACACAAATGCACAGACATTTCTCACTCCAGGCACAAAATGAACGCAACACACACACACAGAGAACGCAAATTCATCAACAGACAGTTGGAGCTCCCCATTCACACGCAGCCACAGAGCAACAAGAGAATTCTCAAAACTAATTTCAAGCCCAAAGGTACCTATCTAGGGCGGTCCCTTTAAAAAGTTTTTGGGACTTTTCCAGAGGGTGAGATGTATCAGAGGCTTCTGATAATTCCAGATCTCACCCTAATCAATTTCGGAGGCTTACCAGGGGGTGAGGTGAATCAGAGGCATGTTCCAGAGGCGTCCAATTGTTCCAGACCTCACCCTACTCAGATTCCAAAGCCTTTTGGATCAGGAAGGTAGAACCTCTGTTGCCGCTGATCAGGGAGCGTACTGCGAAAATTCCCGTCACGTCTCAAAGGGACGTTGGCGCCTTGACATGAAAAATTCGATGTCCGCCCCCAAAATCAGACGGTTTTCAGAGGGGGCCTCCCCGTCTGTTCCCCTGGGCAGAGGGACTAATTTGGGTGCTCCTCACCCCTGCCCGCTTCTCACGGGCCCCACGTTGGGCGCCAAAAACTGTCACCTCCAGCACCCTAGGGAGAGCCAGCTTTTTCTGAGAAACAGGCAAATGAACAAGACGTTTCCTGGTCCAAAAGGCTGGGCCCGTAGGCCAGGTTTATTCAGTACAAAAATACAAAAATACAAAAATACAAACAGCTGCAGCTGGGTGGCGATCAAGAGATCAGATCGCAACAAAGCATGGAGGCCTGACCAGGCTTTATATGCAGGTAGCAACATACACTCCCACTTCAACATTTTCCACCAATGAGGAAGTGCCACAGTTGAGGAAGGGGCTGGGACCCCTTGTGGTATGTGACCTCCTGCTAATATGTAATGGCGGCTGGTTTTTTTTCCACCCACAGTATAGTGAGGTAGTCATGTGACATGGCAGACATGGGAGGGGGCTAGAATACATGGGAGGGGGCTAGGACTTCCTGTGTTTGGTTTTACTCCACTCACAGTATGGCCTCTGTGAGGAGAAGATGGAGAAGTGGTAACAGAGGACAGAGAAAAGGCAGAACTACTCAACATCTTCTTTGCCTCTGTCTTCTCCGGAAAGGGAAAAAAGTGCTCAACCTGGAGAAGATGGTACAGATGATGTAATAGGGGAAATGCAGCATAGAATAAAGAGCTAGTACAGGAATATCTGGCTACTCTAAATGAAGTCACCAGGGCTAGATGAACTACAACCAAGGGTATTAAAACAACTGACAGAAATAATTTCAGAACAACTGACAATAATCCTTGAGAGTTGCTGGGGAGCTGAAGTCCCAGCAGACTGGAGGAGGGCAAATGTTGTCCCTATCTTCAAAAAGGGGAAAAAAGAAGGCCCAAACAATTACCACTCAGTCAGGCTGACATCAATACCAGGAAAGATCCTAGAGCAGATCATTAAACAGACAATCTGTAAACACTTAGAAAATAATGCCATGATCACTGAAAGTCAACATGGGTTTCTCAAAAATAGGTCATGCCATACCAATCTGATTTCTCTCTCTCTCTCATTCTCTCTCTGTCTTTTTTTTTTTGGATAGAGTTACAAGCTTGGTAGATGAAGGCAATACTGTGGATGTAGTGTACCTTGATTTCAGTAAGGCTTTTGACAAGGTCCCCCATGATATTCTTGCAAACAAGGTAGCAAAATGTAGGTTAGACAAAACTACTGTTAGATGGATTTGTAATTGGTTCACCAGCCAAACAAATGGTACTCACCAATGACTCCTCTTCATCCTGGAAAGAAGTGACTAGTAGGGTGTCACAGGGTTCTGTCCTGGGCCCAATGCTATTCAATATCTTTAGCAATGACCTGGATGAAGGAACAGAGGGGATGCTCATCAACTTTGCAGATAATACCAAATTAGGAGGGGTAGATAATACCCTAGAGAAGAGGATCAGAATTCAAAATGACCTTGGCAGATTAGAGAGCTGGGTCAAAGCTAACAAAATGAATTTTAAAACAGAGAAATATAGGGTACTACACTTAGGAAGAAAGAATGTAATGCAAAGTTATAGGAGGGGTGATACTTGGCTTGCAAACAGTACCTATGGAAGACATCTAGGAGTCTTAGTGGACTACAAGCTGAACATGAGTCAGCAATGTGATGCAGCAGCTTAAAAAGCCAATGAGATTCTGGGCTGCATCGATAGAAGTGTAGTGTCAAGACCAAGGGAAGTAATTGCAGCACTCTATTCTGCTTTGGTCAGACCTCACCTGGAATACTTTGTCCAGTTCTGAGCACCACAATTCAGGAAGGATATTGACAAGCTGGAACATGTCCAGAGGAGGGTGAAGGATCTGGAAACCATGCTCTATGAGAAGTGGCTTAGAGAGTTAGGTATGTTTAGCCTTATGAAAAGAAGGTTAAGAGATGACGTGATAGCCATGTTTAAATATTTAAAGGGATGTCGTGTTGCAGATGGAGCAAGCTTGTTTTCTGCTGCTTAAGAGACTAGGACACAGAGCAATGGATTCAAACATAGGAAAAAGAGATTTCTCTTAAACATCAGGAGGAAATTCTTGATGGTAAGAGCCATTAGACAGTGGAATATGCTGTCTTGGAGTGTGGTGGAGTTATTTTTTTTAAGGTTTTTAAACAGAGGCTGGATGGCCATTTGCTGGGGGTGCCTTGAATATGTGTTTCTTCATGGCAGGACATTGGACGCAATGCCCTTTTTGGTCTCTTCCAGTTCTATGACTCCATGATTCTATTATTATTTTTTCTTAATGTTCAGCTGTAAACCTTCTTTTGTACTTTCTGCCTTTAATTTCTTCAGTTAATTGTTCCAGGTCTTTGCTGTTTTCTGCTAGTAGTGTGGTGTTATCTGCATATCTTAAATTGTTGGTGTTCCTTCCTCCAGTTTTCACACCTCTTTCCTCTGAGTCTAATCCTGCTTTACATATGATATGTTCAACATACAAGTTAAACAGGTTGATAAAATGCAGTCTTACCTGATCCCTTGCCCATTGGAAACCATTCTGTTTTTCCATATTCTGTCCTAGCAGTAGTCTCTTGTCCTGCATACAAGTTATGCATAAGGACAATCAAATCTTGTGGCACATCCTTTTCTTTGAGAGCAATCCATAGTTTTTCATGATTTACACAACTGAAGGCATTGCTATAATCTATGGCCCTTTTTGCACGACATTTCTGATGCAAAAGGGCCCCTTAAGCATCACGTAAATGTGAGGAGCGGTCCACACGATGTACTCACATTTGCATGACGCTCAAGGGCCTGACGCAGACCACGCACACATTTTTTCATTTTTGGCTTGAAGTTGAAAATGGTGCTCAGTCACACATCGTTCTGGGGCTCCCACACACACTTACCTTGTGTGTGGAGCCTCGGCAGCCGGGCCGGTCACGCTTCCTGTCCAGTGCAGCCTAGAAAGGTCCTAGGCTGCACTGCGAAAGGAAGAGGCAGGGCTCTCACACAAGTAGGAAGCTCATGCAGAGCCGAAGAAGCAGGGAAGTGAGAGCCTTCCTTCGGAGGCTGCTCGTACGAGCCCCACACCCCAGCACCACAAAAAAGTAAGGTGCGAAAAGGGTCCATGAAGCACAGGTTTTCTTTTGAGATTATTTGGTGCAACGTATGTTTGCAATATGATCCCTATGCTTCTTCCTTTCTTGAACAACTTGGACAACTGGCATTTCTCACTCCATATATAGTAGAAGTCTTTGGCCCTTTCCACAGCTTACCTTCCTCCTGGCAGTGTCTGGTGACTATGGTGGCAGCAGCTCTCCCAGGAGGGAAGTGTGATGGAGCACTCCCCTCGACATCAGCTGCCTCTGGAAACCAGGAAGTGCAATGGCCACACTGTTCCTACCACAGAACAACCGGGTACTGTCCCAGGGTGCACTGGGGAGGAACTCAGTCATTGCACTTCCAGGGCCTCCACAAGCAAGGTAAGTGCAGGCACACAGCGGGAGGGCAGTACGATTGCTGGTCATTGACAGGGAAAACCTGTCAATGATTTGCAGTGCAATTGCATCTCCTGGGGATGGGAAAAGGACGAGACTGGGATGATGTCATGCATAAGCATCATCCCAGCCCTGTCCTTCTCCTGTCCCCATGGCGGGTTGGGTGTGTCAAGGAGAAAGGGCCTTTGTTGTAGGATTTTGAGCATGACTTTGCTTGCATGGGAAATTGATGCAATGGTCCTGTGGTTACTGCAATCCCTGGTGTCCTCTTTCTTGGAGATTGGAATATATATTGTTTCCAGTCTTTGGGCCATTCTTTTGTTTTCCATATTTGTTGACAGATTTTAGTTAGAACTAGAGTATTTTCTCTCTCTGTTATTTGAAGCAGTTCTATTGATATGCTTCTGTTCCTTGTAATTTATTTTTCCCAATTGCTCTGAGCACAGCTTTCACTTCACTTTCTAAAACTGGTGGTTCATCTATACCCATCAGGACAACCATAGTCCAAGTTTACACTCACACTATAGAGGCAGAAGAAGAAGAAATTGAAAGATTCTATGCAGGAGTCCAGGAAGAAATTGATCACACTGTTAATCATAGGAGACTGGAATAGAAAAGTAGTAAACAGAGCAGCATCAAAGATTGTAGGGAAATTTGGCCTGGGATCAAGAAATGAAGCAGGAAACCAACTGACTGAATTTTGCAAAGCCAACAGTTTGTGTATTACAAACACATTCTTGAAGCAACCCCAGAAGCAACTCAGTGGTTTAGTTTGGCGCAAGCAGGGTTGGGATGAGGGTGGAGTTGTGGAGAAGGACTACAGTGCATGTGGGTGAGGCTATGGCATGTGGGAGAGGGGCAATGGAGCACATGGGTGGGGCGACAGCACATGGGGGAAGGGTGATGGTGCATGGGGAGCAGGCAAGGAGCAGCAGCATCCCCAAAAATTGCTGCCCAGGGCACACCACTCCCCGTCCCTATGCCACTGAAGCAACTGTAAACATGGACATCAAAACAGAAATCAAATAGACTGAACAATCAGCAGCAGAAGATGGAGAAGCTCTATTCGCTCTGCAAAAACAAGGCCAGGAGCAGATTGTTTTTCTATGTATCTATTTAAAGACCCTCAAATAGTTTTTATGTTCCTAATCTAGCCTGGGCCCTTTTCGCATGGGCTTTCTGTCGCGTGACAACCCCATGAGCCTCGTGGGAGTGGGAGCGTCACTCTGCACGATGCACTCCCACTTCCGCTGGGCTCATGGGGCTGAAGCGGCACGATCGCGGGTTTTTTGATTTTCGCCTCAAAGCGAAAATCACCCGCACTCGCACAACGCTCCTAGCGCCCGCGCACACTTACCTCCTGTGCGGAGCGTCGGGGAGGCGACTGGGTCGCGCTTCCTTCCCTCCGCCCCTGCGGAAGGAAGGGGCGGGGTGGGGCGCTAGCGAGACAGACGCGACAGCCTCCTGCTTCGCGCGCGCGGGAGGGGGACGGACGTGAGAGCCTCCTGCTTCGCCCGGGGGGAGGGCGGCTCGTGCGAGAAGCCTCCTCCGGTGCCGCTTCCCTGTTCGTTCCTTCGCCTGCGGAAGGAAGGAGGGGGAAGCGGCAGCCTCCCGGAGAAGGCTTCTTGCGCGAGCCGCCCTCCCCCACTCGCGCGAGAAACCTTAATGCGAAAAGGGCCCTGGAGTTGTACAACATAAATTGCAGTTTCTGGTGCAATTTGTGAGAGTTTCTGTGGAGGAGAGGGGATGGTCACTAATATGGGGTTTATTTTAATAATACTAGCAAAAAGAGGTTTCAGACTCTGTGCCTACAATATTTTGGTCAACTTACATTTTCAGCCTTGCTTGAAATATGGTTTGTCCTTAGGCCTCTTTAGAAAACCTAAAAATACAGGAGAAATCTCTCACTAGGCAAGGAAGCAAAAGTCACCCCTGGAGGAACAGTAATCTGAATATGTATTGAGTTATATCCAAAAGTCTCTATCCCAGTGATGTAGACTTGAGTCGATTAACTTGGACTCAAGTCAGATTTAAGTCACTTCAGTGACTTGCCTTGGACTGAACTTGGCAATAATTGATACACTGACTCGACTCAATTGAAGACTTGCATATTTTTAATGACTGACTTGCTGCCCTTGGTTCAGTAACATAACACATTCATCTAGAAACCTTATGACTTTGAACAATACTTCCATCTCTTTTTGCATCCTGGTCACATGACAATCTTTCTCAAGCCCAAAGCATGGGTGTATTTCTCAGAGGAGAACAGCAAACAGATTAGGCAATGAGCTTGAAGCAGGTCCCCGCTGCATATCAGAGGAGACTTCTAAAACATTTCCTTAGAGCAGAAGACAAGACTCGTCCTCAGAGTGCAGGGTGTATTTCTCAGAGGGGAACAGCAAATGTGTTTCAATGGGCTTGAGGAGGAAGGATCCTTCCTTCTAAAGCTTTTGAAACCTCAGTAGTGGGTAGTAAGAAGGATCCTATTCCCCACTTCTGAAGCTGAAGACTCTTTTATACCCTTTGGCACAAAAACCTCCAGCTTTGGGAAGGGAGAGTAAGAAGGATCCTATTCCCCACTTCCAAAGCTTCGGATGGCAAAATCACAAATGTGGAGGTCCAACTCTTCTTAAATTGTTAAAACTTACTTTATTGGACTCTGTCCAGAAATTCTGGAATATAGTTTGGGGTATAAAGTGGGTTCCCAGATTTGAAACTTACTTGACTTGAGACTTGACTTGAGATGTGAACGTAGAGACTTGAGACTTGACTTGAGACTTGAGGTAGAAGATTTAAGCACATCATTGCTCTATCCACCAGTGAATAGACACCGGTAACAGAACAGGTTCTGCCTGCTTCAGTACAGCATGCACCTACCACAGAAAATTAGAGGATGCTCCTGAGCAGATTTGAGCGGTGTTAAAGGAGGAAAAGTACTGTTATTTGAGCAGAAGTCTGCTCCCCTTATGTTTCCACAGTGTCTGCTGCATTGTAAGTATGACTCCCCCAACCCTCATATTCCAAATAAGACCGTGCATTTTATTTTAAAAATGTATTGTAGAAGGTTATGCTATTTTAGCTATTCTCATGATATTGTTACCCTTACTACTTTGATTCCCCCATCCTCTGATGCAGAACTCTAAAATCTTACTGCACATACAGTTATACATATTCAAGTCCCATTGCTTTAAATCATGAACAGAAATTGTGTGGCTGTCCAGATGTTGTTGGACTGCAACTCCCAGAAGTCCCAGCCAGCATAACTTATGCTGACAGATGACAGAAAGTGTACAATCACTGGAGGGCTGCGCCTGTTCCTCCCCCTATTTTAGATAGAGCTGTGGTGTCATTTTACATTATACATTGTTCTCATTCTCTTCAACTTTAGCATACATTATCTGCAAGATGCCTGGGATTATTTATGGACACCCATAAGTAGAATTAACAACTACAATGACACAACACAGCAGAGTTGCTAGCACTGTGTTTTCAGAACTGTAAAATGGGATGGAATGCTTGAGGATCTTTTGTACATAAATGGTACTTCAGGCTGTACAAGAAAAAGAGTGCTGTGTGATCCTTCAAAATTCTTAAGTCCAAGCACAGTAATATACAATTACTGTAGGTGCATTCTGATTGTTTCTTTTTCAGCCTCATGTAACCATTTAAACACAGAGCAGACAGTGAATCAAGTGTGTCTGTTGCAACTGAGTGATATTTACAAAGGGTTGAATGAAAAGCACTGAAAGCTACTGATTAATGTTCCTTGTTTATTAAATACAGAAATTCCACAAAGCTGCTAACTATGCATGTAGCTACTGTATGCGGACATAACACATTCTTAGTGTTATCAAGACTAAGGCTGCTGCTTAAGATCATTGACGCGGAAGTAGATTGAGTCCCAGCAGTACTATTGTTATTTTACATTTTAAAAAAAGCAAACCTGATCAGTACTGAGTAAGTTTTTGCACACATGTAAAAACATGTCATTTAGTAAAAGCTGAGATTCTCCAGGTATTGTTGCACAGCCAATCCCATCAGCCAACACAGCCAGAATTGCACTTTTGTCATGAATTTGTACTGTAGAGCAACAGTCTTTGCAGTTGTTAATGAAGCCCATGGCTTTTTGCCCTCAAAGGGCAATTTGCCATTTTTCTAAAAAAAGATTTCTGAATCCAGTTTTTCTGAATTCTTGTCTGCAGGAGTCACTCACTGCTAGTCAGAACGCACAGTTTTACTATATCGAGATCTGTTTGGACCAAACTTTCCCGAATTCCGAGCCCCAACTTAGGCTAGATAGTAGTATATGACTTCAATTGGTTAGTTCCACTGGGATAATTAATTGTTGAATGGTAAGCGAACACCCAGGCAAATTCCCTTGATTCTGTAGTCTACTGCAATTGTGCCTAACCCGTAGAGTTCAGACATACACAACCTTAAAGACTATTACAATTAGAATATGGGACTTTCAGAGATTATTTTCTATGGTTTTTTTTTAATTTACACATGTTTACTGCTTACAGTCTGTTTAACCCCTGTGCCTTTTATCATAATAAACTCTGCCATTGTTCTGTTCACTTGGGCCATCAGTCTCCATCCAGACTGACAAAGTATCAGAATGTTACTATCCCTGGTTTATATTTCATGCTAATGCACACCATATTTTGGCACCTTTTGCTGCTGCCAAAGCAATTAAATTGGTGCTTGCTTTCATTTCTTTTCATTGATCAAGGGATATCTAAATTTCATATGAAGTCTCCCCTTACTATAGGCTATCAATCTTACTCATCCTCTTCTTGTGCCATTGGTCATCCAAGGGAGCAATGTTTTATCATCCTTATGATGCTATTAGTGTTATCTCATCTCCATCTGGTTCCATCTTCTCTTTGGCTTCCCAGTGTTATGAAATTACAGTGAGCATTAGCTAAAAAAAAAAAAAAGGACCTTAATTAAAATTCACAGGTAAAAATTCATTGAGTTGTTTTAAAATGACCCTCCTTTCTCCCCACTTCACATACACAAATAATTTGCTATGCTTAGATGCCACATAGTAAGTCAAACCTTTAGCAAAGACTAGTTCACAAGGTCCTCCAACCCCAAAATATAGTTCACGTAAGTCTGTAGCTGAGTTTCAACCAATGATTGCACTTGTCTTCCCTTCTGTGTTGCTTACTGGCAATTGTTTGAAAGGTCTTTGTTTTTATTTTCTTTTATATTTGATTTTTGTATTAACTGAGACTTCCAGAAGCACCTGTCCTCTTAAGAACCCAACAGATAGATAAATCTGCATGCAGATAAGGTAAGTTAGAAAGAAACATATACATGTTGAGACTTTTTTTTAATTTTAATAATTTTATTAATTTTCCAAAAAAAGAAATAATAAATAAAAACAAATATGTACATCTTTTAGTAATACAACATATAGAAGTAATAACTTCTTACAACAATTTCACATATTTACAATATTTCTTCCTAGCTTTTTTTTGTAAGAGCTAATAAATATAATTATTCATTTTATAACATTAACCCTCGATTTGTCATCAATTACCTCTTATATATTGATCCAGCATTCTATTTATCTTGTCAATTAACTGTATTCTTACATCTTATCATTATTCTCCTAATTTAATCTAACTCTAGTTTTTAATTTACATTAGAAATATTTACTTTTATTATATTTATTTGTTTGATGTTTACTTTTTGTCATTTTTTTTCTTATTTCTTTTATGTAGATAAGATAGCTTATATTACTCTCTGGTTCAGAAAATAAGAGTTTACAGGACCCCAGTCTTTCGCAATCTTCTCGTCAGTTTGCCCTCTAAGTCTCTGTGTTAAGTTATCTGCTAACCTAATTTCGTATAAGCTTTGTGTCCATTGCTCAATGTTTGGTATTTTTTCCTTCTTCCAAAGCTTTGCGTACTCAACTCTAGCTATTGTTATCATGTGTAGTAGAATCTTTGAGTACTTCTTCTGCGTGTTTTGATCTAGTGTGTGCAGCATATTCAACAGATAGATTTCTGGTTCTTTTGAGAATTTCACTTGAAGAATTTCTTCAACCTTATTATGTATAGTATTCCAGTATCTCTTTGCCAACTTACACGTCTACCATAGGTGATAGGTTGTACCTGCCTCCTCTTGGCATTTCCAACATTTCCCGGATCCTGTTTTATAGATTTTCTGAAGCTTATAAGGGGTCATATACCATCTATTAAAGATCTTCAAGTAATTTTCTTTTAGGTTTTGGGCAGCTGTAAATTTTTGTGTGAACTTCCAACTTTGTTCCCAATGTTCCAATCTTATTGGGTGACCAATATTCTGTGCCCATTTGATCATTGCATGTTTTACCGTTTCATCTTCTCTCTTGTATATCAAAAGTCTTTTATATAATTTGGCAATTGTATGTGGCGGATTTTCTTGCATAATTTTTACTATTTCATGTTGTTCTCCCATATTGAATCCAAACAGCTTCTGGTCAATTTGAAATCTTTTTGATAATTGTCTGTAAGAAAACCAACTCAAAGTTACTTCTTCTTTTTCCAAGTCCGATCTGTCCTTTATATCTATTGTTCCGGCAGTACGTTGTTTAATTAAATCTTCGTATCTAAGCCATTTTGTTGTGTTCTTCCACCTGCCAAAGAAAGCTTCCTGTGGGGAGACCCATTTTGGGATTGAGGTAATAAATATTCTTTTATAATTTCTCCAGATTGTCAGGAGGGATCTCCTAACGTAATGGTTTGCAAAATCTTTATCCACATTTGCTTTGTTATAACAGATATATGCATGTCAACCCAATCATAAATCGGCTCCTACTAGTACAAGTAACCTTTTATTCTTCAAGTTGATCCAATCCGCAACCCATGATAGTGCAGCTGCTTCATAATATGTATGGAAATCTGGTGCTCCAGCACCACCTCTAATTGTTAAATCAGTTAGCGTTTTCCAACTGATTCTGGGTTTCTGACCTTGCCAAATAAATTGGTTTATGTCTTTTTGCCATTGGTTGAATGGCTTTCTATTAGTTATTATGGAAAGATTTTGAAATAGGTACATTAATTTTGGAAGCACTGTCATCTTAATTGTTGCTAATCTTCCCATTAATGATAATCGCAGTTTCGACCACCCTTCTAAATCCTTTTTTATTTCCCTCCATTTCTTGTCATAATTATTTTCATAGCATTCATTATTACGTTTAGAGATCCATATTCCCAAGTATTTTGTCTTTTTTACTGTATTGAAGCCTGATATCTCAGTTAACTTTTCTTCCTCTTTTTTACTTAAATTTTTGGTTAAAATTGCTGTTTTTTCTTTGTTTGCTTTGAATCCGATAAGTCCCCAAATTTGTTCATTACTTTAATAAGGTATTTTATATTACTTTTTATTTTAAAAGCTCCCAGATCACATTTTGGGAAATTTAGCTGTAAAGCCCTGGCTGGCTTTTCACTTGTTGTGGAATTAATTATTCATTAGATCATGGTTACCATACTGGTCTCTGCTAAAGACACAGACTTTATCATGGAGACACAGAGTTCCTGTTTGGTCTGTATGCAACCCAATTAATTCACAGGGAGTTGCGAGCTCAAGTTATTATTGAGAACTATTTAAACTGACGGTGTTTTGGCCAGAGCAGGAGGGAGATGTATTGTTAAAATGTGTCTGTTTTGCTCCATAGCCAAGGATATGAACAGTGATGAGATTGTTATAAAATGTCCTGAAGCTGATGCTGTTTCCCTGTGACATTTTCAGGCAGTGAGTGTTTACTCACGAATGAAGGTTATTTCTCAGGCAACCTGTCCATCTAGTGCACAAAAGCTTCCAGTCTGGGCAGTTAAAAGTGCTTGTCCTTCCAGAAATAACAAAAGGGAGAAAGAGATGAAGCAAATACCTAGATTTCAATCCAAATCCAATTAGCATTGCTCATATGCATCCCTCTCTATTTTTTTAATTGAAAAAAAACAAACAAACCCTCAATTCATTTCATTTCAAAAGCAGAAGTCATGTGTGGAGCAGAAGTCATGTGTGGAGCCATAGGGCATAACACAGGCCTGTTGCCCTCTTTCTTTTGCTATGTGGACAGCATCAACTTTACCTGGTTTAGGGGCATCATCTTCGAAATATCATGTGACTTGCCTTAGACTAATTGAGGGATGAGAATCACGTAGCCCTTCAGTTGTTGCTGGGCTAAAGTTCTGTCGGCTTTAACCAGTAGAGCTAATGGTGAGAAACACTGGAAGATGCAATCCAACAATATTTCGAGGTCTGCAGACCAACTCTGGTCTAAGAGGATTGGTCTATTCTATTCTGAATGTTTCTTCAGACAAGCAAACTTTTATCTTGTGGAAGTTATAGCTGCGTTAATAGCAATTTTCTGACAGAACACCAGAGCGAGCATTGTAGTTGTAGGGGTATGAAACAAAGGGTTGCAACCATTCTTGTGAAAATAATTACTGATTTCTTATACCAAAACCTGGCTTTGTTTCCTTTCTGTTGCTCTTTCTCAGCTGTAAGATATTGATTTGTTGATTCTTCCACTGTTTCCTGTTCCTCATAGCAAGGTGACATACTTTCTCACAAAGGAGAAATGTTATAGTTTCACACAGATGAGGAATGCTGCTTGCATTTCTCTCATGTACATGTTGACTGCAGTAAATCTGTTCTTTAAAAAAAGAGCAAATAATCCATGCGGTTTCAGTCTCCCTACTTTCTTACTGACCGAGCAATAAAAAGCTGCCAGACACCTCAGCTAGGATCAAACAAGAGTACATTAAATACCACGTGTGTAGTTCCTTATGTGCTTAAAATAAGCAAACTAAATCTTGATAGCAAACATATCGGGGGGTGGGGAGAGAACAAGATCCAGATAGGTACCATAGCTTGTGGCATGATGGCCAAATCAGGCATCCCAAGGCATGGACATAGCTGGTGCAAATGCCTCTGCGACCACCACAGAATGAGTTTAAACCTTCCCTCTTGCACTAGGATCCTGCAAAACATTTGGTCCATATACCAATTGTTGTTGGGACAGTGAGAAGAAGCTTGCCAGCAGTGCTGAACCGTGCTCCTGTATGCTTACTTTTAAGTAAAGAAGGACACTTGTAGAGCAATATGCTACTAATATACCATATTGTGTAGTTTGAGTCTAACTGGAAAGTGAAAGTAAAGAGTTTTCAGAGAAGACAGGTCCATGTTCAAGCCAGGTCAGTCTATATACCATGGATGAACTACTCTGGGCCCACAGGCTGCATGTGACCACCTTGCCCCCCACATACAACCAGTCTTGCAGTCCCACTGTGTTCCCTGATGCTGTCCAAATGACACTGCTGAATATTGTTGATGCTATTGCCAAAACACACCACTGCAACTACAATAAAACAGAGTCATTCCCAGGGTACTGGTTAAAAGAAGATATGATAAGGGAACATATTTATGTTACCTTGGGATAGGATGATCCAAACTGTTCTCTAGTTCAAACAGTCTGGATAGCTGTGGTGACAGTGATCCTGGAGCTGAAAATACTGCTGGTGAATGGTAGATTAGTGAATGATAAAAGAACAACTGCCCAAGACTTGATCCTGGATAAACATGCTGAACTGGTTTGTATCACAGAGACCCAGCTGGATGAAGCTGCTAGGATAAATCTTTCTCACATTTGCTCACCACGTTTCTCTGTGAAACAGCAGGGATGATGCGGAGGTGGAGTTGCAGTAGCAGTAGGTGGAGTTGCATGATCCCATTTCCCTGATCAGGCACCCTATACCACATCCTGCAGGGGTAGAGTACCTATATGTAAAGGTGGGTGACGAGGATAGAATAGGGATTCTGTTGGTGTACTGCTCACCTGGCACACTTTCATGCAAGACTGCTCTCTTGGGACTGGCTCAGGACTTCACGTCTCTCATGACATGGGTTTGATCCAAGTCGTATCTGGCCCCACTCATGCTGCCGGACACACTCTAGAACTTCCTTCCTATGTTGAGTGGGGTGATGGTGATCCTGGTGTGGATGAGCTTTCTATCACTGTGTTATTATGAGCAGGTTTAGATTCACTGGGACTCAGAGCTTCTGTAGGTGTGGAAGATCAATTAAGTCATCTTCATCAACCATGGTATCCTTAGGACAGGATTTAGCAAACCCAGAAGATGATGTTGTTTGACTCATTGGTGCTTGGTTTGTGGAATTCCACGATGTTCTGCTTTGCCCCCTACCCTATTTTACATATACATGAAATCACTGGCAGAGGTTGTCCAGAGTTTGAGGATTCAGTGCCATCGGTATTCATGTGATACCCAGTCCTGACATTCTTTTCCCCTACAATCCAAGGAAGCTGTTCTAATTCTAAACTGGTGCCTGTCAGCAGTAACGGATGAGACGAGGGTGAGCAAATAGAAACATAAGCCAGAAAAGACAGAGGAGCACCTGGTCTGTTGAAGGAATAAAGACTGATGCTGTGATGGATGGGGTTACACCCCTCCTGATGATTCAACTTCTCAGTTTGAGGTCACTCCTGCATTCAGTCTTGAAATGTTGTTTCTGTGGCGGTCACAGAGGCATTTGCACCAACTTATGTCCATTCCTTGGGGCGCCTGATTTGGCCACCATGACACATGCCTTAGTTACATGCCAAACGGATTATTGTACACTATATATTATGCTACTTTTGAAACGTATTTGTAAATTTTAGCTGGTCCAAAGAGGTGCAGCCAGAATGTTCACTGGGGCTAGATATAAGGGGCACACAACTCCCTTGTTGCAGCAGTTCTACTTGCTTCCAGTTTATTTCTGGACAAAATTCAAAGTGCTGATTATGACCTTTGAAGTACTATATGGCTTGAGTCAAGGCTGTTTATATGACTGTATCTCCCTATAAGAGCCTGCCTAATACCTAAGATCTTCAGGGAATACACTTCTCTCATTCTTGCCACCTTTTCAGGTACATTTGTTGGGAATATGGGAGAGGACCTTTTCTGTGGCTGCTTCCAGACTTTGGAGCTTCCTTCCAAGGTAAACGTCTTTTCTGCTTTTTTATTTTTTTGGCAGAGGAGGACAGAACTGGCATGAATAATTTTTTTTTTTAAATTACATACTTTCCCATAAAGCTTTGGTTTCTCTTATTTCTTCCTTTCATTTCATCTTTCAACTCCTTCTTCTTTCTTGTATTTCCCTCCCCCAAGAATAAATGGCTGAAAAACCAAACTGTATGTTGGGAAAGGATGAAAGTGGTAAGATAAAGCAACAGTTAACTTGATATAATGAGAGTTATTCCTCCTCCTCCAAGTAATGGTACTAGTCCTCATAATCTTTTTAATTTGCCTTAATATTCCACACAATCTTTTGCCAAACAAGAATTTACCTTAGATTATGTTTAAATGAAGTTTGGTGTTAAACTCTTTAGCAGCATCTACTTTTCTGAGTCTTCCAGAATATATAATTGGCTAGCTAACTCAACAAAAGAAAATGAATAGGCACAGTCAGGTTTCAAAAGTCTCTGTAATCATTGCTTTAAAACTCCAAATTGGAGTGTACAAGTTATGAAAGAAAATATTATGAAGAAAACAGGCTTGCCATTTAAATAAATGACAGGTCAGGTACTCTAGAATCAGACAATGAAAAGAAGGGAGATAAATGTTTGAGATTTTCTAAAGCAAAGTTTGGTTGTTTCCTCAGAATTGCTTTGAAATACTTTCAGAGCTGGACTCTTCTTTTAATTACTGGACTGAGTAATGGTGAATGGCATGCTCGACATTTCTTAATGACTATGAATACAAAAAACATTATTAAAAAGAAGTTGATTAAAGTTAAAGGAAAAACCTTCCTCTGAAACCAAAATACATGTGGGAGGGCCCTGTTCGCTTTCCCAAATTGAACATTCCAAGAGTTCCTTTTTATAATTTGCTTTCAGTCTGCTATATAACCATAGTTCTTACTTATAAAAAAACAGCAGTTGGTTAATGGTACATCACATTGTCTAGGGCTACAAATAAAGTGCTGCACTATGCAGACATTTGGAAACAGTACAGAAAGAGTACAAAACTGGATTTCCAAAAGAAAAACTTATGTAGGTCTTTTTTTCTCTGGAATAATTAATCGCAGAAAAAGGTACCTGCTGATATTAAAAGTGTGTCCTTTTTTTTTTTTTTTAAAAATCAAATAGTTTGCTCTTCCAAGTATAACATGTTCATTAACTTGGTACATGTACTGACCTTTTACAATATGTGTCTGTGCTGCTGTCACTATGGGTCAGTTCTTACCAGCAACTTGGCACATGGTGGAATACTGTTGTGTTTGCTTCTGAACTGACCCAGCTTCTAAACTGATCCACATTTACAACACTACTGCCAGACTGTCAAAAGTGTGTGGAAACAAAATGAGCAGCATTGTGAACTAAACGATGAAGCAGATGCATTATTATCTCATTCTGTGCCTCATTTCTATAGTCTTGGAAAATCTAAAAATGCAACCTGATAACCCAACACTGATACAGACTGAACAGCTCCTGTAGTTCTAAGTTGTTTAGAAAATAAAGTTGCTGTTAGGTCAATTATTATAATATGGTAGGGATGGAAAGAATATGTCAAAATTAAAAAAAAATGATGAAAAGAATGTTTTTCTAGTGTTGAGAAACTCTAATGAGAAGAATCCTGGATGGATGAGAATCTCAACAGTTCTGGATTTATTCCACACAAAATTCACACAAGATTGTTTGTGTAGAAAACAGCATCTTCTGCAAAGGAAATGGTATCTTCTGAGTGAAAAATAATATTTCAAAGTAGAAATATTAATTCCTGTGCAAAAAAAATTGTGGTAATTTGGAGTTTATTTTATATGAAATTCACACATGGTTGATGTGCAGAAAAAACAGCATTTTATATGAAAAAAAAGGTATTTTCTGCAAAAAAACACAGCATTTTCTGTGCAGGAATTAATATTTCAGCATTGAAATATTATTTTCTACTCAGAAAATGATGTTTCATACACAGAAATGTGTTTCATATGCAAAATAACCGTATGTGAATTTTGTGCAGAAAAATCCCAGATTTTGAATAGCCTCTGAAAAGTGTGTGACTTTTGAAAACTTTCTTGCATTAGGAAGAAAATTGCTGAAATTATTTGTTGCTACCTTTGAGAAGAAACTTAGTGAAGAATTATATCCCTAGATAATGGTTTTAAAGAATTGATTGGGAAAAGTCCCCATAATGTAAAGATTTCTGTTCAGCTTTTGGTCTTTTTCACTCACAACTGTATTTTGACTGATGCAGGAGTTTTGAAAAGTACACAAGAGATATTCCGATGAAAATATTACTAGGTGATCAGAGTTCAGCCACTGGGGATTGGGGAAATTTTACAGCCCCTGTATTTTCCCTAAAGGTGTGAATATGTAGGAATCATGAATACGAACCAATCACAAATGCCAGATTCTAGATTATGCATTCATAACAGCCTTAACCAATTCTACTTATTGTTTTTAATTAACTATTGTATTACTTTAATTGTTCTAGCATTTTAATATTAGTTTTAGCAATTGGCTTTATTTTGTCTCTTGTCATGTAAAGGAGATTTTTTAATAGACCTTTTGTGGTCAATTTTGAGCTAAACTGTTCCTATAGAAAATTAGGTTTTTCAAAAATCGGAACCTCTCTTTCAAACATACCAAACTGCAGTCATTTGGAAACAAAAACAAATGTTTCTACTCTTCTTGTAAACCACATTGGAGGGCTAAAGGAGAGCAGACTCATGTACATCAGAATCAAGTTAATGAGCAACTTTGAACCAGGACTGGGAATCACATTGTCCTGTAGACGCTGTTGGACTGCAACTGCCAGCATCCCTGATCATTGATTATGCTAGTGAAGGCTGCTGGGATCTGCAGTTACACAACATCTACAGGACCGCATGATCCCCACTCCTGGCTTAAACTGCTCATTGACTTGATTCTGATCTACATGAGTCTTCCCACCTCTGCTTTAAATTAACCCGAATAACCTTTCTGTGTCTGGTTCCAGTTAGAAGAGTTGTAAGTTTGTTTAGGAGGAGACGTATGTTGCCACTTTATTATCCTGTTTTTGACTGTGGTTTTTTTAAATGAATTAAGCTTAGGAAAGAGATTCAAATATGGGCTGTAATTATAAAGAAATCATCCTTGAAGAACACTTGCCCTGAAGGTAAAGAACAAGGAGTGTCCTATTTTTTGTAATTCAAATATAGATATACTGTAATTCAAAAACACTGTTAACAGATTTATTTGAGTAAATGAATAAAATTATGTCTCTTCAAAACCTTAACAGTAACCTATTTGGTATTTGCATATGTTTTGAATGAAGATTGCCAGAGCCATGCAAACTAGAGGCTGAAAAAGAATGTTCCCCTCTAGATAGACATCTTAAAACACAAGGCAAAAACTAATAAATACAGCAGTCTGAAAGTCTTGCGTCTCTTCAGAGCTGATCAAGCAAATGCATTTGCATGTTTCTTAGCATGTTTTTTTTCCTCCCCTCCATCCCCACCCCAGTCTCTGAATTTAATCACAAGACCTTCCCATCACTAACATTATTTTGATTTGTAATGCTCTATAGCTGTACAGCATTTCGTAAAGCTAATAAGTCTCTCAAAAACTTGAAGATTTCATTTCATTACACCCAACAGTGATATTTATCTGCACAAAATTTAAAAAGACTGGTTAAGTTATCTTTTTCTTTAACCAGCAAAAAGATCTATTCTATCCTTTGCATGTACATTCATGTATGCATGTGAGAAACAGTAAGCTGTGAGCAAGTGATATAGTACAGACAGTAGTGTTTTTAAACACTGTTGCAGGGTTTTGTCAAAACTGATAATAATGTTTCTCATTGTTGCCTGTATGTGTTCCTTTCCGGCATGCTGGGGATGTTTCGGATTGCTAGCATGTAACAGGAAAAGGCATGAACTAGTCCTGAACAGACATAAATGTCTTAAAGTGCAACTGTGAGACTTTACAACTTCCCCTTCCCCAATCTATTTCAGCTGCTTTGATCCTCCAGATTATTCTTATTCTGGCCAAAAGAAAAAAGAGGACAAAATGTCTCTCCTGGAAGTCTCCAGGAAGAACAATTCATCTTATTAATATGTTGCAGCCCCACCCCACGCACTTATATGTCTGCGTGCACATATGTTTCAAAATCAGAAGGGGATTCTAGCCACTTCTGGGGGGGGGTTTGCTTTTGTTTCTTGCAGTCCATACAAGTGGCAGAGGGCCCCAGTGCAGCACCTTTTCTACCATGGCATCCTAGATATAGATTCAGAAGCCTGATTGGTACCAATCACATTGTTATTCCAGTGCCAAAAATGGCTTTTTATTGAAGCCGTTGGGACCTACTTAAGTTTGCACATGTTTTTCACATGCACTATGGCTGGCATTACTTTAAATTGTTTTAGCTGGTGTTAAGGCCATTTCTGCCCTACACTGTTATAGTGCTATTATTCCACTTTCAACATCCCATGGAATTCTGGGGTTTGTAGTTTACTGAGGCTAAAGAGCTCTCTGGATGAGAATTCTACATGTCCCTCCTTAAACTGCAAACCCCAGGATTCCATAGGATGTTGAAAATGGAATAATAGCACCACAACAGTGCAGTGTGGAAATGGACTGAGTGATAAATTATTTAACATATTTTCAGTCTTTTAAATTATTGTTAGTGATCAGAATCCTGTATCAGCTACGTAATTATGTGTATAGCCATTCCTTGCATATTCGACAAGTTAGGGACAAGAGCACCCTCAAAAAGTGGAAATAATTGAAAAGCAGGATTCATTTCTTAGAAACTGTGTGCAATGCATTTGTTATACAATATTTGCCACCATGCATTGCTTTTCCTCTCAATCGACACAATACTGTCTCACAATCTTATAGACTGAACAGAAATTATGGTGTTGAGTCAATTGAGAAAAAAAGCAGTGTGTGGCCACTTTTCAATGATCCTCTCTTTCAGCCCTCTTCAATTATAGCCAGAACCCATATATTTGACATGTGGTTGAAGGAGCAGACCACACATTGAATATATGGGTTCTGGTTGTTATTGAAAAGAGTTGAAAGACCAGATTGTCAAAAAGCAGATTGTCAAAAAAGCAGGGGATGCTTGTACTTAACTAAATAACTTCTTTTGGCCTTGCCAGAGCAAGCCAGATAGAAAGATCATTCCAGCATGCTCTGATCATTGGCAGAATGGATCTGCTTCTATTGATGCAACTGATGCACAGTAAAGCAGGTTTGGGAAGAAGTTAAGATCATGGCAATAGTGTGAAAATTGTGACTAGGTAGTGATAATGAATACAAAACAGTTTCAGATGAGTAAATTTAAATTACTCTTCCCTATTCATGTCACTACTTAGGCCATTTCCACCCTACACTGTTATAGTGCTATTATTCCACTTTCAACATCCTGTGGAATTCTGGGGTTTGTAGTTTCCTGAGGCCAAAGAGCTCTCTGGATGGGAATTCAAAATGCCCCTCCCTAAACTGCAAAACCCAGGATTCCATAGGATGTTGAAAATGGAATAATAGCACTGTAACAGTGTAGAGTGGAAATGGCCTTAGTCGCAATTTTGACATTATTGCCACAATCATGGTACCTTCCCAATTGGGCATCAGTTGCATGGGAAGAAGGAGGCCCATTCTCCCAAAGATCAGAGCACAACTGAATTATGTTTTCATCAGGTTTTTTTTGAGGGGGGGAGTGGCCAGGAGAAGTTACTTTGTTCAGTATACTTAATTAGGTAGATAATGCAGGATCCCAGGCATTGTTATTTATTTTCTTAAATTGATATTATTATACAGTGCTATAAAATCTTCAGATATAGAACAGGATATATGTATTTTAATAAATAAATAAAATCACCCCTTGACCCATCACAACTGACCACCCCTACTCTAAAGATTTTGGATTTGGTTGGATTTTGCCGCATGATTAACATGGCCATCCTTGACTACTGTCCCTACTTTAAGGGACATTTCTACTGATACATTTTAAAGATATGGATGTAGTCTTGAAATCTACCGACAAACATCCACATAAATATAAAGTGGATGATGATCAAGATAAGCCTGGAGAGATTTGGGTTGGTAGATATATTTCTAGAGCTTCACTTGTTATATTTGTGTTTTTTAAAAGATCTAATATTTTTCAATACGTACAGAATCTTTCTGTATCCTGCATGCTTTTGGGGTTTGAAAGGAATGAAAACCTTCCCCTAATCATGCTGGCTCCTGGTCCTGTTTCAACACAAAGAGGGGAAATGAGTGGGAGCTTGTAAAAGTCATCAGCATCTGATTTTGAAAGAAAGAAAGAGACATACTTCACCTTACATAAATTAGACATGCCAGCTCCCAGATATTAGTCTTACTGTTAATTGCCTTGTAAAGTATGCCATGATCTTTTTAATTATCAAGCTTGAATGGAGAAAGTGGGAAACCTATTAACCTTAACATGACATATTTCATTACTATAAATATGATACTGCAATGGTCTGTTGCCACATTGGTAAATGAATCAAATTTTATTCACACAAATGTGATTTTTTTGTCATCTTTGTTGTCAATTGATTTGTAACTGTGCAATTTAGACAGTACTCTTCCATTCATTTCACAACCCCCCCTTCCACTACCTGCATGAAAGCAAACTTTACTTGGATCCTGAAATCTTATTGAACTTCAGCTTCCAGAATCCTAGGCAACTGGCCATGTTAAGTACTGCAATCATAATTTGTTGGGATGTTTCCCCTATAGACCATTCCATTTGTCTCTCGGTGTGCACTTACTCAGATAGACCTGTTGTGTACACTGGCTGACCTTAGAGATAGGAAGGGACAATTTCTATGAATGAAGTCACACATTTTCCAGCCACCAAGATCACAAACAACATAGCAATGGAAAACCCAAAAGAGACTTCTCTGTAGTTCCAGATTTGATCTGGGAAACTTTTGTGTTCTGCTCCTGAGCTACAGCATCTCCCCATAGATGCATGTCTAGAAGGCAACACTTATGTTGTCTTTACTCTTTTCCTTCTCCTAGGTCTAGGCATGGGTGAGATTTGTATTTAATTATTTCCTCCTTCCTTGAGGAACTGCTTAATGATGTCACAGAAGAAAGTGAGACTTTCTTGCCTACAGCTTGGATGCAGCATATGTTTATGTTAAATAGAGTTATGGTTAAGATTAAGTGAGGAACAGCCATGCGGCACTGTGATGTTGTTTGCTGTGAAGTGATTTAACAAATGTTTGAACAGCTGTTGCTGAAGGAGTCCTATTGATATAAGTGAAGTAATCCTTGCTGTTGTTTCCTTTGTTTAAATAGGAGTAGCATAAATCAAGTGAGAGAGAATAAAGTCAGAAACAATGTGTTTACATAGAATCATTGCCACTTCCTATAGTTTAGTATGAGTTGAAAATATCTAGTATGCCTCCAAGGAGGTCAAAATTTAGCTCAACAGCTTTGTCCAAGCTTATGAGGGTCAGTTACAATGAAGGTGTGGACAAACTGGAGAGAATTCAGAGAAACAAAATCAGAGCTGAGGAACTAAACATCATGGAGACATATGACACATGACAGCTACCTTATACCAAGTTGCAAAGCGAAACCATATTGTCAGTTATGAAAGAAAAAAGCTACAGGAGCATTGGTTGGGTTGAATGATTATCACAGTGTGGGTATGAGAATCACATGGTCTTCTATATGCTGTTGGACTACAGCTCCCAGCATTCCTCCTATTGATTATGCATGATCCACACCACAGAGATAACTATCTATTTTAACTGATTTGAATTGTCTAAATAATACCCTCCCTAATTTTATGTGTATAGCAAATAATATTCCTACAGCTTTTTGATCAACAGACATACCATTATATATGTATATATGTATATGCATGTATGTATGTATATATGCATGTGTATATGTATATATGTGTATATGTATGTATGTGTGTGCGTATACACACACACACACACACAGAGAGAAAGCATTATATTTAATCAACAATCTGTCACAAACCCTTGTGGTTGTTGTCATTTTTATAACCTTTTCTGGCTCTATGATATCCTGCTCAAAATGAGATGCATAATATTCCAGGTATGGCTACACCAAAGACTTGTATAAAAATATTATATTAGTGTTTCCTTTCCTAATGATCCTCAACATATAATTTTTTCACAATACCAACATAGGGGGTCAGTGTTTCTGATAAGCTACCCACCAAGATCTCTTTTCTGGCCAGTGATGATCTACTCAGTGTTTAGGTGAAGTTAGGACATTTTGCCCCAAAGTGCGTCAACATGCATTACATTTGCTTATATGGCATTTGCCTTTTAATGCCTATTCCTCACTTTGCAGAGGTCCTTTTGAATATTTGCTAGGCCTTATTAGTTTTAACCATTCTAAATAGAATAATAGAGTGGAGGAGCCTCCCAAGATGGCCATGGTGGTAGCATTATGGCAGGAACTCCTGTAAAAGCCTGTTTTAACTTACGTTTTTAATGCCTCCCGAAGTGCTAATTAGCCTTTTAACTGCAAGCGGGAAATTTCTGTGTTATTTCGATTTATACTTTTAGGCTTCAGCAGCTTTTAGCTATCAATTTTACCTTTAGATAAGTTTGACAGTGCAGTATCCAGAAAAATAGAGTTGGAAGGGCCTTTGAGTGCAACCCTCTGCTCAGTGTAGGATTCCCAGCTAAAGCATCCGTGGCAGGTGGCTGTCCAGCTTGTTTTTGCAGACGCCCAGAGGAGAAATACCTTCACCTTTCTAGGCAATTGGTTCTATTGCTAAACCACTCTTATGGTCAAGAAGTTCCTTGTAATATTCAATGGAAATCTAACTTTTGTGATTTCAGATCATAATATTTTTGTCCTGCTCTCTGGGGCAAGATAGAACAGGCCTGTCCTCTTCTCTCTGTGACACCCCTTGAGATATTGAAAGAGTGCAATCCTGTCACCCCTCAGTCTTCTCTTCACCAGGTTCCTTCAGCTCCTTCAACCTTTCCTCATATGTTTTGTTTTCCATACCTCTTATCATCCTTGTTGTCCTTCTCTGAACTTGCTCCAATTTGCTCCAACTTGTCTATATCCTTCTTAAAATGAGGCACCCAGAACTGAAAGCAGTACTCTAGATCAGTGGTTCTCAACCTTCCGAATGCCGCGACCCTTTAATACAGTTCCTCATGTTGTGGAAATTATTTATTTGTTATTTACAATGCCTCCCCCCGGCAAAGGCCGCCTCGCCGGCCAGGAACAGGGGGAGCAGGGAGGGAAAGAGCCGCACATCTCCCCCAGGAAAAAACTCCGAGAACCCCCCCCCGGGCTCTGCTTCTGCTTCGCTCTCATTTCCACTGGGGGGGCAGTGTGGGAAAAGTTTCCAGAGTGTCGACCCTGGCCGGGGGGGGGAAGGAATCCCAGTGCCTTTGTCTTTTGCACCGGTGCAGCTCGCCCCTCCAGAAAAGCACCGCCTTGCGGCTCCCCGGCCCTTCTGCTGCGCCCCCCTCTGTGGCACATGGGGCAGGGGCTGTGGCAAGGAGGGGGCCTGCCCCCGTGCCGCCGCCGCCGCCCCAAGCTGGCCCGTCAGACGGGAGGTTCTCCCGGTAGTGGAGAAGGGGAGCAATTTCAGTCCCTTCTGAACAGGGGGCAGGAGGACACGAGTGCATGGCTTGCGCTTGTGCACCACCACTGAGGAGGGAATGGAGCCTAAGACCATCAGAAATATGTATTTTCCTATGGTCTTAGGCAACCCCTGAGAAAGGGTCGTTCGACCCCCAAAGGGGTCGCGACCCACAGGTTGAGAACCACTGCTCTAGATGAATGAAGCCTGACCAGCACAGAATATAGTGGGACTATTACTTCTCTCAACTTGGAAACCATGCTTCTATTAATCAGGCTAGAGTAGCATTCACCTTCTTTGTTATAGCACCACATTGCTGGCTTGTGTTTAATTTATGATCAACAATAATCCCAAGAGCCTAGTATCAGTGATTTAGGATGGAGTTTTTCCAGTGAATTGTTTTCAGTTTCTATAGTTTCTTCTATAGTAAGGATTGTGGCAAATAATTCGTTCAGCTACTCTGCATTCCTCTTATTTAGTACTTTTTCAACATTGATATCCAGTGGTCTGTCTCTATCTAGTATCAATGTATTAAAGGTTAATTTTAAAAAAAAAAACTGGTTTGAACATAATTAGCATTATATTCTCAAAATCCCTCCTTTTTGCACCCCTTTTTATGTGCTTGCATTTTTTTTTGTAAGTTTGCTTCTTTTTGTTCTTGTTTGATCAGGAATGCAATCTTCTGAAGGAAAATAGTGTTGCCACTGCTCCCAGAAATCAAAGAATTGCAAAGTGTGTCATGCTGTAAAGAGGACAAGGTTGCCACATTGTACAAAATTCTTTACACCTGCTTAAAGTCATATACTCCAGGAACCATTTATGGTGAAATAGATTTTAAAACTGGTTTAAAAGCCTTTGTGTTTTGCATTTCCAGTCCCTTTAGAGAACATACCTTATATACTATGAAACATAGAAGTGGGTATCATGTGCAACTGAAAACTGAAATCTGTTTGCATAAATCTTCCCTGCAAACATTTTGTAACTCATTAGAAACAATGGTGTTCTGAATGTTTGTTTCCAATTATCTTAGAAATGAGCTCAGGTGTTTTGCTGTGGTGGTACTTTTGATATGCTGTGCTTTCTATTCCAATGCTTGTTCTTTAATATAAAATAAATGAAAGCTTGCATTTCTAGGATTAGCATCAGGGGAAAAAAATAATGCCCAGTTGAATATGGCTCTTCCTTAACAAAATAGTGGCATGAGCAGGTATACTTGAATCGATTTTTAAAAAATCACCTCTGTCTCTAATCTGACAAAGATAAATTATTGCCAGCAATGTGCAATCATTGAAAAACATATATTTAAATTTATATTACAACTGGAAGTCCCAAGAACAATGGTTAAAATAAAAGAAGATTACAAATCCATGTATCCGCTGTGTGAAGATACTGGTCAGCAAGTCGGAAAGAGAATATGCCTTATACCCTGCTCTGAACCATTTTCACTTAGATATAAGTCTCATTTACTTAGGCCATTTCCGCACCAGACTGTTATAATGCAATTATTTCACTTTCAACTGGCCCCTCCCTAAACTGCAAACCCCAGGATTCCATAGGATGTTGAAAGTGGAATAATCGCACTATAGCAGTCTAGTGTGGAAATGGCCTTACTTAGGATTGCAGTTTCATTTAAGTCTCCCAGGAGCTGAGTAGAGAGTGCACTGAAGAGTATGGAGGTTCTGGAACGTGGAGACTTGCCATACGATTGCATGATATATCATTGGGTCATTCAAGACCCGCTCCCTTCTTTGTACATTTTGTACGCTTTCCATATGTATTGGAAGACAAATTCCCAAAAGAGGAAAAAGAAAGAAAAAAACCACATACACACTGTACTAGCAGCCCATCAGCAAATCAGGCCTGCCGAGGCAAATCAGGCCTGGATATAGCTATTGCCACTTTGTTTCACTGAGAAACCTGTGTCTAGGCTGTCCTGTTTCAGACACACACAGATGGAGCCTTCCATAATAACACGCTTTTGTATATCAACATGACAAAAATAACCCTTCTGTAAGAAACTAGAGTCAGGAAGAACTGTGGCCTAGCCTTCTTCCTGACATATCAGTTTTCATTGGGGAGGGAGTTAATAGCAATGATTGCATGAAGGAGTGTCTCTTTGCTATCTGAAGTGGTACAACTCCTATGTAATGTAACTGGAGCTAGGTCTACTTCACAACAAGTGTTGTTAACTTGTTTAACAGGCTCCAAAACATATGTTTATGCCTCTTCTTAAAGTATACAGACATTGACCGCAGCTACTGAGAGGCTGGCATTTTCATATTCATAATATCATCTTCAAGCAGTGTCAGCATGATCTAGAGCAGTGGTTCTCAACCTTCCTAATGCTGCGACCCTTTAATACAGTTCCTCATGTTGTGATGACTCCCAACCATAAAATTATTTATTTATTATTTATAATGCCTCCCCCCTGGCAAAGGCCGCCACTCTGGCCAGGAACGGGGGGTGGGCAGGGAGGGAAAGAGGAGCCGCGCATCTCCCCCGGGAAAAAACTCCGAGACCCCCCCCCGGGGCTCTGCTTCTGCTTCGCTCCCATTTCCGCTGGGGGGGCAGTGTGGGAAAAGTTTCCAGAGTGTCGACCCTGGCCGGGGGGAAGGAATCCCAGCGCCTTTGTCTTTTGTGCCAGGCACAGCTCGCCTCCCCAGAAAAGTGACTCCTTGCAGCCCCCCGGCCCTTCCGCAGCACCCCCCTCTGTGGCGAGTGGGGCAGGGGCTGTGGCGAGGAGGGGGTCTGCCCCCCATGCTGCCACCGCCACCCCCAAGTTGGCCTGTCAGACAGGAGGTTCTCCCGGTAGCGGAGAAGGGGAGCAATTTCAGTCCCTTCTGAACAGGGGGCAGGAGGACGCGAGCGTGTGGCTTGTGCACCACCACTCCTACCAGGCTGCACTGTGGAAGGAAGGGGTGGGACGGTCGCACGACCAGGAAGCCAGCTGCGGGACGAAGGAGCAGCGAAGAGAGCGCCTCGTGCAAGAACCTTCTTGCGCGAACGGCACCCCCCACTTCCGCGATAAGGTAACGTGCGGAAAAGGCCCAGGAGTAGTGGAGAGCGTCTTGCTCTCTTTGGTGGGAGCGTGTGTGGCCGCACGCGTTCCCACCGAAGGGGGCAGGAGGACGCGAGCACATGGTTTGCACTTGCGCACCACCACCGAGGAGGGAATGGAGCCTAAGACCATTGGAAATACATATTTTCCAATGGTCTTAGGTGACCCCTGTGAAAGGGTCATTCGACCCCCAAAGGGGTCGCGACCCACAGGTTGAGAACCACTGATCTAGAGCAGTGTTTCTTACACTGTCTGATGTGAGGGTTTTTCTCTCCCAACGTTCCAGGGTCAAGTGCCATATTTGTGCCCCTGGACTACAACTGTGTCTTCCTTTCCTGGACACTTGCCATGGCCTGGCAGCCAATAATCACAGTCCATCACTACTCCACAGACAATCACCTTGAATAGGACTGATTTAGAGGATTAGAAGTAGGAATGAGCTATTGTTATGCTTTTGTGGCTCTGATAGTTCAAAACGTCTGCAAAATGAAATCATTTTTTTAATGAAGAAGTTGTTCATCTTGCTACCCTCTCTCCTAATGATATTGTCCAGGAGTAGCCCTAGTTAGAAAGAAGAAACATTTAATAACCGATTTCCACAAATATATGAACAAAAACACTACTTGTGCAATGAGAATGCATGCCTATCAATGTACCTGGTAAAAGATAGTTAAAATATCCTTGGGTATAGATCCTTTGCAGTTGTAATGTGCTTTCAAATCAACTCTTAACATTTTGACAGTCCTTTCACAGGCAATATTTATTCAGAGGAGGGGTTGTCATTGCCTTCCTCTAAGGCTGAGAGAGTATGACTTGCCCAGGGTCACCCAGTGGGCTTCCATGGCTGACCAGAGTCGCAGAGTCCTAGTCCACTATCCCTGCTGGATCTATACAAACCCTGCCAACTACTTATTCTCTTTGCCATGTCCAGAGCCCTTATATTAAACTTAGTACAAGTCAATCTATATTTGTTATGGAACAAGAGTGGAACAAATCTCCTCTTTGAAGACTTACCAGTTGTAACATTTCCTCTTCTTAGCTAAGCATTCTATCTCTCATGGGTTGGAGGTATATTATGTTGTATGTGGGGATAGCAGAGATGGTATTTAATACATACTAGCTTATTTACCCAGCATTGTCTGGGGTTTTTATTTTCCTCTTAAGAAATCACCAAACTGTCTTCTCCATTTCTTGTAACTTTGCTCCATATTTCCCAATGCAATCTGTATTCAGAATTATTTACATACACAGTTTGGGTTCCTGAGGGAGTACATTGTCCTCCTCCTTGCTGCTAGGCTTTGTGTCCATAACAACTGGCCTATTTCTGTACCTGTAAATTTTCCCCATATTCCCCAGTTTCCCTATATTCCCTAATACAATCTTTATTCAGAGTTGTTAACATTCAAAGGTTGGGTTCCTGAGGGAATACACTGTCCTCCGCCTTGCTGCTAGGCCTCATCTTCATAGCAACCAGCCCAGTACCTGTAACTTATCCCGATATTCCCCAATCCAATCTGTATTTGTAGTTGTTAACATACAGAGGTTGGGTTCCTGCGGGAATACAATGTCCTCCTCCTTGCTGCTAGGCATCGTCTCCACATCAATCAGCCTATGTACCAGTACCTGTAACTTTTTCCCATAGTCCCCAATCCAATCTGTGTTGTCTGGTGATATTGATGTACTGGCTTTTTCTTAAATTTCTGTTGAATTTGTGCAATGGTTTTACATTTTTCTGGAAGCATTTTTTTTTTTGAATTTCAGCTTTAAAATTCCTCACATATGGAACTCATAGAATCTACTGTGTGAGGTGAGAAGACCTTGTAACTATGGCCATTTCTGCCCTACACTGTTATAGTGCTATTATTCACTTTCAACATCCTGTGGAATTCTGGAGTTTGTAGTTTATTGAGGCCAAAGAGCTCTCTGGCTGAGAATTCTTAAATGCCCCTCCTTAAACTACAAATCCCAGGATTCCATAGGATGTTGAAAGTGAAATAATAGCACTATGACAGTGTAGTGTGGAAATGGGCTATGTTGCGTATGTCACTTTATTTTTTCTCATATATGCCTCCCAAATGCTTTCCGGCATCCTTATTGATGGTAGGCCCCATCTCCATAGCAACCGGCCTGAGGCCCAAGAGTTTTCTGGCTGAGAATTCTAAAGGCCCCTCCCTAAACTGCCAACCCCAGGATTCCATAGAATCTTCACAGCCACCCAATCATACGAGGTCTTCTCACCTCACTCAGCCAGTCGTATGAGGTCTTCGCCTGCCTGATGCAGACAAACAGACAAACTCACAAACTCACAAATAAACATTGATTTTTGTATAGTAGATCATCTGGATATGGCCTTGTTGCCAATGTCTTGGATCCAGAGTCTCTTTCCATCTGCAGAAGAATTCTGATCTAGCGGATCACTGGTGGAAATACAAAGTACATAGCATACACAAATTCTCCTGCCACAACCCCTAAACCTGTTATGGCCCCCAGAAGAGAGGCTGAGTGATCTCACATGGCTGCGTAGGGGGTTAGTACTGGGTGCCGTTAATGAAAGAGAAATTGGCAAACAATGCCTTTCTTCTTTCCCACTCAGGAAAAATTTGGATCTCTAAAAGCAGATTTAAGAGGCTCTTTTACAAAGAATGAACTGTGCTAGGGACATTGAACTGACTGCCTGGATTACTGATGAAATATATAGACAAAACTTTCTCTCTTGCCTTTCTCCATTATTTATTTAAACTAGGAATTAAAAACTGAAACAAAATACAAATTTCAATGAAGTGCTGACTGGATTAGAAGGAAACTTCTTTAGACAAAGCAACATTTTGCTTAGAATTACTATTGTGTAGTCATGTTATGCAATGTAACATATGGATATTATGAGTAGCTTTGGTCCAGTTTAATCGCTGACATAAAGGATAGGATATATGAGTAAAATGTAAATGTGTTTTTTGGTGTCCCTTCAAGTCATTTCTGACTGAGAAAGGCCCTAAGGCAAAGCTATCATGGGGTTTTCCGGCAGCTGAGAAGGTGTGACGCACCCAAGGTCACCCACTGGGTTCCCACAACCGAGCAGGGAATTGAACCCTGGTTTCCTGGGTGGTAGTCCAACACTCAAAGCCTTACAACACGTTGGCTCTTTTTGCTGTTTTAGCCAGCCACAACGGAAGAGTTCCTTCCCATACCTGGGAAGCCTTTATTTCTCGTACCACAGCTCCTCAAATTCTCAGCCAGTGGGCACGCTGATCAGGGGATTCTGGGAATTGTAGCTTTTATCCAAGAAAAAAGTAACTTCCCTAGGTTATGAGCCCCCACTTTTAGTTGTCAAGATATCTGAGAATATTGACGGACATCTTCACAGTTCGTTAGTAAAAGAATTACCTGACAGTTGGAGCAACAATGAAAGTGAAGGGTTAGAATATCAGCAGAAAAGGATTTGTCCTGGTTAGGTCTGGTTTAGTCCAGATATCTACACAGAGAAATTTACTTCCCCAAAGCCTTGTGATTAGCTCACCGGCATCTTTCCAAGTCAGTGCTGAGAGTAGGTCACGTGTACCTGTCTTACGTTGCAGATGGATAACTACTGATCATTTGGTGATTGCTTAACAATTCATTTTCACCGGCAATTAAAAGTGGGCATGCATCCAAGGCATTTCCCTTCAAGGCAGGCATGAGAATTTAAAGGTTGAGGAGTGTAAGTGTCTTACCTATGCCAAATAGGTACCCTGAACTAGCAATACTCTTCAAATTCATTTAACACTGACAAGCAACTGCTCGACATAAAAAGTTAGGGAACCATCCCATCCATTGCTGAATATAGGTTTCCTACTTCTTGAGAAGACAGAATGTTTTCCACTATGGTTATGCACCTTCAGCACTCACAGAGTTAACTGTTTAAAAAAAAAAATGAATGTGGCTAGATTTACAACTAAGGCTCTTTCTGCAACTCACCTATTTTTGGTGCTGGGGTGCGATGCTCATGTGATCAGCCTCCGGAGACAGGCTCTCGCTTCCCTGCTTCTTTGGCTCCGCACAACCTTTCTGCTTGCGCAAGAGACCCGCCTCCTCCTTTCACAGTGCAGCCTGGGACCTTCCCAGACTTCACTGAGACAGGAAGCATGACCAGCCCGGCTCCCGAGGCTCCGCACACAAGGTAAGTGCACGCGGGGACCCAGAGCAATGCACGACCGCGCAGCATTTTCGGCTTCAAGCCAAAAATGAAAAAATGCATGAGCGGTCCCTACCTGGCCCTTGAGCATCATGCAAATGTGAGTGCGTCATGTGAACCGCTCCTCACATGTGCGTGACGCTGAAGGGGTCCTTTCGCATTGAAAATGCCATGCGAAAGGGCCTAAGAGTGAGGCTGAAACTGTGCTTCATACATCGTACCTGTGGAGGGTTTTGTAAAAGATGTGAGACCAAAGTCTTCAAGCCCCTCCCCCTGCTGTAAGCTAGGAATTCAGTTTAGATTGGGTCTTCCATGTTTTCTTTTCAGCAGTGATGTATTTAAGTCTTCTACTCCAAATCTCAAGTCAAGTCTCAGGTCTCTACCTTCAAGCCTCAAGTTGAGTCTCAAGTCCTTGAAGATTCTTTCAAGTCAAGTCTCAAGTCTGGAAGCCAACTTTATACCCCAACCAAAATTCCAGAATTATTGGTAAGAATCAAATAGTCAGTTTTAATAATTTAAGCAGAGTCGGCCCTCCACATTTCCAATGTTGGCAACTGCAACTTTGGACATGGGGAATAGGATCCTTCTTACTCCCCATTACTGAAGTTTCAAAAGCTTTAGAGGGAAGCTTTAGAGGAAGGATCCTTCCTCCTCAAGTGTGTTGCCGAACACATTTGCTGTTCCCCTCTGAGAAATGAACCCTGCACTCTGGGGACAAGACTCCTCTTTTGCTCTTAGGAAACATTTTAGAAGGCTCCTCTGATATGCAGCAGAGACAGGTTGCTGAGCAGACCTCAACCCTGCCTCAAGCCCATTGCCTAACCCATTTGCTGTTCCTCTCTGAGAAATGCACCCACCCTTTGGGCTTGAGATAGATTGCAATGTGACCAGTAGGCAAAAAGAGATGGAGGCGTTGTTCAAAACTGTAAGGTTTCTAGATGAATGTGTTATGTTAGTGAATCAAGTGCAGCAAGTCAGTCACTAAAAACATACAAGTCTCGAGTCGAGCTGAGTCAGTGCCTCATTTATTGCCAAGTGGAGTCCGAGTCGAGTCACTGAAGTGACTTAAGTCCAACTTGAGTCCGAGTCTATCCACTTGAGTCGACATCATTGCTTTTCAGTGAAGAAAACAAAAACGATGTGGCTCTCAATTCAGTCTCACGACCTGAGGTACCCACTGAAGCCAGAGGAGGAGGTTGAAATGGAGTGGGATCTTGCTGTCTGGCCATGCCCCCAATACCAATATGCCTACTATTGATGCCCTCTGCAGAGGGTATAGAGAAAGCATGATATAGGGTTCTTCATACATTCAATGAATGTGAAGCTGAGGAGGGATGTCATCTATACACTGCTGTACAGACCCTGGCAATGACAATTTACAAATATGTAACAATATGTAATAATCTTTGTTTGAATAGTACAAATAGCATTCGATGAATAACTTTTAAAATATCTTTTAACATTTTCATCAGTTATTCTGTGTGGCATTCTTCTTGCTGCCACAGGGTAAAATAAGCCATACTGTCTGAGCTATAGGCAATGCATAATAGACAGACAGCTATAACAGCTTGCTTCTGCACTACAAAACACATTTCCATTAGAACACAGTTTCATTCTTTAACTAAGTGGCGACTTTATTAGAGCATTAATAACCACCTTATGCAGTGAGGCCACGATACCTTTAACATAACAACGGCTGTTAACATATTAATGACTACTTTGGGAGAGTGAAAACTGACCTTCAGGTCCCACTCCTGTCATCATCTGACAAAGCAATTGTTACTTGGGGACAGCCAGCAGTTTCTTGAGAGTTCACCTTTAATTAAATTCTCCCTGGATGGACTGACTCGTTTTTGAGGAGTGTTGTGCAGTACAGCAATACAACCCATTCCGATCATTCTACTAGAAGTGGAAACATCAAGGCAATGGTGCTTGCTAGAGAGCTCATCGCTTTTTTTGAAGGTTAAAGGGTAAGGAAGGACTTGTGGCCAAATTGCATATGAGACTAAGCATATAAGTCCGAGTTCTGCAAGTTGGTTTTAAAGCTAATGCTAAATTCAGCAGGCACAGAAAAGGGGGGGAGGTGATTGTGGCCAGGATGCAGTGTGCCAGGAATGGAAATTGATCTTTTCCTTCCTTACTGTGTTCTCATTGAAAATGATCCATCTGGAAGCTCCTATTAGCTGTTTTCCCTCTTTCACAGGCCCTTTCCACAGGAGCCTCCCATCCCTGCATGGGGACAGGAGATGTGTGGGAATACAAGGACACTTCTGCATGACATCATGGTCAGGTGGCACGATTGCAGATTAAGTCACTGATGGGTTTTCCCATCATTTACTTGGCCTGTGGAAGCACTTGGAAGTGGAATGGAAGTGCTTCCTGCCCCAGCGCAGCCTGGGAAAGTTCCCCAGCTATGCTACAGAAGGAAGAGGGATGTCCGTTCCACCTCCTTTGGCAGGGAGTCAGCTAGTGCAAAGGAGAGAACTCATATCCACACTCTCATCCCAGCAAAGCCACTGCTGGGATGACACCAGAGACAGGTAAGGTGCAGGAAGCGCCATATTTTTCAGTCTGACTTTCTGCACTGCACTGTTACAGTGCTATTATTCCATTTTCAACCTCCTATGGAATCCTGGGGTTTGCAATTTAGGAAGGGGCCTTTAGAATTCTCAGCCAGAGAGCTCTTTGGCCTCAGTAAACTACAAACCCCACAATTCCACAGGATGTTGAAAGTGGAATAATAGCACTAGAACAGTGTAGTGTGGAAAGGCTCTTACCGTTACTCCCTTTCCACACACATTTTTAAACAGGCTATGTCCCAGTGCCTTTGGCAGCAGTCAAGCAAATCAAACTTGTATCATCCCTGTTTCCAGGGCCAGCTAAAGCTTCACTCGCTTTTTGTACCTCAGGCTGCTACTGGAGGCACAAGGCCAAAATCAGTACGATGAAAGTTGACCTTTGTTCCCCTCTTGCATCTCACAGTGGCACCCTGGCCACAAGGATGCAAATGCCCCCTTTCGTATACTGAGGTGTGTGCTTCACATGAGGGACCCTGGAACTTTGAAGGCTGATGGGAGGTTCAAGACTTGTAGACATGTCATTTCGCATGCATATTTTTTTTACAAAACATTAAAAACATAAAGAATACAGTGAAGAACCACCACCACCACAACTAAAGCAGTTAGTAATATAATTAACAAAATAATAAATGAAATATTATGAAATGGATTAAAAGGTAAGAGTAATGCATCAAGTAAAATAAGACCCTGGCCCTTTTCACATGGCATTTCTCATGCAAAAGGGCCTCCGGAGCCCTTTTGTGAGGAGTGTTTCAGACGACGTCCTTGCATCGCGCGACGCTGCCGGGGCCAGCAGGCGCCGATCACGAACTATATCATTTTCAGCTGGTAAGTTGCGGAAAGAGCCCCTATGAAACTAATGCCAAGATGCCTAAAAATAAGACATTTCTGATTGATACTTCCTCAGGCAGCTGAACACAAAAATCTTGATGATGCTGATCACTGATCCTTGATCATTTCAAAGGAGGTTCAGCCCCAATTAGCCTAAGAATGTAGGTGTTGAAATCCCCATTCCAGGGGTCATACTTCTCATGCCATTTCTGTGTTGCTACCTTATGTCCCAACTGTTTTTGTATGAATATGGACTTGTAGCTTCTGAACTCCTTCTCTTTCTCATCTTTTTCAGAGTCTGAAAGTATCCTTTGACTCCCCTCAGCAGAACAAACCACATGTCATGTCACAAACTGTGTTTGAATGCTTACTCAGATTCAAAAGTTATTTCTCATTCAGCAAGAAACATAGGCCCCATAGGCTTCTTATATGATTGGATCCAGGCAATCTGAAGCCTGTATAATCTGCTCTGGTCTTAAAAACTTTGGAGGAGGCCTTTCTATTGGCCCTGCCACCTTCAGCCTAAGACTATAAATCCTTGTTTCTTTTGCTGAGAATGAGAAACCACCAAAAAAAAAATTCTTTGCCAAGAGACAGCAAGAAATTTTCTGTCATTGTTGAGAGAGTATCATATTTGCATGAACAGTTTTAGCATAATTTGCTTAAGCTGTGTAGCTAAACTAGGTCAACTATGTGTTGTTGCACGGCCTATTAAAACAATCAGTCAGTCTTTCTGTGCTAGGTGAGTACGTGTACAATGTTTGCTCTATGCACAGAGAAAGAATGGGAAAATGTGTGCAAACTGTTGATTCTTCAACCAAAAAATATATGCATTTTCTCAAAGCTTTTTTGTACTCCACTGTTATAATGCAGCTATTGCACTTTCAACATCCCATGGAATCCTGGGGTTTGCAGTTCAGGGAGGGGCCTTTAGAATTCTCAGCCAGAGAGCTCTTTGGCCTCAGTGAACTACAAACCCCAGAATTCCACAGGAGGTTGAAAGTGGAAGAATAGCACTATAATAATGTAAGATAGAAAAGCCCTTAGTCTTTATGTTCATCTAGTTCTTGCTTGTTATCTCATTTTCCATTTAGTTGGCACACTGCTTCTAAATCCAGCCACCCTAGTGTTCCTGAGAAGCTACCAGGAAGGGCATGAAGCTCGTGCTTCTAGTATCCCAGCATCCAGTATTTCTCCTAAATGTGGATATGTTACCTTCAGCAAGTAAACATTTAAAATAATTTACCTTTACCTTTTTGCATTTCACAGGACATCCAAATATTACACAATGGATTCCTCTTAATTCTGGTAGCAGAGGAGAGGTGAGATGTGAAATCTTAGAGGAAACTTTTGAGTTCTTATTGAAATGGATACCAACTTTTACTTCTGAAATGCAAAGCCCTATTCTTGATTCTTCTCCATTCATTTAAATCCTGGCTTTCATATAATTAAATTCTTTAAAGGTAAGGCATCTTTCTAATCAGTGGTTGCAAAAGCCAGCTTTGAGACGGGTGCATTGAGCAGACAGGCAACAGGCTACTGCTCACTGTAGCTGGGTGGGTTTGGTATTCACCAGGAAATTCTGTGCCCTGCCAGCGCCTTTCTTGACCCCATATCACCCACAACTTTATTCGCAAGCAGCACCTGTTCCCTGTCTTCCTGCTAGGGCTGCTTTCAGTCCACTCCCTGAGGCAGGACCACCTTCTGCCCAGTGTTTACAGCAAACACTGGCAGTATGCCTGGCTTCTGCAGCCGCTGCTCTTCCGACCCCTCCCTTGCACAGGCAGAAAGAAAAAGTCCTGCATTCCAAGTTACCTTTCTTTGGCTATAGAACAGAAATGATATTTTGTGTCCTCTTGGAAGCTGTGTAAAACCATAAACTAAAGAGCTGGTCTCTGAAGTTATAATGTCTGGGTTTCACAAGCCAAGAGGTTGTACTAATCGGTTATGCTGAATCATATCACAAAAACCCTTGCATTGGGTGAGTTTGGGGGATATTTTCTATCCCTGGTAAGAATTTGAGTGTATTCTGGGATATAAAAATCCCCTATAAGTAAAGAAGTGTTTGTATGTCAAGAATCAACTGTCTTACACCCAAACATTCATAGAAGAAAATGCCTAAGGTGGAATCAAAGTAAAAGTCAATTGAAATAAAATCTACACTTAATGTACTGTGAGGTATTCTCTGACTCCAGTTAATTCCAGAGTCCTCTGCCACCATGGAAGAAAATGGGCCTAGCCTGTTAACAGCTAGAGACTAGCACTTGAATTTTACCACTTCACAGTTTACTGAAAAACAACCTAGGACATTTCTTTGTCCCAAACTATTATACTGGGTGTGACAAAAAAGTATGCCAATGACAATTGTCTTGGGGAGGTTTTTCCAAAGAATGTCAGATTAGTTTTTGTACTCTGAACATATATAGATTGTTGTTGTGTGCCTTCAGGTTGCTTCCAACTTGTGGTGATCCTAAGGTGATCCTATCATGGGGGTTTTCTGGGGCTGAGAGTTTGTGACATGCTGAGGGTCACCCAATGGGTTTCCACGGCCAAGTGGGGAATTGAACCCCAGTCTCCAGGTTCACAGTCCAATGTTCAAAGTACTACACCATGCTGGGTCTCAGATATAAACATATATAGATATAAAAATTCTGCTTGGTCAGATTTTTACAGGAAAAAGAAAAGAAAAGAAAAACCCCAGTTGGTGCCAATGCAATACAGTTTACTCTCTCTGGACTCTCTCAGACTGTGGCATCTTCTTCATATCCTCGGTTCTGTCCTCTGTGTTGTGGCATCAACATAACATTTAGCATCTGTCTCCCATGTATTTCTGCCCTATTCTTGATTTATGATTATCTAAATTCATATGTGCTGACTGACAAAACCCTAAACTAATGCTCTATTTAATGAATCTATTCTGCTGTGATGTTGGTGCTGTTCCTTGCCAGTTTGGAGGACAATTCTATGCAGTGTTAGGAATTCAGAGCACATGGAAAGCCATGTGTGATGAGAAGCAATAAAAGGACTCGGTTTGAAAATGTTCTCAAACTGAAAGGCATTTGAGAACTACCAGTAACCTTTAAAAATTTATTTTGAATACATGGCAACTTTTTTCAGTATTGGTATTATTATACATTTAGAGATTCCAGATATTTTCACGTTTCCCTTGCCTCAGACAAATGAGTTATCTAAGCCAGCTGACTCTACAGGCCTCTTCATGCTCCTTTGAGAACACATATATTCCTTGCATAGGAGATTTAATCATCATACTCTAGGATAGAACATCTTGTTCCTTCATGTCAAGTTCTGCTGCACAATTCGCAGAGATCTGAACAATGTATGCATTCAATGACATTATTTATGATAGTGCAGGTGCAAATATCCCTCCCTTACAAACAACTGCAGTTATCCCTACATAGGTATCTTTTTGGGCTATGTAGGGGAACGTATCTGATATCTCCTTGTACAAAAGTGGTCAGGGTGCTTGTGGGCCCTTTTGGCCACTGTGGCAGTGAACTCAGGCATGTTCCTGCTGCCCTTCTGCAGCAAGAAAAAGCAGTTCTACGCTGTGGATGGAGGTTGATTCTTCTTCCCTGGGCTCAGTGAGGCAGCTGGAATGTACCCCTTGCAGATGATTGGCAGCCAAAGGTTCAGAGCTGCACTTATAAGCCCAAGTGGTTGTTGTGCATCTGGGGAGCAAGTGGGAAAGAGGAAGGAAACTTCCCCACCACCATCCCCAGTGAAGGTGTAAGTACACTGGAGGAGATTTTATGTCATCCAACACTACAAGATGAAAACTAGGACCACCACCCTCCTTCCTCTCCAGTCACAGCGAAAAATCCTGAAGCAGCTGCCAGCGCTTTGCTACTTCTGTCATAGGTCTGTGTCTGTCACCATTGCTGCTGCTATTAAGGTTGCTAGTTCAGCACCCTCCCAGACTATGAAGTTTTGGGGCAAAAATCTGAGACATAGGAAATGCCCCCAGTGTTATTATTAAGCTCTATGTATTTAGTGCCAATCACAGTTGCTCACAGCTTGTCATTGACACACCCATACATTTTCCTGTTTGGAGAGAAATTTTTAGCCAAAGGGATTATTCCAACTTCATGGTGAAATGAAGGGACTATTCCTTCTCACTTACTAAAGTAGATGGGAGAAAGAACATTTACAAAGCAGAGACCTGGCCCTACAATGTCTGGGAGGGAAGGGGGAAGTAAATACATGAACCTCCTAGAGAGTCTTTGTACCTTGAAGCAAGAAATCAATGAAGCCTTGCAAATTGGAGGAAGCTGCTGCTCTACTAGCTGAACTGGTAATGTGCACAAAGCCCTGTCCTCTTGTCTGGAGCGGAGCTCCCCAAAAAACAATGAGTTTGCACCCTTGCTTCTTGTCTGGAGATGACCCACAAAAACTGGAGACTCATGGCCAGGTGCTGAGATCTGGAAACCCTAGCTACCATCTCCTCATTCCCCCTCTGTTAGTGATGCTACTGCAACTGCCGCCACCACAACCCCTCTGTGCTCACAGCTAGTCTCATGCAAGTGGAGCAGCCATGGAAGTAGAACTGAGCTGGGGGGGGGTCAGGGTGGTGGCAGCAGTGGTGGCAGCCCTCCTGGTATCAGGTAACTCCCGCCTCACCCTGTGCCCCAGGAAGAGAAGGAGGAGGAAGTGGTTGTGCTGCACACTGGCAACAACATGTTGCTAAGGGTTGAATTGCTGCCTTACTCCTCACCTTAGCTTCTGCTGCTTCCTTCACCCATCAAAATTGCCAGGGGCTGAGACACTACCCACCTTCTCTTCTCCACTTCTGCTTTCTCCACCCAGCCTCGCGAAGCCTTCGATGAGCCATGCCAAGCAGTAGTGCCTTGGTTTTCCTGCAGGAACAGCCATCTGTGTTGGGGGATTATAGACATTTTGCCCCATAACTATGTTCCTTGTTTTTGAAAGCAAGCAAGCTAGCTAGTTTGGAATTGGATATGGAAAACTGAGATATTTTAAAACCAAGTGAAACAGTAGAGGGCAGATAAATAAATATGCAACAGTTTCGGGGTAAGATATTTGCACTCTGCCACCATACTTATTGGATCCTGGCCAATTAATTTAACATAGCATTCAGTTTCACCCTTCACTGGCACATGGAAGCCACATAAAGAAAAGGTGGGCTCCTGGCCCTTTAATAATTGTGTGGAAGGGTACTATTATGGAACAGGATGAACATGGCAAGCTGTGCCTGCTGAAGCTCCCTCACACACACAACTATTAAAGGTATATTAGCCCTGTCCTTTTCATGCAACTACTCCGTCTCAGCTGCCTAATCTTTCTTTCTGAGGTGGGAAAATCTTCACACTGCATGCTAATGTGACTTTACGGCTTATTATGTTCCTCTGTCTCCTTTTTCTTTTCCTCTTTAGGGAAGTAAACCTGTCTTGGCTTCTCCTCGCTTCAGCATTTTAAGAAGGTGTAACATTTTGATTAAGAACAAAATGCCTAGACCCCATTTCCCTTGTGTTATGGAGGTGATAAAATCTTGGATGGGGAGCTGAAAGAACATTCATTTTGCACCGTTGTCAATCCTGATAGCATTAAATTTTCAGGCCCTTAATCTCTCCCATTTATCCACTTTGGGGTTTATGACATAATGAATTAATACCAGGCCAGGTTAACATCTTCTTCAGTCTTGGGAATCTGATAAAATTTGATGACCAAAAGAACTGCAAGAGAGAACTTTTTAAAAGCTGGCTGTTCAAATGGCAAGGTTATATTTGGGGATTACAGTTGACAGTGGCTAAAGGGTGAGCTGTTGCTTGCTCTCATGAATCATCATTGCCCTTGGCTACCTTTTAACTCAGTGAAATTTGAGAGACACTAAACAGAGAAAGTATGGTAGCCATGATATGATCAGAGTAGTTACCTACAGGCTCTGCTTGGGCTTGCCCTGCTGGCCCACTAATTGAGAAGCTTCTAAGTCCACAGTGGAGATAAAAGTGGAAAAGAAAGTGATTCATTAATTAATCATTTTCAGAGTGTATCAATGTAGTTCCTGCAGCAAAAGCAACAAACATTCTGGCAGCATTTTGCTGATTTTAGATCACCAATATCCACCAATATTTCACAGATGAAAACAGAGTCACATGGAATCAAGCAACATCAGAGTGTGGTCAAGATGAGGAAAGTTATTAGTAAGAAGAACACAAAAACTTGGAAAGGCAGTTTGCTTTTGCCTGAGTCTACTGAGTCTTCATCATCTTCTCTCCACTAAGTTAATTAAATGCAAGCTACTTTTGCAGTGAACTCACTTTCCTTCAATTGAAGTGCACTAAGGACAAAGAAAGAAGAGAGAAAAAGTGGGACATTTTAAAGGTAGCTGAAAAAGTGGGACAACAGGTCTGTCTCTGCCAGATCAGGACAGTTAGATGGTATGCTTTCATAGGCCAGACAGACTGCTTGTCACTTTATTTTGAGTAGTGTTGTGTACATCAGTGTCAGCTGACCTGAGATAAATATGTAATAAATCAGCAATATGAAGAAGGATCACTGAAATGCTAATTATTTCCAGGGAAACCATGTTAACATCTTGCTTCTAGAGTTTTAAAGAGACTATTTAAGTTTATTACCTCAGTTGTTCTGTCTTTTTCTTCTAAATCTGACAGTCCTAGGACTTGAATACCTTAATTTGACCTTCCTTTCTGTGTGGAATCTATTAGGGTGGGACCTTGGAAGAACGTGGGAATAGTTGGTTTAATTATTTTCCTGCAGGGCTATGGAGTTCCTTGCATTGTATGGATTGCAACATTTTTCTCTTAGAATTAAGTCTTTCCAATTCATTGTGAAGAGACTTAATAAAGCACAATACATTAAATTATAGTAATAACTCAGCATCATTTTTTTTAAAAAAAAAAAGCCACCAAAGACAGTTTTCTGTAGAAATGCAACATTTCCAAACCCACAAGCCTTGATGCCAGTATAGGAATGATATCAGCAGTACAGGTATAACCAGTTTAACGGTCAGACATAAATGACTACAAACAATTCTTTTCATGGCTCATAGTTGGGCTGCATTTCAAGTTCTTTCTCCCCAAGAATAAATCCCATTGTTTATATCCTTTGGCAGTCAAAACAGCTTGCCTGACTGAAATACAGGACAGGATACCCAATGTTAATTTGTTTCTGGCTGCAAATTTCATAACAGCTTTCCTTCTCCTCTAAGTTTAAATAGATGCTGCTAAGATTCCTCTCAAAGATCTTGAATTGGGCTCTGTGACTTGTTGCTGGCTGGGGAATTCTGGGAATTCTAGGCCAAAAAGCCCATTTCCAAGTTCTGATTCCCCATGACATTTTTGCAAAAATGCAGATGTCACATGCAATTATCTTGCTCGTAGTTTTTACATATCTGTATTTGCTTTCAAAAGACAAATTGGAAAAATGATCCAACATTTAGAAAATAATTTCATGCCAGAATGTGTTTTTATGCCAAGAAACTTCTCTTTCTAGACACTTAAGATATCCTCTGACTCTTAGGCCCTATCTGCAGTACATCATCATCCTACATTGGGGATGGGAGAAGGATGGGACCCAGATGATGCTTATGCATGATGCCGTTCCTGTCCTGTCATTCTCCCATCCCCAGGTGGTGCCATCATGGCGTAAACCATTGGCGGGTCAATGACCAGTGATCATCAGCCCTTCCACTGTCCTCCAGCACTTACCTGAGCTGCTGAGGATAAGGAACTATGGTGGTCACACTTCCTGACCCAGCACAGCCTGGGACAGCACCTGGCTGTGCTGTGGAAGAAAGAGGCATGGCCATCGTGCTTCCTCCATTCTTGCAGACAGCTGGTGTGAGGGGAGTGTCCCTGTTGTGCTCCTCTCACAGGACAAGATCTACCAGAATCCCTGTGGGATGCCACCAGGATCAGTTAGAATGTGGAAAGGGCCTTAGTTTGAGTTGATCCAAATAACATGAAAGAAGTCCTGAATCTGATACTCTGGAAAGGAGAAAGGGATTTTTTTTTTACAACTTTCAATTTTTAAAAACCTTTCTATCTCTATTATAGAGTACTTTGCACATTTCTTTCAGAATGAATAGAAGCATCCTCCTGCACTGCTCAAATTAAGTAGGTATAGCTATTCCCAACATAGAAAGGACCAAGTTGAAGAAGTCATCTTAAAATTTTTTTTTAAGATTTAAGCCCTCACTTTTAAGAATCAATGAGTTAGTGTTCTGGAACTGATGGATGAATCTGTCAGTTTTGGCATCTTCTTTGTTAAGGCTGGAATTCACTAAAGCAAGTTAGGAAAGCATAACCGCCTTAGTTATGTAGTGTTTCCTGGCCCAGCTTCCCCCATCCCCATTTATTGGGCAGTGGCTGGTTCAACAGGAGTCTGTTCCCTTATTGCTTGGGAAGCAGCTGACTGACATTTCCACTTCCTCCCATGACCAGTCTCCTGTGTGACATTCAAAAGCAGGATCCATGCTGCACTGGGGAATCACTTGTGTGAAGGTTGGGTGGGAACATCAGAACAATCCCCAGAACTCACAGCTGGGGTAATCCCCAGTAAGCGGGGATTGAGAGACTTTCATGGTCCCTACATGTCCTCTCAACTTGGGAATATGTAGGGATCATCAATATGAGCTAGTCACAAATGTAATGAATGTGCAACTAATCAATACGAACTAGGCCATTTCCGCAGTACACTGTTGTAATGCTCTCATTCCACTTTCAACATCCTATGGAATCCTGGGGTTTGCAGTTTAGGGAGAGGCATTTAGGATTCTCAGCCAAATTTTCTGATAAAGTAATGCTCAGGAGCACATCCGTTAACTCTGTTCCTTAAAATTCTCATTTGGCCTTTTTTGTGATCCAAATTTCAATCTAGTTGAATAAATGTGTTGACTTCAATGACTTTTTTTCTTAGGAGAACTAATGACATAAATAAATAAAATTTGGCAAAATCAAGCAGTTGGTGGGAAAAGGTAAATTTTTAATGACTGGCTGGATGTGATCTTCGAATATCATGACAGGATCCCAGTTTGAATTTGTAATGCCAAGTCCTAACATGTTTCCTTCGGGGCGGGGGGAGCGTGGAAATAATGACAACGCCTAAAGGCATTATGAAAATTTAAAATTGTGTTACAAAAAGGATGCTATTGTGCAGAAACTGTAAGAGCATCAACTGACATCTGATTTGTTGCTTAAGCATAATGTGTTATTTACATAGAGGATGATCACAATGTTAATGCACGTGTAGTGTGCATGCTTGATTGGCCTTTACTTATGTGCCTAGGAAATTTTCAGAGCAGATTCAAAATCAGCAGCAGCTGTTGTAGGGCAGACTATCAAAGTGAAGATACATGCTCCAGTGATTGCTATGCTAAACTTGCTCAGCCCAGCAATTAGGATACTAATGAGCAAATGTACTGATAATAATGTGGTCTATCAAAACACTGGCATGGTCCTCTCATCCACAGGATTTTGAAGGCAGTTCACTATTTGTTGGGAGGAAGCTGGGAGTCTGTTTGCAGCTACATACCATAGATTGTACTTCTCGATACCAGTGCTTAATGGGCCTACAAACAATAATGTGTTGTATTTCACAACAAAGAGTTGTGGCATCTGAAAAACTACTGAGATACATACATGCTAAGAACAGTGACCCATTTCCAACCAGAAAGGGTGCTGATGGTAGCTTTTTTTCTCTCCCCCCTTTTTTTGCTATACTAACTTAATGACTATAAGAAACTACTGTGGTAGCAGACAAGAGGCCTCTAATTTGTTGATAAAATTCATACTAGAATCTTGCTATGTTTGGGTCTCTGTTTGATAAAGTACAGTAACCCTCAACTCCAGCAGCTGAATGTCCTGGCTAAGTGAAATACTTTCCCATTGAGACAGCATGTGGTATAGTGGCCATTTTTTGGCTTCAGATTTCTATTTTTTCCTCTTGAATAAGTCCAGTCTGTTCGTTCTATATAGCCACCCGAAGAACAGTGCATAGAGAACAACCACCAATCAAAGATAGAGGCAGATTGCATGGGGCTAGACAGATTGTGGTTAATTGTGATTTTTCAGAGCAAGACAACTTATCTAGAAGGAACTGTGATACACTGACTCAAAAATATCTGTCAAAAATATAGAAAGCTTCTACTACCTTGTGGATATGCCTTCATGCTAACTGTGTATATGTGTCTTCAAGTTGCCTGTCAATTTACAACTTACAGTGACCCCAAGAATTTCTTTGGGTTTTCTTAGGCAAGAAATACCCAGAGATGATTTTGCCAGTTCCTTCTTCTGAAACAGCCTACAGCACTAGGTTTCCATTAATTGATAAATCTGGTTTGGAAGCAAAGGGGCAAAGCAGGGATGCCACTTCTAAAAACAGGGATTAGATCAAAAACCAAGAAACTGAGAATAAAACTGCAGAGATTAGCAGTTAGCTTTGTGTGAGTCTGTGTGAAATAAAAATATAGTATTCTTTACATGAAAGGCATGGCTCTGAGTATTTCTTATGTGCCATCAGGATAAATCTTAAACTTCTGCAGTCTGCAGACATGGACTAAAGTAAAGCTCTTAACTATTCACATCAATATGGTTCCGTTTAAAAAAATCAAAGTTATGGTAATGGACTCAACCAGTGTGATAGCTAACTGAAACCATACTGATCTGTTTCCATGCTGGGATAAAGGGAGGTTACAGATTGAATAAACAAACAAACCCACTTAAGTTGTGCTGGAAAAATTAGTGCTAATTTCTGGCCATGTTTCATGGCTCACTGTGTGCAGTTTCGCACTGATAGCAAAAATGGGTGGGTTAATGCTGACTGGTTAGCACATATAGGCACTAGAGCAAATTACATTTTGGAAATACATGTTACATTGGTGATACATTTAGGGACAGCTGATATACTGTAGCTGACATCCTACATCTGCATGTAGCTCCATATACACAATTCCATGTCCAGTTTAGACTAGGAGAAGCAGCTGCTCTCAGCTCTGTTGAGGAGGAAGAATAAATGAGGGTGCACTCTCAAATGAGGTTGCACCCACTTTTCCCTTCCCCTGTGAAATCAGAGCAACCAGATCTTCATGGTCCCATTGGTCTCAATTTCCCAGTGGTAAGCAGTAGCAGCAGGTTCCCCTCCCAGAACTTAATAGCTGCTAGGTGGTATGAGGTTTTTGGATGGAATGCAAGGGCAAGTGAGTAGCCTTCTGTATACTGTCTTTAAAGGAACTTATATCACTTACATTGAATTTACATACATGCACTTTACTAATAGTATGCCAATCAAAACCTATTACATGTGGAGGACCCCTTCAAATTGTCTTGAGTGGCAGCTCCCCACATAGGCCAGGAATTTTTCCCCCTACCATCACAATTGTCAAAGTCACTCACACCAAACGGTCAGTTAAGTGGAAGACTTAGGACAAGAAAGCAGCCATTACATTGATCACTGTACCTCTTGATAGCCATGACTGATGCATACATGAACTCTAAAGTGGGTTTTTTTTCCATCCTCACATCAAACAGATGCTCATTGTTTTGTTCCATGGTATTAAGAATGGCTCTCTCCTCCCTTTGATGCAATTACTTATGCACATGGCTGTCTAGATAGGTTCAAGGCTTGATTGAAGCCATAGCCATAGAGACATTTATTGCAAACTGCAATAAGTGCAGTTCTGAAGCTTTTTTGTGGAAATTTAGATGTTTAGAGGTACAGTAATTGTAATGTTGTTATGACCAAAGTCAACGCTATGGCCTGCAGACTAATATGGACACAGTTCAAACCCTGTACCTGGGGGAAAAACAAACATGTGGGCAACCACAGTAAGTTCCATGATGAGCAATATGAATATTTTGTGCCTCTGCTGCAGTTTTCTGAAGTGTACGGCTTCTTAATTGTGTTACTTGGGACAGAGGGGATGATTGGCTGCATAAAAATCCCTAGCTCCACAATCCAGCACCTACCTGGGATTTTCCTTTTGCAGCTGTGATATGGCCACACACAATCACAAACCAGTGCTTTCATAACCTCTGCAAGACTCTCACAGCAAGAAACAACCCAGTATGCTGAACTATTCTAGGCTGTTTCAAGATTGTTAAAGCTAACTTTCTCAAATGTTTTTCAAACTTAGGTTTAAAAATGAAATGACCTCTTGAGAGCAATGTGTTCTCTCTTCCCAAAACCACCCCCAACAACATCACTAGGTGAGCATGGCAGCCTAACTTGGAATTCAAGTTGTCCTTTCATGCTGTTGTTGTCATTTGTGAAGTCAGATCACAGAAGACAGAGAGTGTCACTTAAAGGCCTTTTGTCTGTCCTTAATGATAACCCTCTTCACAGAGGCATTCAGTGGAGCTGGTTGCCGGTGATGAAATGCTTTCCATTAATAATCTCCACCACAGGAACTCTGCTGCTCCACCACACACAACTTCTGCACAAACTTGTCCTTTTCTATTTCCATGTCCCCTTTTAAAAGAGAAGAACATTGAGTTAACATTGCCAATAGAGCCTAATTAGATAAAGTGGATGTTACAGTCAGTTAAGTGAGCTCATCGCAGATTTCCCAGCACTCAGTGGCCATGCAGCCTTTACTTCCAGAAGAGATAGTCAGCTTGAAATAAAGAAGCCATGAAATTAGATGATGAGTGTTTCATAAAGACTGAATTGCCATGAAGCACTGGGGAGATCATTCTGTTTGCTTTAGGCTGTGGAATATTGGAAACAAAAGCTTTTCCTTTGGGCAAAAAATATCACAGTGCATTACATTGCCCATGTTTGAAGTCAAGCATTTAATACATTGCTTCTTTATGTCAAAGATTTTTTTTAAAAAAAACCCTGCACAGTTATATCCAGACAAGCACCAGTGATTCATTTTGCTCTTTGACTAGCATTTTCTTTTTATGACTGAAGAAAACCATTTAAAGAGCCTCCTAACCATAATAAATTGCCTTTAAATATGGACTAAGCAGCAGTGTCTTCTTTTCCAGTTGGTGGTGCTCATTGCAGTATAGCTAAAAATGCCTTTAAAGTGAAGGGTTTAGCAGGGATTTGCACTTTCATGCTTGAGATGTCCACACAATGCAGCCATGCCATGTATTGTACTGTAGCTTGATTCCATGCCATCTTAAGGAGACAATTCATGGAATAAATCAAAGCACTGTTACCCTAAGAGGTAGGCAACATTGGGGTCCACCCACAATACCAGCAACTCCTTAGAATTTAGGGGACTTACAGCTCAAAGGAGGTCTGCAAGAAGGGAATGGATCTTTTCACATATGTATATCAGTAATAACCATAGAGAAGACTCCAATTAAAAGTTAAACAAAGAATTTCATTTGGAATTAAGAAGCATACAGGAAATCAGACACTCTAAGAACCATACAAGACTATTGGAAAGTGAGGTAAGAAAGGTTGTACAGAGAGAGGTTGGGTGGAAAGGTTGATTGTTACCAGTCCCGCAGAAAGGACTCACAGCAGAGTGGCTCAGACAGTGTCTGAGGGTAGCATGGAGGAACAGCAGGCTGGGGTACCACGTGCAATGTAAGATACCCAATGTACTACAAAGACTCCGAGGTCAAAGCCAGTGTTTTTATGCCCAATTTCCTGCCCTGAATGGGTGCGACAACAAAGCCATAATGGCTTTCTCACAGGCTTTTTCTCAAAGGAAATCTGGAATGGGATTATTGCTTAACTCCAGAAAAAACACTGATGGGACTTGTAATGATCTCTAATGTTTGATCAGGTAGAGTGAATAGGGAATGTCTCCACACAATAGGATTGAGGGATGATTGCTCACCAATCGGAGCAGTTTGTCTTCCAATGTGTGTGGGAGTGCACAGAGCCTGGAGTGTGGAAAGGATTAGCATAAACCCATTAACATCAGGTTTCCTGCCTAATCCTTCCTAGACTTATGACCTGACCATGTCTTATGTCAGCTTGACCTGCAACACAGTTTCCAGTTAGTGTGCCCTTGATCATGTTTTCCTGCCATAAACATATCCAGTTATGAAAATGGCACATCCTCCAGGTTGCGGGGTGTAGGATATGGTAATAGCATAATCCATGGTGCCATCTCTGTCCATCTTTGCCAAGAAAGGAGAGATCTTATGGTTCATCACCCTGTGGCAATAACCACCTTAACAGAGGAGATCAGCAGCATGATTTGCACTAGGATCTGTCACCTGTGTTCTCCTAGAAAGAAGAGAGATCTCAATAAGGGCCCTGTTGGTTGGATCACCCCCCCCCCTTAAACATCTGCAAAGCGGGGCACAGTGCAATGTCTCTTCCTCTCTTACAATGACAGGCAGGATTTATGTGTTGCCTCATCCTTGATTTCTTTTAAGAATATTTCTGTCCTGTCCATGTGCCCATCTCAAAAGAGGGTTGGGAAGCCCCCCACTTTTGATGCTGAACCATTTGTATTATTTATATGTTGTATTTGTTGAGACTGCCCTTATTTTTAATAAATAGTCTCTTTTAACTTTTATAAAAATTAAAATTAAAAAAAAAGCATGCCCCATTTTGGCTCAGCGCTGGCTGGACTTGAAATACCATGCTACTGTAACAGGCTCATAAGACGATGCACGTGTTTGTTATTTGAGTGACATTAGTAAAATGCCAGTATAAAGACAGTAATGTTCTCAAATTATTTGCTAAAAGTGCCCTTTTTTAAAATTGGTTTGCAAAGGCTCCATGGTTGTAATTTACAATGTCTTCATATTTAACAAGACTTTTAAAAAATGTTAATCTTGCATTTTAAATAATTTCCTGATCCATTCCTTTAAAAATACCACTAGTCAGTAAATGGCAGATATTTTTAACATGGAAATATAGTGGTACAGCCTTTGGTCCTCCTTTCTTCACTAAGGATGTGGATTCAGCTTCAGCTGGAGGAAAAAATAGTATCAGAAAATGAACAAAGGGAAAGACAGGTGAAAGTAATTTGAACAAAAATATACCGATAAGAGATAGCACCTCACATAATAGGGGGAGTCATGAGATCTGTATTCTTTATGATTAATGATATATCTGTGAATGAATAACCCGAAAAGGACAATTCACACCTTAGCATTCTGGTTGGGTGAGATGTAAATTATTTTAATGAAATTGTAAGATCTTTGTCTGCTGTTTGTTTAGCCATGTCACATGTAGTAAAAACTTTCAGGGTGTTTTACAAGCTGTTCATTCTGTTATAAAAGCAATTTGATTGACTTGGCATTTTAAAGCCATAAGTACATAGATATGCAGGTAGCATAGCAAAGGCACATTCGGTGAAGGTTCAACTGCATTTTTTTTTCTGAATTAGGAAAACTTCAAAATATCTGAAGGTAAGAAGAACCCTGCTGGATCAGAGCAAGAGTCCATTTAGTTCAATTTCCTGGTTGCCATAGTAGCCAACCAAATCTCTCTGAGAAGTCCCAGAAGCCTGATATGAAGACAGTAAAACTTTCCCATTGCTGTTCCCCAGTGGCTGTCATTCAGAGGCATCCTGCTTCTGATTCTGGAGCTTGGACTCAACCATCATGACTGTAGTATTGATAGCCTTATCCTCCATGAATTTGTGCAAGTTGTTAAGGTCATCTAAGTAAGTGGCCTGGTATCAGTCTTCTTAGCATAGGGAATTCCATAGTTCTACTAGCTGCTGCATGAAGAAGTACTTCCTTTTTTCTCTCCTAGATCTCCCACCACTCAGCTTCATTGAATAACTGCAGGTTCCAGTATCTTGAGCAAAGAATATAAGGCCTTTTCCACAGTTTGTTTTTGCAACGGGGCAGAGCATCCCCCAGCAAGGACATTTGCACTTGGGGGCGGACTGGGTCTGGACTACTTTCTGTAGTTTCGGACTTCAGCCTGCTCCGGAACGACCAGAAGTGATTGCTCTCTGTGCTATCGAAAGACCGCTTAAAACAGGTCTATCAACAGCGCGGCGTGCCCCACTCCGTGGCTGTGCTCCGGTGTAGATTTGCAGGCTCGAACCAGCGCCAGCCTGCAGATCTTCCCGGGGGCGGGCTTTAGGCTGGCGAGTTTCACCGGTTGATGGAGAGCCTCCACCAACCAGAAGCCATCGTTTTCATCCCCGGAGCAATGTGTAGTGTGGCGACGCACTGCTCCAGATCAGCCTGGATCCTCCGAGGGAGCACGCCAGTCCGGTAAGTAACAGAACAGGGCATTTTCTTCACCACGTGCAAAAAAGCTCTAAATGTCTATTCGCTTTTCCTACACCTTTGTCATGTTCCTACATTTTTATCATATTTATAGTGTGGTTGTTTTTTGTTCACAATTGTTTTTACCTTACCTCTTAGGGAAATTTCTTTAGGCTTGTAAATATCTTGGTTGCCTCTTTCCAGCTCCACACTATCCTTTCTGAGATGTGATGAGAAATTTATTCCAAGTGTGGTTGCACCATAGATTGGAATAAAGACATTACAATATTGACACATTTATTTTGGTTTGTCCTGTTTCTAACATGTAATTTGTCAAGGTTTTCACTGAGAGTCAAGGTTTTCATTGAGTTATCCAACATCACCTCAAGATTCCTTTCCTGGTCAGTTGTTACTATTTCCCTGCCATCTTAGATTAGTTGTTAAATGAAGTTGGAATCTTCTCACCAGTGTGTACCACTTTACATTTCAATTTGGCAATAATCCAATTTTGAGGGGAGTTAACTCTTCTTACACCCTTCTCACCTTTACCATCTTGAATACTGTACTACTGTCAGGAAATTTTACTAACTCCCAATTTTAGATAATTTTTTTTTAAAAAATAAAAATCACAAGTCACGGATCTTGGACAACCTTACTTCTTACACTTTTCTTTTGTGAGAATATTTTCCGCTTCACCAAAATTCAGCAGCTTCAACTTCACAAAAACTATGTTCATTCTGGTATCTACACAAAACTAATATGGAGAGGGCAGAATACTTTAACTGGATGGCGGGGTCTGGATTGCTCACCTATAGCCCCCTGCTGGCTTGATAATGCCAGGGGACATGCCCTCACCCCTGATGCCATCGACTCCTAGCTGGCTCAGTCACCAATATTGTGCATTCCATGCTCAAATAGTAGGGACACGCCACAGACAAATCCCCATTTGAGCTGTGTTGCTTAGCTGTCTCCACTCACACTACATATTCTCCAATTGGGAAAGTGTGCCAGTGCCACAGATGAAGTCCTATCTGAACTGTGCAGCTCAAAGAACATTCCTTAGGCTATCCATTTCAGTGAGAAGCCAGCTCTGATTCTACTCTGAACCTTTCCTGATAGGTTTATGGCTGGGAATCCTGCTGTGGTCTTTTGATCAATAACCACTAAAATCACAGTTCAGATGACAAAAGGTACATGGGAGAATCTTGCTACACCCAGGGATGGAGGCATGAGGAAGGGCTTCCCCAGCCCTCCAAAAGTGACGTGGAACTTTCACAGATCACATTGCATATGGCATACCTGCACAACCTGGCAGTAGATAAGGGCCAAAATTAAATAAGCTGAACTTCTTTGGGCTGCAGATAGGTTTTTAGTGCCTCACTTTCCAAGTAAAGTTATAATAATGGTATAATATATTTTTTTTTTATTTGCAAAATAAACTATAGTATACTCAATGATTAAACTATTTTGCAAATAAAACAAATCATATTATAAAAAAATGGAAATTAGGGCAGTTTTTCCCAATGTTTAAGTGGAACTTCTTTTCCTGCAGTTGGAAGCCTCTTCTGTGTCTGAGGGCCTTTCCACACCACACTGTTATAGTGCTATTATTCCACTTTCAACATCCCATGGAATTCTGGGATTTATAGTTTCCTGAGGCCAAAGAGCTCTCTGACTGAGAGTTCTAAGCACCCCTTCCTAAACTGCAAATCCCAAGATTCCACAAGATGATGAAAGTGGAATAATAACACTATAACAGTGTAGCGTGGAAAGGCACCTAATCTCTTAAGCAGCAGAAAACAAGCTTTCTCCATCTTTTAAATGATATCCTTTCAAATAAGAGCTTCACAAAAGTTCCTTTTGGTGAACGACAACCTCCCAAAACCCCAGCTAGTGTGATTACTGACTGAGGAATTCTGGGACCTATAGTCATAAAAAACAATGCTTTCGAACTTGGGGTAAGCTTTTATCTCACCAGAGTAGACTCGGTGAATTATTGCTGTTGTGTGCCTTTGAATCATTTCCAACTTATGGCGACCCTAAGGCAAACCTGTCACTGGATTTTCTGGGGCTGAGAGTGTGTGATCCGCCAAAGGTCACCCAGTGGCTTTCCATGGCTGAAAAGTTCAAATCCTGCTTCTGCTACAAACTCACTGGCAATCTTTCCTAAAATTTCACCCACCACCACGAATGTACAACATGGGAAATGACAACAGTGGACATTTCTGCCCTACACTGTTATAATGCTATCATTCTGTCTTCAGCATCCTGTGGAGTTCTGGGGTTTGTAGTTTCCTGAGTACGAAGAGCTCTCTGGCTGAGAATTCTAAAGCCCCCTCCCCGCAAACTGCAAACCCCAGGATCCCATAGCATGTTGAAAGTGGAATAAGAGCACTGTAACAGTGTAGTGTGGAAATAGCCACTGTCTTACCCTCTTCACCTGTTGTTATGACAATTGAGATAATGCAGATGTGGCAAATTGTGATTACACAAAACCAGTAAATAGGATTATTGGAAAGACAAGAGAGCTATGCCTTAAGAAATGTAGCAGTGTATAATTTACAAAAGATTTTCAAAAGATCAAAGGGGAGGGTAACAATCTGGGGTGAGAGAAAAGAAGTATTGTTTATGAAGAAGGGAGAAGAAAATAGATTTGGAGGATACACAAGGGGAACTCGAGATGGGGAGGTAGAATTTATGAGGAAGCACGCCAAAATAGACTTAAATTGCATTTTAAAATGCATTCTTTAAATGCAATTTAATTTTTTCCAATGCAATTTAGAAGGAATGGGTGAATGAAGACACTGACCTGAAAGAAGCTGCTTCCCCCAGAGGGTTTCAGTTCACCATGTAACAGTCTATGTCAGGTTGCTCAGGGAGGAAGCCACCACCTCCTTTCTTGCCCCCTTCAGCCCATCTGATCTTCTCCTTTTCCTGGGCACTTTCTCCCTCACCACTCATCCAAGGGAAACAGAAGGAGAAAAAGCAACTGCCACCATCTTGCGCAAGGGCAAAAGATAGCATCGGCTTGGCTCTCTGCTATCCCCTGGAGGGAAGGAGGAGGGAACGGCCCAATTGGGTTCATTCAAAACCATTAGCAACCTAATTCCTGCAACTTTTTCGGCCCTTGTGCTTACGAGCAATCTGGGTCACATGAAATCCTTTGGCGGGCGCATTCGGCCCCCCAGACCATATGTTGTGCAGGCCTGGCATATGGGAACCAGAGGTTCCCCTCACCTGATTTTTAGAGTGCCTTACAGCGATCAAAGTACTTTATTTTATCACAGTAATTTGGCAAATAATCTTTAATAGTCTTCATAATACAGTCTTCATATTACAGACCAGGGATTTGAGGACTGAGAGGTTGGTGCTGGCAGTAGCTTGGCCTAAACTGTGGTCAAGAAAGATTTCTTTTCTGACCAATGCATGATCAGAAAAGGACCCTTTCCATAGGACAATGTAGTTCTCACTACAATAGTGAAATATGAGTGGTATCACTGTAGGCTGCGGGAAAGGCCTTGCATTTGAGAATGTCCCATATGCAAAGACAACAGCAACAAAAAACCTTCCATAGAAAACCTGGTAGAGGCTGTATGTTTCATTTTCTATGTGTAGGGATGTTATTGTTGAAATTTCAGGAATATTGGCTCATGTGAGACCACAACTGCACTCTGACATGGTATAACTCAGACCTAAATCACCAACTCAGTCTCATAGCCACTGTTCTACAGCAGCTGTCTAGAAGGGTGTTATCTTGCAAGAAGTGAAGGATCACTGCTCCAGTGGAAGATGTATGACAGAACCACATTCAGAGGAACAACTCAACCTCACTGCAGCTTTCACAAGAAACATTCTAGGAAGATTGTTCCCAGTCGTGTGGTTCTAAAAGTTCAAGACATCATTTTGCCTAATACCATTGTTCACAAAATGCATGGAGTCTGGAGATGGGTTTGCCTTTCTTAATCTGTCTGAAGGGCCAGTCATGATTTGCTGCACTCAGGGGGGTTATGTTGAATCAACAGCCAACCTCGTTCATCAGAATGGCAACTTTGCAGAAATGCCATGGCAGCAAAAGAAAAAGAAAAAACAGACTGGCAAAGGGGTAATTTACAGAGGTAAAGAATGTTCCAAGAAAGGAACATTTTCACAGAGATCAAAGACTTCTATGTTAAGTCTTTCAGATAAGAAGAGGTTGTAAAATTTAGTTGATTCTCACCTTGGAATCATTTCATTGGTAACAGGTAGCCCAGGACAGAACAGTATTTTGTTCAGTCGCTATGAAGGTACCTCTTTAAAAGGGTCAGCTGCTAAGCCGAGGACAATTTGGTGTAAGTGAAAAATAAAGCCAGGTTAATTTCGAACTTGGCAAGCGGCTCCTTTATAAAACTCATTGCTGTCAGCTGTAAAAGACTGTTGAAAGAAATTAATGTTAAAGCCTCATCACTGCTTAAATTTGAACTATGGGTCGTTGTACGAGTTGGCAAAATGATCATACAGAAAGCATGCATTACATGGAATGATGCCAATGTTCTGACAGGTGCAGCAATGACAAACTTTTTACTCAATATAAAAATAAGGGTATATGCCACTACAGGAAACTGAAAGATAAACTGGTAATCATACATATTGAATTATAATACATGCAATGTCATGATGATACCAGCTAGAACTGACTCCCTTCTTGCTAGATAAAACCTGTTTCATTCAATAGAAGCCAATGTTCATTGGAGAGTGGGAACGTTTCTGGTAAAGAAGTAGGTAAGACTCCTAGTGTTTCTCCTGAATGTCAGCCCCAGTTCATGGCCACATTCTCATAATAATTCAGGTCCAACCATGAATTTCAGCTTATTGAAAAATAGTAGACAACTATGTACTCTTAATTATCTCCCTGTGCAATTACAATTAAGTTCCTCCTTTTTCTAATAACTCTGAGTCAAGTGGTGGGAGGGGACATTGCTCAATGGGAGTATTAAAAGAACTTTGTAGATATTTTAGGGCTGCAAGCTTTAATTGGTTAAAACTGGTAGATTATTCAATACCACGTTAGTTGATTAATCTAGTGCCTCATTATTTAGAGGCGAAAGGACGTTTTTAATTGGTGATAAAGAGGCTCAAGGAGATACTTGTTGTTGTTGTTTTTCTGAGGCTCTTTTAATCCTAGTGTTTAACTTCCAACAGAGAGTTATTTTTTTAAAAAAAATCAAATTGTCTTTCTTATATGGGATGGTAGTTTTTGTTTACGGCATTATTATTTTTTCATATTTCCTTTCAACATTTTAAAAAGGCAGCTATACAGAGTTTCAAATGTTATGCCTATTTTCTTAAATTGCTGTCTCTTTCACAGTACAGAATTATAGCATATTGATAACACTTTAACTGCCATGGCTGCGTACTTCAGAATTCTGGGATTTGTAAATTGGTGGACAAATAGTGAGCTAGTAGTGCTCTCTGCCAGCAGATTCTGAGTAACGTCATAAAAGTACAAGTCCCAAGATTCCATAGGATGTAGCCATGACAGTTAAAGTGGTATCAGAGTGCTATAATTGTGTGATTTGAAGAGACTTGACTAAATTTTTTTAAAAAGATGCTGAATTAACTTAAAAATCTTTAACACACCGATATTCCTAATTTAACTGGCTGGCATACAGCTGGGTAAATAGTGTGGGTGGAATCTGACATAACTTTCTATACCACTGTGGCCCTTTCCACATGTGGGGGAGGAACAGGCGAAAACGCCCTAAAACCGAGCTTACCAGCAGCCGGGCGAGTCCGTTGCCACGCGGAGCAGCGCAAGTTCGCTGCTCCACAGTCCTACGGCGTCCGAAATGGCAGCTTCTGGTTGGTGAAGGCTTTCCACCAACCAGAGAAGCTTGCCAACCGGAAGCCCACCCCTGGCAGATCTTCAGGCACGCACTTGCGCGCACCTGCAAATCTGCTTCGGAGCCAGGCGATGGAGCAGCATGGGGTTGGGTGCTCCATGCTTTTTAAAAATCTCTAAAAAGAGGTTTTTTTAAAAACGCACCGAGCGACCAGTTCTGGTCGCTCCTGCGTGGATTGAGATGTGGAACTACAAAAAGTAGTCCACCCCAGTCCACGCTATGGTGCAGAAGACCTCCGTTGGAGGTCACTCTGCACCATTTTAAAATGCTAATGTGGAAATGGCCTGAGTCTTGGGGATGTAATAGGTGCACTGGGATTTCAAGAGATTGTCTTGAACTCTAGTAAAGCAAGACTTCCCATATCTGACCAGAATGTGTAGTTTGACTGTTCTTACTCTTCAACATTATTGCCACTGCCACTTTTTATTAATCAGAGGTGCAACCTTATATAGAACCAGGAGTAAGCCCTACTGACATTTACACTGGGAAGTCGATGCCTCTGAGTACATTGTGGCTTCAATCCTGTATGGCTTAGCACAGCATAGTAGGTCCACACACAAATCTATGCCAGGCTGAGCCAATTATCTATACCCAATTTGCTGAACATCATCATCAAAGTCATTCCGTGATTCATGGAGGGCAGGCAGGATCACAGAAGCATCTGGCTATGCCCCCATAGACAAACATGAAATGATTAGAACGGTGCTGAGAGCTCCAGTGGATCTCAGTGCTCTTATCATTTCACATCTGGCTATGGGGAGACACTTCTGCAATCCTGCCTGCTCCCCAGAAAGCAGGGAATGGCCATGTAGGGGCTTCATAGAGTGTTTAGTAAGTTGGGGGGGCGGCTTTAGATGCCATGGAGGGAAGAAGGGAATTCCAAACCACGCAGTGCCCCCAAAAAAGACATATATGTGTGTGTCTCTAAAATATACTGCTAATTATCTCATTGATCTGTTTTTTTCTTGGAATTGAGAATGGCATATCATAGGGATTTTTAAAAAGACATCCCAGTATGAATTAATGAAATGCCTTCTTTTTCTTTCATGCTGAATGATATCCATAAAGATATAGCATCTGCTGCCAGCATGTACTAACAATTACAATGAAAAACAAACACGCGTGGTAGGCAGCATGTCTTGGGATGGTTTGAACAGGATTGTTCTGCTTCACTTTTCAGTATTTTTTTAAATTATTTTTTCAGGATAACAGTGTGGAGCACTTTCTTGTTTACAGGATAAACACAAGGGATAGAGTGTATCTGTGTAGCACAAAGGAGTAGCTGCCAACCCATAACATTGGGCAGAATGCAAAAATTCCACAGCACGCTCCCTCTGGAGAGCTACACACTGCAATCTACCTGCATGAAGGTTATAAGGTAAACAACATTTAAGTCATAAGGGTAGAGAATATAACAGGTACATTTGGGACAATGTATTACTTGGACCATTTGTCTACTTTCCTGGCCAAAGAAACCTAATCTGAGTGCATAGCATCTTTGAGGCACTTTAAATATAAACAAAGTACTTTATTACCCCAAACACAAAGCAGAACTATCACCTAAATTTGCTACAAAGGAGTTTTATCCTGTAAAGCAGGTGCTCTGGGTTTCGGCTGTCAAAATAAATCCTTTTTCTATGCATGGATGAGATAGTAGAAGAGGTTTAATTTTGTTGGGCACTAGGGAACATTTTTAGGAAAAGCCAGGCTGTTACAAAAGGGATGGGCCCAAGTAGAATGAGAACAGAACCTGATTGATCACAATGCTGTCAACAGTAAGATATAATCAGTGATGTCCTTGGTGGATCTGCATGGAGAACAGTAACTTTTAACTAATTCAGAAATTCTCTAGACCAGTTGTAAGAGTTGTCTAAGGCTGCTGATGAGGCTGGATTACCTAAAGGATAGTGGAAAGTTCCAAAAACATGGTTATTGAAATGACAGATATAGTTCAATGTAAGCAGATGCAAGGGGATGCACGCTAGAGCAAAAACATTTCTCAGCTTCATGTATGCCCTGACAGGATCTGAAATAGTTTGGGCTGCAGGGAAAAAGGATCTTGGGGTTGTAGTGGAAAGCTCAAAGTATCAACCCATTGTGTGGCTGCTATGGGGAAAAAAAATTCCATGTTAGGGATCATTAGCAAAGGATTCAGAAATAAAACTGCCAATATCCTAATGTCTTCATAGAAACGTCAATTCTTAAAAGCAGTAATGTTCCAGTACATAAATTGTGCTATGTGATATAGTTTACTGGACTCTTTATACGGCTGTCCTTGGCAGGATATTGTCAATTCTACACCTTCTTTATTGAAGATACCCCCTTTCCCCCAAACCTTTTTGTCCTGTTCATTTAATTCTTTCTACTCACTAAAATTAATGTATGAAAAATCCCACAGATTCTGGAGATATAGGACAGTGGAGAAACACCATCACTGAAATAATAGCATCAAGACATTCCCAATGCTCAAGTGAACTTTTGCAGCCGGCAGTCCACCTTATCTTACTCTTACTAGAGTTCATTCAATTATTAACTTGAGAAATGATAGAAATCTTTACATTCCATGAGTAAAAGCACTTCTACTTCATTGTGGTCTCTCTGTGTATCGTTAAGTTTTGTGCCCCTTCTTTCGGAGCATATTACTGTTAAAGCATCCATTGGTTTTGCTAATCTCACAGTTCTATCACTGCTGAAAAATTCTCACTCCTGAGAACCAGAGAGTCCATTGCTCAGGTGAACAGAGAACAGTAAATCCAGTCATTCACTTGCTAAACCTGTGTTTTAGCAGGGCACCGACCACTGAGAAATTAAGTTGTTTAGTGGAGTCTTCTGGCTTAGTTGGAAAGAAATGTGAAACAGGCATGCCCCTTAAAAGTGAAAGTACATTCTCTTTTTGTACACTATATAGTTTCTCATACTATAGCTGTAGTTTTTGTAGAGTTTCCACAGAGATAGTATGTGGAGGGGAGGGAGGGAGAAAGAAAGGGAATATGAACAGTAGGGGCTTGAACAGAGGTACAGTAGAGTCCCAGTTATCCGACCTGCGGTTATCCAATGCTCCGGATTAACCGACGTCGCGGCTGCCTGGGGGCATGGCTGCAGGCATTTCCGTGTCCCCAGACACGCCCCGGCACGCCCCCAGGCATACCCTGACATGCCCCCGACATGCCCCCAAAATGGCGGCCGCCACGGGGCTCCGTGTCATCTGACATTTCAGTTATCCGACCCTGCGCCCGCCGGTTTAGGTCGGATAACCAGGACTCTACTGTAATACTATTTCCCTATTTCCACTGAAAGGGATTGCAAAAATAATTGATCATTCTGTGAGTCAGACTCTTGGCAAAGTGAAAGAACATTACCTATTATAGATAAGATGAATAGTAGAAAGCTTGTTTTTTATCAAAAAGAAACAACATAGCACTTTTAATAAATAGTCTTGGCAGTCACTTTTGCATCTAATCTGCTTAGTTTCCTAAAGCTAAGAAGTTTTCAGTCTGGCTGAGGAATTGTCTGGACGCCCCTGGAAGCTACTCTGAGCTGTTTGGGTTTTTAAAAAAATTGTACCAGGTGCTTCACAATACAATACAACACTTCCCTTGCTTAATCAGTTGTGATACATATAGTCTTAAACTCTGTCTTCAACAAGATCTGTGCTCTTGGCATTCACAGGTAGGGCCTTATCTCTTTGTGGAAGCTTACACTATTATTATTATTACTACTACTACTACTATTATTGCCCTTTACACCAAAGAGCGGAACAATGACATATATAATCAGGGACAAAGACATTAAAACAAAAACAAAAACCACACACAAGAATACATGGCATGAAATCTCCAACCTCTTCCTCCAGCCAGAAGTCCAAAGGAAGACTGTTCCACAAATGCAGAACCAGATCTTGAAAGGCTCACAGCCTTGACAGAGCTGTAAGTGTTGGTGGAACAGTCAATCCTTTGCCTGCAGATCTTAAATTCCTGCATGGAACGTACCACACAAGCCAAGCTGCAAGGTACTGAGGGAGATAAAAATGCAAAGCTTTAAATACCGGGACCAAAAGTTTGAAACAGGCCCTGGCCCGAACTGGTAGCCAGTGAAGGGGTCTATGAGGAGAAGAAATAGTTGACTATTTGGGCAGATTTAAAACAAGCTGGACAGCATTGTTCTGAATCAAAACCAGAGGAAGAAGGGAGCAGGAAGGCAAATTTGTTACAATAATCCAAGTGTGAAATAACCAAGGCCTGGACAAGCAAACGGGCAGTCTCTACAATCAGGAACCTCTGGATCCTGTGGATGTTCAAAAGACGGAAGTTGCATATCTTTGCTGTAGCCCCAATAAAGGGACGTAGGGATAGGTGGTCATTCAGCAGGACTTCAAGGTTCTTGGCAACTGAGACAGGAGCCACTGTACAACCTTGTAAATCCTTGCAACTGTTTAGATCAGAGATTTTAATGAGGGTCCCCCAGAACCCCAAGGTTTCTTGACAAGTTCCTAGAGGTTGCCAGAGAGATCATGTTTGTTTCTTATAAAATAATTTGAGCTATAGATACAATAATTTTTATGCATTCCCTGAGACCTCTAATTTTTCTACAGGGGTTCCCTGAGACCTGAAAAGTATATCAAGGGTTCCCTTGAGGTAATAAAGTTGAGAAATGTTGGTTTAGATGCTTCCTTTGCCTTTCTTCAGCCTATTGCCAATTAATTTAATATTCTAGTATTATGTGTTGTGCAAATATGTATGTAAGTGAGAATGCACCTTCAGGATGGAGCCTAAGATATTTCATGAAGGCCTGAATCCTGTCATTAGTTCCAACTTGGCAAGACCCAATGAATAACTGGAATTTATCTATGTGTTGATTTACCATTCAAATATTGATTTAATGGGTATATTCTCATTGGAACTAGCCAATAGGAGTCAGGCCCATCTCTTTCCACATTTTTCCTGTTGTTATTAACCTTCCTTAATGACTTTATTAACTTCATCCTCTTATTAAGGAAAAGAGGACCAACCAACCTTCTTAGCCTTCTCTTATGGAGAAGGTTCTCTTGTTCCCCCACTATTAAGTCACCTTTTCTTAATGCTTTCTCTAGCCCTTTGATATTTCCTAATGAGGCATCTAAAGCTGCACAAGATCTATGTTTCATTTATACTTTCAAATAATGGTACTGCTCTTTTATGTTCAACTCTTTTTCCTAATAATTCCTAATACTCATTTTGCCTTATTCAACTGCTGCACCATGCTGAGCTGACATTTTCAGTGTTTCATTATGAGTCCAAGATCTTTTATTTTGGCAGCTCTTTGCGTCTACCATTATGTGTCATCTACCATTATGTTGCCTAGTCACCTCGTTTGGAAATACCCTTTTGAAGTTCTTCACAAATCAGCTTAGATATTCATTTTACCAGACAGTTTGGTAACCCCTGGAATTTCATTTTAAAAAACTGTTGGGGCAAGACACATTTGTTCTCCATGTGCAAAACTTGCTTTTGGACTTTGGAAATGCAAAGTTTATAGTTCTTGAAAATTCCTGGATGCCCTTTTTTAAAAAAGTTTTAACATTGGTTCCCTTCTCTGCTAAAAATTCCAATTTTATAGTACTGTTATTTTCAACAAATGCAATGTTTTAATTATTTTTAAAGAGCTGCATTTGAATTCTTTAAACTATTACAGTATTAGTGGAACTCTGTGCCATCTGTTCCTGGCAAGCTACTTTTAAATGTGCCTATTAGTTATTTTGATATTGCTCCTCAGATTGCTTCCTGAGTGATATTCTTTGATTTCTTTCAACTTTTATTGATATTACTCAATATAAGTTCACAATAAAATTCATTAACAAGTCAACAAAATGGATACAGTCAGCAAACATACAGCAATACATGTGCCATAAAATTCCAGTAATCAGTGTACTGTAACACCAAGGGGCCAAGGAATGGTCAGATTCCAATGTGATACAGAGGGGGTCTCAGCTAATATGCTTTGTGTTTAGGAACTCAATAAAAGGATACCATTTTTCAATAAAGAGGTTTTCCCTGTTTTGTCCTTGGAAGGATCTTATGTTGTCCAAAAGGTTTTTCATAAGCCAGGTATCCCAAATCGTTCCCCACCAGTTGTTCTTTGAAAGCTCACCAGTTTTCCAATACCTAGCAATCTCAGAGGATGCAGCTATGACAAGGAAGGTAAAGATTTATTTTTCAAGAATTTATTTACTGTAGAAAAAAATGGACAAGAGCAAAAGCCTTGGACAATGTTTTATTCTTTGTTTTGTGATTTAGGGGGACAATGTCCAGAACTTCATGCCAAAATTGATTTATTTTGGGACATTTGAACCAATATGGATGTAAGTTCCTTTAGTGTCACTGACAATAGCAAAGTCAGTGATCAATTGAGTGATCAAATATTTGGATCTCTCCACTACTTATCAACCCTGATAAAGGAATGTGCAATTAAGGTTGTCCACAAGCAATATCTTAGCCCTCTAAAAAGTGATATTCTTCATACACAATATATTTTGCACTAGAAAATGATTCCTCTGTACCTTCTTACCCTTCTTTTGTATTTTTCTTCACATAACAATCCAGTGAAGAAGGGCACTATGATCCCTATTTTATACGTTAAGAATGGAGGGGAAACACACACACACACACACACACACACACACACACACACACACACACAGAATAGGAAATACATTGCCTAAGTATGGGATTGGGTGGGTATACTTTACCCATTGCAACACAAAGAAGCCACTCTTACAGCTATAACAGGATGTGTGTGAGTATGTGTGTATGTATGCAAGCACGCACATGTGCATACACGTGAGCAGAGAAAACACATTGGGACAGAAATAGCGGTATAGTAGTCCAGTAAAACACTACATGTGTAGGAATGTTACCTCTACCCTCAAAGATTACTTTCATGACTACAAAAGGTAAAGGTGATTAAATACAGTTACAGATTCAAGACCTCTACTTCCCCTAAAAAGTTTGTTACTGTTGTAGCTGAAATTTAACAGAAGCAACTCTTCTACTCTCTAATTATTCAAAAGTAAATAAAATAGTCATATTTCCATTACTTAAATATATATTGGTTGGCAGTATTCTGACGTTCTTTCTCTCAATCTCTCTTTCTCAGAATGCTACATGCCACCAGTTTATGATAGACAACAGCACTAAGCTGTGAAGCCACACATATACCTGTAATTACAAAAACAACAGACTCTTCCCCACATTTAAAGGAGTGCAGTTCTCTCCCATTAAATTTCAGTTGCAATCATTATGGCACTTACTTGTTGTTTGTAACAAGTTATTTTCAAGCTCTGGTACAATATGTTCTGAAAAAACCCCACATGGCTGAATGCGGTGTGTGTTTGTACCTGATGTCTGGAGGAGCCACCTGAATATCAGCAGAGCTGTTATTGTTCTTCTACAGCAGGGAACCGATGGCTGAATCAGTTCTATTGTTCCTCAGCTGTGAACTCTGTGACATTAGGATTAGAGATTAAGGTAGAGTGTGATGGTTCCAATTGGCTTCCAAACACTTAGGTTATTGCCAGGTTTGGTGTAAGAGAGAATTTCTCCTGGTAACACCTTGGCAATGAGTGTGGGAGGCTTTCAGCCTTTGTGTCACGCTGGACAAAGGTTTTCCTGAACAGCATGTATGAAAAGTTCAGTTCCCTCGACAATAAATAGCAGGTTCCCATAGGGGTTGTCTGTTGACAGCCATGGACTGAGTCCTGTATTTCTTTTATTACTTCTTTTCCTAGTGAAATGTTCATATTAGGTCAAAGTTCTTTTCTCAGGTCACATTTGGATGATGGTCCCACAGCAAAAAATAAAGTTAGCTGCCATTTGGGTGGACCCTGACATGATTGTTAGCCATCTGAACCTAAAATGGCAGTGGCTGCTCCTGTCTGGAACTACACTGGAAAAGACAACAACACATAGCCAAGTCTAGCCAGAAGGCAGTCAGGATTCATGGTGGATCCAAGGAGAATGGTGACTTTTGGTGTGCTTGTCAGTGAGGTGTTAATTTTGCCCTGGATTTTAGTCTGACCTTAAAAGAAACTATTCACGGTGCTGCACTTTGCCCCTAAAATAAGTTCTGCACCATAGACACCAAAATCAGAGTGGATCCCCCACCACTACCACCACTCACATGGAGTCCAGGTGCTGCCACTGACTGGGGAGGAGGTCTGTTAAAGTGATCATATTATTAGTTCTGGAAGTGGAGAATTCATTGCTTTATAGATAGTGGAGTTGGGGATGTTGCCTTAATAGCCTAATCCTTTAAAGTGGAATCAAACATCAGAAATTTAAAAAAAGAAATATATTTTTTAAAAATACACAAAACACGTGTCAATTTTAAACATGTTTCAACCTTCGTACTGCAAGTTTATACTTTTCCTTTCTATTACAACCAGCTTATTTTCCCCTCTTTCCTTTCACTTGTACTGTTATTAATTGAAAATGTGACTGTTCCAAAGGGATATTCCTTTGGAAGTTCTCTTGCCCCTTTCCGCGAAAATTACTGATTATTGATATTTCTATGGTTTGGGAGAAATGTGTTTTATCAAGGAGGATGGTTTGAGAATGGAAATGCTTATCAGAAATAGATCTGTGCTGGGAGAAAAAATAATCCACACCCGTGTATCAGGCAAATTGTGTTATTCAGAAAGCACAAAGAATACATGACTTTCCCAGTAGAATGAATGTCGTGAGGTCTGAACAGATGCTATAAAATGGAACACAGACACTGATAAAACTAATATGAAAGAGTCAAGATGATGAAGAAGAGAATATGGGTGATAAAAGTTTTACTGAGTTTATCTCTGTTGCTATAGGAGTTTACAAGGTTTGGGGGGTACTCAAAACTTCAGTACAACTACCTAATATTAATTCTGATTAGCTCTGAGATTTTTTAACAGCTTTCCATACCAGCTTCCTGGAGGCAGGGTATAAGATGGGTTGTGTATATTGTTTAAGCAGGAGCGCAGTGTTGTGCCACTTAGTACCACTTGCCAGGGCTCGACTATTGAAACAGAACAATTATTTGTGCTATCACCACAGCTGAAGCATGAGGCCATAAAACTGAACTGTCCTTTTCCATATTTGGGAAAGGAACAGTTGCTTACGTCAGAGGTGGGGAAAGTGTGACTCCTAGGGGCATTTTTGAGGCTCCTAAGGGTCTCCAGTGCTTCCCACCCCCAGAAATTCACACACACAAAAATATTTTTAACAACAAAAAATGCCCTCCCCAAAGTTCTTTTATGCCAAAGAGAGGTCTTCCCCCTAAAAAAAAAAAAAAAAAAAAGGGAGTAAAACAGGAGTTGAAAAAAGTTACATTACTTTCCTGGACTGTGAACATGACCGTTAGGGCCTGGGTTTAAAACAGTCCAGGAGGGTATAAAAATATCATGCAGTTTCCCCCTGCCATGAACCCTCTGGGAAATGGAGGGATTTTTAATTATTTTTTTCTAAAATTGGGGTGGGGGGAGGAAAAATTGCCCTAAATAGTCAGGATGTCGTTCTCCAAGATTACATGGCTGGGGTCTAACACAGCCTTCCCCAATCCTTCACAGCTGTCCATCCCATGCAGAAAAGTAGAAGAAACAAAAGAATCTCCATGGGTCTTCCACCGTCATACTAGAATACAAATAATTTTGGCCCAGTACAATAGTTTTTGTCCACTAATATAGCAGGCATGGAGTTGTAGAGATACGAAGGGGTCTTGTCTTACAGCATTGCCATTGAGCTTGGTGAGTTCATTAGGTTCAAGGCATATATCACTGTGAAACAAAGTCCTGACAGAAACAAACTCCAAGCAGCTGTTGCTCTTAAGAGCAGGAAGCAGTAGAGAACAGAGGGCCAGAGAACTTTGCCTTTGCTTGTAAACTTATATATGGTCCATTTCCCTCTTCCTTGTAAGAATATAAAACAGCAGCTCTTACCAGAGTATAACTCCTCCTTTCTCTGGTTAAAATGTTCACCATATCGATTCAGACTCATTATTATCCAGCCAAACTCTCTGTTTTGTTCAGTATCAAAGATGGAACCTGACAAGAGAACCTTCTTATTGCACTACAGATATACTCCATATCCTAGCCATGAAATTTCAGCATTCTACCTATCCATCTTTCAAACAAAGTGCCCTTGAAGCGGTTTAAGCATGCAGTGCTTCTTGAGTGGCCAAGTTCAGGCCCTGCTGTAAAGGATGGCTGCAAATCAACTGAGGCCCTGTCTGCTGCTTTGGATGTGGAAAGTACCTCTCTCACCATGACTGACCCATCACTTCTGCTTGCTAACATATGGCCCTTTGGGGCCCAATAAAACATGAGATTTCTGTTCTTGCTTGCTTTTGTGTTGTGGATTTTTCTATAGCTCAAGCAAAGCAATGAGGTCTCTATGTGTGTCTGAGGCAGACTAAAAGAATGACGTTGGCACAAAGGACTTTGAGACTTTGCCCCCACTACAGGCCTGTTCTCAGTCCTCCTCAGTTGCAGCCTGGTGGATGCCATGTCAGTGAGGTGGTGAATCCAGGACAGTTTTTAGTCTGAACTTGGCAAGAGCCATCCATGGTGCTGAACTCTATGGCCATTTCTGCACTAAATTAGTGCTATTATTCCGCTTTCAACATCTTATGGAATCTTGGGGTTTGTAGTCCAGGGAGGGGCCAGCCCCAGAATTCCATAGGATGTTGAAAGTGGAATAATATCACTATAACAGTCTAGTGTGGAAATGGCCAAAACCATACAAGTAGGTCAGCTACTTTAAAGGTAAGACTAAAACCAAGACTGCATTTACTATCCTACTGACATGAAAACAGCCAGAGGCAGCTTTTAGGAGTCCTAATTTCCCTGGAATTTTTCACTGGAATGAAACTGAGCTGAGGGCCAAGTCAGCTGGTTTTACTGTGACCAAACAGGAGTTGATTCCCTGTAGCCAGCAAAGGTAGCTCTATTAGTAGACACAGTGAGGAAGCTGCCCCTTAGGAATCAGAAAAGCAGATTTATGATAAAGAGAGAATAGTTATTGTGCTATTATTGTATTTTTACTGCTAGAGATAGGGAGAAGTGAGAGTCAGGTACAGTGTAGTAGTCTGAACATTGGACTAGGTTGCCAGAAGACAGGGTTGAAATTCTCACTCAGCCTCAGAAACCCATGCAGTGATCTTGGGCATGTCGCTATCTCAGCCCCAGAGGAAGACAACAGCAAACCCCTGCCAAGAAAACCCAGTGACACATTCACCTTCGGCTCACCATAAATTAGAAAAAAACTTGAAGGCACACAGCAACACAGGGAGAATTCCTTTGTTTGGTCTTCCAAAATAATGTGAGCTTAAGTATTGTACACACATCTTGGCATAGGTGAATTAGCGGGGAAGGAAAACCTCTCTTCCACTTTAGACAGCAAAATGGCCTCTGCTTTGCTAGCTAGGCTAGACAAAAGACACTTCTCTCTGCTCAGTTTGGAGCACTGGAGGACTGGTACTGAGTGGAACTGCAGTTCTTTTCAAAATTCTCCTTATGCAGGTGAGTGAAGGGCCTGCTTCCGGTAGCACCATGAGAGGAAGGAGCAAACAAAAGTTAAGAACTAGTGCGTGGCTTGTGAATGGTGCAGCAAGTACTGCAGCACTATTGGGAATTCAGCTTCTTCTGCAGCTAGAAGAACAACCTGGATCTACATTGTTTCTTCTTTATTATTTGGTTTCCTTTAAAAAAAAAGAGAGAGAAAGCATTTTAATAGTGTTTTTGACCTTGCACAAATAATTTCTACACCAGGACTCTTCTGAACCAATGTTCATAGTTCAGAAAAATAAATCCATTCATTTTAATATACTACATATTACCGATAAATAAAACTGGGTGAGTTTCATTTGTCTCTAGCTAAGGATTGCTCATATTAAGGGTCAAAGAACACTCTCTTGGTTTGTACTGGTGTAATGAATGTTGGTGCAAAAAGTTTATGAAGCAGATCTTGCAGTCTTTGGATTACAGTTTAATTAATGTATAAACATTGTGCTTAGATATGAAACAGAATGAGGTGAGAGTCATATGATAAAATGGACTATCCTGCTTCAAGTTGCAGGTGAAGAATCCAGGTATGGAACTCTGCTTAAAATATGTTTAAGTTTCATTTAAAATAACTGCCTCGTATTTACATATGCACACACCTGCTCATGAGCATTAACACATTGGAAAGAATAAAGTTCCCTGCTGTTGCAGTTTTCTGTTTTGAGAGCTGTTGCTTTTAACACAGCGAGCATACAAATTTCTCAGTTGGAAGTAGTGCATGCCAGCATTGTCCTGCCTTATTCTGTTGCCTGTGTAGAAGAAATCTTACAATTCCTCTTCTAGCTTGCCTATCTTACAATCTTAGACCCACCACATTCACAGGCTTTTCTGATGAGGAGAGAGCCTTCTTAGTGAGGGCTCCTGGGCCAAAGGGACTCCCTTCCAAGGGGACTTAGGCCATTTCCCCACTACACTGTTATAGTGCTATTATTCCACTTTCTATATCCTATGGAATTCTGGGGATAGCAGTTTACTGAGGCCAAAGAGCTCTCTGGCTGAGAATTCTAAAGGCCTCTCCCAGGATTCCATAGGAGGTTGAGAGTAGAATAATAGCGCTATAACAGTAGGGTGGAAATGGCCTTAGCTAGGCAGTCTCTAGTCTTTTTTTTGCCAATAAGCAAAGACTCTTTTATTTTTGCAGGCCTTCTGATTTTAACTGGTTGGAGCAGAAGGATTTTTACTAGAGTGTACTGCATTTTGTGTTTTGAACTAGTTTAAATTAATGTTTTAATTGGATTGTCTGTTTAATGGGTTTTCAACTTTCATTTTTATATTGCTTAAACTATATTTTGTTTTAATTTTGATTATAAACTGCCTTGGATCCCATATTGGGAGAAAGGTGTGGTAAATAAATAAAATAAATAGATGTAGCCAGCATGGTGTAGTGGTCTGAGTGTTGAACTATGACCCTGGAGACCAGGGTGGGATTCCTTGTTTGGTCATGGAAATCCTGAGCACGTCACACACTCTCAGCTCTGGTAAACTCCATGATAGGTTTGCCTTAGAGTTGCCACAAGTCAGAAATTACTTGAAGGCACACAGCAAAGTAGCTTAACCCCTGTGTAACACCACCAGAGCAACTCAACCAACTGAGATAAAATCCATGTAGACTGACTACGATGCACAATCTAGTGCCTTTGACATGCTTGTTTCAAACACACCCAATGTAGGTTTATTTGCAGACTTTTAATTCTCTCTTCCACTATTTGTAAGAATAATGATTATTTAAATTATGGTTATTTGTAACTGCTTAGCCCTAAAGACTACACACTCCAAACATATATGTGGGCAGTGAACAAAATAATAAAGAAACAACATGTCATGAGTAACTATCTTTCCTTTCACCTTCTGTTTTTAGGCAAGTCTATGATTGTATAAGTTCTTCACAGTGGCTTGCTACAATGATGGCTATGAGGAATATATTTTTCTTCTCTATACAGACGAGAACTTGCATTTAGGAGAGGCACATAGGCACTGACATAATGAAAGCTAGCTCACTGCTTCATGGTTTTCAGATGGCACTAATAATAAAAAGTAATATGCCTGTATTCATGTTTGGATACATATATATATAAAACTGAAAGCCGTAGTGTCTGTTTCCTGAAATGCTGTACTGCCCTCTAGAGTCCAAATAATGGGAATAGAATGGAAGAAATCCTGCATCAGCATGGGATGACCTGGCAGCACAATAAAGCTCCGGTCCTATAATGACCACCACATCTGCGATAAAGAGCAATGTTGCCCATCTACTGACACACTGTGTACTGTAGTTATATATCTGTCTGGCAGGTTTTTCCAGAAATGCTGCTTCAAGGGGACAATAAAGATGGGCTAGGAGGACTATATGTGTCTAGTTTGGGTAAATGATCAGTGAAGAGGGATGAAATAGATGACTGCAAGTACGGGAAGGCAATAAACACAAAGGGCAACTGGTTATTTTGGTACTTCTAAGAATATAGGCTTATATTCAACAAGAGAGGATTAAAAACCTTACCTAGTGGTTGCATTTTTAAAAATTCATCACTGCTGTGGGCAAGGTCTGGAACAGCCGTCAAAGGAATCATATTCTGCCCTCTGGCACATAGGGGAAGGGCATGAGATGCCTGGCCACCTCAAATCTCCTTCTTGCCTCGACACCGGAGCAGGGACAGACTGGCCACTGATCTCACTAAATTGCGCTTGCCTTGCCTGTGTGCATATTCATTTCCAGTGTGGTGGAGGAAATAATATTAGTAATAGTGCAAGAATTACTATGGCCGCCAAATAAACTGAAAAACTGAGGTTGAATAACTCATGTTCTTTTAACACATCTTTTGACTACAGAAATGTGTAAGGGAGGCTTTCATGACCTAAATCTAACAGAATGCAACAGCTGTCCACCATACTGGCCGCAATTTTCCCCCCATTTTCCTGTGGTTTCAAAAATAATTTGCTCTCTGTGTGGATTGATGGGTGTTGCTGTTTGAAGTAGGAGAAGAAAAACAATTCCAAGGAACCACGGGGAATAGCAGAACAAGTTCCATGGTTCTTTCAGCTCTGGGTAGCCTTCCCTGTTTACTGATGTGGTGCACATGGAAACCTTTATAGTTTGATAAAGGTATCATTACAATTATATAAGAAAGTGTTAACAAGAGCTGCACCTCATCTAGTTTTCATATAAGTATACTGGCCATTTTTATTATAGTCAGGCCAATCTAAATCAACATCCCTGTCTACAGGCCCACTCTGACAGAGTTCATGTGTCACACTTTCCCCTTTCTGCTGGTGTGTTGCAGGGTCCTTAGCAACATAGAAGAAATCAGATGGTGCAACATCCTCAAAATGCAGCAGGAAGTACATCCTGTTTTTCCCCAAAGGTCTACTCTGCAAAAAGAAGTATGATTGTCTGTCTAATGCCATACCTGCAGACAATTTTGTCTGTGGATTCCTATGTATGAGGAAACAGAAACCAGAACAAGATTGACTTCCTCGGGACACAGCCTATGTAAGGTCCTAAGTACTCATTGTTAATGATGCAGTATTAAGTAACAGAAAATTTACCTGGCATACCAACACCAACGTTGGTACTTGTGCTTTATGTTTTGAATGAAAAGTTTAACTGGGAGCACATACTGTCTTAAAATCCTTTACAAAATGAAGTAAAAACTACAATCTTATCCTCCAAAAGTTGATCTTAGCCTGGTGTTCTTAAACTTTAAAAATGTTTGCAATGTCTTTCTAGTTTGATCAAAATCAGTTCATAAATATGTATTCCAGTGAAACGGTTATGGTTGTGCCCAAACTGCTCCCTTGTTTGCAAACGAGAGAGCAGTTTCAGCATCTGTACCCCTCCAGTACCACATCCCTGACGAAAGGGACACAGTGGCAGGCATGTTCGCACACACAGACTATGACTCCAGAAGCCAGGCTTTGACTTCCTTCTCAGTCATGGAAACCCACTGGTTGACCTCAGGCAAGTCACATTCTCTCAGCCTCAGAGAAAGGCAAAGGCAATAAATCTTGCAAAAAACCCAAAAAACATGATAGGTTTGCCTTAGGGTCACCAGTCTGGTGATTCTGTGATCAAGTTTGATGACTCTGTGATCAAGCATGTGAATTTGTATAGTATAACAGACAGAAAAAGAATACAGAAAAACCTGTAAATCAGGACTAGGCAATTGCCAGGGGTTTGGGGCAATGTAGGGAGACAGCACATTGGCCTGCAGGGCTTTGGGAGGCTGTGGGTGATAAAATTGGCCATGGCGCAGCACTTTCTCTTTCTTTCCTTTAAATTAAAATATAGATTTACAATGGCATCCTATGTGTATTAGCTTGCAAATAAGTTGTCCTCAATAAATGTTTTCAGGATTGCATTCTTATTTCAGTTTAACAAATGCATATTGAGACTGGTTAAAGTGTGAGTGCAGACAGTTACAAATATATGTAACCTTTATATTATGAATACTGTGCCTGCAGCTTTAGTTCATGTAAAAAAGTGCATAAATACTGTGTTTAGACAGCTACATACTTAGCTGGATGCAGAAACTGGACATCTAAATCCATACTGATTAAAGGAATATTTATCTTGACATGACAGAGGTATCAACAATGCATAGAAATTTGAAGAGCTTAATGGGCTGTTGTTAAAGATTAGTGGATTTCAAAATCATTTAAGAACCATAGTTGTTTGCAAACAAAAGCTTGTTCATGAAACTGGATCTTGTTTAACCGTACTTTCCTATATACTGAATTTGCATGTAGTTTATGTGGTATTGACTGCTTTCCTGATTGTACAACCCTCATAATATCACCTGGAAGTCCTCTTTTACCACAATACCTGTCCAGAGCATCTTTCTCATGTGCCTTTACTTTTGCACTTTCAAAGGTCCTTTAGGTAGTCTTTTATACATGAACACCTATCTGTTCAATTTTTGGTGTTGCCCATTCTGTCTACAGCCCATTTAACTCCCAAGCTTTGGTAGAACCTATGGGAGAGTGAATTGTCAGTGAGATGAGGGGGACAGAAATGTCATTTTCTCTTTTCCATGGGTGTTCCTCCACAAGAACACTGAAGTGAAAACAAATGCAAATCAATTAATGGTGCCACTATAATTTTTTCCCCCAAAGGCAAATTTGTTGTTGTGTGCCTTCAAGTTGCTTCCAACTTTTGAAGACCTTAAGGTGAGCCTATCATGTACTTTTTTTGGCAAGGTTTGTTAAAGGGGGTTTGCCCCTGCCTTCCTCTGGGACTGAGAGAGTGTGAATTGCCCAAGGTCACCCAGTGGTTTTCCATGACCAAGCAGGGATTTGAACCTTGGTTTTGGAAGTTGTAATCTAGCACTCAAAGTACTATACCATGATGGCTCTGAAAGAATTAGAAAGATAATGTTCAAAAACTAGACTAATTTTTCATTTTTGAAAAAAAAGTTTAGTTCTGTCTCAGAGTAGTTGAGACATAAGGTTTTGCATAGCTAGATTAATAATTAGATCAAATGTGGTATATAACACAGATTTCTTCATATTATTTGATCTGATGCTGGGGCTTTTGGCCCCTATACACATCTGTTCTAACATTCTCTACAATTCTGAAGAAGGTGTTTCTTCATTCCAGGATATGTCAGCCATGTCCTCAGTTGTAGACAAAGTTAAAATGCTGCCAGTCTCCCACAAATGAGGATCAGAATGCCCTTAAACTTGGCTTAAACTTGCATAGGCAGGGCAGGATTGGGTGCAACATTTCCACAGAAGACTTGAATTTGAGATAGAGTGCTTAGACTGTGGGAAATGTAAGAAGAATCATTTTCATCTTGAAAGAATTTTCATGTCATCAGTAAAGTATAGTGCCATCACACAAAACTTCACACAAATAACCCATGAGGAAACAGCAAGGGTACACTTCTTAAGGTGCTATGGAAAATTCCCTGTCATTGAGGCATGTTATTCTGTGGAACTCTGCATCCGAGGCAACTCTGAAGAAAAAGAAACAGTTCAAGAAACAGAAATCACTCTGCATCAGATAATATTTACTACCCTAAATGCGTACTCAGTCGGTAAAATCCACTATTGCATGAACAAAAAGAAAAAACCACATGATAGTCTCTTCCCCTTCATCCCCTGTACCCCTTTGAAAGGGGTGGGAGAAGCAACAGAACATTGTGAAGCGTAAATAATAATCTCCTTTAAAAAAAAAAAAGAAGAAGAAAGAAACACTTTTTAAAAAAGACCTTGTTGGACTCAGTGGAATAAGATAGGTATCTGTCAGTTTCAGATACTGTTTTTCTGGGCAATGTATTAGAGCAGGAGAGTGTCCGCTCCATGTTTTATACATGAAATTGATTTTCTACAACCATGTAAATCTTATTTGGTCCACCTTCATAAGATGGCCTTTGCTGAGAGTTAGACCAGGGGAGTTCATTCCTCTTGATTCTGTAAGACTTTCTTCTTTTGTGTTCAGTAGCAGCAACTATGGCAATCTTCTGGATCGTTTCTTTGTGGTGAGTAGTGGTTTATTTCTTTAGGTTGAAGGCAAGATTTTTCTAGACTAGAGGGATGTTCCCAGCAGGTGGTGCTGTGATGAGCCAGCGTAGTATAGTGTTTTAAGTGCTGAACTGGTTTTGGGGAATTCAGGTTCAACTTGCCACTGAGGCCATTTCCTTACTAGCCTGTTATAGTGCTATTATTCTATTTTCAACATCCTATGGAATTCTGGGGTTTGTAGTTTAGAGAGGAGCCTCTAAACTGCAAACCCCAGAATTCTATAGGATGTTGAAAGTGGAATAATAGCGCTGTAACAGGCTAGTGCGGAAATGGCCTGAGCCATGACATTGAGCGACAGCAGGTCGTTCATTTTCCCTTCGTTTAACTAGAGCTTGCAAATAATGGGTTAATTAACTCATCAAATTATTGACTTGTCTGATCTTTCTAGTGAAGTGACTTAACTCACTATTTTGCTTGATTAATGTAAAAGTTATTCCTGTGTTCTAATGAAATACATAATTTGATAACATTAAAATTCATTAGAGTGGGTGGCTGTTAGTCTGGCAGATTCGCTTGCAAATGAAGGCCTAAGGAGAAGAAGGGTCATGACGGGTGGAAATGCATCACAAGGCTAGGCAGGCTACTCTGCATCCTGCATCACTTTTGTCTTGAACAGAGAAATCGGGAAGTTTCTAGAAACTGAGCAAAAGAATAGCTCAGAAGCAACTTAATTGCTGGGCTATGTGGACCAATTCTAAAGGAATAGGAAGGAGTAGAGAAAAAGGAGTCCTGATAAATAGAATGGGATAGAGAATGTTTTTTCACCTCTTCTTTGCCCTGCAAACAAAATATCAGATCTTTTATGAATGAAAGGCTGTTGCCCCAATCCCACCATCTTCAGCTGTCTTGTTTTCTCTCCCTCTTCCCATTCTGCTTTCCACTAAGTTAAGTCTCATTGAGTAAAACAAAGAAAACGTGTCCATGTCTGTTACTTTTCAGATCACACTCCTTGATAAGGAGAAGAGATGCAGAGAGCACGCAGTGACTCATTTGTGAGAAAAAATATCCTGCGTATGCTCAGAGGCACCTCTGATTAGGAATTTTCTGTCCCAGATTCACTGATTGATCATTGTAGCCAGCCACTTATTGATGTGCTTATAGAAGATCAGTGTGCTGCAGCTAAAATTAACACATCATTCCTTGCTACCCTCAACATGGAATGAAAAGGATATAGCCCTCCAGATGTGATCAGAGGACAACTCTCAGTGGCTCTCAGATGGCATGGGCAATGGTGAGGAATGAAAGAAGCTGGACTTCAGCAACATCTGAAAGGCCACTTTATTCCCATGATCAGTCACCAGAGGCTGTTTTAAATTAACAGTTGAATTCAGGCCCATAGGATTAGATAATATAGACCCAAAGTCTTTCTGCACTACACTGTTACAATGCTACTATTCCACTTTCAACATCCTGTGGAATTCTGGGGTTTGCAGTGTCCTGAGGCCAAAGAGCTCCCTGACTGAGAATTTTAAAGTCTCCTCCCTAAACTGCAAACCCAGGATTCCACAGGAGGTTGAAAGCGGAATAATAGCACTACAACAGTGTTGTCCAGAAACGCCTTGTGACATTCATGCTTCCTATAATAGGACTATAAGACCCTTGAGAAGAGCACTGTCCGGTTCATTTATTTATTAGTTTATATAAATCATAAAAAGTGCTGATGAAGCTGGTACAGATAACAGTGAAATAAAATAATAAAGTGAGAACATTTATTTCTAGAAATCTACCAGTTGCTCCAACTCTGAAAAACCTTTTTGAAGACCCCTCCTGTGACAGAAGGTTGGACATGATATAGTAGCTTGGATTTTTTGAATCCAAGTGTATATTGACACTATTGTTCTTCTATAATATTTGAAAGTGGAATTTACATATTTTCTGTAAGTAGCAAGGATGTGTGTACAATCATGCCTTGTCACCGCGACCATACAAACCACCTTCTCATGGGAGAAATTATGAGCTTTCTTCAATGCTTACAGAAGAAACAAGAAAACGAGGAGCCTACTTCATTCTGAATACCTTAGGGAATTCAATCACATTTCCATTTATATAGTAATTTTCCTCTGTGAGACAGTCTTTGGGAATCAGTGATGCAGTTGGCTCTGAAGTATCACTCTGTCTTATATGTTCCTAGGCTTTTACTTTTTAAAAATTGATACTTTCTGTTGAAGTTTTCTCAGTAGCCTTAAAACCCTGGGCAGAAATGGAAAAAAAATGAATTGTTTCTACTATCTTTGGGATTCAGTGACCACTTCTTCCTTTCTAACCAGAATTTGAAGTAGTGTTTTTGATCAATAAAGCCCAAGTGTTTTAGGACTAAGTTACCTGAAAAATAAAACCTGCATTTCTCCATACTTGGTATCCAAACTGCCCCAAAACTGATGTCTTCAAAAGAGGCCTATATCACTTTCCATTTGTGTATTCATAAGGTTTGAGAGAGTCTTTCCTGTGGCCCTCCCCTTGCTAGCTCTATAGTCTGGTAAATCCAAATGGCCCTTTCTTATTTGAGTTAGGAAGTCTGATAAAACTAGTCTTTCTAAGTGGGGCTTTTAGTTCCCCCTAACTCCCAGTTTTGGCTGCAGTGAGTTTCTTTTTCCTTCTATTGCTTCTTTCTATTGTTCTCCCGTTGTTAAAGTGTGTGACTTTGACCATTTCTTTACTACGCTGTTATATTCTTCCACTTTCAACCTCCTATGGATTTCTGGGGTTTGTAGTTCACTGAGGACAAAAAGCTCTCTGGCTGAGAATTCTAAAGGCCCCTCCCTAAACTGCAAAGCCCGAGATTTCTTACGATGTTGAAAGTGGAATAACAGTACTATAACAGTGTCGTGCAGAAATGGCCTTGATTTCAATAAAGAAGAAGAGCAGGACATACATTATTTCAATAACTACTTGCTCCCCTGTCTGCCTGTCTCCCCAGGAATGAGTGGCATAATATGAGCATATCATACAAGCTCAACACAGAAATATATGCATTTTTTTTAAAAAAAATCAAAATAACCAAAATGATTTGCAAGTATTCATACATGGCAGCATAGCCCTTATGGGGCGCTTCTTTAATAAAAGGTTTTATAACAACTTTTTGAGATTTTAATTGATTTTGAAGCTGATTGTGCTTCTTTCATACCTTCAAAAACTGAGTGAAAGCATCATTTTTCCAAGGTAAAACTTTTAATATAGCCAGCCATAAGGGCTTTTTGAAACTTTCTTAGCATCCAAATAAGACTGGCCTCACTTTTTTACTTTCCAGAATCACCTTCATATGATCTTCTTGAAGTCAAGGGCAAGAAAGGCTATAATGGAGTGTTTTGATAACAGTCATATCACCAAAAACTAGAAAACAGAACAGGTTGAACTTTTATAAACATTACATCAGATGTGTTGTTAGAGACAACATGTTTGCTAAAGCTTTCAGAATGAACTGAACCAACAAGTCAAGTATTTTGGGTCAGTGGTGGATTTGTTTCCTGCTAGGACTGGAAAATGGAGTGGTATATTATACTGGTTGCCCAAACCGAAACAATGGGATGAGGCCATGTGTATTTTGTGTAAATAAGCACAAGCATTCTCCAGTTTGAAGGGCAGCAAAGGGCATCTGAAAATGCAGATAATGGAAAATCCCTGTGGTGAGAATTAAGGAACAGGAGCTGGGTTCCAAAGTGTCCCCTTTGTGCCATATTATAATGCCCCGTAAGCTTCTGTGCCATACCACAATCCTTTATACTATGTAGCATAAAGATGTACTATTACAGTAACACAGCCCTAAGCTTCCTTGCTGTGCAGAAGTATTTACATGATTCTTTGGATCTCAGCCACTGGAATATTTTTTCTGAAACCATTGATCATGCAGTTCTTCTATATGTGTACAGATAAATTATGTGCATGTAGAGCCAGTATGATGTAGTGGCTTGAATGTTGGACTACAACCCTGGAGACCAGGGTTTGATTTCCCGCTCAGCCATGGAAACCCATTGAGTGACCTTGGGTGCATTACACACATTACACACTGTCAGCCCCCAGAAAACACCATTAGGTTCACCATAAGTCAGAAACAACTTGAAGACACACAACAACAATCTGTCATGCATATTAACATTAAGAGTTTTAAAGAAGTATCTAGATACTGATTTCAAATACGTTATTGAGGATATACAACATACTCTCCATCTTTCCTGATTTGATGGTTAGTCCTGATTAATCTTATGCAGTCCCACTTTTTCAGCTGCTTTTAAAGTGTCCCAGTTTCCTGTTCTTCCTGCCACTTCCCCCTTTGTCCACAGCTTACTTCAATTGCTACAACGTAAATTAAAAGTGCAAAAGTAGTTTAGACTCAATTAATTTTTCAGGCAGAAAGGAGGAGGTAGAATCTTGCCTTTCACTGAAGCTCAGGAAAAAGCAAATTGGAGCAGCCTTTCCTAGCTTGTGTGATCTTCCTCATTATTAACTTTATATCTTGATCACACTTTGACATTGCTTGGCCATATGGTTTTCATCTGTGAAATACTGGAAAGTGTGACACAAAATAAATGCAAACAGCAGTTTTTGAGTATAACAACTGATGAAAATTTTAAACTGAATGGCAGGGCAATCCTATACATGCCATTGATTTCAAAGAAACTTACTCACCTAGGAACTAACTGCATCCATACGTGAACTTAAACTTTGAATGAGAAAACCTAAAGAAAACCAGAATTACTAACCTTCATATTGCAAAAAAGGAAAAAAAGTTTGATTAATTCAAACAAAAGAGGTTAGCATTTGTAGAAATATTAATTTTAATAGGCAAATTGAATAATTCATTTTCATTACAGTTGCTTTAATGGAGACACGAATCAGTTAATATAATGAGAAGATTAGATATGGAAATATATAGCACCAACCTATAAGTCTTAATTGAAGTTCCTGGTTGCAATACATTTAGCTTATGTTCAAAATAGCAGTGTGTTAAAATGTTAAATTGACTAAACAATGCAAAACTATACTGTCTGAAGAGGAATGCAGTCCCCTTCAAGAACTCTACTTGCTCTAATGATTTTTTGGGGGCTGATCCCCCTTCCATCAATTTTACAGATATTTTACATCCAAATGTGCATCATTTTGGCATAGCAAATTTTTTTTTGAAAAATTATAATTTTTTTTATTTTTGTACATGCTAGGTTTAACCAAAATTTGATGGTAACTTGACTATTGAACAAACCTGAGCACCAATAATTTCCATGTGATTAAACAACATAGAGAATATCTATTATTTGTTAAAAGAGGAGGCAAGGACTCATCAAATTTCACTTTCATTTCAGTGGAAGCAACCTGATCAACCTCCCAAAAAGAAATGGGATACTATTTTGTTGTTTCAAGTTTATCATATTTCATACATTATTCAAAAGAATGATTTTCAAACTCCTCAGTGTATTACACAATGAAATAGTATTATTCTTTTTATTGCTTCAGGTTAGTCTTCCAAATCCTTTGGCAGTTAAGTATGGATCCATCACAGATACCATAACCCAGAAAAAATACTTGTTTGGATTAGGGCTCCCAGAATTCTCCAGCCAGCAGGCCCAATCTCTATATAAAATGAGGTTTAAAATAAGGCAGAATGAAGACATACATTCATTCAGAGTCTACCTTCCAAGGTTGTTTGTTGCTGTTGTTATTGTTGCTGCTGCTGAAAGATAAGCATGTATAATTTCATTGACAAAGACCAAGAAGAACTTTGCATCAGCAGACCAGGGACTGTTTATTTCAGCAACCTGTTTTCCAAAGGGGCCACTAACATCCCACCTAGAAGTCTAAGCAGGGTATAAAAGAAACAGCCTTCACTGAACTCACTGGCACTGGAAAAGAAAGCAAAGCAAAACTTTATTTCCTGTGACTGGGACCATGTATTTTCCCATTTAGGTAACACTAAAGGGTTCATTTTTTTAATCATTTTATTTTACCTATGCAGCTTTCAGAGATGAACAGATGGTGTTTTTATGATGAGAAATGCATCATAAAAAGTGTTTCTATTATATGATTCAGCAAAAACACTTGCTTACTAAAAATATTTCAAAGACAAGATTCGATCACACATTTCCAACACACCGTAGCACCAGGCATATTTCAATGTGTGTTCATAGTGATAATAAACAATGTGGAAACATTTCACTTTTTCATTTCTGGCCAGGATTATAATGCTACCCAAAAATCTCCAATTACTAAATACCTTTTTTTTTTTTTTTTTTTCCAAATAAAAGCCTAGCAACATAAAAGGGTGAGTGATAATGCAGAACCAACTATATAACTGGATCCCAAACATTGTCTCATAGGGGAAAATTGGATGGAAACAGAAAAACCACCTGTAAGCAAAAATCTTCATTAACAGCTTAGACCTCACTGATGATGACAAATAGAAACAAGAGGGTATATTAATTAGAGAACAAGTTGGTACTTAAATTACAGGTGAGGTTCAGGAGGGCTTCCAACCCTTTTTCTCTATATAAACATGAGTCACATCCTTCGGTAGCAAATTGTCCCAAAGCAGCAAGTACTAACTCATTTAAACTGACTGAACAAAGTTTTGAACTACTTGTCCTTCCCCTGTTCCATTTTTTTAAATTAACTTTTTATTAAAAACACTACAAAGAAAACAAAAGAACAGAACAGACACTAAGAAAAATAAACCGATACAAAACCGATATAATACATAGATGTCCAACTAATAAAAAAGAAGAAAGATATATATGAACATTGGATAAAGAGTAAAAACATATAAAAGAAAAGTAGTTGTCGACTTCCTTTTATCGTCAACCTAGAACAATGTTTACAAAGATTTTTCCCCTTACTTGAAATTCCCTATTCATCTTCAATTTGAATGCAATCAATAGTTTGAGATCACCCTTTCCTTTCCCTTATAATTCTCTCTCTCTCTTCGTGTTCCATTTTTAAAGACGACTACTGAGAGGAAGAGGCTTTGATTAAAATTGAGGAATTTGGAAGTGAGAGTTATCAATTAGCTAAGGGTCCCTTCCTTTTCTCCACATAATTTGAGTCCAATTTTCTCTCTCTAGAGGAGGTCTTCAAAAAGGGTTTTCACAACTGGAGTACCAGTTGAATGTCCAGAACTGAATGTGCTCACGCTATTACTTATTCTACTGTTATCCAACTTCATCAGTGCATTCATGGCACTTTTCAAGATTTATATAAACTAACAAATCCATAACTTATAATAGACAATACTGTTGCCAAGGCTTTTATAATTTTATATTGGAGGAAATGTGGATGCCAAGGTCTACAGTGGATAACTCTATAGGTCTGAATTCAATTGACAATTGAAAAAGACTGGTGAATGAACTCAAGATAAATGTATGTAGGATCAATTTTGCTATTTCACCACACAAAGAGGCATTCTACTCCAAACAAATGATATATCAATCAAACAATCTGGATGTATATAATTGATTTTGTTCAAAAGGATACCTCCTGTCTTGTTTCTATGTTCTTGAACACATGATTGTTTAAAACTCTTTAATCAGTGAGATAGGGCAGTATATAGGAAGGCATTTTTGAGTCTGGCTACTTACTCAAATACCTCCCCAGATAACTAACTACAAATTTCCAGGAGTTCCATATTTTGTCTCTATAAAGCCTCTTCCATTTTAGATTTTTTTTCTTTCTTGCAGCAAGATACCCTAGTACACTGGAATAATAATTACCTTGAAGATGTTTATTTGTTTGCTTTAAAAAAAGAATCAAACAGAAAATAAGACAATCACATCACCCTAAGAGTTATGTAATGCCCTAGATACATGTCAGTTTCTTAGATGATTGAAAATCAGATGAGCAGATGGCCACAAATCCTTCAAGAAACACTCATCCCAAAATCTACTGGAGGATTAGGTAGAACAAATCTGCCTTGCTGCTCTTTGACAGCAAGCTTCTCTACAGACTCTTCCATTTACACTGAAACTGCTTAGGAACATGAACGCAACATCTCCATTAATTGGATAGCTTTATACAATACGAGAGATCAAACAATGTTGAAAGAGCAAGATTTGGCAAAGTAGTAGAGAGAAAGGAATAGGAGTGGAAACCTAACTAGAAAGAAACCGAGGAACAGGAAAGACTGTGGAGGTTTAGAAAATGATGGTGAAGAAGTGAGCTTGAAAAGGATTTAGAAGAACGAGGCTTGAGATGATAGGCAGAGATGGAGACAGAGTTCCAGTCATGCAGGAAAAAAACTGTGGAAAGCATAAAAGCAAATGTGGCAGAAGGGAACACAGAAGGCTGATAATAAATTATTTTTGTACTGGTAAACAGGACTGAGAGACGATGAGAGAAGAGGCCTGCCACCTGCACCTGCAGCCTCAGACATATTACTGGGAACAATGGCAAGGATCCCAGTGATGCACTATACCAGCATAACTATGCAGACATAGGTAGCAGGAGGAAAAAGGGCATGGACACAGCCACTGTGAAAGAAGCAAGACATTTGAGAAGGAAGCTGCTTCACCCCTGTAAATTTTGTCTTCCTTCCCTTGCTATCGCTGAGTGACCCTGGAAAAAGATGCAGCCACTAGTATAGGCACCAAGAGTATTCCTGCCAATGACACAAACACAATGACACAGACACAGCAGGCTTGATTGCTTTTTCCCAACGCCTGCTCATATACTAACCAGCCTTCATTGAATCTAATGGCTTTAGAATACCATATAGTTTTTTTTTTAAAAAAAAGCCTAGAAATATGACTTGCTTTTAAAAACAGTAATTAGGAGCACACATTAATTTATCATAATCAAAGAAGTGCTGAGGTGTGGTGCTTGAAAGTGAATCCTACCTGTTAGAAGTTTGTGTATAAAGATTTTGTCTTACAAATGTAAGGCAAGTTAAACATGTTTAAAAGTAACCTGTAGTTGAAACTTCATATTTGAAAACACATAAAATAGTGTTATTTTTTTCCAAAAAATGCTGGATTGTTGCCATATTGTAACTAAGCTTGCTCATAAACCAAATGTATCCATGCACATATGCACTCCTGTGATGGTTTTGCTGTAGGAGATCCAGTTGGCAGGCTGCTAGTCAAGCATGCCAAGTTCTGGCTTTGAGTGGGCATTTGTGTTTGCATCCAAAGACACATCCCCCAGTTTGATTGGTCCAAATGAACATCAGAATCTGAAAATATTAATTCCCAAAGCTAACAGGCAAATGTCTGTGCTTCAAATATTCTTTGTTTGCCAAATTGGCCACTTCAAACTATGGAAAAAAAAATCCTTTTCTGACTAAAGAATGTTTTGACAACGTATGTTTAAGTGTTCATCTCTAAGACTTGCATATCACTCTGTAACGATAAAGCTTTTGTATACATCTATTGCAGCCTACTATTAGATGAGAGATTGTTATTTGCAGTTGAACGTTTAAGAGGATACATTCTGGAGAAAGTTCCTTTCAGACAAGGTGATCAGCAGGGTTATTGAGCTGAAAAAAAATAAAATTAGTACTGCTGCTTGAACCATTAAAAGGGAAATGACATTTAGGAAAACAGTATGCATCTCATGAAACATTTAAAGGATGAGCTGCACCTACCTGTACTCTCTTAAACACAGTAATTAATACATTTCATTCACTTTCAGACAATCTAGCCTCATCCTCCGTGGGCCCATTGTGTAAATAAATGCTATAAGAAACACATACAAATAAATAAGTTAATTTGCCTCCTTGCTACTTGGTCTACCATTTCTCTTTAAGGCATTACTTTTCTCACATAATGGCTGCTTCTTATTTTATCTAAAATGGTGGTAAAGCCAATTGGGCCCAAGAGTACAGTTTTTACCCATAAAAGAAATATTTTTTTCTGAAAAATTCCACCTTACCATACAACAGTATCATATAAACTGAGCGGGAGGGGGGAAAGCACTGAAATTGTCATACGATATTCATTCAGGATGTCATCTCCTATGAAGCAGTGCAAGAAATAACTTCAAAAAGTCTTCTAGATCTACTTCATTTATGTATGCATAAGGTTCGCAGAAAATCGTTTTCTTTTCATACTCCTTCCTTAAGCAGTCCATGAGCACGGTGAGAAACTCATCTCCTGACCATCTCTGGTGCAGTCCTGAGAAATTAGCTTCTTTTTCAAAATGAGTCCCTGCTGGGCAATTTATATAAAGCAATAAAAATCTGCAAAATACAAAGGCAAAATATATTTTTGCATATAATATTAGCATTGTCAACACCAAATACTTTTATCTACTGGTCCGAAAGGAACTATTCTGAATAGTGTCATTTGTTTGTGGGAATGCACAAAATGGTTTCAACAACTAACACTTGGTGTTTCTTTGCAAAATAAGCCTTTGCTGAGCACTGAAGCTAAATATGTTTGTGCCCACTTCTGTCTGTGTACTCTTGCAAACAAGTCTGTACAGAGATGAGAAAGGTCATTAACTAGAAGGGTGACTGCTGCTTTTGGAGATGGCAATTTTCATTTTACACCCCAGTCAAAAAGAAGGAAGACATGGTCCGTTTATGCAATAGGAAGTTGAAACTTTTGTTGGTCTTGACATATTATTTTTGTGCAGTTTGACTTAAGTTTGTCATAGTGCAACTTTCTGAATCCAAAATGCTAGCGCTTTTTCCAGTCTGCATACACAGCATTTCTAGACAGATGGGTTACCCTGTACATTTTAATAAAGAGTTCAGGTTCTTTTTACATCAAAAGGAGCACACGTGGAGCTCCTTTGTAGGACATTTTGAGAATTACATACTCTGTCAGGAAGGCATTAATCTTATATCTAAATGTAAAGACCAGGTTAGCTTAGAGTTTGCATGGCAGAAGTGAATGCATACCTTCCAGCTGTTCCTATTTGGCAGGGATAGTCCAGATTAATCCTCAGTTGTTTATGTCCTAGCTTCTTTCTTCTCTCCTTCGACTTTCTCCCTTTGTCCTCTGCTTACTTTGGTTTCTGCAAACAAATTTCAAAGGGAAAAAGTGGTTTCCGCTCAATTAAGGGGGGAGAGGATGGAAGAGAGAATCTTGCCCTTCCCAGTAGGCTCAGGCAAAAGCAAACTGCTACAGGTTCTTGTAGCATGTGCATTCTTACTCATTTATAACTTTTGTCATCTTGACCACATTCTGATGTTGCTTGCCACACATGCCCCAGTTACCATCTATTAGATGTTGAGGTGACTTTGAGGAGAAGGCTGAAATGACGATGAAAAAGAGAAGACAGTGAGAGGGCAGTGGCAGTAGAAAAGTTTCGACCACTACAGCCTTCTCCCTAGGCCAAGGCTTTCCAAATGGTGCGCTGTGAAACATTAGTGTCTTGCCTGAGGTGTGTAGGTGTGTCACCTACAATCTTGAAAATGTATGTTATTATTTATAAATCATATATTTATAAAAATATATAAAAGGTTTTCATAGGATATGTTGTTTCCCCGTACATTTTGTTATTACAATTTATGTATGTGTCTATATATCTTATAAGGGGTTAGTTTAACCTCCGGTTTGCTAGTAAAACTGAATTACTGTGTTGTCAAATGATGCATGTCTAAAAAGTGTGTCACCAACATGAAAAGTTTGGAAAACTCTGCCCTAATTACTAAGGCCCTTTCCATGTGACACATCCAACCCACCATGGGAACGGGAGAAAGATGGGGCTGGGACTATTCTTATGTCATCCCGGTCCCATCTTTCACCTGTAATCAGCCAGCGCAATCATGCTGCAAATCATTGATGGGTTTTCCCCATCAATGACCAGCGATGGCGCAGCCCTCTTGCTGCATGCCCACATTTACCTTGCTTGTGGAGGCCCTGGAAGTGCAATGGCTGTGCCTGGGATAGAACCCGGCTGTGCTGTGGCAGGAAGAAGTGTGGCCATTGCACTTTCTGGATCCTTCAAGCAGCCTGTGCAGAGGGAAATGCTTCATCACACTCCATTTCAAGGAGAGCCACTGTCACCATCATCATTGGACACTGCCAGGACAGAGATAAGAGGCAGAAAGGGTCTAAGAAACACGTTGACTATGCCCCGGCTGACACACAATTGATGTAAGTCTAACATACATATATTTGGATGTATGTGTTTCGATTTCCTTCCTTAGAAGAACAAATTCTGGTCTCTACTGCTAAGGGTACAGCTAAGTTGCTTAATGAATATGAGCCAAATCACATATTCACATCAAAGGCCTGAACAGAGTTTATGTCCCTCTTCTTTCCAGTATTTGGCAGTTTGCTTGCCATCTCCCTCCTAGCCCAACTGTATCCTCACTCCCCCCCCCGCTCAAAAATTCAGGGAGAGGAGGATCATTTTCACATGTTACCGTCCTCCTTTGTCTTCCAGTCATGATCCCGCCAGCACCTTTGCTGGGAAAGGAGCACAACAGGAATGATCCCCTCCACACCCCACTGGCTTCAAGTGGAAGGGAGTGCAAGGGACACCCCTCTTCCTTCCACAGTGCAGCTAGGCTCTTTCCTATGCCGTGTTGGGGCAGGAAGCGCCTCCATCATACTTCCAACCCTTCCGCATGGCTGGTAATAGCAATAACCTGTGTATTTCTTATCAGCTAAGTGCTCTCTAAGCGGTTTACAATGTGTTTTAGCTGGTAAGTATGGGAGTGTTGTGTGATTGGGGGTCATTGATAGAGAAACTCCATCAATGATCTACCTCACAATTGTGCTGACTGGTGAGGGGAGAAGGGTGAGGCTGCAATGATGTCATGCAGAAGCATAGTCACAGTCCCATTTCTCGCATGTCCCCATGCCAGGATGCAGTTGTCATGTGGAAAGGTCTGAGGCGAAAATGCAGTAACAGCAAAGAAGACCAAGAAGGAAGGCAATCTGGCCCCCAGATGTTAGTAGTGAATTATGTTCTGTCAATGGGGCCCTGTCAGGTGCTCAATAATGCCAATTCCATGTGGCTTCCTGGTTCACCTCTTCTTTCTCTTTCTTTATTCTTTTTCAAAACATTTGCAGATTTTGTTTGCAAGAATACCTCTTTTGCTTTTTAAAAAAGGATGCAATATTGTGGAGAAAAATTGATTTCCTCACATAACTATGTAACATGGATCATGGCATAGTTCAGTGTCATGAAGTCTTCAGCTACCAACTTACAGACTTCTTAAAATAAATTAAAAGTCCCCTCTCTCTCAGCTTAATTTGGCTTCCATCTGTTTTGAGACACAATCACTCCAATCCACTGGGAGCAATTGCCACAGGGACAGGAGGCATGTTTCTACTTGCAAGCCATTTGTGTAATGGAAGTAGTGGTATGTAATGGTAATGTAAGAGACTATGTGAAAGGGAAAGAAGGAACTGACCTGGGATTTCAATGCACATGCCTGATTGTTATAGGGCACGTACAGGACAAAACAGATGGTCAGCATTCTCAGTCCTGATAAGAATGACCAAGCACTGAAAAGAAAAAGTGAGCAGCTGAATTAAATCTGACATATTATTTAAAAGGGTTGGAATAGCACAGCTATAAACACATCCCTCAACTTTTTGTAGTTTAGAGCCATTGTAACTAATTAAATATAGACAAATTCACTCAAATTTACAGAATAATACAGCAGTCTCAGTTCTACAGATGGAATTAGCAGTAATGCAGGAGAAAGCTTGTTTATGTTTTTCATACTTCCCCCGCTCCCCTTGCAGCATGCAGTATATAAAAGTTAATGACTTGGTCCTCCTAGAATGTGCCATAAAATAACAGAGAAACTGTACTTGCAGCATCTCTGTCAACCCCTGCTTGCTCTCTTTTTACAGTGGCAATACAGCAAAAAGAACTTGCCTTGGTGTCATAACTTTTCAAAGGAATGGTTGGGGTGAGGTGACTGGAGACCTCAGCAAAATCACATGGGATTTACAGCATTGTTTTCCATATACTGAAGAACAAGCAAGTAATATGCTAGAGAACAAGTTTTGTTGTTTTGTTCTACCTAAGGGTTTGATTATCAATGACACCTTGAAGGAAAAATTGTGGTGACTTGTCTTATCTTATAACAAGTTCATGTATTTGATTCCTGATCTCATTAGCCTCAGTATTGCATCAATGAGAATTTTTCTCTTATTGAGCATGATAGCCAGAGATGGCAAGTCTATCGGAAGTAAGGATAGATCCATATTTTTTCTAATAACTTCATAATCTTTCTACTATGATAGATTATATTTTTACTGAATTCAAAAGTTCTCAGCTCTGGTCGTCACTGCCTCTTGAGAAAAAAAAAGTTTATCTGTCATTTTAAGATAATCTAATTTGAACCAAAGCACACACACAAAAAAAACCTGTGATATGTTTCAAGACTAAATCCTGTGTTTACAAGAAAATTTCATCCATCACTTTATTTATTTCTAAATGTCCTTGTTGCTCACATTGCTTGGGAAGGAGCTGGAACTCGCAAAGAATATAAAGCAGAGAGAGAGAAAGAAAAGACAATTTCACTGCCAGTTGAAAGCCGTGAACGTTCTATTGCTGCTTAATTCACGGCAAGGTGAGCCTGGCACTCAAATGCTGTGTTCGCAAAACATGTCAAGCAACTTGCTTCTAGAATAGTAAAAATTTGTGGAAATGTATAGTAGAAAGTGTGACACTAACATTGTGATAATATGCCAGAGCAAATAATTTCCCCGTTAAACTAGGGTGGGGGTTGTGTGGATGTCTGGATGATCTTGAACTCCAGTTTCCATCATCTCAGGTCAGCATAACCAATGGTCAAGAATTCAGGGAGTTGCAGTTAAACAGCATTTTGAGAGCTGCACAGTTTCTACCCCGATGGTTAGCTTACCAATACAAATACAGTTGTTCTAAGGGGTAATATTACATGCCTGAGAGCCATTGAGGCCAAACACACTGGCAGAAATGCAAAGGAAGAAAAATAATTACCTTATCAAAAATATCTGGAAATAACAAGAATCCCTTTCTGGTTTGTAAAATGGATATTATTTATGTTAAATAGTGGAGGGAGCCATACAACCTAAACAGGCAAATGGCCTCTTCTGGAGGCTCTTCCCCACAAACAAACAAACAAACAAACGTTATCTCAGCCCAAATCCAGCCAAAGTAAAAATGAGAATAAATTTTTTTCCCATGCTAATTAGGGGTATAAACCATAATGCAGCAAAACAGAGGTGGCTCTGGCAACTCAGTGTGTTTGCATGGGTTTGTATGTTACAGCATATCTTAGAATATATAAGTTGGGGAAGCAGAACAGGGAGGAGTGTGAATGGGTTACAGAACTTGGAGTGTGAGTGCTGGGGAGGGACGATTTGGGCTGTTGCAAGGAGAAGGAGAGAATAGCATAGGCAGGAATAAGATTGCAAGTTTAATGTATAAGGAGTTTTGTGAATCACAGAGTTAAAAAAAAGTACAGTAACTGAAACCATAACCTTTGGTAGCTGGCTGGTAAACAATTTGCTTATGATTATGTACTGTTTAATAATTTTGTAGTTGTTCAAACTATGCCTGATCATTATCAAAGCTATCAGGGGCTTTTACAAAGATGAGAAGATGAAATACATGTTTTAGAGTTTCAGTGGAATTCCTCAACTGGCAGATAGCTGGTAGAAAAATGAACATCATCAATGATGGTTTCATAGGAAATTATCTAAATTTGGTAGTTTGATCAGTCTGAGATATAGGAATATTTATATCTCATTCTTCAGCAACAAAGCTTCTCAGAGCAGCTTACAGATTGTGTATTTGACAGTTCTCTGTGCTCAAACTTACAATCTGATCAAGACAGGATACACAAAGAAAAGGGAATCGCAGTGGAAGGCAACTAAGTCCAGCAGATACTGCCTGTTCTTCTGTCCCTCTAAGGTGAGAGCAGTGGAGGCTGGGATGGAGGAGAGCCCTTCATCTGCTCTGGGGCCTACGCATGATGGAGCTGTACTAGCCTCTTCTTTGCTCCCTCCAAGGCCAGGACAGTGGCTGCTGGGATGGAGAGAAGGCCTTTCATCTGCTTCCGGGCCTGAGCATGATGGAACTGTACCTGATGGTTTATTTGACTCTCTCTCTGCTCTCTTCCCACCAGCAGGCAAAAGACCTTTTTATTCAGGCAAGGCTTTGGCTAGTAACTCATGTGGCAGAAAAGTCTCTTTAATATGGTGTTTTGTGTTTTTACGTTTTCAGTTCTGTTTTACATATGTTACAAATTGTTTTAATTTTTGGCTTTAAATAATTTCTTTTCATTTTTAATAATGTTCATACTAATTTTTATAGTAAGATTTTTGCTGTACTTTGTTTTAATTTTTTATACGCTGTCTTGGGTCCCATGTGGAGAGAAAGTTGGGATATAGATTACATGAGTAAATAAAATTAATAAGAAATATAAGCATTTCTAAGGTCCTGTTCATCTCACTTCTTGTCTGACTTTGTGGATGAACATAATTTAGTATGTATGAATTGGAGTTGCACATGTCTCCTTTCAAATAAATTCTGAAGAGCTATTGTAACAAAATTTACCACACAAAATTCAAAGGTGAAAACCCAGGAAAACAAATTGCAATAGTGGGCTTTAGGAAAACAAACTGCAATAGTGGGCAATAGCGGGTCCAGCATTTTCCCAGAGGAGAGAGCAGAGGGGGAGCTGGGTCTGTGAAGACATCCTAGACCAGATGTGTTTACAGGCTTGTGGAGCTGTGCTTGTTTGTTTGTTTGCCTGTTTTTGTTTAGTCTCCTTGTGCTGGCCATGTGCTCTCCCTGAGCACACGGTCTGACTAACGAGGGGGAGGAGCCAGCTAGGGGGAGGAGTCTTATTAGGAGCTCCCAATGGCATGTGCCTTTGGCGCGCGCAGTTGAAGTCCTCTACTTAAATCCTTCAAGCTTAACCCTTGGCAATCAGTAGAGCACACGTACCTTATACAGCTGAATTTCAGAAAGAAAGCCCAGTTACCTTTCTAGAACTACTTCCTGTACTACTCTCTGTAGTATCAAGGATGGAAGGTGAGGGAGCTGCCACAGTCACCTGTAGCACTTGTGGGATGTTCCTTTTCTTGCCACAAGATGTTGTCGGGTACACCTGCACCAAGTGCAAGCTGGTGACCTTCTTGGAGGAGAAGGTTCGCCAGCTGGAGGCACGAGTTTCTAATCTTCATCTTATTAGGGAAGGGGAGGAGTTTTTGGATAGGGCAGAGAAGACCTACTGGAGGACTGAATGCGCGGAGGAGCTGCCAGATCAGGAAGTCAGTACACTGTGCCAGGAAATGGAGGCTTGGAGGAATGTCACATGGAGGAGTAGAAGGACCAGAAAGGTAACAGAGACTCTTAACCTACACAATCGCTTCAAAGTTCTTGGCCTTTTGAACAATGAGGAGCACCACGAGGAGGGAACAGAATGTCAACAAGAAGGAATCCAATTTCGGCAACAGGAACTAGATCAACACTCCCAGCCTCAGCAGAATGCCCAGGCAGTCCTAGAAGAACATGCTCATCGAGAAGCCCTGGACAAGCCTCAGAGGTTGTTGGGGACTCCTTGCTCAGAGGAACCGGCAATTTGCAAACTGGACAAGCTCAATCGAGAGGTCTGCTGTCTTCCTGGGGCCAGGATCAACCACATAACGGAGAGGCTAACCAGGCTGGTCAAGCCCACTGACCATAAGCCCCTCATTTTGGTTCATGTCAAAACCAATGACACTGCGAGGAGCAGCTTTTACCACATCACAAAGGACTACGAGCTTATGGGGACAAAGCTTAAGGACTTTGGTGTGCAGGTGGTCATCTCGTCTCTCCTCCCTGTTCAAGGATATGGTGCACGTAGGAAAAGGGCAATAGCAGAAGTCAACAACTGGCTCCTCACATGGTGCCGGCGGCAACGGTTTGGGTTTTTGGAACACAGCCTGAATATCCATGAACGTGGGCTTCTGGCAAGGGATGGGCTGCACCTCACAAAACTGGGCAGGAATGTTTTTGCAAACAGTCTTGCAAGGAGGATTAAGAGGTCTTTAAACTAAGTTCCGCTGAGGAGGGAGACAATATTATTCAGTGCAAGGACTCGGCGAGTGCAGGGGAAAAGGCCCAAATGATATTGGACAAGTAGTACATGTGGTCAATGGCGGGAGGAGTAGAAACTATAGTACAGGACTTGCAGGAAGGGCCCGGGGACTTAAGTGTCTCTATAGTAATGCACGGAGTATGGGAAACAAGCAAGATGAACTTGAACTCCTAGTACAACAAAATAAATATGATTTGATAGGCATCACCGAGACCTGGTGGGATGAGTCTCATGATTGGAATGTAGGAATAGAGGGGTATAGCCTGTTTTGTAAAAATAGACCAAACAAGAAAGGAGGAGGAGTAGCCTTGTATGTCAAGGATGTTTTCACCTGTGAGGAGATCTGTGGCTTAAGCTCAGAAAACCAGGTCAAGAGCATCTGGGTAAGAATTAAGGGAGCGAGAAACAATAGGGATATTCTGGTGGGGGTTTACTACAGACCTCAAACCCAGACTGAGGACTTTGATGATGCCTTCCTCAACCAAATGACTGCATTCAAAAAGGAGAGATACAGTAATAATAGCAGATTTCAATTACCCGGATATATGTTGGCAGTCAAACTCTGCCATGACAGCAAGGTCCAGCAAGTTTCTTGCTTGTCTTGAAGACAACTTGATGGTCCAGAAGGTGGAAGAGGCCACAAGGGGATCAAATATTCTAGATCTGATCCTGACCAACAGGGATGACCTTGTCAATGAGGTAGAAGTGGTTGGATCTTTAGGGGGGAGTGACCATGCCCTATTGGAATTTGGCATTCAGTGGGAAGGAGAAGATAAGCGTAGCCCGACACTCAGATTTTAAAAAAGTGGGCTTCTGTAAACTTAGGAAGCTGCTGGCTGGAATTCCGTGGTCAAGAATAGTGAAAGGGAAAGGAGTTCAGGAGGCATGGGAGTTCCTTAAAAAGGAGATACTGAAGGCACAGTCTAAAACTGTGCCAATAAGGAGGAAAAATGGAAGGCATCTGAAGAAACCAGAATGGTTGACTAAAGAACTCTCAGCTGAGCTAAGTGTTAAGAGAAACATGTACAGGAAATGCAAGAAGGGGGAAACCACCAAAGAAGAATTTAAGCAAGTAGCCAGGAGATGTAGGGAGGAGGTCAGAAAGGCTAAAGCACAGAACGAACTTAGGCTGGCCAGAGACATTAAAAACAATAAAAAGGGCTTTTTTAAATATGTCCGCAGCAAAAGGAAAAAGAAGGAGACAATAGGGTCGCTGCGCAGAGAAGATGGTGAACTACTAACAAAGGGACGAGAAAAGGCAGAACTACTTAACACCTTCTTTGCCTCAGTTTTTCCCCAGAAGGATACAAACACTCAACCTGGCGGTTGGGGTGCAGGTGAGGAAGCAGGGGAAATGAGGCACATAATAGGTAGAGAGGTGGTACAGGAATACCTGGCCACACTGGATGAATTCAAGTCTCCAGGGCCAGATGAATTGCATCCTAGGATATTAAAAGAACTGGCAGAGGTCATTTTGGAACTGCTTGCTATAATCTTTGAGAAATCTTGGAGGACAGAAGAAGTTCCAGCAGACTGGAAGAGGGCAAATGTTGTCTCCATCTTCAAGAAGGGAAAAAAGAGGACCCAAATAATTATCGCCCAGTCAGCCTGACATCAGTACCCAGAAAGATCCTGGAGCAGATCATTAAGAGTCAGTTTCTAATCACTTAGAAAGCAATGCAGTAATCACGAGAAGTCAACATGGATTTCTCAAAAATAAGTCATGCCAGACTAATCTTATCTCTTTTTATGATAGAGTTACTAGCTTGATAGATGAAGGGAATGCTGTGGATGTAGCATATTTCGATTTCAGTAAGGCCTTTGACAAAGTTCCCCATGACATTCTTGCAAAGAAGCTGGACAGGGCTACTGTTAGTTGGATTTGTAATTGGTTGACCGACCAAACCCAAAGGGTGATCACGAATGGCTGCTTTTCATCCTGGAGAGAAGGGACTAGAGGGGTGCCACAGGGTTCTGTCCTGGGCCCAATGCTGTTCAATATTTTTATCAACAACTTGGATGAAGGAATAGAGGGCATGCTCATCAAATTTGCAGATGACACCAAATTGGGAGGGGTTGCTAATACGCCAGAGGACAGGATCAAAATTCAGAATGACCTGGATAGATTGGAGAGCTGGACCAAGGCTTACAAAATGAAATTCAACAGAGAGAAGTGTAAGGTCCTACACTTAGGTAGAAAAAATGGAATACAGAAATATAGGATGGGGGACACATGGCTGGATAGCAGTACATGTGAAAGGGATCTAGGAGTCTTAATAGACCACAAGCTGAACATGAGTCAGCAGTGTGAAGCGGCAGCCAAGAAAGCCAATGCAATTCTCGGCTGCATCAATAGGAGTATGGTGTCTAGATCGAGGGAGGTACTGGTACCACTCTACTCTGCTTTGGTTAGACCTCATCTTGAATACTGTGTCCAATTCTGGGCACCCCAATTCAAGAAGGACATGGTCAAGCTGGAGCAAGTCCAGAGGAGGGCGACCAAAATGGTGAGAGGCCTGGAAGCCATGCCCTATGAGGATAGACTTAGAGAGCTGGGTATGTTTAGTCTGCAGAAGAGAAGGTTAAGAGGGGACATGATAGCCATGTTTAAATATTTGAAGGGATGCCATGTGGAGGAGGGAGAGGGCTTGTTTTCTGCTGCTCCAGAGACCAGGACAAGGAGCAATGGATTCAAGCTGCAGGAAAGGAGATCCCACCTGAACCTCAGGAAGAACTTCCTGACAGTCAGGGCTGTCCGGCAGCGGAATGCGCTGCCTCGGAGTGTAGTGGAGTCTCCTTCCTTGGAGGTTTTTAAGCAGAGGCTAGATGGCCATCTGTCGGGAGTGCTTTGAGGGTGTTCCTACATGGCAGAGGGTTGGACTGGATGGCCCCTGTGGTCTCTTCCAACTCTACATTTCTATGATTCTATGATTCTATGCCCACAACCATCTCTGAGCATGAAAAAATAAGTGACTTACAGAATCAAATCCAAAATCCATTTGTTGCAGCATTCTGTTTCTCACAGTGAATAAACAGGTACCTCTGGAGGTCCAGAAGAAGGCCACGAAGACAAGAGGGCATGTTGGTTAGGGATTCTAGGGATTATTGTGTAAAAATGTAACTTCATCCAGCTCAACTGTTTGGAGATCACGTAAAGCTATCACCTTCGACCCAATATACCTCTTTTCAATGCTGGAAAAAATCCAGTAATGACCTCCAAATCCAGTAATGACTGTGTGAGTACAGTTTCTTAATAGCACTTGATAGTGCTTCTTGTCAGAGCTGATCCAGGAGTGGGCCTGGTGTGGCTGTTCCCGTCCTCTACTACTCCCATGGTGTGGTAAGTTTGAAATCTATCACCTCTCCCTGATTATTTTAAATTTCTCCTTTGAATTAAAATTTTTTAAAAAAATTATTTAATACATTTTTAGAGTTATAGCACAAAACACAATAGTCTATGGGCATGGCATGATGTTACAATGTTGCTGCACTAGTATGACTTAACAAAAAAAAATAATAGACCAATCACAAGCTGTTGCAGGGGGGGAAAGGACCAATGATGCTGTGTGAACACCAGTGGCAGTAACAGTCTAGTGCAGAAATGGCCTAAGTGACCACTATTTGTCAATATTTTCATTGCAAAATATACATGTGATATTTGCATGTAATTTTGTATAGCTGTTTCTGTCATTTTTCAATCATTTCAGCTCCCAGTGCCAGTTCAGGCAAGTGTCAACACTAGAAAATTTATGCTTGCTGCCTTAACTCCCTTAAACTAAATAATGCTTCCATTTATCAGTCACTATAACAAAATTCTTACTTGCCAACAATATTATAGTGGTTCATTGTATTGCTGTGAAACATAATTGGATTAAATTCTAGAAAAAATAATTTTAATATTAATAATCCATTCCTAAAGCAATGTGCATTTGACTATTTTGCAGAGTGGTACGTGCCATTACGATGGTGAAACTTTGTGATGCAACGCTCCAAGGTCCATTACCATCCCATTACCATATATTTAACACAACCATGATGCTGATGTCAGCGTCTCCACGAGTAAATATACTTTCCATGAATGAATTATCCTCAGTCCCAAATCTGACCCCTTCCATGTTGTATAATAACTTAGCACATTATTATTCCACATCAAGTGATGGTGGCATAATAGCACCAACCAAGCCCATTATGTTTGTGCAACTGTTCTTGGTTTTATTTTGCTTTTTCTAACCTATTGGCAGAATACCATGTGGACTGTAGTTTGGACTGTACTGCTGGCACCACAGCTGTTTTTTAGAGCTTATCTCATGAACGCATTAGAGATCAAAGCACCTATTAACAAAAATGGAGCTTGTGATGGAGATATCTTATACAAAAGATACTAAAATTATTACTAATAGCACACAAAGACTTAATTACAATTGTGTTTTCTACCTGTGGTATTAATTATATTGTAGCCATCTGCAACAATAGATATAAGTGATTTACATGACCTGCAATGGGATATGTTTATATTTTTAAATATAGTGATATTATTTTGGTGACTGAGGCCATTTCCACACTACACTCTTATAGCGCGATTATTCCACCTTCAACATCCTATGAAATCCTGGGGTTTGCAGTTTAGGGAGGGGCCGGCTGGAAAACTGCAAAACCCCAGGATTCCATAGGATGTTGAAAGTGGAATAATCGTGCTATAAGAATATAGTGCAGAAATGGCCTGAAAATGAAAGGAAAGGAAACCATTACATTGAAGCCACATCTCATCATGTGTTACCATGTAATGGTAGGCAGATCCCAGGCTATTAATTCTGAATTGTTACAATCCAAAGATCTATAGGAAATATAGAACTGAGATATTAGATGTGTTCAAAATTTGTTTTAATCATCCCCATGTGCTAATGCAATAAGGAGTAAAGGCACTGGCTAAACACAAAGCATGTGGAATCCTTAAGCAGGTTGTTCTTTTGAGAATAGATTCCTGCGGCACAAAGGGGTAAATCCAGAGAAACAGAAACTCAATATCTTCATGCAAAACTCCTGTAATGAAAAAACAGTAATCCACTTCTGTAAGTAAAACCACAAGCAAGGAAATCTGAATAAAATACTTAGATAAACGAGCTATGCAAACATTTGCTCTTATGAAGTGTATTTGAATTTCAGAGGTCACTTTGTTTATATAGATTTAGCTCTTACAGTTATCAGCATGGAAAAACTGCTATATTATCCACAAATTGGCAATTAACTTTAAGATGTTCTTACTGCTGCTGTTTGTTTTAGTTTTAAAATGCATCTCATTTAACTTCAGGAGGAAGAGAAGATGGATTTGCATGTTCCAAGCAGTGTTAGGAGATAATAAACAATTGGAGGCATAAAGAACTAATCCTGCTTTGTATTCTTTTCTGTCATGCTCTGACTAAAGTAGTAATGAGTGAGTATGAAGAGAGCTTAAGGCTTTTGAGGTAATGCCATGTGTAAATGATCTGACTCATGTATTATCAAGTTGAATTAGATGTTACAAAAAAGGGGAAGCATTCATTTTGGCAGCAGAAGAATTTATAAATACATGCTTTCTTTAAAACTTGTTTGACAGAACAGAAAACATGAAGTGCCCTCTGTATATGTGTATGTGCCTTCAAGTTGCCTGTTGACTTATGGCAACCCCATGAATTTCATCGGATCCCCATCTAAAGTAATTATACCCATAATAAATTATGCAAATCTAGTAAGTTGGATTTCGTTTGTCTTATTCTTATTGCATTTTTTTCTGAATTGGAGTTTTGTTATTATGAAAACTATCATGCCTGGTTCAGGTCAATGTTAACGAATAGAAAAATGTATAGCTTTCATAGGTCCTTCCTGCACCTTACTGTCTTCTGGTGCTGGGGTGCAGGGATCTTGCGAGCAGCCTCCAGCAAGAGGCTCTCACGTCCGGGTCCTTTGGCTCCACATGAGCTGCCTGCTCACGTGAGAGCCCTGCCTCTTCCTTCCGCAGCACAGCCTGGGAGTTTCCCAGGCTGCGCTGGGGCAGGAAGCATGACTGGCACGGCTCCAGAGGCTCCGCACGCCAGGTAAGTGCACGTGGGGCCTGGGAACAATGTGCAGTCATGCACCATTTTTGGCTTCCAGCCAAAAATGAAAAGGTGTCTGATCAGCGCCTGCCGGCCCCTGGAGCATCGCACAACTGTGAGTGTGTCGTGCAGATCACTCCTCACAATCACGCGACATTCCAGGCCCTCTTTCCCATGGAAAATGCCATGCGAAAAGGGCCATAGTCATAACTGTCTTTTCACTGTCACACTTCTGATTCAAATGGTATGATCCTTCCATTTGGAATATCTTCATTAGACAACTGTGATAGGATTACACTGAGGTGCTCTTGAAATTTGTTTAGAAAGTTCAGCTGATTGAGAATACAGATGCCCACTTGTCTGGTAATTAACTGGCACTGAGGGCACAGAATGTGCCGCCTTGGCTTCCATTTTGTTTTTCAGTGCAATCTGAAGTAGAAATGCTGAACTGAAAGCCCTAGTAAAAGCCCTAGTCCTGAAGCAGAAGACTGAAGTGGAGTGGCTCAAACAAGAGTTTGAGGGGAGCACGGAGGAATGGGAGTTTGGGGTGCAGCGTGACAACCAACATACTGCATACTACATACTACGTACTACAATTTACCTGGGCTGGAGCTAGGGTTTTATACCTTATTTCCTGTCCTGAGGACAGAGCAGTAACTGCTCACCCACAAATGGACAAAGGTGGCTGGAATAGACTGATTGTCTTAACTTTAGATGACAAAGCATTAGTGGGCATCATGACAACCTCTTAATGTCTTGGTTGGGCAAGGTAGATAGGAAAGATCTCTGTAGTATATGTTCACAGCATGGGTGTTTGACTGCTTCACCTGGGCAGTTTCTTCTTTTGTCTTTGGAGTTCAGGTCAATGAGAAGACTATCCCAAGCTCATTTAGATCAGAGGTTTCCATCTAATCCTCTTGAACTTAAGACCTGGACATGTTGAGGTATCCTGACCTAGCACATGCTTGCAGCCATTGTCCTTCTACTGCATGTTTTCCAGCCATATGTGTCTAGTATTATTTTAAAAAATGATACTTCTCATCAGTTTTACTATCCAGTAGGACAGGGGGTATAAGGTGTGGTAACAATATATCATCACTAAATCCAAATGTTTTTATACCATTTAATATTATAGAGTCCTTTGCACAAATCTACAAGTCAGCAAGTCTACAATTGCAAAGTTCAATTTTTGTTGTTATATGTCACTATTTCATAACCTAGTTTCAGCCAAGCCTAATTCATTTTAAACTTGATTGCATCCATTCTGTTCATGAACTTCTCTACCCAAATCTTCTTAGGTTGCCTTCCTTACCTTTATAAATACTTTCAGTTCCTCTCTACATGCTGGTTTAAAATATCTGTCCTGAGACAAAACATTTTTCTTTTTCATCTTTCTCTCACCTACTTCAGTCCTACAGGCTAATTCCTACATTAAATAAACTTGATTTTGTTCAATCATCAACATAGATTCATTGGGCTGAAATCCTCATTGCACAAACCATATAAACCATAACTTTTTGCCTCTTCATCTCTTCCTGTTCACTAGCTAATTCTTCCATTAGCTTAACTTGAATTTATCTCCCCATGTGATTTTCAACATCTTTTACTTCTGTGTTGCTAATTTCCATGTTAGCTGCACTGCCCCCTGCTGCCTTGTCTTACATCTTCCCTCAGTTCTGCCTGATCTCACTGATCTCATTTCTCAGGCTGTCTATCAAGTCCCTTTTCAAATTTGGGAGTTCTGCTTCTCTCAAGAAATATAGCTCCTCCATCATCCATTGTAGTACATCCTGAGAAAGTTCCTGGGAAGATTCCATCTTTGATTCAATCCAGAAATTACAGAATTAACAGCTCATTTTCTCTCTCTCATTTAGCCGAATACCACTAGCAAGTCAGTCTTATCAACACCAAAGAGATAAAGCCTGCACTTTTTCCTGCTGTAGTTTCTCCTTGCTAAAATCCAATTCAGTCTTGCAAATAAGATTAGATTCAGGCCCTTTTCTCACGGGGTGCAGAAATCGTGCCGCTACGATCCAGGCGGGTTTTCCCTTAATCCCCACTAACACGGACTGAAATTTTAGGAGCATTCTCACGGCTCCATAGAGAAAAGACTTAGGCAGCATCAATGCATTCACACAATATTACCATGGCCACTCCCATAGGTGTCCTTTCCCCGTCCTGTCTGGCAGTGATTGGCTGTGCTCAATTTTTAAAAGAAACACTCTAAGCGTCATCATGGATGTCAGTACGCACTTGTGTCCCCGTACATCCTCCAACAAACCCCCCCCCGTCCCGCACCTTTCTTTGGAGCCGCCGTGGAGACATTTTCCCCCCTCTGTCTTTCTGCTTGCTTTCTGCTGTTTTGTGTATGGAGCACGAGCTGCTGACAAACATTGCTGGGGTGCTACTTTCAGCCTTGATAGCAGCACTTGAAAGCACTGGGGGCGGTCTTGTCGCTTCTGCTGGCCACGCCTAAATCACTCCCTCTCTTCATCCCCCACATGAATCAGTACGCACCGTCGCTTTTTCACGAAAGGATGAGCGCGGATTGGAGGAAAAAAACCACATTTCTTCTGGTTTTTAAAAAGGGCGTGCGAATGCTGGATGGTGGCTCCCCCGTGCGGATTGAGGTGAGAATCAAAAAAATTAAATGCGACCCAGTTCTCTCTAAGGTGAAAAAGGCCCCCGTTCGAGGTCGACCTGGGAAGATTTAATTACCTCGTGAGAAAAGGGCCTCAATCTAACCACAAAATATATGCACTTAAATCCTTAGCTATTCTCTTTTAAACATGTCATTCCTCAATCTTTCATTTGTTCCAATTTTATGAGTAAGTACACTTACTCAAAACTTGATTGCAGAAAGAAGGTAGCGGAGAAGGCTTCCATTGTTCTATTTTAATAAGAAGAATTCTGTTTTATAATTCCAAAGGTTTACTGAAGAAGAGTTATTTTCTTTCAAAAAGCAGGTTGCTGGCACAGAGCTGTCAGATCTTCAGATCAAAACAGTTGTGTTCCATGGCAAGAACAAAAGATGTCTCTCTCTCAGTCCTTCATATTCATAATTCATTTACTATCAAGTAAACACAAATAATGGGAATTCCAGACTGTGAAGCCTGATCCCCCGCTCCCCCTTTAATCAAGGGGGAGTTTCTCCAGCCAGAGATCCCTCTAGCTGGCACTTCGTCATGAAAGCTCTCCTCACTCCAGAACTGCAACAAGGAGTGTCTGCTCACTGGCGTGCTGGAAGTTATCTTGATTGCACTGTACTCCCTTTGAAGGATCAAATGTGTAGACTGATAGTCCTGGATCCATCCTTCTTGCAATAGGCTCAGCTGACTTCAGTGATTAGAGTTTCTTGGTATACCAGCTTGGGCTGGTATGTTTATTTTGACTTTTCTTGGACAGGTATAGCTTGGTTACAGTGGTCCAGGCACTAGTAGCCTCAAGAGCTAGATTATTATAAGACACTCTGTGTAGGGCAGCGTGTAAAGCTTGTCCAGAAGCTGCAGCTGTAAATTGCTTCATCTAGGCTTCTGGGTTGAGCGGCTTACTGCATATACTCCAGCATTTCACAGATTAAAACCAGAACATGTGTGGTCAAGGAACATGTACATCTTCATACATGTGTTACCAATGTCTTGTATTTTTTTATTGTCATCACCCCAACATCCTAGGTTAAAGAATCCATTTTGTTCAGAGAAGAGCAATGAGAGGCTTGAAGATAGGCAGAAGGGAAAAAAAGAAAGCCCCAAAATAGGTTGGTGGGGAGGGAAGAGACTAGTACCTAATTATCAATGTGTGTTCTCCACTAAACAAAATATAAGCAAATGTCCATCTGACCGCCCATACACCAACCGAGCTAGACAACCTCATGAAAGCATTGCATGTCTGGATCAGAAACACAGGCCTTTCCCACACCGGGCTATTAAAACGGTGCAGAACATTCTGCACCGTAGAGTGGACTGGGGCGGACTACTTTTTGTAGTTCCATACCTCAGTCCACTCTGGAGCGACCGGAACTGGTCACGCAGCGTGCTTTTTAAAAACCTCTTTTTAGAGGTTTTTTAAAAGCACAGAGCGCGCGACTCCGTGTCGCTCTGTCGCCGTGCTCCGGTGCAGATTTGCAGGCATGCGCAAGTGCGCGCCTGCAGATCTGCCGGGGGCGGACTTTAGGCTGGCAAGCTTCTCCAATTGGTGGAGAGCCTCCCCCAACCAGAAGCCGCCATTTTGGATGCCAGAGCAGTGCGGAGCGACAAGCTCGCACTGCTTCTCGTCCCGACGGACTCGCCCAGACCCACCAAAAAGCCGGTGAGTAGCGGCAGGGAGCATTTCCCTCGCCACGTGCGGAAAGGGCCATAGATCAAACCTGAAATATCGCACAAATGGGTACCTCCATGTAACTGCAACCCCAAAGCATGATTTTGTCATGTTCATTCAGCTAGCTTTAATTCTGTCAAGTAATAATGCACTTCAGTGAGGCTTCATTTCATTACGCAAACCAGACTATTGATGCTTTTATCCTGTCCCAACATAAGACCATCCTCAAAGTAATTGACCCCTTTGAACTTCATTGTTTAATAGACTTTAATTGCCATAGAGTTTGCTTACCTTATAAATTCTTTCACCCTCAGGCTCATAATGGACACATTTGGTGTAGCACAATCCAAAAACCACACAAAGACTTTGCTGTTAGGCCTGGGCACCTTGGGCAATTACACCAGTTTAAATTTGCAACCAAACGCATGGAGTCCAGAGGATAGCTGTAGATTTCTAAATATCGACATCCAGCCTGTTCCCAGTTTTGTGTTTTTTATTAAGGCACAAGATCTATCTTTTTCTTATTTTTTTTCAAATGGTATGTGTTCTTGTGTGAACATTGCTGATACAGTTTCTCTCATCTCTGTCAATCAAATTATTCTTAAACTGTGTTGAATAGATTTGATGAATACACTATGTCCATTTTTCTATTCATACTTCTCAGATGTGCATATTTTGCATGGGGAGTACAGACTGTCACAGTCATCCAACATGTCCAGCAACATAAAAATTCCAAGGTTATGTTACCCCTTGCAGGGTTGAGGTCAGATTGTGGCCCAGGAAATGTGGAAAGAGACAAGCAAAACTTCAGGCTGGAACTGGATAAGACATATATCCATATTTGTGTTCCTCTTCATCTGAAAAAATGGTAAGGATAATGCTCTTTTTTTATTCCCATGAATCCATCACTTTTTTGCCTTTCTGTTAGCCTACCATATCTCAATAGCATTCAAGCACTTCTGTATGGACAGCTTTTGAAATCCTGCTTTGCCATTTTTACTGCACCCTCATTATTCTTTGTGTGGCAAATCCTACTTCTCTCAACTCTGTATTGGACTACTGCTAGATTAGGACTAATAGAATTCCATCTGCTAAGGCATTGGGATGTTCACCAGCCATTTTCTTTTCGTGTGTAAAATAAAGATTTCAACGTTACTTCTAAGTAGTTATTCTTGAGTGATTTTCCCCACTTCAAGAGCTATTTCCACGCATTGCTGTGTGAATGTATGTGCTATTATGTGTGTCATATCTTTTTGGATGCCACACTCCCGTTCCTGTATTTGCTGTGAGATAGGCATACATGTAAGTTTGTGTATATATGTGAACAAGGATGTGCCTTTACAAGATATCTGCTGTGCTGAGTGCATTTCTAAGAGTTTACAAGTCATAATATTTATTTGCACAGCACAGCAGTGAATAATCACATAAAAAATTCTGCTCATGCCTCATTTAATACTTCAAGCATATGAAAGATCTGAGTCTAAAACATAATTACAGGGAAACACCATAAGGTAATTGAAAAGGTAGAATTTCTACAGTAATCTCACTATGTCTTCTGCAGGATAATTCATCCCTTGTTGTAAGTGATGGGTTTTGCCATATTGTCAGAACAAGCAAAATTAGTCTTAATTTTAAAATAGTGTTTGTGTATTTGTGCTTGAAATATTTACTTAGATGAAGTTGTTTCCCTGGTGAAGATTTGTTGCTGTGATCAATATTCTGGGATGTATGTAGATCAGCAGCTGAAAATGAGGTAACAGCTGGAAGTTTGGACATGTGCAGGAGAGCTGAGAGATTGCAAGATATTAAATTGACTCTGTCCAGTGAACTACATGACATAAATCGGATTTAAGCAAAATAGCATTATTTATTATATACTAACAGAACAAGCTGTAACTCACCAGCTTACAACTGGAGTTTGTTAATTGTGTTCAGTGAAATATGACATGAATTAAGTACCAGCATTATGACGGGTGCATCATGCAGGTGCAAAATTGAAGTAAAAAGGTTTTATATCATTATACAAGTCAGACTTTCTTCAGATCTCTTTACACCAGGCAGGTACTTCCCAGCAAGCTGTATGTGACAGAGACTGTATTCTTTTGATGAAGAAATAAGGATCCGGATTTGTGGAGGGTGAAAAAAGGCAATCCATGTGGTCATGAAACTGGAGCAATGTCCTATGTTTGGAGGCTATTTAGGGGGATAAGGTGTATAAGAAGAAAGATGTGATTACAGTCAATAAAAATATAAATAATATAATATAATATATAAAATATAAAATATATATATAAAAAAAAAGATCATCCACTGAAGCTAACGTGTGGGAGGCTTGGGACAAACAGAAGGATGTCCTTCTGCACAAAGTGCACATTAAACTGTGGAATTTGCTCCTACAAGAAGCAGTGATGGCTGAAAATATGAATGGCTTTAAAATAATAAATTCATGCAAGATAGAGCCATTACTGGCTATTGGTCAAGATGGTATCGTCTCCAGTATCAAGTAGTATGCCTCTGTGTATCAGTTGCTGCTGAGCGTGACAGAGAATACATGTTCTGCTTGTGAGTTTCCGATGAACAAATTACTATGAACAATGAACACTCAGGTCTCTTTCACACTACACAGTTATAACACTTTGATGCCACTATAACTGCTGTAGCTGCATCCTACGAAAGCCTTGGAATGGAAGCTTAAGGAGGAGATTTTAGGATTCACTGCCAGAGATGTTTGGTGTTTCACCAAACTACAGCAGCAGCAGTGGTATCAGATTGCTAAAATTGTGTAGTGTGAAAAGAGCCTCAGTCAAATTACTGAAGTGTGAAATGGCAGGTGAATACAAGCAGGAGGTAAATGGAAACATCATTCCTCAAAACAGGAATTATCTTCATTTTTGCCTTGATTTTGATACTGAATTCCATCACCCATAATCTTCCCTGTGGGATAAATGGGTGGAAAACTGCTTTTTGGAAGAGTGATTTTCTCCAGCTCAAAGCAAAGTATAAAATTACTGTGGTAATGACTTTCCTTCCTCCTTCTCACACAGACCCAGAGTCTTAAGAGTTAAGGTGAAGGCCTGAAGGCGGTAGGGCCTGTGCTGAACAGTGTGTAACCACAGCAGAATGAGCAAAAAGCACAGATCACAATTCGATATCCTACAAGGTGCTCCTCCACAGTAAATGAGTCCCAGAAAATCACTCCCACCCGCCTACCCACCCATCCCCACCATCTTGTAAGTCAGCATGCACAAACACACATTGTTCTAGAACAATCTGAAGTGGATTCATGGCGTGGCTTTAACAGTGCCTCATATTCCTGTACTCAGAAGCTGAAAAGGGAGTGAGGTGACGGGTGAATCAACTTGAGGGATCCAGAACTTACTTTCTGGGGAGAGAAACCCCTCAGAAACGGATATGGGTGAACTGTTATCTCCGGACAGACTAGACTAGAGAGGCTGAGAATTGCATTTCCTGAGGAGAAATGGAGGCTTTTGTCTGCTCCAATATATACATATAATTGAATTCTCTGATAATGGGGGATCTCCCGACCTTTTTTCCTTCTAAGGTCACTTGAACAAGAGGGTTGTATTCTGTTCTTGGTGCTGTTTCCTGATCAGCCAAGGAGATATTCCCAAGAGCAAGAGAAAAACACCCTGTTAACTTTTATGGATGGCTCCTCATGAGTTCAAGAGAGCCCTAGTGAATGGCTCAGTAATTGCAATGAAAAGTATGAGGTGGGCCTTGTTATGAGGTCTTAACTGGAGCTCACACTAGTTCTTTCTTTCTTTCTTTCTTTCTTTCTTTCTTTCTTTCTTTCTTTCTTTCTTTCTTTCTTTCTTTCTTTTAACCAGAGTTTCTGGTCTTTGGCACAAGAAATACCTGGAACATTCACCTCAAATAATGTGGCTGTTTTTCTAGATGTATATAAGTGACTAAATATTAATATTCTTGTTTCTTGATAGAAGTTTAGGTATCGCACTGCCTAAACCTTGTTGGTATTTTTAAAAGGAAGGAAGGATTTACTTTTTAGACTCAAATGATAAATAGAAACTTCTTCTGGTGTTCCCTAAATAAGAGAAAACGCTTGTAAAATCCTCACTTGGTTCCTAACATTCCTTTAAAAAGCAGGTTAATGTAGGGATCTGTAGGGATTACTTAAGCGTTGATTTATGAAATACCTTATTGATGCAATGTCCACTCTAGTTGGGACTAACAATTAGATTTAAGCCTCTGTCTTTCCATACATCTCACATAAGCATTTTATTATGCCCCCCTTTTCCAAAAGCTCCACAGATATCTCTGCTGTGCTGTGCTGTGAATGCCTGCAGCTGCATGGGATTCATACTGCATTATTTTTACTAACCATCCCATCTGGTTGTAAATTCAACAGAGCCTGAGAGTATCTAGGTGACACTGCAATGCAGTGTTCATGAATTCTTTAGTAACCAGTAACTACTTTGAAAATACTGACAGTGTTACAACCCATAAAAGTGTACCATTTTTCTATTTTTTTTCTTTTAATAATAATAAAAATATTAATTTTAATCCATCCCTTCTGACTTTCTGGTGGGCTGCTAAAGCAGTATGATTTCAATGGGTCTTTGCTCCTTAAATTTAGAAGTGGGTGCTCTGGCTTTTCAAAAATGTTTTTTCACTGTTCTAAGGAAGTGCACTTTGTTTTTAAACGTGTTTTTGTCAAGTATTTACCATTTTAAATGTTTTTCTCCATTTATTGTCACTTCCAGAGCCCTTGTAGGTAGAGAAGCAATTAAAAATGTCTTAAGTAAATAAATAAAAGTAATTAAAAATAGTGCTCCATTTGAATCTTTAAGGAAAACATTTGATTGTTTCTTAAGTGTGCAATGTGATATAAAAGAAACTCAAAAATATCAGCACTGAGTATATTATATTACTAACATCTTAGAGGTGATTGTTGTTGTTGTTGTTGTTGTTGTTGTTGTGTGCTTTCAAGTCATTTTGGATTTATGGCAACCCTAAAGTAACCATATCATGGGGTTTTCTTGGCAAAAGTTGTTCAGAGGGGATTTGCCTTTGTCTTCCTCTGAGGTTACCAACATAATTATTGTAATGTAACAGCACCCTCTTCTGGCTAAGGATTTTAAAAACAGCTAGTTTTAACTTCAACACTATAGTGGGTTTTTCTTTTTCTTTTGATTGGTTGCGTTTTTTGTTTATTTTGTTTTTACAAGCAGCAAGGTTGTTTCATCTTCACATATAGTAGAGGAAACTAAAGTCATCCTACTTTCACAGAACATGATTCCTAGGAGAATCATGAAACTTTATGAAGCAATTCCTTATGTGTATGTCAGAAGTAGGTCCCATTGAGCCCAATGACATTTATTCTTTGAATGAGGATCAGCGTGGTGTAGTGGTTTGAGCATTGGACTACAACCTTGGAGAGCCTGGGTTTGAATCCACATGGTCAGCCTATCATTAGTTTTCTGGGGATGAGAGTGTGTGACATGCCCAAGGTCATCCAGTGGTCATGGAAACCCACTGGATGACCTTAGGTACATCACACACTCTCATCCCCAGAAAATTAATGATAGGTTCTCCTTAGAATAGAGTTGAAGGCACATGACGACAACAACAACAACTGTCTGAGACTGCAACTTTAGATGTGTGATTACAGACAGTTTGGAGTTACTGCAAAAGCTGTGAATCTATTTCTCCCAGCAAAGAATTAGGTCCTATCATATTTGGCCAGTACAAATATTGTCAACAAGAGATGAGGATCTGATTCATCTTCAGCCTGTGTAAATTCATTTATATAAACAATATAATAAATACATATAAAATATATATTTAGTTCTCCAATGCAGGTAACAGTGTGCTCTACATTATATGCTTTTTGTTTACCAGATATATGCTGCCTGCGAGAAGAATATGTGAAATCTGCTTTGACTGCAGTTTTTATCAAGATGTATCTAGGAGTTAATCATACTGAATTCATTGGGATATACTTCTGAATAGATCCATAGAGGAGTTAGTGTCTAGCATACTTGTACTCCTCCATACACTGAAAACTGAACTTGCATTCATATTGCATGACTGTATCCTTCAGACTGGAAATAACTTGTCATTTGTGACTGAGATCCTGCATTGTCAAATGTAACTACAATGGCAGAATTATGCTGTTGTAATTATCTCTGATAATGACACACACACACACACACACACACCTCCCACCTTTTCTACCTGGCAGTGTCTAGCTAAAGGGTTTCTGAGGTGCTACAGATTGAGGTGCTGGGAAATGCTGGTCACAAGGCACATCAAAAACTGGCATTCAGGAAAAAAACTTTTGGGATCCTACTGCAACTACCTGTTTCAAGGCACCTCAGGACTTGGAGAGTGTTGCAGATGTCATTTCCCAGCACCTCAATTTACAGTGTCTCAGAACTTCTTTGGTCAGAGTACTTCCCAGATTGAAAAGGGTTTTGGTGGGGGTCACGCGTGCTTGTTAACAACTGTAAAAGTGGGTTTCCCACAGTTATGAGATCATAAGTCTAGCTTATAATATAGAGATTTCACTTGCTGCCCAGAGTTCAGAAGACTGAGCTGCTTTTCTCATTTGGCTATGATTCATTTCTTTACAGCTTTTCCCCCCTATTTGTCAACAAGTTTCCAAAAGCTTTGGACAAATGATTATTATACTCACACATACAATTTAAACAACCTAATAAAAACTTACACACACACACACATCTTGAATAGTTAAGTCTAATAGAGCTTTTAATGCCTCATTCTGATTTTGTATCTTTTTCCAGATGTCCAAGAATGATGATGATCAGCAGCTTACTATTGACAATGCAATTAAAGATATGGATAGAGTGTCCTCTGAGCTGAATAAACTTATTGGTAATCAGTAATGTCACTATTGCAACAGTCAATATAAATTACAGGGGTGGTGAGTACATGCAAGCACAAGAAAAAAAGAAAGTCAGAATGAGAAAAATATCTATGCATGCACAATGTATGAAAGTAAGAGGTAATTCTCTGTTTCTCTGACACATTACAGTGATAACCTGTGAATAATCCATTGGAGAAATGATGCAGTTTTTCAGGAGCATATTGCTTTATGTAATGACAGGTGCCATTGTCCTTCAGAAAACATGTCATTCTAAGGAAGATAGTTCATGGTAGCCAATGGCAGTTCTAAAGCTGCGGTTTTAAACATGGTTAAAAACATGTTAGTCAGTGGAACTTCCTTTTGAGTAAACATGCATATATGTGTAATTGTGCATTTAGGACTAAATTGTAAAAAAGTAAGACTGTGCCATCAAGATTTGTTTAATTACCTCCTCCCGCCTGCCACCCAATACCTTTGTTGTGCTATCTACTACCCCCCCCCGCAACATCCCTATTCATATGTTGAAAGGGTCAACCTGAAGAGGAGAAGTTCTTTTCTGTGTACCTCCTTAGGTGATAGGAAGTATTCGCTGGAATTCACTAAGGAAGATGCAAACGAATAACTGAGAATTACGCATTCATGACTGTTTTGTATTCACAATCTTGATATATTCACTTCTTTAGGGAATATGTAGGGACCATGAAAGTCCTCCAGTCCTCACTTACCGGGCAGCAGCTTCTGTGAGTTCCCCTGTCAATGGGGAAACAGCTGAGTGACATTTCCATCCCCTCCCTCTTGTAAGCAATCTCCAATGTGAGGGGGAAGGAGTCAGCTACTTCTCAATTGACAGGGGAAGAAATCACTACTGTTGCAGTGGCTGCTGCTCAGTAAGTAGGGATTGGGGCAGTTGGTGGTTACATAGCTAAGTAGGTGATCCAGAACCGTGGCCCCTGTGTTTACTCCCCAGGGTTTCTGATTATGTGGAAAGCCTCCATGCCTCGTGGAGCCTTCTTCAGACTGCTGTTTTCTGCACATAGAGAACAGTGATTAAAGGTTTGGGTGGAGTTAGTGCACTTCCATCCTTGTGCATTGATGTAACCCTTTTCCTGGGTGCCAAAGTGAAGTTTGTGTAATTTGCCAAAAATAACTAAATGACACTCACTGATGAGCAGTGGTAAACACTGGGACATCTAGAAGTATGAAAAAAAAAGAAAAAAAAGAAAATGAATAATTGCAGAAAAGGGCTCCAGTTCTCCTCTCCTTCATGGGGACAGATGGGTATGCATGCAAGAAGGAGCCTCTTGCCTCTTCAAAGCTGAGCCCAGCCTGCATTGGGAGTGGGACCTGGGCAGGGTTGTGCTGCTCTTCCTTATCAGGCCAGCAGAGAAAAGTTTCAGGGTGGGCTCAGTGGTGGTGGTCACTTTATCTGAGAGCAGGAAGGTGTGGTGGAAGCTCTGAGAGGACAAAGCTTCAAGCATAAGCAGTGCCCAATCTAAGCACAGGCCAAATGAGGGATAGCTGAACAGAGAGTGGTGTTGAACAGAGAGTGGTACAGACCAGGCAGCTTCTTGCCACAGAATGCAAGGCAGGCTGTTCCATCTCTCCAGCCCCCAGCCATTGGTCTCTTCCTCAGTCTTGGAGGAGGAAAACTTTCACAATCCAGCTCAATATGGTTTGAGGCCAAGATGATATTGTTAAGTGTGTGATGTGTGTGTGTGTGAAAGAGAAAGGGGGGTGAGGGAATGAGTGGTGGTTGTAATGATGGTGGATCATCTCTGGAAGGATGAGGTCACCAAAGGGGTAAGGCAAGGCTGAGGACTTGTGGGGCTGGTTTATGATAGCCTTTCCTCCCAGTCCGACTGAGAGGAAGCAATTGCAGGGGAGAAAGTTTGCGAAGAGAGGCTTGTAGTGGAAATGTTAAACTATAGGCAGTTGTATCTTTCATTTTTCACTGGCGTCAATCAGTGATCTTATCTGGGGTGGGGAAGGGGAGGAGCACAGCCTTTCAGCTTCTCTCAAGCGATCTGAGATGGGGCAACTCATGCTAGGGAGGTGAAGGAGGATCAGTAAATGGGAGCTGCTGTGCTGCCTGTTTTTCATAACGAAGCACATGAAGAAAATGGAGAACTGAACTTTATGGGCACCTCAGTCAGTCCTGTGAATAATGTTCAATGAATGGGTTCTTCCAGATCTTGTCTACATCACTTCCCTTTGTCGTCATTTTAAGGTTTAAATTAATGTTTCCATTCATGTATTATCAGATCAGTGGCACAGTAAAGAAAGGTAAAACATAAAGTGGATAGTCACCAATCACCACATATTTTTCAGGACACGTCTAACACTGTAGTGCAAAAGAGTAATAATAATTAATGTAATGTGGATTTTTAAATGTAATCTGTGATGTATTTTCTTGAATTCATTGTGTCTTTTGAGTTTTGAATGTAAATACATATGCACTGTCTGTTCACCTTATTATTCCTTTGCTTTTTAATCCCATCATTGGGCAATTTATGTACAGTTGCAACATATGAATTTGAAATAATAGCAACTATATTAATTACTAACATGTTACTAATATGAGGGGTACAATTTATGGAAATGAGTGCCAAGGGGTATCCAAGTGAAAAAATGTTGGTAACCACTGCTTTACCATAGTTTAGCATAAATACTAAGGCTCCTCTGGCATTCTACATGAAAAAGCAGGATATACATTAACAGAACAAACATTTTATTTTGTAGTAAGATCCCAAATGCTGCTTTGTGACCTTATACTGAACTTCAGTCAACAAGTGGAAGGAGATATTTCAAGAGAAACTGAAGAAAAGAACCAGGAACAGTTGAATATGAAAGATGCTACATCCATCTATTGTCCTTTGTCGGCTTCTCATTAGTAGCAGTGCTTTACAAAGCATCAGCCTCTGAAGGTGCTAACAGTGAGAAGGAAGGAAATAAATGTCTGCCTTGCTGACTTTTTGACATATTCTCAGGCTAATGATCTATGGGAGCGGTTTTGAAAACTATGGCTAGAATCCTAGAGTTGGCCCCAACTAGGATACACCCATTAAATCAATATGATTTACCTGTATTCAGCACAGATTTAATGGTCTTGTTTAGCTGAGACCAAAGAACAGGATCACAGCCCTAGGTTCACAGTTGAGTTTTTGAATGACATATTGTAAGTTTGATGAATCATTATAATTTGTATGTAGTTAACATTGTTTAAGTAATGTAAATAGGTGTTGTTCTCTGAGTTTTTATGTACATAGACAGTGAAGAGTGAAGGAAGAAAAAATGTGTCACCAAATTTTGTTTAAAAATGGAATAATTTTACAGAGAATAAAGTAGCAGTACATGCATACTAAAACTAGTATTTTTCATCCTTTTATGTTCATGGATGAGAAGTCCATGAATCACTAGACAACAGAGCCAGTGACCAGAGTAATTGGGAGATTCTGCAAATGGTAGACCCAAAAGTAACTTTTACAAACTCAGGAAATAAATCTCTTTTCTTGAATAACTTCATGTTGTAATATATAGAGAAAATGGATGTTCTCTATCTTGTTTTGTCAACCTATAAACATACATCTTTTATTACAATACTACACAATTGGTGCCAGTAAATAAACCACTCCAAACAGTGATAATTCTGCAGCAAGAATGGCTGAAAAAATCCTGATTTGTTTTGATAACAGGTATGTTAAAGACTGTTATGGGGCTATTATTCTACATGCACCATCCCGTGGAATTCTGGGGTTTGCAGTTTATTGAGGCCCTCTTGTCTTACATCTCCCCACAGTTCATTCTTAATCTCATTGATCCATTCCTCAGGGCCTCTATCATGTTCCACTTCAAATTTAGGAGTTTCACTTCTCTCAAAAAATGCAACTCCTCCATCATCCATTATAAAAAGTCCTGAGAAAGTTCCAGGGAAGGTTCCATCTTTCATTCAATCCAGAAAGTTCAGAGTTAGCAGGTCATTTTTTTTTCTTGTCTAGCTGAAAGCTGCCAGCAAGTCAGTCTTATCAACATCAAATAGATAAGGGGCTTTTTCGCACTTGGCGAAGAAAACGCCCTGTTCTGTTGCTTACCGGACTGGCATGCTCCCTCGGAGCATCCAGGCTGATCCGGAGCAATGCGTGGCCGCGCTACACACTGCTCCGGGGATGAAAATGGCAGCTTCCAGTGAAGCTTGCCAGCCTAAAGCCCGCTCCCAGAAGACCTGCAGGCTCACGCTGGTGCGAGCCTGCAAATCTACACCGGAGCGCAGCCACGGAATGGGGCACGCCTCACTGTTGAAAGACCTATTTTAAGCGGTCTTTCAATAGCACAGCGAGCGACCACTTCTGGTCGTTCCAGAGCGGGCTGAAGTCCGAAACTACAGAAAGTAGTCTGGATCCAGTCTGCCCCCAAGTGCAAATGTCCTTGCTGGAGGACGCTCTCCCCTGTTGCAAAAACGAAGTGCGGAAAAGGCCAAGGTCTGTACTTTCTCACACTATAATTCCTCCTTGTTAAAATCCAATTCAGTCTATCCACAAAATACATGCACTTAGATCCCTTGTAAATATGTCAGCCCCAAAATTTCCAATTTATTTATCCTGATCTTATGTGGTGAACACACCTACTCCACTCTTGATTGCAGAAAGAAGGTGTGAGAGGCTCCATTGTTCTGTTTCAGTCATAAGAATTGCTCACTTTTGTAACTCCAAAAGTTTAAGATTTTTTTTTAAAAAAACAGGATGCTGGTGTGAGGCCATCAGATCCTCAGATCCAAACAGCTGCATTTCACAGCAAGGGCAAAAAATGTAATTCCTGCAGTCCTTCCCACTCACAGCATGTTTACTTCCAAGTAAATGCAAGTAATGGGAATTATAGCCCCTGATGGGTGATCTCCCCTCCCCCTTTAATCCAGAGGGGGTTTCTCCAGGCAGAGATCCCTCTCACTGGCACTTTGGCTGTGAAAGCTCTCTTCACTGCAGAGCTGCATCAAGGAGTGCCGACCTGAAGTCAAATACTAAGTAGCTGATCCAGGACACTGGCCTATGTTTCTGAAATTACTGTGGGCATTGATTTATATATATGCAGTGGTTAACATGTAGAAGTTAGTATTACTATTTATTTATTTCTCCTCTTTCTTCTAAAATTGGAACTCAAGGCAGATTACCATTTTAAAAAGAACAATACAGATATAAACATACAAAAAATAAACATTAAAATGGAAGTAAACTATTCACAATAGTAGAACAATTTAAATGTACACTTTGATAAAATGGTATTAAAAGCATTAGAAGCATTTAAAAATACTTCCGTTTAAAACAATTAAGTACCCTTAGCCTGTTCTTAGTAAACTTTCTGTGTGAAAAACCTGGAATATGAAAAAAAGACTTTTTTGGAATAAAAAGGTCTTTGTATGCTGATGAGAGTACTGTAAGGTGGGTTCATTCTGACCTTCCTAGGGAGAGAATTCCATAGAGTAGGAATGGCCACTGAGAAAGCTGTTTTGAGTCCCCCCACCCCCAGCCAGGCCTGTGGTGATGGTGGGACAGAGACGATTCCAGGGCATTGGGCAGGCTCACACAGGAAGTCTGCCAGATTATATGGATATGAACCATATAGGGCTTTACAGGTCATAACCAGAAATCTTTAAAATATCAGATATCAAAAGCTTCATAGCTATTTTCTCTTAGTGTAGGAGGGTCAAGCAAATAGGACTACAAACCTTCCTAGTATACTCCTGTTTTCTTGGAGGTCCTTCAAATTGATTGGCCCCATACGAATGTAATCTTGACCTCTGTTTCACTGTTACGGTTTTGCTTTATCTTCCACTCTTTTCCTACCATGCAGCTGAGAGTAAGAGTTTGGAAACTTTCACTTCACTTAACCATCTCAGCTTCCCATATCATACAGCTGACATTAATGATGCGTAGGTATAAGACACTCAAACCATGGTTAAAAGCAAAAGTTTCAGATTCTTCCTTTCAGATGAGTGGGACAAGGAAAGTAGAAGGGAAAGTGTGCAAGCCAAAGGCTCACTGCGGTTATTCTCTGCACACTAAACTATTCTTGGTGGATGGCACAAGAATTTATAGCCTTTATAAAATATAAAAACATGTTTTATTAATTGTTGCTTCAAATGCAAAACCTGCAACTGATAGCCTCATACATGAAATATAACAAACAGATGCTCCCACAAAGAAATTAGCATGCACATTGTGTTCAACAGCATAAATACACCGATACTTTACCCTATTAGGAGTTGAAATGTATTGTTTACTGCAAGCTTAGTAGGGCAAATTTATACAGGTCTACCCCCTTGGAAGCAACCTTTGTACTAGAAGAAAATGCTTACCTAGACACACATGGCAGCGTTGCTGCAGGGAAGGTAACTATTTGATGGTGTCCATGATAGAGATCAGTGTAATTAGTGACTGGCACCAGGCACAGGTCACAGCACATGACAGGATGGGACAGTAGACTATTTATGCCTAATTACCCCTAAGTATGCCCTCTTGGATCAGATCTTCACAGCAAAACCAACCCTCATGCCTTCAGTGACGTGAATTCTCTGGTTGCTTCAGGGACAGATAGTAATTTTTTTTACCTTTTATCTGTTTTTTTTTAATTGTTTTGCCAATCACATATTGTATATGCTGCACTAAGAGAATTGCCTGTGGCTGGTTTCTTTAAATAGGCTTTCTTTGGTAGGTAGAAGGGGGGGGAATATAAGTTTTTGGTGATCACTTTTGGCACTCCTTTTGGTGTATGGTAGAGCTATGGAACCTCCTCTTTTAGGATTCTGAAGCCTGGGGGGTAGGGGAATTAGACTACCCTTGAAGGTAACCTAGGATTCAGGCTCTCACCTGCAACATGGGTGGGAGTCTCTGAGTTACCTTACAGTTATGCTGAGCCAGGGAACACCAATAGTATTTGGATTGCTTTTGGGACTGAAGAGTTCTACCCAAGGAAAGGCTGAGGACGTAGTCCCTGGGTAACACCTGGCCTAGGCTTGACCCTTATCAGGTTTCTCCCTCCTCTTGCTACATTGCAAGACCAATGCAACTTAAATAGTCTAGGTCAAATAAAGTTGCTCTTATTTAACCCAGTTTTCATATGTGGTCTCGTTATTTAATGGTTGACCATCAAATATTCAGCAATCAGTTCTAAAGTTCATTTCAGCTTTTCATTTCAGACAATGACTTTCACACACATAAAACTATTCCATGAAACCATGAGAAGTAATGCATTGAAGGAAAAGAGGGAGTAACATTTGCAAACTGAAGGCAAAGAACGAATGGACTTTGCATTCTGATATGACAATAAGAGATGAGAAGCTGTCTCAGTTCACTAAATTTATTCTTCTAGCTTGATCTTTTAAGAAAAAGTAATGGAGAACTTGAACTGGTCCTTCATGGAATTTTCTAAGGACATCCAGCAGCATATTTTAACACACATTGCTTCCTTGAACAACGATCTTTTCCATCTATCAGTAGCAAGGGCATTCTTGTGAAGTAATCGATGATGTCAGCCACTGAAGTAAACTCCTGTGAAATTTATAAAAAGTCTTTCAGTCAGTGATTATCACTGTGAAGAAAGTTAAAGAAACATTATTTTGGCTCTTCTATAATTATTTTGTTTTCTTTGGGGCACAGCTCAATGAATAACTATACCAATATAGTTCCAGTTCTTGCTATTATTCTTGATTTGGTTATGCTCAGTTATTGCACTTGAATCTGAAAGAAGCTGAAGAATGAGCAGTTCAAGTTACACAGAATATTATGTTTAATATCCTGTCTGCTTATTGGAAATAAGATGATTGTAAATAAGTAGAGTGATAGCACATCATACCTCATTTGCTTTCATTCCAGTTCCCAGGAAGTACAGGTTATTCTCCTCTTGGTAACGTATCTGAATATTGTATACCTTGTTATTGTAAAGGACCATCAGGACATAGGGTTGCTCAGGAGATCTTCTCGAGCTATCTCTTACTAAGAAAGTGCCATCCTAGAAAAGCAATAGATATAAAATATTTTTTAAGACAGAAGCAAAACCATGATCATTTTAAGTTAAATATGTTAAGAATTAGCCTCAGAGTATTGCACAGAATATTAAAAAGTATATATATGTGTGTATTTTCATATTAACAGACAATTAAGTTTTCACCTGGTTAATAGTCCTAAGGGCAACTTCTGCTTCTGGCCGAGTGATATCAGCAGTATACCATTTCTGATTTTGGAGTCCCTAATTGTAGTTGAGCCAAATAGAAAGCAAAAGAGAGAAAAAGAGCTATTATCGATTAAGCTTGCATCATGTTACAAATACAGAAGAAAGGAGTACAGATAACTTATAAGAAGCAATGGCAATCATTGTCTGAATGCTTTGTTACTTAGGTCTCTAATCATTCTTCCTTGCTTTCTCTTGATAACTGAAGGCCATTACATTTTGCCTGTGTGACTATGTCTTGCAATTTTTTTATACCCTATAAGGATCTAACCTACTTAAGCCTCCATAAAACTCCTTGTGCCCTTGTCTTAAAACAGTTTCAAACTGCGGAGGACAGAACATTTTCAGGACTTCTTTTGTTTGAAAATACATCAAAAATGTAAAGCCTCAAACATCTCTAATAAGACTTGAAAATGATGTAAGTGACACCTTGTGCAAGTAAACACAGGATTAAACTGTAGGAACAACAGATTTTCTGGCCAGAGATGAGCTTAGTCTGCTCTCCTTGTGCATTTCTTTTTCTTGTATATTTTTTCTTTTTATTTGTATTATATTGCATTAACTAGTGGATATTTTGCTTATGTTTGCTTATTTTTGTTAACGTCTCTGACATCTTAAGACTAATGGCTGAAGGGGATGTGTGCACATGTGCACAGTCATTAACCATGCAGTTCCCCTCTTTGGACAGAGCTCCACAATGGTGCTTATTTCTAAACTACATTTATTTCATTACACTGTCGCTTTACAGTCATCACTCAACTACTGCTCCAAGCTTATAACAAACAACTGCAGCCTAGAAATTGGTCAGAATGAGTCCAGCATGAGCATTCAGTGGCACATGAAACGTACCAGTCAACCTCAGCATCAACATTGTGGAGCTCTGTCCAACCAGAAGATAAACTTCAGGTTTAAAAAGACTCTGATTCAAGCAAGGTTAGGAATATATGGCAAGCTCTGACATCTATAAATGTTTCTTCATCAGGACCCTTCTTTTGTGGGATTGATTAAAGTTCTCAGCTTTTTATCTACAAATTTTGTTTTCCTCTGTGTTGTCTCATGCAATATTTGTTTTTTACTGACATTTCTATAATGCTTTGCATTCTAAAAATGCCAAAGGGGTTTACAATATTCCCTGTCAAAATCTGCTAAATACAATAAAATAAAGTAACAAAAACATTAGTGATAAAAAAAATATATTTCATTAAAATCACCAGGGACATTGATTAGGTTGGGGAAAAGGAAAATACCTGCGGGAATAAAAAACAATGCAGTCTTAAGGATATATCAGATGAATTAGGCCCAACCCCCTCCTGCCAGCAGAAATGTAGACTGAACCAGCCTATCTGGAAGAAGGTGGTCTCTCAGATAATCTGTTCCTGATCTGTGTTCCTGACTTCTACCCTTGACCTCACAAACAGGACCTAGTCTTGAGATTATATAGAATAAATAATCTGCTTGAAATTCAAAATATGAAATAGCCCTTGATGGCATTCTTGTACCTTATTGAATCGTTCCGCTTCTTCCTTCTCAGCTTTGGGAAACTGTGTTGTCAGTCTGTTAGGAACCGGTAATGGAGGCCTTCCATCAGTTAGGCCTTTGGAATATGTTACCGGAATGCTACCTGCAGAAATGTTAACATGTGTAAAATTTAGCCTATTGAATAGGTATTGGGACATATTGCTAAGGAGCCTGATTTTAAGAAGTTATATATCCTTGATAAAGACTTAGGGTCTTTCCGCACTACACTGTTAGAGTGCTGTTATCCCACTTTCAACATCCTGTGGAATTCTGGGGTTTGTAGTTTACTGAGGCCAAAGGGCTCTGGTTGAGAATTCGAAACGTCCCTCCCTAAACTGCAAACCCCAGGATTCCAGAGGATGTTGAGAGTGGAATAATAGCACTATAACAGTGTAAGGCAGCAAGGCCCTCAGAATAGATAAAAATTTAGCTGAGTTTAGGTAAGCACTGGATTTTACTGTATTAGAAAAATCTGATGAAAAATGAAGTGCATAACCTGCAAAAACTCACAGAAATGACTGAGGGCCCACACGAGCACAGTTGTAATTTATTGGGGATGGCAGAGACTCTACCATTGATCTACCCTGGCTGCTGCTACAATAGCTTATTCATAAGTTATATGTACACTGGGCAAACTCATACTTGCAAGGAGCCCGTCTTCTCTTTAGTTTGCTGGATGCTTTTTAAGGCAAATAGTCTCCTTGCCCTGAAGCTTTGATATAGACGAGGAAAGAAGGAAGAATGCCATTTTATCATTTTTCACATAGAAACATGTGAAATACATTGGAAAAGGAATTTTCAGTTTATTTTTACAGAGTGTGTTAAAGAAATGCTGATTGTGACCATAACATTAATAAGATATTTGTTAGTTGAAACAGATTACCGAGTAAAAGAAGTAGGTATGCTGGGTAGGCCCAGTCTGAAGGTATAAGAAAGAAGAAGAAAGCAAAGACTGAAAAGGGAGCAGGGAGGAATGGTGGCTAATAAGTGCCAAAGATGCAAGAAAGCAGAACTGTGGGATGCAAAAACTGTGGCAAAACCAACTGGCAACAGAGAAAGAAAGCAGACCTTCACTTAGGATTGTTAGGTCAAGGCAATACTAGGCCTTGATGATGGCACTGAGCATTAATCATGAAACATGAATCACAGAATATGAAATTCACATTAAAAAAAAACAAGTCTAACAAATGAGGAAAAAATATATATGCACACTTTTCAAGATGCACTCTGAGATCCCCCACCCACCCTCACGATCACAGAAGAGAGGCCAGGGCCTGAGATATGGCCTGAGATATATATTCACCATAAATGTATATATATATGCCATGGATGTATACATATTCCAACCACTTAGTAATCATTTCACTATTTTTGCTTTGTGAGTTAGAGCTCTATCCAATGTGTTATGATGGTTACCAAAATCCTTCTAATTAAAAAAATGGAAATACAGTTGTTCTGGTAGGGCCAAATTTGGTCCTACAACTAGAGTATAATAAAATATTTACAAAAAATTGATTTAGACAAAATAATTACTACATTGCTTTTAAGCCGTACAATTAAAAAACACATTTGAACCCAGATGCCTTATGAATGTGCATTGTCACAAAACAGTAATTCCAATCAAACGGATTCAATACGTAAGCTAAACTGTCATGGCATATCTCATAATACATACTGGGCTGAAGTCGTGGTGGTAGTGAGACAGTTGATGAAGAGGTGCTGTAAAAATAAGAAAGTTGTTAGCATTATTTTATATCCCACTGTTTTCCCAGAATGGGAAAAGGCACCTTACAGAAAGCGGTTTATAAGTAATTGAACAGATGTAATTAAAACCAATTTAAACACATCTATTAAAAGCAAAATACAACACCATCACCCAATAATCCAATATACCACACTATTAAAAGCCCTTTCCTTATAAAACATCAGTCCCCAAAAGCCTGTGGTAATAGGTTTTTCACCTGCCTACAGAAGGACAACAAAGATGTGCTGACCTACCAGGAAAAAGGAATTCTAGATCCTGGGGGTTGCCACTGAAAAGGCTCCCACTGCATTTTGTAGGGCCTCCCCAAAGATCTCAAAGTCTTGGCAGGATTATATGGGAGAATATTGTTTGTCAGATAGGCTGGACCCAAGCCATGAGATGAGACCAGCATAGGTATATACAATACTACTACAGTTACCAAGAGATTCAGTCTGGGCACACTTTTTTTAAAAGATTTTTTAAAGTTTTTTTTATTTTTTTTTATTATTATTTTTTATTAAAATCCCATCTTTCTGCACATAATCAGTATACAATATTTATAATTTTGATTGTATAAAATACAGATTTGCTTGAAATACAATCTTTCATTTTACTTGTTATTTCGATTTATTATTTGTTAAGGAACCTCTAATTACATATTACTTAGTCTAAATCAAATTCCTTCTTATTCTTCTTATCAGTTCATCGATCTTAAGTCAATTCAATCAGTTCAGATCAATTTCATTCTTTACTTTCAACTACTCATTTTAATTCTTGCCAAACCAGATCCTTATCTATATTATTAAGCATTTTAAACTTCCTACTTTCTCTTGTTTGGATAATAAACTGATCTTTTAACTGCTGCCTCCAAGTATTCCTGTTACTGTTGACTTGCCTATTTGAAAGCAATATTCATGTTTATTTATATAATTTAGCTTACTGATGGTCTTTTGCTTTACCATAATTTCATTCTTCATTATCTACTTGGCATAGTCGTGTCCAGTTAGTCTCAATATAATTCTTTACTACTACCATTTCTCTTTCTTCCCTCACTTCTCTCCCTTCATGGCATGGGTTAGGTCATCTAATGTTACGAATTCTAGTAGTTTAATCAACCATTCTTCCATCTCAGGTATCGCATTATTTTCCCAATATTTGGCATATGTTATCCTTGCTGCTGTCACCATATATAGAATTGTGTTCCAGTATTTCTTATAAGCTTGGTCTACTTTGTGCAGCATATTCAATAAAAAAAAATCTCTGGCGACAATGGTATACTTATTTGTAAAATTTCCATAATTATTTTGTGAATGTTTTTCCAATATTTTCTTGCTTTTATACATTGCCACCACATGTGATAAAAAGTACCATTTTCATCTTTGTATTTCCAGCATTTCTTCTCATTCGTCTTATACATCTTACTCAGCTTGTCTGGATCCAAATACCATCTATACAACATTTTGAGATGATTCTCCGTCAGGTTTTGCACTAAGGTAAATTTTTGGGTGTTCGCCCAACTTTTTCCCCATTGTTCTAGCTTAATTTTGTGGCCAATATTTCGAGCCCAACTAATAATCGCATCTTTTATCACTTCAGTTTCTTGTTCTCGGTCGAGCATAAATTTGTATAATTGTGGTGTTTGATGTTTTTTTCTCTCAAATATTACCTTTTCAAATTCATTTAATTGTGTATTTGTTTCAAAGCCTTCAAGTTTTTTGTCCATTTAAAATCTTTCTTTCAATTGCATGTATAAACCCATTGACAATTCCATCCCTCATTTACCAATTCTTCTCTTGTTTTTATTCGTAAAGCATCTTTTACTTCGTCAATTATTATGTCTCTGTAACTAATCCATCTTTCTTTGGGATCCTTCCATTTCCCGAACAAAGCCTCATGAGATGATACCCATAGTGGAATTCTAGAATACAACTTCCGCTTCCATATCTTCCAAATTTCTAATAAGGGGCATCTGATGTAATGATTTAAGAAGTCTTTGTCCACTTTTGCTTTATTGTACCATAGGTACCCGTGCCATCCAAATTGTAGGTCAGTACCATCTAACTTCAGTATTCTTTCGTTTCTCAAGGTTATCCAGTCTTTTATCCAAGTCATACCATTAGCATAAAAGTACAGTTTCATATCTGGTAGTCAACAACCTCTTCTTTCTTTTTTATCAGTCAAAATTTTCCATTTTATTCCCAGCCTCTTCCCTCCCCAGATATAATGTGATTATTGGGAGATTCTAGAAAAGGCAATTCATCTTTGGTAGTATCATCATCTTTATGGCTGACATTCTTCCCAATAAGGATAATTTCAGTTTTCTCCAGTTCTGTATATCTCTTTTGATCTCCCTCCACCTCATCGCGTAGTTATTTTCATATAATTCATTATTCTGTTTAGTGATTACTATTCCCAGATATTTGATTTTCTTCTCTTCCTTAAATCCTGTCATCTGTGTCAATTGTTCAATTTCCTCCTTTCTCATATTTTTAGTTAATATCTTTGTTTTTTCCTTATTAATTTTGAATCCAGCCAACTCTCCAAATTTTTTGCAAACTTTGATCAATTTCCCTACACTTTGTTTAGGTTCCTCTAAGAACATTGCCAAATCTTCTGCATAAGCTTTTAACTTATATTCTTGACTTCTTATTTTTGTTCCTTTAATTGCTGTTTCTGTTCTTATTGCTCTTAGAAGAACTTCCAATGTCATTATAAAAAGTAATGTCGATAATGGGCAACCCTGCCGGGTACGTTTTTTCACCTCTATTGGTGCTGTCTTCTCTCCATTTATTATTATTTGAGCCTTGCAGTTTTTATAGATTTCTCCTATCCAGGTTATAAATTTGTGTCCACAGTCCATTCTATCCAGTAATGCGATCATAAATTCACATTCCAGATTGTCAAACACTTTTTCAGCATCCACAAAGACCATTGCGCATTTCTTCTCATTATGCTTCTCGTAGTGTTCAATCATGTTTATCACTGTTCGTGTATTGTCTCTAATGTATCTTCCTGGCAGGAAGCCGCTTTGGTCTTCGTGGATTATTTTTTGTAGTATTCTCTTCATTCTGTCTGCGATTATATTTGCAAATATTTTATAGTCAATATTTAGCAGTGCAATTGGTCTGTAATTGTTTGGCTCTTTCCCTTCTTTTAATATCAATGTTATGTTTGCTTCGTTCCATGATTTAGGTTTCCCATTTGTCACAATTTCATTAAACATTTTTTGCATCGGAAGACTTAATTCCTCCTGGAATTCTTTATAATATAATGCAGAAAAACTGTCTGGACCTGGAGATTGTGCTATCTTCAATTTCTTGATCGCCTCTGTAATCTCCATTGTAGTTATAGTGGCATTCAGACTGGTTTTTTTGTTCATCTGTCAATACTGGAACATCTTGTCTTCCCAAATATTCTTCTGTTTTTTTCTTCAAATTTATATTCGCCACTTTATTGTAAAGGACTTTATAATATTTTCTAAAGATGCTCATAATCGTGTCTTGATCCGTGGGACACCAAGTTCTCCTTCTTTACTTGCAATATTAAATTCCTCTCCCTTTTCTTCCTTAATCTATATGCAAGCCATTTCCCTGGTTTATCCACATTCTCAAAATGTCTTTATTTATGTATTCCTAATTTCCTCTCTATTTCTACTGCGTTTTCAGCACGGATTTCTTCTTGCAATCTCTTAATCTCTTTTCTTATTTTTTTTATTTGCTGTATCTTTCCTTAATTCTTCCTCTTTACTTTTAATTTCTGTTTCTAGGCTCTTCATCTTCTCCTGTCTTTGTTTCTGCCATTCTGTATTCTACTTTAGAAAGAGCCCTCTCATCACCGCTTTCCTGGCATCCCATATTACTCTCGATGAAATTCATTCAGTTGTATTTTCTTTAAAGTAGTTCTTTAACTCTTCTTTTGCTTTTTTCAAATATTCTTCGTTTCTCAATAACAAGTCATTAAGTCGTCAATTTGAATAATTACTTTTCATTTTTATATACAATTTAGTTTGTATTGGATTATGATCTGAAATTATCCTTGGGAGTATTTCCATATCTATCACTTTTGAGTGTAATGTCTCGGAAATTAGGATCATATCAATTCTAGACATAGTTGGATGACTGTCCGAGTAATATCTAAAGCCTCTTTCATTTCTGTTCTTGAATCTCCATATATCTGTCAATGACATATCTTCCATTAATCTGAAAAAAGTCTTTGGCAGTTTCCCTTGTTTCTTTTTATGGTTTTTATTTGCTGATCTGTCCTTTTTGGGATCCAATACCCTGTTCATATCCCCCATTATTAGAATTTTTTCTTGATTGGTCTCTGTAACATATTTCTGTAACTCTTCTCCAATTTTTTCATAGAACTTACTTTTGTTTTCCAATGGGGAGTAAATTCCTACCAATAATACTGTCAGCTCTGAGCTTTGGACTTGTACTCCTATATAATGTCTGTGTTCATCCCGAAATATTTCTTCAGTAGGATATTTTGAATTTATATATATGACTACTCCTCTTTTCTTCTTTTGAAAAGAGGAGGTGTAACATTTTCCTAACTTGGGATTCTTTAGATATTTTACATCTGTTTCCTGAATCTTCATCTCTTGTAAGGAGATAATGTCTGATTTGGTTTTTTCTAAGAAATGGAAGACCTGTCTACATTTGTAATTGGAGTTTGTAATTGGAGTCACATTCCACAAAATGCACTTAATATTCATTTTCTTATGCTTCTTCTTCTGTTATTGAATTCTCTTCTGTCTCTAAACTTGGTTGTTCTTGTCCGGAATCTTCTACTTGTTCTTCTTCTTCGATGTCAATTTCCCCTTCTGACATATTTTGTCTTTCTACGTTATCTTTCTTTTCCTTCTCTTTAGTTGTTTTCTTTTTTCTTATCTCTCCTCTTATTCCTTTTCTTTTATTCTCAAATGCCTCTTTTATTTTCTCCATAATTTCGTTAACTTGTGAGGGTGTGGTACATTTGTATCTTCTCAAATTAAGCGTAAAAGACACCCCTTCAATTCTCTCTCATTTGTATCTAATGTTGTATCTTTGTAAGAGGAGTGTTAAATTTTTGTAATCCTGCCTTCTTTTTAATATTTGAAATGGTACATCTTTAAAGACTTTCACTTCTTTTCCATCCAACATAAGTTTTTCTTCATATTTTTTCTGCAGCATTTTCTCTTTCAATCTTGTCCGTGTAAAGCAGATGTCCCTTGGCCAATTCTTCTCTCTTGCTATTTTTGAGCTTATACGAAATATCCGATCTATTTCTGTCTCCATTGTATCTTCTGTCATTTCCAAGTAAGCAGCTAACTCAGGGATTAATCTTTCATAGATATTTTCCCCAGCTTTCTCCTCTATCCCTCTAAGTTTGAGGCATCTATCCCGGTATCTCATCTCCTGCGCCTCTATCTCAATTTCGTGCCTTTTTTGATTTTCTATCAGTTCTTTCCTCTCATTTTCTGCTTTATTTGTTCTTTCTTCGATGTCCTTCATTTCTAACTGCATTGTCTTCATGTCTTTATTTATCTTGTCAATTTTCTCATTAAAAACTTCCAGTTCTGTTTTAATCTCAGCTCTTGTTTCTTTTAGTTCCTGTCTGATCTCTTGTTTGAAATTTCTTAATTCTTCAAGTATCTGTAATCCTATCTCTGGGGTCTGCAATGGTTGTTCTATTGATGGTCGTCTCTCCATAGCTATTTGTGATTGTGCATAGGTTGTAGTTTTCTGCCTTGTGGCCATCTTCTTTCAATTCTTTCAATCCCTATACCTTACCAGTGCTTATTTATAAATAAATTTATAAGTAGTTGATTCTTATTGTAGTCTAATACGTGTTAATTCTATGTTATTATCTATATGTCTATAATTCTAAAATAACTATTATTCTATGTATCAACTTATTTCTATTTGTACATATAGCAATCTTTATATATACAACAGTCTTTTGTATGTATATATATATATATATATATAGAGAGAGAGAGAGAGAGAGAGAGCAGTCTTTACAATTTCGTTTTCTCCCACTAGATGGAGATCTTTTACCACTTTCTTCTAGCTCCCTTTCTAAAAAATAATTCGGTCTTATTAAGAGCTCCTTTGTTTTGGAACTTTAATCCTCACTCAAGGTCAGTTTACAGATCACTGTTCTCAGAGAGACCTTGGATTTTTGCCTCCCTTCTCCCGTTCTCCCGTTCCTCAGTTTATTAACTGTCTGATCTTTATAGTTTCTTCAGTTTAAAGATCATTTATCTCATTCCGTTTCACTTCAAATTCATTCACTATTCACTATTCACTGTACAATTAACTAATTAAGACATAACAGGTAATAATACAATCAGTGATATATACAATTAATTTAGAGAGTTTAGTCACAATTAATTTAACATACCCCAGTTCTTTTCAGATTTTCTCTTACTTATCCAAATAAGTTCTGTTTCTCTTCTCCCACTATTGTCCTTCTTATCTACTTAGTCTCCAATGGAACTCCCATGCTATATCCAAACTATTCCTATTCGTATTTCATATAGTGCCAAGTTCCTAGGGAAGGTCTGTTTATGTAAGTTAAATAAGTTTAAGTTTATATAAGTTAACCAAATGTTAAATGTATCCACAGAGTCCTATCAAGTTCTTTAATTTCAGTTCATTTAGTAAAACTCCGTCGGAATCTTAAACTCCACAAGGTGCTATTATCACAATACTTTTACCAAAGTTCAAATAAAGTTTAACATCTCTCCTGTATCTTCTATCTCTCGCCACCTTCCTTGTGTAGTCCTTATCTTGTCTTTCTCCGTGTCCGTGTTTATTTTATTTTGTGCTCACCACAAAGATCAAAGTCAAAGTTCATTTAAATATTTTCCCCAAAAGATTCCACAGTCTCCTGATTTCAACTCACATTGATGAAGTATGAGTCACCAAGATCAACAATGTCCTGTCAAATTCATTGACTTAAGTTTGTAAATCCAAGATCCATTGATGTTTAAACCTATTAAATTCAAGTTTTTTTCTTATCACTGGTTTTTCTTAATTTTTGGCAAAGTCAGTCAGCGATGAGGTCAGTACCAATCCTCACAAGAGTCAGTTTTCTATGCTTTCCCTTTTTTTTTTTTATGTTACTCACAAAGAATATTTAGAAAAGTTTTTGGCGTCCCTTCTGCCGATCTCTGATCGGCTGCCTGTCTGGGCACACTTTTTAACCATCCCCGTAGTACCTTAACTCCCAGAAAATGTATTTATATCAGGAAAGATTATTAGAAATTTGAGCACCCAATCACCCAAACACAATTTGAGCACCCAAAGTCACAATGTGGCTTCTCAGTCAAGGTTTTCTGCAACCCTAGGATTCCTTGAGAGGTCATTCAGGAGTGTGCCAAACAGTGTGATTTCCATATATATATATATATATATAAGAGAGAGAGAGAGAGAGAAAGCTATAGATATAATAAATCTTATGCGGGGGTTCCTGAGACCTGAACATTATTTCAGGGGCTCCTCCTCGGTAAAAAAGTTGAGGAAAAGCTGGTGTACACTGTATATTCTTCATCAGTATGGTACGTGGGAATGTTGTTGTTTTTTACTTTCTGCCCAGCTGGTCTGGCACTTCTGAAATGTGGATGCAATAGTTTGAAAACTCTCGTAATCTGCTTGAATAGGGCAAGAAAAATTCCATCCATCCAGAACATACCAAGAACAACCTACACAACCCTAGTGTGACCCTTGAGAGGAACCTTTTCAGCACAGAATAAGTAATATCTGCAGTGCCCTGTTTTCCTTTCCAATCTTCCTTTCCCTTTCTGCTTCCTCAGGTTTGAAAGAATTTTTGATGGACAGGTTATTTATATCACAGATGGGAACTATGTGTCTTCCAGATGCTGCTGAACTGTAACTCCCAGAAACTTTAACCATCATAGCCTGTGAGGGATGATAGGAGTTGCAGTACAAAAATACCTAGAAGGCCACACCTATTTCTGCCATGTGTGTACCTAGTGTCTACCTCCCTGATATCTCCAAATTAGGTATCAGCATCTCTTTGCCTGTTTTTTTGAAGCACTCATACACATTTCCATCTCTGCCTCTCCTTCCTTCCTTTCTGTTCCCAGCTTTCCTTATAGTATTAACCCAATAGCTACTGATCCCATTCAAATGTTTCACATGTATTTTGTTTTTATATATTTTAAAATGGACCGTATAGTTGATTACCCTAATCCATGGCTGATTATCTTTTGCTTTTCCTCACCTGCTTTATCATACTGTAGCTTTTGGTTGATCAGGTATGCACATATGAGTTCATACATATAAGGATATGTTGTAACAATACTCAAAGACATATAGTAGGACTGAGGCTAGAAATGTATTTTGTATAGAGTCTTCATGGAAACACTCAGAATATATTTAGGCTGCCATTCTCCATTTGTTTCATACCCTTTGTACAGAACCAGCAAGATGCCTAAAAGGATTATCAGTTCAGGCAAAATACAGATATGGGTGAGGAACACAGTCGTAGAAACCTGTTTTAACTCTTAAGGAAAGGTGAAAGGTAGATCTTGGAATTACTCAAACATATGAGGAGGTAGGGATCATGAATGAGGATCTGTCCTTACTATGATTGAAAACTGGAATACTGACTTCTTTTCAGAGAATTAAATTAGGATAGGTAATGATTATTCTAAGAGCCTGCATGGTGTAATAGTGTTGGACTTGGACTCTGGAGAGTTCCCTGCTCAGCTATAGAAATTCAGTGGCAAGTCAGAGCCTCTCAGCCTCAGAGGAGGGCAGGGACAAACTCACTCTGAACAAATCTTGCCAAGAAACCCCCATGGTAGGTTCAGTTTAGCATTGCCATGATTCAGAAATAATTTGAAGTGCATGCAACAGCAACAACAAATGAACATTCTGCAATGTAAATAGGTGTAATAGTTCACAACTAATGCAAATCTGTTCAACTGACCTTTCTGTATATGCCTCAGGCATACTCCTGGGTGGCAAAGGACTATGTTTAGATTGTGGCGTAGATCTGGAAGGGAATGTGTTAAAGGACTGCAAAAATGGCTGTGGAACTGGCCTTTGGGGAACATCTGCAAAGAGAACAGCAAAAAGAAATACTATATGCAACTTTTTCAATGGAAAGAATAGGAAGAGAATTATGTCATTTATGCTCTGGAAAAATCAGATAGCTCTAGATTCAAACAGATGTCCACTAACTACCATCCCCTTTTTAAGAAACATTTTTGGATGGTTTTCAAATTTTAAATTATTATGTCACCTTGGAAGCTTTTCTTAACTGAAAGGCAACACAGAAATATATTTTGCAATCATAAATATAAATAAATCAAATTTATATTTTAAGAAGTATCTACTTCAAGCATCAAATTTAAAAATCCAACACACTAAGTTTTGTCATCCATACCCAAAGCAATCCACTGCATATAACATAGGCAGTTAATGGTCTAAATAGGGGGAGTGCCTCGCTCGCTCTGCCCAGGATGAGCATCTCCTCTGATCTTGGACCCTAGTCATCCCGGTTTAACATACTGCAGTGAAACAATTGCACAAGGAGACTTTGATCAAGTTTTCTGTGATGATACTGCACAGTGCTCACACAAGAGGCATCTGCATATGCAGCATTCTTTGAAAATTCCCAAATCCATGACAGAATGTCATTTTGGGATGTCTGAAGTCCAATATGTTCCTTTGCCAACACTGGAAGAACTCCAAGTTCGGAATGCAATTCTGTATTATATTAAGCAAAATTTGGCTACATTCTAATGTGTATGGTGGAATGCTGATGGCCAGTAGTCAGCTAAAGAGAGAGAGAGAGAGATTGAGAGAGATTGAGAGAGAGAGAGATTGACTCAAGTTCCTCTGAGATGTCCTTTCTTGATTCACAGTGTCCTGGTTGTTGGATTTGTATACAGGTACAACGAAAGACAGAAGCAGAAGGGAGTATCTTGTACAGGCACTTAAAAATGCTTATCGTTGTTCACATCTACGTGAGTGTCAAGTGTGATTAAAAGTATATTACTACTCTTTCATGGAACAGAGTTGCTAGGAAAAAAAGTCTATGGGCTACCACCACACTTTTAGATTGTAGGCATAAGGGTAAATCCAGAAGCTTTCTCACAATGCAGTTCTTGATGTGGTTTGATAGGTAGGCCAGATAAGTTTAAATACATTTGATAAGGAGAAGTATAGTAGTGGTATTAGCAACAATAATCATAATCATAATAATACATTACTCACTGCCATCCTCAATCTGAAAGACAGAAACATAAAATAAGTAAACATTAGGTTGCTGTTTAAAGATTATTAACTGATTAATTATACCAGTTTTTCAAATAAATTAATAAATCAGCATATATTCTGCCATTTAAACTATATGTTTCTAAAAAAAAAAAATTCTTTCCATTAAGTAATGCAGATATGTCATAGCAAAGAGCATCTTACAAAATTTATTTTCTCTTGCATGAAAAGAAGTGAATGTCTTGAGTTTTGCCCCAACAGTTAAATAAGTTATGCTTAAAAGGGGACAGTCTTCTGCATGTTGAGGAGTGACATCCTTTTAGTAAATTAGTACTCAGAGTGAGAGTGAGGATTTTGTTCAATGGTTGCCCCTTTAGCTAAACTTTTCAAGAGATCATTCTTGAAAGTATTGTTATCTTACAAAACCAGAGAATTTGAAACATATCTGGAGGGCAAAACATTGAAGCACCCTTGCATTCTTAAAAGCTTCCTATGCAATCCTTGGATTTTGACTACTGAGCTTTCAGTCCAAGGAAAGAGTAGGTTAGACCAGAGCTTTCCAGACTTTTCATGTTGGTGACATACTTTTTAGATGCATTATTTCGCAACACAGTAATTTCTGTTTTACTAGCAAACTGGAGTTTAAATTAACAGACATATACATAAATTGTAATAACAACATGTATGGGGACACAACATACCTCATGAAAACCTTTCATATATTGTTAAAAATATATGATTTATAAATAGTAACATACATTTCCAAGATTGTAGGTGACACAGCTACATGCTTCAGGTGACACATTCATGTGTCACAGCACACCGTTTGGAAGGCCCTGGGCTAGACATATATTTGATACCCATCTCACTTAGCTTTCATGGTCACATGTATTAGAATATTACTATTCTATTACTATATTATAGAATTCTATTACTATATTATATTATAATATATTATAATTATATTATAATATACTATATTATAAAATAGAATATTAGAATAATATTAGAATGGAAGCCAATGGATCTAGAATAAGGGCAGACAAACTGCAGCCCTCCAGATGTTGTCAGACTGCAATTCCCAGTAACCCTAGCAGCATACTCAATGGTAAGGAATGCTGTAAACAGTAGTCCAATGATGTCTTGAATGTTGCAGTTTGCCAGTCTCTGTTACAATGTCTATTTGGAATTTTCAACAAAAAGGCCTAGTGAAAATTTCAGAGGTGGTTAACCACTTTTCTGTTTTGCAAAGAAGCACTAAGGGCTGCTTCTTAACTAGGCAAAGATGACTCTGGGGAGAGAGAGAGCTGGAAGAGTTTCTATAGCCCTAAGTATCCCTACAGCCCAAGTCCTTCCTTCTTTTCACTCTCTGTATCCTATCTACATTCCCATCCCAGCCAGATTGTAAGACTTTGGGAGTTTTGTTCCTGCATGGAAAGCATGCACTTTCTGAACATAAGTGTGTACTCACTTCTGCCTTTCTTTCAGATATGTGATTGCTCCTAGAAGAGGATTAAAAAATATAAAAAGCATTAATTGTTTGTGTAGCACAAATTAATGACAAATTCACATTTGATATAGTTAAAAAATAAAACTCATAGGCCATTGACTATGCCATTCAACCCCCAGTAAAGAGCACTGGTGTAGGGATGGGAGGCGATGAGAACGGTGTGCCCCGGGTGGCACTTTTTTGGGGTAGTGCCACTCCTTGCCTGTCACTCTGCACATTGTAGCCCCGCCAATGCACACCGTAGCCCTGCCCACGCCTATCCGTCCCTGCGCCTACCCTGCTCGCGTTAAGCTCCACCACTGGTAAAGAGGCTTTTTAGCAGTAATATCCAAAATTGCAATTGTTTCTCAGTACACTGCAAAAGGAAGCCCGGAGTGTTCTTTCTCTTTGCAAGTGAATCACATGGCAATCTTAAAGAGGCTACATACTACAATAAATGCGGGGAGGCGATTGGTAGAGCAGTATGCAGGGACAAAGAGGTGCTGAACCTATGCATGGAAGGTAGTTTTATAAGGCAACACTGAAAGGGGAGGAAAGAAGATAGGGAAGCAGTTTAAGGGGAAATATTACAATCTGTTCTGTTTCTTGCACGCATCCATGATAAACAGGATTTAAATTCGCTTTACTGTATTTTTCTGTAGAATTTAGCGGAACATGCATGAAGTCATATACATTCTGCTACTGTGATCTCTAATTTGTTCTACATTGTCAACATTGTTTTTGCTTTTCAGTCCTGGGAAATCTTGCACTTATGTTGGATCCTTAAAAGTAAGGATTTTGTTCTTTGATGTTCCTTAAAGCAACACCAGAGGTCACCCTTATCAATGGCAGAGCTTTATGGAGTTGAAATAGCAAATCAGTATGTATCACTTTTCTATGGTGCTAATAAGTTTTTACTTTTTATTAGTTTTATTATTTTATTATATGATTTTATATATACATATATATAAATAAAAATGTAAATTACATTATGGGTGGCAGCTTCTTTTTAGAATGAAGATTGTTTCTTTCATATCTATCTGTTGATGGCACAGGTGGTTTTTGTATCTTTGCTAACTCTTGTCCCAGAGATCTGAAACAAAAGAGGAAAATAATGTAAGAGGAACTAATTGCTTTTAATTAACAATGAATTGTAACAATTCTGGCAGTATACAACAAAATAAATAGTAAAATTTACCTGAGCTGTGGTGTCAAAGACTGCAAAAAAGGAAGAATAAATTAAAGGGAAAGATAATTTTATTTCAAAAATGAATTAAACTATGTTAGAATCTGGAAGGATTTCTTACCATCTCAGGAAGTGTTCTTTTCCCTTTAAAGATTTTAAAATGAAATGAAAAGGGAAAAACAGTAGTCAGAATAATTAGTTTCCCGTTTGTGAACAACAGAGACAGTTCTGGCCAAGTTTAACTATGTGACTTTACATGACAAAGTTGGGGTCCTTCTAATGATACCCTTCTGAAGCTCCAAGAGACAATCCTGAAATTGCCAGGCCATACCCTCCAACTGTCCCAGTTTCATAGCAGCAATCCTGATTAATACTCATTCATCACACTTTTCATCTGCTTTTTAAATGCCCCAGTTTCTCTTTACTCCTCCCCCTTGGCATCTTTCTCCTCAACCTACTTCAATTGCTGCAAACCAGACAAAAGTACTTTGCACTCAATTAACTCAGCAAAGGAGAGAGGAGGGGAAGGGGCAGAGTCTTGCTCTTCCCAGTAGGCTCTGGCAAAAGCAACATACTGCAGCCTCTTCTAGCTGTGTGATCTTCCTTATTAATGTTTTTTTTCCATCTTGACCACACTCTGACGTTGCCTGGCTACATGTGTCCTGATTTTCATTGTGAAATCCTAGAAGATATGATGGACTCCTAATTTTGTGGGGAAGGCAATTTATGGTTTGTTTGTTTTACACTCCAATCCTCCCAGCTCCTTGAAAACCTGCCAGTAATTAGCCTGAATAGGAACTAGACACCATGTAACAGCACTTGCAGTTTGCTGGCAAAGTACTGTTGCAGCCAGCTGGGGATATGCTAGTCCAAAAGTCTCACCTCAACACAGCCGTTCAACTCTGCTTTTTATATTACTTCAAAGAATGTATGGCAAATTTGTGAAACAAGCCCTTTCCTCTCTCAGATTAATGCAAGGCAGGAGCTGCAATTACACTCTGCTTGCATCAAGGGCACTCCTATGTTGTTGCAGGAGTGTCGGTTGCCCAGAGAAATAAAACTGTACAAGCCATTTTGTACACCTACCATCCTGGGTGAAAGGCAGGGTATAAATTCAGTCAGTCAATCAATATTGCTTACCGAGTCTCTTTTCAAAGGTCTACATGGTCAATGAATGAAGCTTTGAAAAGGGTTCCTTTTTGTAGGCCTTTACACCCAGTGACTTTTGAGGATATGGATGGCTTGAGTATGCTGTTTGGGATAGAGCTAACAGGACTGCTATGCTATTGGAAGGTCTTACATGGGAGAAATACATAAATATGGCTATCATCCCTTGTGGTATTTCTGTGTTTAAAAAGTTAGTTTTATGTTTTATGTTTCACAGGATTATGATGATTCAGTATATCTAAAGTCTGAGGACAAAAAACATATAACTTTTTTGCATTTACATTGCTTATTTTCCTTTATCTGATGACAAATGCTGTAAAATTCTTCAAAGAATTAAAAAACAGTATTTGAAGCTAACAGCAACCGAGATTAAGCTAGATTAACTCATGAACATCAGCTTAGATTCTGTATCAGCTATTTAGTTAGATGTACTTCACTAAACAGTACCAGAAGCAGGATCCCTGTCACAGTTTCTCCTCACACCAGAGGGTGCTGGCACGACAGGAGTGATAATATCAGGATGTTGTACCCTAGTCAAAAGGAGAACAAACATCTGTCTCTTGCAGCAACTGCTGCCCAGTAAAGCAGGCGTGGGCAATTTTTTACAGTCATGGCAATGGTGATCATGAACACATAGGGACTCTGAATACAGATCAGTTATGAATGTGTAACAGATTTGTACAAATAAATTAGTTCTGGATTAAAAATTCTAGAAAACTTGAAGACAGTCTTCAGCCTTAGTGAACACATGGCAGGAATTCACTACTGCAGTAACATATGCAACTCAGAGTTACACACAGGTAACTATGAGAGTGAATCCCTGCTATATACTAACTAAAGTTGAAGATAAAATCTTCAGGTCTGGAATGCTAAAATTTTCAGTTCTTGAGAACCTAATATATTGTTCAACTCTTCTCTCTGTTATATTTTTCTAGCGGTTGCTGTTCGTTCTTTTATTCATCTTTGATTTTAAAATTCCCCTCTTCAGGAGCTCCCTTTCTTGTTCAAATCAGTGATGTATCTCTGGAAGCACCCTTTCTTATTCAAATCAGTAATGTGTTATGACGAAATCTCATTTAGAAAGTTGTAATAATGAATTTGCACCCTGTTTTATCCTCAGTTGATCATTTTTCCTTTCTATCATTCTTCTCTGACCTTTATCCAGTTTATTTCAGCAGGTTTAAGGTATACACAAGAGAAAAGGCTTGACTTTCTAGGAGTCCTCCTCATGGAAGCAATTTTCAGAGTTATCTTTTGAGTTGAGTTGCTAGTTTCTTCCCTTGAGTAGTCCATAGCATCTTTCTGGAGCCTGATTTTTGGGTCACACTTACTTGTTTTGTAATGGCCTGTAGCATATATTTGCCCATGGATATCCTATTTGCAGTTAGTTTCTCATAGTGGACTAACAAAATCAGTAATAACAGATCCTAAATTGAGTGGGCAACTATGACCCATGGATTGCCTGTTGGGGGGTTTCTGCCCCTCTGATCCCTCCAAACCTCAAATTTGGTAAACAAGTTATTCCTGGACACCTTCAGGAACAGCAGATACTCCCTGAATATTCACCATATCCACCATTAAACATCAAAAATCAGACCAAAATGGTTGGACCAAAATAAGTTTCCATTTAGTTTGTGGCCAGAAGTTGACCATTTTGCAATGGAAGCAGCCCTAGTAGAGGCAAGGGGGCAAAAATTGTCTCCTCTGGCCTTCACAGCTGATCACCTCTGACCAGAATAAATGCTAACCTGCTCCTAGGAGGCCTCTGTCAAATGGTGGCCCAGACCGATCCAGTGGTGGCTTTTTGCTTCGATCTACAGTAGGAGGTGGAGCTGAAGAGAAACACAAACACTGGGTCATATTTTGGTACTAGTGTTGACCTCAGTACAATACTTACATCCCCTCTATTATACAAAGTAATATTCTTTTCTAGAATTGTAAGATTAACAACATCAATTCAACAACCAAATGAAAAGCTGTGTAAAAGTTGTGTGGAAAGACAAAAAGAAAAGAATGCTTTGAGTTTGTGGCAACTTAGAAAGCACCACAGTAGGTTACCTACCTTTAAAAGACTGGATGCTTTTTTCTCTATTGTTCTCATTATTGCTTGAAGGAGAAAGGAAAGGTGGCTGCTGAAACAATAGATTTCATAAATACTGTGTTTAATAGTACTGTAGTCACAGACTGTATTTGTTTCATTGACAGTTTCTAAGGATACTTCGTAACTGCCAATTACAGATTGGTATGACCAAATATCACAGAGCTGGCATAAAAGTCTAAGTGCACATAAATTGTAGATATACTCCTCCAGTGATTCTGGAAACAAATTCAGAAACGGAAAAGATTTGTAAAATAGGGAAACAAGAAGTATGTACAATTTATACTCAGTTCAGACTCTTTATATTGAATGTTATCTTCATTTTGCCAACCCAGCTGTAAATGATATAATAACTTGTGACCTGAGATGTGCTGTAGATATAACAGAATATGGCAAACATTTGGAGATAGTTGCAAAAGCGGACTAATGAATTGTGACTTGAAGGGAACATAAAGCCTGTAGAGAAATGGACACAACGATGAAGAGCAGTGCCCTATGAATCAAAAGTGACCTATGTTCTTAACGCTCAGAAAAAGTATATGCAAAAGGGAGCTAACTGTACATAAAGAAACATACCATGGTGCTTCTGCCTCTGTTATCTGCTGGTACAGGGGAAGATCCAGGTCTCTGTGGTGGAACAGGAGGTTGAAGAGATGTTTTAGATCTATCTGTTGTGGGTCTATCTAAAAGAAAGAAAGAAAGAAAGAAAGAAAGAAAGAAAGAAAGAAAGAAAGAAAGAAAGAAAGAAAGAAAGAAAGTAAGTCAACAGGAGTATTAACAAAGCACACAATGAAAAAATAATTTTATTTGTTTGCTCTCGTCAAGAAGTGCCCACACTATATATTTATCATCAGAATTGCATTTCAGAGAACTTTTATGATGTGGGCTTTAGGAACATACAAAGATACCATCTCCTAAGCCAGTCAATTTAGTCCTTCTAACCCAGTACTGTAACTGACTGGCTCTCCAGGGTTTCATAAGGACTTTTTCCTAGTCCTAAACAGACATATAATTGAAGGAACCTGGGATCTTTTAAATTCAAATTAAATATTATAGAAATGAACTGCATACCATATCTACCTTATTTAGCACAATGTTTTAAAGTTTATTTAAAGTGAGTTTAAAACAGTCAGACAATGGTCAGTAACTATAGCTGTTTTTTTAAAAATCTGTGGCTCTTATCCAAAGCTACATATTTACCTCTTATTCATTATAAAATAAGATGCTTGAAACTAGTTGTTTACCTATGTATTCTGAAGTTGGTGGAATTGGTTTGGAAGGAAGTATAACATTACGGAGTGTGTCATCGTCATTTGATGGAGGAGGTTCGTAATCTTCATCGTTTCTGTCATCATCATTGGGTGTTTCATAGTCTACACTTTCATCTGGGCTTACATAATCGTCACTGTCATCCTGTCCAAAGAGAAGTTCCTTCCTGAGAAAATATTGCACAGCTGACTTTTGTTGTCATGTGATTTCGTGAAACAGAGATGGGGGATACAAAAGAAAGGTTGGGCAGGTGGGAATACTATTTACCACGAGGTTGTTGTTGTTATTGTTGTTATGTGCCTTCAAGTAATTGTTATGTGCCTTCAAGTAATTTCTGATGTATGGCAACCCTGAGGTGAACCTGTCATGGGATTTTCTTGGCAGGCTTGCCTTTGCCTTCCTCTGAGGCTGAGAGAGTTTAACTTTCCTAAGGTCAGCCAGTAGGTTTCCATGGCTGAGTGGAAATTCCAATCGTGGTCTCCCAATGTCCTCGTCCACCACTCAAACCACTATACCACACGGGCTCTCTGTACCAAGAGATTAAAATCATAGAGTTGGAAGGGGCTCCACAGATTCTCGAGTCCAACCTCCTGACCAATGCAGGAAATCTGGTAGGTAGCTGTGTAGCCTCTTTTTGAAGACATCCAGAGAAGGAGATCCCACCACTTCTCTAGGTGATTTGTTCCATTGTCAAACAGCTCCTACTGTCAAGAAATTTATTCTAATGTTCAGTTGAAATCTACCTTCCTTTAACTTAGACCTGGTCCTATCCTCCTCTCTGTGAGGAGCCCTTTAGATGTTTAAAGAATGCAATCATGTCAATCAAGGCAATCAAATCTTCTCTTCACCAGGGTGAGCAAGACCAACTCCTTCAACCTTTCCTTGTATATTTTGTTCTCCAAACCTTTTATCATCCTTGTTGCCCTTCTCTGAACCCACTCCAACTTGTCTAAATCCTACCTAAAATGAGATGCTCAGAACTGAACACAGGACTCCAGGGGAGGCCTGACCAGATTACAATGATAGGGTCCTAAAGCAAATCAGAGCTGTGCCCTAATTGTCTGCTTAAGTAATAGGTATTTACTGTGTATATAGTGGGCCCTCAGTATCCACTAGGGTTTGGTTCCAGAACCTCCCATGGATAGCAAAGTTTATGGATGCTCAAGTCCCATTATATACAGTGGTGTAGTAAAATGGCATCCCTTACATAAAATGGCAAAATCAAAGTTTGCTTTTGGGATTTTTTTTTTTTTTGAGTATTTTCAAACCATGGTTGGTTGAATCTGTAGATACAGAATCCACAGATATGGAGGACCGAACGTACCACAGGAAGGGCAAAGTGGTGCCCTGTGGACATATGTGACCATTATTTATTATTATTATTGCTACTACTACTGCTACTCTTATTTGACCTAACAGCCCATAGATTCCTCTTTTTTTTTTTTTAAATTTTAGGAAGGTGTGAAAGATTGTATCCAAATGACCCTAAATGCTACAGCAACATGTGGAGGTTCAGCTTAGTTTTTCAGCCCAAATTGTCAAATTTTCAAATTTACTCAAATGTGGAAAAAATGGTAAATCAAGTAAATCAAAACCAGAAGTGACTTCGATATGCAAAATTACATTGTGTGGCCCATCAAGGAAGTTACAGGAACAAAAATGGTCCAGGAGATTCCACCCCTGAAGTATACTGGTATATACAAAAGTTTAGAAAGATTACTTTTTTGGACTAGAACATCCAGAATCCACAAGCCACCATACTGCTGGTCATGCTGAGAGGAGGATTCTGAGAACTATAGTCCCCCTCCCAATATCCACCTTCCCTACAAGCTCTGGTTGCATTTGGAATATGGTAATTATTACATTTTTTGTTTTATGAAAAAACAACAGCAATCACAGCCACATTATTGTTTAGTTTATAAGCAACCCATTGAATCAAGAAACCTGATAAACTGCCCATCCTGCTTTCTATCAGGAAGGCCTAAGCCTGAGGGTATGCAGGTCTCTTAGGTAAGCAACAGACAGGTTGAAGATTGGTAAGTTAGTTAGTTAGTTAGTTATTTTCATTCATTCATTCATTCATTCATTCATTCATTCATTCATTCATTTTTAATTTATATTCCACTTTGCCACCCAAAAAGTACTCAAGACCTTTTTTAGCTATCTGGAGGCAGAACTTGCTGATGCTCCTCAGCATTTTTAGAAAACAGAGCTTTGTATCAGCCGTTGCCAGCAAATTGGCTCTTGTCTATCACTTTGCTTTTGTGGACCAAAAGAATTTGTAAATATTTGTAGGCTGCAAGGCTGGGTTATGAAATTCTTTACACACACACACACTCACACACAGATGCACACACCACATGATAGCTGAACATGATAGCTGATTTCTACTTTGGATACTGAGGCCTGTCTGCTTTTAATTATGTACATGCTACTTCTTTAGATCCTGACCTCTGCCCATTCATCTAGTTCCACTAAGACTTGTGTGCTCTTCTGGTGAGGCATTCCAGCTTTTGATCATACACTTGGCATTCATCTTATACATTTTTGTTTGTATTTGAATTCCTGACAGCTAAGGTTTACTCATCCACTTTTGGACCACTTGGATGGTCAGTTTCCCAAAACCTGGAATTTCACCTTGACTGAGGTCTGCCAAAAAGTCATTAAATCCAGCAGTTCTTCAGACAAACTATCTACTTCTTAAAACTCCAAAATAGTTTACCAGTTCATTTTCCTGAGCAGCTTTAGGAACTAAGATAGTCCCAGCTGTTTACTATCTCATTTTATAAACCAAATGCATGAAACATACTATTTTGAAAGTATCCTTGAAGAAATATGGGTTTTTTGTCATATTTTGAAAGAAGCTTCAGCTCCAAAAACTGTCTCTGGTAGTTGTTTGAGAGAAGTGCATGAGTGTGTGGTAATAATGTGGTGACCTTTGCATCCATTTGATTCCTTTCAACCATCTATATATGCAGTATTTAAACAAACTTACGAAAGAAGACCAGCTGTCTCCTTCCTCTCTCCTGTATTCTGTGGAAGAGCAACAACAAAAGTAAACCTCAAGACACAGCAATGATAAATTTCCATATTCAAGATGATTCCACAACAAATAGCTGACACATTGCAAGAACTGCTATTATAGGCACAGACAGGCCTGATTCAAACATGCATCTTTCCTGATACAATTCTCTTGAGAACTTCATGATGTTAGGGCTTATTTAGCAGATATCAGATGAATAGGTGAATAATCTCCACTGTGGCATTCTGCTTAAGTTATCTGAAAGCTCCATGTTTTACAAAAACTTATACTGCAGATATTAAGTGATGAGAGTGCATATACTCGGCCTTCTTTGAGGCAAGAGCACAGCATCTAAATGTGATGGCACATTACTACCATTCTGGCTAAATTGGACAACAATAGGCAGGTGTCACTTTTGATTCATTATAGCACACACAGTAGCTATCCATGAAGTAGGAAGCATTCAAATCTGTAAGGTTTATTTGAGTAATAAAATAAGGACACACAACTCAGTTTTGCATAATAGGCAATCCTCATGCAGACACAAAAATATCCAAGGTGTCACAGTATACCAGACTGAGAAAGAATGTTAAGTCTCTAAAATCCTTTCTTTATTAGAGAATTTAAGATGATACCGACTGCTGCAGCCCCCAAACAGATCTTAAGTTGTCATGTAAGTTAAGCTGAAACCTTAACAGTAACACCCAGTGAATATACTTCCTTTGAACAGATTACATTGCCTATCTTGAGATCCCAGACAGGCTACTTTTCTATATCATCCTGTCAAATGTACATGTTTTGGATTAACAAACTGAGGTATGCACAAGCCTTGTAGCTGTGTGCTCATCTTCTTGCTTTGACACACTTCAGTTATCAGAGGAAGTCAGTGATAATCAGGGCTGATACAAGATAGGATCTTATATCAACTTCATGATGCAGCTTATTCTGACCCTAGTAAAATAGTTATTGAATTCAAATGCTTGCTGGAAGTATGGTTAACTGAGTATGTCCTGGGTTATAGTTATGGTATTCCAGCATAGAGAGGAAGGAAGGATCTTGTTCTTATTTCAGCTTAAGCAGAAATACATATATTCAAATCAAGCCTGACAAATAGCTTTACAATCTCTTAATGAGCATATATTGCCTCTCTGAAGATATATCAACTGAAGTATAAGCAGTAGAATTTCTGTACCACTATTTAGCTGGGGATCACAACATTTTTGTGCCTTTTTAAATGTATTTAATTTGATGACAGTGGTGTTTCCCGTCTGTTTGACTGAGTTAGGTGTACTTAAGTCCCACTGAGATCTATGGGAAAGGCTGATTTCAGCAGGAACTACTTTGCTCTGGATCCCAGTCATATAGTCAAACTACATATTACGATAAAACACACAGTACAAATTGGCATATCCCTCTTCACTTTACTCAAAAGCAAATGTACTCAGGACCAGTGTGGGTGATAGAGGTTTAAACACTTCTCTCTCTCTCTCTTTTTTTTCTCCATTTGTTCCCTTCCCCACATCACATATTCAGAGGTTGAGGGGGAGAATTCCACTAGATGGGTAGGGTTTGTGTGTGTGTGTGTTAACCTATACATGGGAGTATGTGTGACTTTTAAAACAATTTGAGGAATTTTAAATTTTGTAAATGCTGTTGGATAAGAGCTACACATGTTTATTTTTCAGTAAATAAAAAAAAAGTGGGAGTAAGCGGCAGCATGGTACATCTGTAATGTAGAGTGTAGTCTTACTGACAGACCAAAACATGTTCAAAACACAAATAAATATGGACCAAGCAGCTTCTCAATATCTGGACAGATAGAATCATAGAATCATAGAAATGTAGAGTTGGAAGAGACCACACGGGCCATCCAGTCCAACTCCCTGTCATGCAGGAACACCCTCAAAGCACTCCCGACAGATGGCCATCAAGCCTCTGCTTAAAAACCTCCAAGGTAGGAGACTCCACTACTCTCCGAGGCAGCAGATTCCACTGCCGGACAGCCCTGACTGTCAGGAAGTTCTTCCTGAGGTTCAGGTGGAATCTCCTTTCCTGCAGCTTGAATCCATTGCTCCTTGTCCTGGTTTCTGGAGCAGCAGAAAACAAGCCCCCTCCTTCCTCTACGTGGCATCCCTTCAAATATTTAAACATGGCTATCATGTCCCCTCTTAACCTCCTTTTCTGCAGACTAAACATACCCAGCTCTCTCAGTCTATCCTCATAGGGCATGTTTTCCAGGCCTCTCACCATTTTGGTCACCCTCCTCTGGACTTGCTCCAGCTTGTCAATATCCTTCTTGAATTGGGGTGCCCAGAACTGGACACAGTATTCAAGATGGGGTCTAACCAAAGCAGAGTAGAGTGGTACCAGTACCTCCCTCGATCTAGACACCATACTCCTGTTGATGCAGCCGAGAATTGCATTGGCTTTCTTGGCTGCCGCATCACACTGCTGACTCATGTTCAGCTTGTGGTCTATGAAGACTCCTAGATCCCTTTCACACGTACTGCTATCCAGCCACGTGTCCCCCATCCTATATTTCTGTATTCCATTATTTCTGCCTAAGTGTAGGACCTTACATTTCTCTCTGTTGAATTTCATTTTGTTCGCCCTGGCCCAGCTCTCCAATCTATCCAGGTCATTTTGAATTTTGATCCTGTCCTCTGGCATATTAGCAACCCCTCCCAATTTGGTGTCATCTGCAAATTTGATGAGCATGCCCTCTATTCCTTCATCTAAGTCATTGATAAAAATATTGAACAGCACTGGGCCCAGGACAGAACCTTGTGGCACCCCACTAGTCACTTCTCTCCAGGATGAAAAGCAGCCATCCGTGATCACCCGTTGGGTTCGGTCGGTCAACCAATTACATATCCAATTAACAGTAGCCCTGTCTAGCCCACATTTTACTAGCTTCGATGCAAGAATGTCATGGGGAACTTTGTCAAAGGCCTTACTGAAATCGAGATATGCTACATCCACAGCATTCCCTTCATCTATCAAGCTAGTAACTCTATCATAAAAAGAGATCAGATTAGTCTGGCATGACTTATTTTTGAGAAATCCATGTTGACTTCTCGTGATTATTGCGTTGTTTTCTAAATGATTAGAAACTGAACGCTTAATGATCTGCTCCAGGATCTTTCCGGGTACCGATGTCAGGCTGACTGGGCGATAATTATTTGGGTCCTCTTTTTTTCCCTTCTTGAAGATGGGGATAACATTTGCTCTCTTCCAATCTGCTGGAACTTCTCCTGTCCTCCAAGATTTCTCAAAAATTATAGCAAGCGGTTCCGAAATGACCTCTGCCAGCTCTTTTAATATCCTAGGATGCAATTCATCTGGCCCTGGAGACTTGAATTCATCCAATGCGGCCAGGTATTCCTGTACCACCTCTCTACTTATTAAGTGCCTCATTTCCTCTGCTTCCTCCCCTGCTCCCCTACCGCCAGGTTGAGTGCTTGTATCCTTCTGGGAAAATACGGAGGCAAAGAAGGTGTTAAGTAGCTCTGCCTTTTCTCTCCCCCCTGTGAGTAATTCGCCATCTTCTCTGCGTAGCGACCCTACTGTCTCCTTCTTTTTCCTTTTGCTGCGGACATATTTAAAAAAACCCTTTTTATTGTTTTTAATGTCTCTGGCCAGCCTAAGTTCGTTCTGTGCTTTAGCCTTTCTGACCTCCTCCCTACATCTCCTGGCTACTTGCTTAAATTCTTCTTTGGTGGTTTCCCCCTTCTTCCATTTCCTATACATGTTTCTCTTAACACTTAGCTCAGCTGAGAGTTCTTTAGTCAACCATTCTGGTTTCTTCAGATGCCTTCCATTTTTCCTCCTTATTGGCACAGTGTTAGACTGTGCCGTCAGTATCTCCTTTTTAAGGAACTCCCATGCCTCCTGAACTCCTTTCCCTTTCACTATTCCTGACCACGGAATTCCAGCCAGCAGCTCCCTAAGTTTACAGAAGTCCGCTTTTTTAAAATCTAAGACGAGTGTCTGGCTACCCTTATCTTCTCCTTCCCACTGAATGCTAAATTCCAACAGGGCATGGTCACTCCCCCCTAAAGATCCAACCACTTCTACCTCATTCACAAGGTCATCCCTGTTGGTCAAGACCAGATCTAGAATATTTGATCCCCTTGTGGCCTCTTCCACCTTCTGGACCATGAAGTTGTCTGCAGGACAAGCAAGAAACTTGCTGGACCTTGCTGTCTTGGCAGAGTTTGACTGCCAGCATATATCTGGGTAATTGAAATCTCCTATTATTACTGTATCTCTCCTCTTTGAATGTTCAGTCATTTGGTTGAGGAAGGCGTCATCCAAGTCCTCAGCCTGGGTTGGAGGTCTGTAGTAAACCCCCACCAGAATATCCCTATTGTTTCTCGCTGCCTTAATTCTTACCCAAATGCTCTCTACCTGGCTTTCTGGGTTTAAGCCCAGGATCTCTTCACAGGTGAAAACATCCTTGACATACAAGGCTACTCCTCCTCCTTTCTTGTTTGGTCTATTTTTACAAAATAGGCTATACCCCTCTATTCCTATATTCCAATCATGAGACTCATCCCACCAGGTCTCAGTGATGCCTATCAAATCGTATTTATTTTCTTGTACTAGGAGTACAAGCTCATCCTGCTTGTTTCCCATACTCCTTGCATTAGTGTAGAGACACTTAAGTCCCCAGGCCCTTCCTGCAAGTCCTGTACTATTGTTTCTACTCCTCCCGCCATTGGCCGCTTGTACTACTTGTCCAGTATCATTTGGGCCTTTTCCCCCTGTGTTCTCTGAGTCCTTGCCCTGAATAATATTGTCTCCCTCCCCAGTGGATCTTAGTTTAAAGACCTCTTAATCTTCCTTGCAAGACTGTTTGCAAAAACATTCCTGCCCAGTTTTGTGAGGTGCAGCCCATCCCTTGCCAGAAGCCCATGTTCATGGAAATTCAGGCCATGTTCCAAAAACCCAAACCGTTGTTGGCGGCACCATGTGCGGAGCCAGTTGTTGACCTCTACTATTGCCCTTTCCCTACATGCGCCGTATCCTTGAACAGGGAGGAGAGACGAAATGACCACTTAGAAATATACTCATCAGTAACGACTGTTTTTACCTGTATTTTCAGGAATCTTCTGTGTTTGTGTCCTGTAGCAATTGGGGATGAGAAGGAGGAAATGCACACATTACTGATTCATCTCTTAGTTATTAATTCAGTATATCTGAGTTGAGCATAATTCTGTGTTTATCACGCATGAAGTAAACATTTCATTTCAAGTCAACTCATATTGGCAAAATGTACTAAAATAACAGTGTCTGGAAAAGTAAAATATGAATTCAAATCCATTCAAGGTAGTTTCCAATGTAAGTATAAAAAAAGTACCAAAAGAAATCCAATTATACATATTAAAATACAAATTAAACTGCTCATATTATTACAACACAAATTGAGTTTCACTAGTAATAGTTAATAAATAAATAAATAATCTAATAATAAATAATATAAAGTATAAATAATAAATAATCTAAATAAATAATCTATAATAAAGACATTATCTAAAGTACAGCCATTTTAAAGGCTTTACCTTATCAGGCAGGAAATTGCTAAAGGCCTTCCTGAATAGAAAAGTCTTTGTCTATCAGTTGGAAGACAACAAGATGAGAACTAGTCTAGACTCCCTTGAAAGGGATTTCCACAACCACCAAGAAGGCTCTCTCTCACATCTTCACCCACCATTTCTCTGAAATTGATGGGATCAAGAGGACAAGGCTTGTATGACAGAACAGGGCCTTTCAGACATCCTGCACAAGGCTTTATGGATCACATAAATTTATGCATCATATAAATTTATGGTCAACATTTTTAATTGTGCTCACAAATGGTAGGCAATTAAGCTACTATAATAACATGGGTTATGTGTTTCCGTAACCATGCCTAGTCTAGCCCCCGCACTTTGGACTAGTTAAAGTTTCTGAACACTTTTGAAAGGCAGCCCCTGCTCAGAGGGTGTTACCGTCTCTCAAACCGGATACGGTGAAGACAAGAATCAGACACAGCACAGGGTGCTCAAAATAGAAAACCAGGTGAAGAATTAATAGTTTCAGAGGTGAGACAGCTCAACTTAGTGAACCTTAGTAACCTGTTCATTTCCTCTGTGAATATTTTCTGCTTTCCCATCATTTTGTGATTTTTTTAAAAAATTGTTTGTTTTGCATTGCATAGCACTTTTGGAAACAATGGAGACAGATGACAAAAGCTATGTTTTACAGCATCTGAACATACATAGTGCAAGGCAGAATTATAAAACTGAGGTGTCCACATTGGTAAAAAATATGTATTCAAAATTGGGATTGCCCTATTCAACCAATCACCAGTGGACAAGGAAACTTTTCCCAACTGAGGGTAGTACAGAATGAAACAAGAATCATGCATGACATTGTCTCACACTAAGAACAATTTGTAGGGCACAATGCTGTCTTAACAGCACAGCCACTCCCACCACATAGCACTGTCCTGCTGAATACAGCTCCTGTGACCACTGGTGGCAAGGATAGATTGCAATTTTCCTTTTCACAATTGTGTTTACTGGTAAATATTTAGAAGCTTTTTTTTTTTTAAATGCCTGGACCTAAAACTGCTTTTTGCAGGATAAGCAACTGGAGCTAAGTCTGCACAGCTTCCTCAGCATTTCAACTCACTGAAATTAAAGTTTTCAGGATTGCAATGTAAAACAACATGGATTTCTTTCCTACAAATTAGCTGGCCGTGAATGAAGCTGCTGAAGAGTTTCCAAAGTATTCCTCCCTAGTGCTTTTCAGAAGCACAAACAGGCCATATCATTGAAAAGAACTGCTAGTTATTTTGATAGCTTACATCTTAAATCTATACAGCATAACTGTCCTGTGTGACTCCCTAATGTTGTTGCCTTCATTGCCTGCAGTTTTCAGGAGCAGGAAAATCTATGCAGTCCCTGCTCCTTCTGGGCCTTATCACACTACACTGCTATAGTGTTATTTAGAATTCTCAGCCAGAGAGCTCCAGCGTCTTACCAAACTACAAACCACAGAATTCCAAAGGGTTTAGCCAGGGTAGTTAAAGTGGAATAATAGCACTATAAGAGTATAATGTGATAGGGACCTCTGTTTGTGTTGCTTTGTTACCAGGAAGACAGCAAGGAGTGGACACAGGATTGCTGTTTTCACTGGCCTCCTGGAATATCTACTTCCTGTATGTCACTTGAAATATCATGTTTTGGACAATGTTCTATGAGCCAGTAAACTCAAAAGGAAGCACACAGATATCAAAACAGTTTCAAAATAGCAAGTTTAATGAGGACAGTTCTCCTTTCATTAAAGGGGACAAGGAAACAAGTATCTTTTTAATGAAGTAGCTTGTCAATATATTCTATAAGTGAGATTCTAATGAATTAGAACTCCAGACTAAGGTACATTCTGTCCCTTTGACGCAACTTGTCCAGTATCCTAACTTGGGTTTTTTTTCTATGAGGCAAAACTTATTCATGAGCAAAACTGTCACAGAATTTAAGCACTGGCATATTTTTACATGAAAACTTTCCTTAGTTGAATTTTTTTTAAGTGCTAAATTGAGATATTCTAATTCACTCATATTGATTTTTAGATTATATATCTAGATTCACGTTAGTTTTCATATTGGACTGGGTTTTTGTTTGTTTTGTTTTTACCATTCCTAAAGTGAGTAAGGAATACAATATACACAAATCAAGTAATATTCAGTGCAGCCTCCGTATATGTCGGAGTCACATTCCAGGAACCCCTGCATAAAACAAAAAAAGCAAACACTTGCAACGGATGCAACGTGTCCATTCCCATGACATATCACAAGAGTGCTCACTGTAATTAGTTCTGATACATAATTTAAAAGTTTCTTCCTGTTCCCTTTCCCCCTACCATTACAACCTTATTTACTCTTGAATGTATATATTTCCTTATCAGCCGATGCCACGCAATATTCTGGGAAGAATTTGCTTACAGTTCTCACAACAGCTTAATAATAAATACTTTCTTACCGTTTTGGAAAGAAACTTTTTCTTTCTTCATGTCGATTTATTTCCTGGCTTAACTTGCTTAGAATGCTAAAAAAACAAAAACAAACCACCAGTGTGTTAATCAACCAAACATATTTTGATGAAAGAAGAATCTGTGTTGTACTCTGTACAAGGTTGCCAGATTTCAGGGCCTGGCTCAGAGTCACTAGCTTTTGTGGGTCATCCTTAGGTGGGAGATGAGGGTGCAGTTTTGGTGAGCTCAGCTCCAATCAAGAGAAAAGGCCATGTGTAAATCTCCCTAGTAGAGCAATGGTTTGCTACAAATTGCAAGGCTTAAGGATTAGTTGCTGCAGCTTGCAAAGAATCTCCTAAGGTCTATGCACTTATTTAGTTAGCTTCCTCATTCCCTCCAAGGGTCTGTGGTTTCACAGCTCACACACTGTCCTGCGCTGAATCTACCTTCTGACTAGAAGCAAATAGGCATTAAATGTTACTTATCCTGTCTCATCTTGATCTGGGAACAGCCTCTTTAGATTTCTGTCTTAATTTTCAATTTAAATTGTGTTTGCATGTGTGTTTGAAAGGCAGACTCTGAGCAACCGTGGTTGGTACTTAATATACAATGCTTAATGACATCACAATCGGCCATCTCTAGGTCTCAATTTTTGGTCTGAAAACCTCAGCGTCTGGGATGGTCTTGAGCTTACAACTCTAACTGGATAGGATTCAGTTAGAATTTACTATGTCTATGGCCTACTCCTTTCAGTGGGAAAAATGTAAACACATCGTTAGCATTTCTGTTGAAACTGATGGCACTTAAAATGTTCTCATCTTTGGCTGGATTTTGTGTCAGTTTTCAGGGAAGGTATGTAAGAGAAATTAAAACTGCTGCATATAAGGATGATTTTGTACAAGACAAAAGATTTATAGAATGTGATCCAGAACCAAACCCATGGAATGGATGATTTTGCAAGGATACAGTGAAAGACAAAGTCAAGTGGATACAGTAAAGTTCTCCCATCCACATTTGCAGGTTTGGCATTCGTGAATTTGATTATTTGCGAGCATGCGTGCCTCCACCTCTTCTCCTTGTCCCATTCCCATTCATTTTGCCCCAGTGCAAAGAACTTGCACCAAGGCAAAACAGAAAGGAATGGGGGGTGGGAGAAAGCTTGCACAAACCTTCCTTCCCCCTTGCCAGAGTTCCCTCCTTCCCCTTCCCATGCAAAACAGAAAGGAAAGGAAAGGGTGGGAGAAAGCTCATGTGAGCCTTCCTTTCCCTCCTCTAGGGTGCCCTCCTTCCCTTTCCCATGCAAAATAGAAGGGAAAGGGAGGAAGCTTGCATGAGCTGCCAATCTTATGCATTTTGCCCCTGCGCAGAGAACTCATCCTGAGGCAAAACAGAATGGAATGGGGAGGTGGGGGAAGGCTTGCATGAGTTCTCCACACCAGGGCAAAATGCATAGGAATGGCAGAAAGAGCTCTGGAGGGGGGAAGGAAGGTTCATATGAGTCTTCCCCCACTTTCCCTTTTGCATACATATGGGAAGGGGGGAGTTCTGAAAGGGAATGAGAGGAGGAAAAAGCATTTTCACTCCACCCCAAACTCTCATGAAAGTGGAGGGACAACTGTATAATAATTTACTCAAATCTATGGCAAACAAGACATTTTTAAAAAAGTTAACTTATGGTATAAAAAGTTATGATATGAAATCAACATATAGGCTAAGCAGTTACAGTCTATAACACAGAGCATAGCATTTTTAGCACAATGCTTCAAAATATGATAGGAAAATGAATATGCAAGAACAAATTCTTTGTCCATCCCCATTCACAGAACGTTGTAATTAATGTCTTCAAATCAAATTATGCAATTCATTTTAACAAGCAGACTTTGGTACAGAATGAAAAGCTGTATTAGACTTTGTCCAGATTTGATTTAGACGAATTATACTTGGTTTTTCTATGCATACACAAGAAGCTACAAACCAAGATCCTGGATTCAAACTATATGGTAAGCCTTCAGTTCATTAGTTTACCAGTTTGTGCTAATGGGGAAATATTAGAAAGAGAGAATGGGCTGTGTTCACTAGCACACAGATCATCCCCAATAATCATTCCATACAAATATAGTCGTTGTTTAAAACTCAGCAATTCCTACCTCTCCTACAACTCACCAATTTCTTTTAGACACATACTTTGTTATAATTAGACAGGCCCCTTAAATTCTATAGGAGTTTCCTTTCATACCTGTAAAACTCAACACTGGCCCTTTTCGCGCTGCTGGGTTGGGGTCATCGCGAGAGAAGCCTTGAGAGGAATGCTGCCACTTCCCTGCTGCTTTGACTCCTCAGCTACTTCCTCCTCGTGCGAGCTCCCCACCTCTTCCATTCGCAGTGCAGCCTGGGGCCTTGCAGGCAGCACTGGGGAAAGGATGCATGACTGGCCCGGCTCCTAAGCCACCACATACAAGGTAAGTGCGTGCAGGGCCCGGGAGCAATGCACGACTGTGCACCATTTTTGGCTTTGAGCCAAAAATGGAAAAAAATTGTGTGCGGTCCATGTCAGGCCCTTGAGCGTCACATAAATGTGAGTCCGTCATGCAGACTGCTCCTCACATTTACGTGATGCTCAAGGGGTCCTTTTGCTTCGAAAACGCCATGTGAAAAGGGCCACTGTTTTAACATTGTTCTCCTACCTCAAAGTGCAACCAACCGGCAGATCCCCTCAGACATTTTTCAGAAACAACCTCCAAATACGTCCCGAAAACTGTAAAATACAGTGGTTTTGCTTCTGAAACATTCGTATTTTTTTGACAAAATCATCTGAAAATGAAACCGGAACTGGCATCATTTCCCAGAGGAAAGAGCAGAGGAGAGCTGGGTCTGTGAAGACATCCTAGACCAGGTGTGTTTTAAAGGCTTGTTTTTGCTGTGCTGGTTTTTGCTGTGCTTGTGGGGCTGTGCTTGTTTTTGCTGTGCTTGTGGGGCTGTGCTTGTTTTTGCCGTTATTTGCTTGCTATTGTTTGCTTGCTATTGTCCTGGCCGTGGGCTCTGCCTGATCACACGGTCTGACTAACAAGAGGGAGGAGGTATCTAGCAGGAGGAGCTTTATTAGGAGCTACCAACGGCTTGAACTCCTTTACTTCAATCATCCAAACTTTAACCTTTGACAATCAATAGAGCTAACACAGCTTATACAGCTGAACTTCAAATAGAAAGCCCAATTATTCTTTCTCGAGCTTCTCTGTAGTTTCAAGGATGGAAGGGGAGGGAGCTGCTGCAGTCACCTATAACAGTTGTGGCATGTTCCTTTTCTTGCCACAAGAGGTTCTCGGATACACCTGCACCAAGTGCAAGCTGGTGACCTTCTTGGAGGAGAAGGTTCGCCAGCTGGAGGCACGAATTTCGGATCTCCACCTTATTAGGGAAGGGGAGGAGTTTTTGGATAGGGAAGAGAAGACCTACCGGAAATCCAAATACACGGAGGAGCTGCCAGATCAGGAAGCCAGTACACTGTGCCAGGAAACGGAGGCTTGGGCGAATGTCACACGGAGGAGTAAAAGGACCAAAAAGGTAACAGAGACTCTTAACCTACACAATCGCTTTGATGTACTTGGACTTACAGACAATGAGGAGCACTACGCAGAGGGAACAGTATGCCAACAAGAAAGAATCCAACTTCGGCAACAGGAACTAGATCAACGCTCCCAGCCTCAACAGAATGCTCAGGCAGTCATAGTAAAACACGCTTATCGAGGAGCCCAGGGGAAGCCTCAGAAGAGGAGACTTCGGGTTGTTGGGGACTCTTTGCTAAGAGAAACTGAAACAGCAATCTGCAAAACGGACAAGCTCAATCGAGAGGTCTTTTGTCTTCCTGGGGCCAGGATCAACCACATAACGGAGAGGCTAACCAGGCTAGTCAAACCCACTGACTATAAGCCCCTCATTTTGGTTCACGTCGGAACCAATGACACTGCGAGGAGCAGCTTTTACCACATTGCAAAGGACTACGAGTGTATGGGGACGAAGCTTAAGGACCTTGGTGCGCAGGTGGTCATTTCGTCTCTCCTCCCTGTTCAAGGATACGGCGCACGTAGGGAAAGGGCAATAGTAGAGGTCAACAACTGGCTCCGCACATGGTGCCGCCAACAACGGTTTGGGTTTTTGGAATATGGCCTGAATTTCCATGACCATGGGCTTCTGGCGAGGGATGGGCTGCACCTCACAAAACTGGGCAGGAATGTTTTTGCAAACAGTCTTGCAAGGAAGATTAAGAGGTCTTTAAACTAAGATCCACTGGGGAGGGAGACAATATTATTCAGGGCAAGGACTCAGAGAACACAGGTGAAAAAGGCCCAAATGATACTGGACAAGTAGTACAAGCGGCCAATGGCGGGAGGACTAGAAACAATAGTACAGGACTTGCAGGAAGGGCCCGGGGACTTAAGTGTCTCTACACTAATGCAAGGAGTATGGGAAGCAAGCAGGATGAGCTTGTACTCCTAGTACAAGAAAATAAATACGATTTGATAGGCATCACTGAGACCTGGTGGGATGAGTCTCATGATTGGAATATAGGAATAGAGGGGTATAGCCTATTTTGTAAAAATAGACCAAACAAGAAAGGAGGAGGAGTAGCCTTGTATGTCAAGGATGTTTTCACCTGTGAAGAGATCCAGGACTTAAACCCAGAAAGCCAGGTCAAGAGCATTTGGGTAAGAATTAAGGCAGCGAGAAACAATAGGGATATTCTGGTGGGGGTTTACTACAGACCTCCAACCCAGGCTGAGGACTTGGATGACGCCTTCCTCAACCAAATGACTGCACATTCAAAGAGGAGAGATACAGTAATAATAGGAGATTTCAATTACCCAGATATATGTTGGCAGTCAAACTCTGCCAAGACAGCAAGGTCCAGCAAGTCTCTTGCTTGTCTTGCAGACAACTTCATGGTCCAGAAGGTGGAAGAGGCCACAAGGGGATCAAATATTCTAGATCTGGTCTTGACCAACAGGGATGACCTTGTGAATGAGGTAGAAGTGGTTGGATCTTTAGGGGGGAGTGACCATGCCCTGTTGGAATTTAGCATTCAGTGGGAAGGAGAAGATAAGTGTAGCCAGACACTCATCTTAGATTTTAAAAAAGCGGACTTCTGTAAACTTAGGGAGCTGCTGGCTGGAATTCCGTGGTCAGGAATAGTGAAAGCGAAAGGAGTTCAGGAGGCATGGGAGTTCCTTAAAAAGGAGATACTGAAGGCACAGTCTAAAACTGTGCCAATAAGGAGGAAAAATGGAAGGCATCTGAAGAAACCAGAATGGTTGACTAAAGAACTCTCAGCTGAGCTAAGTGTTAAGAGAAACATGTATAGGAAATGGAAGAAGGGGGAAACCACCAAAGAAGAATTTAAGCAAGTAGCTAGGAGATGGAGGGAGCAGGTCAGAAAGGCTAAAGCACAGAACGAACTTAGGCTGGCCAGAGACATTAAAAACAATAAAAAGGGTTTTTTTAAATATGTACGCAGCAAAAGGAAAAAGAAGGAGACGATAGGGTCGCTGCGCAGAGAAGATGGGGAATTACTAACAAAGGGACGAGAAAAGGCAGAACTACTTAACACCTTCTTTGCCTCAGTTTTTCCCCAGAAGGATACAAGCACTCAACCTGGCGGTTGGGGAGCAGGGGAGGAAGCAGAGGAAATGAGGCACATAATAGGTAGAGAGGTGGTACAGGAATACCTGGCCACACTGGATGAATTCAAGTCTCCAGGGCCAGATGAATTGCATCCTAGGATATTAAAAGAGCTGGCAGAGGTCATTTCGGAACCGCTTGCTATAATTTTTGAGAAATCTTGGAGGACAGGAGAAATTCCAGCAGACTGGAAGAGAGCAAATGTTATCCCCATCTTCAAGAAGGGAAAAAAAGAGGACCCAAATAATTATCGCCCAGTCAGCCTGACATCAGTACCCGGAAAGATCCTGGAGCAGATCATTAAGAGTCAGTTTCTAATCATTTAGAAAGCAACGCGGTAATCACGAGAAGTCAACATGGATTTCTCAAAAATAAGTCATGCCAGACTAATCTTATCTCTTTTTATGATAGAGTTACTAGCTTGATAGATGAAGGGAATGCTGTGGATGTAGCATACCTTGATTTCAGTAAGGCCTTCGACAAAGTTCCCCATGACATTCTTGCAAAGAAGCTAGTAAAATGTGGGCTGGACAGGACTACTGTTATTTGGATTTGTAATTGGTTGACCGACCGAACCCAAAGGGTGATCACGAATGGCTGCTTTTCATCCTGGAGAGAAGTGACTAGTGGGGTGCCACAGGGTTCTGTCCTAGTCCCAGTGCTGTTCAACATTTTTATCAATGACTTGGATGAAGGAATAGAGGGCATGCTCATCAAATTTGCAGATGACACCAAATTGGGAGGGGTTGCTAATATGCCAGAGGACAGGATCAAAATTCATAATGACCTGGATAGATTGGAAAGCTGGGCCAGGGCGAACAAAATGAAATTCAACAGAGAGAAATGTAAGGTCCTACACTTAGGTAGAAAAAATGGAATACAGAAATATAGGATGGAGGACACGTGGCTGGATAGCAGTACGTGTGAAAGGGATCTAGGAGTCTTCATAGACCACAAGCTGAACATGAGTCAGCAGTGTGATGCGGCAGCCAAGAAAGCCAATGCAATTCTCGGCTGCATCAATAGGAGTATGGTGTCTAGATCGAGGGAGGTACTGGTACCACTCTACTCTGCTTTGGTTAGACCCCATCTTGAATACTGTGTCCAGTTCTGGGCACCCCAATTCAAGAAGGATATTGACAAGCTGGAGCAAGTCCAGAGGAGGGCGACCAAAATGGTGAGAGGCCTGGAAGCCATGCCCTATGAGGATAGACTTAGAGAGCTGGGTATGTTTAGTCTACAGAAGAGAAGGTTAAGAGGGGACATGATAGCCATGTTTAAATATTTGAAGGGATGCCACGTAGAGGAAGGAGGGGGCTTGTTTTCTGCTGCTCCAGAGACCAGGACAAGGAGCAATGGATTAAAGCTGCAGGAGAGGAGATTCCACCTGAACCTCAGGAAGGACTTCCTGACAGTCAGGGCTGTCCGGCAGTGGAATATGCTGCCTCGGAGTGTAGTGGAGTCTCCTTCCTTGGAGGTTTTTAAGCAGAGGCTTGATGGCCATCTGTCGGGATTGATTTGAGGGTGTTCCTGCATGGCAGGGGGTTGGACTGGATGGCCTGTGTGGTCTCTTCCATCTCTACATTTCTATGATTCTATGATTCACTTCTGGTTTCAGTTTTGAGAAGCTGTGTGGCTTACTGAGGGTCAAGGGTAGAATGATCCTAAACTCAAGCACAGTAGCCCACCCAAGCCTTATCTAAATAGAATGTCAAAGCTATTAAGAAATGCAACTGTGAAAGAAAAAGCAACAACATGACATGTATGCTTATTTTAGTTTATTAATAACGGAGCAATTTGCAAGCTCCCCTGTGTATCATCTCCTGTTATAGCCAATGATTGTCAAAGAAAATGTCAGAAATCTTTTATTCTGAAACACACACACACACACACAAGAAATAATACTCCAGAAATAATGTTCATGGCACTGAAAATAGGACAGTCCAGTTCATAGTTTAAAACATATTTTTTTCAAAGAAATTCAAATATTCTTCCCATCTCTACTGGAAGGACAGAAACTAACAAGAGCTAACAACTAACAATAAATAAATAACATGTAACCACCAGAAGAAGATTGGCTTGAACAATTTAAAGATAATTGTTTCTTGTAACTGCTGTTGGCTCTCTCCCCATGCAGGCTGTTTCCCAAACTTGTCATGGAGGCCAGAATGTCTGGAACCTAAGGGGAAGCTCACTTGCCACCATTCTTCAAATCTAAACCTATGAAAGGAGCACTGTAGCATCTCTATGGTCTCAAGGGTGAGTGGCCATTATGTTGGCATAACTGGGAAGGTCATGGCAGCAAGAAGGAAATGACCAAAGGCCCTGGAGCTGGGAAGAAAGTGAGCTCAAAGAAATATATTTTGCTTGCCTCTCTTGTCATCATTGTACAACCTTGGGAAAAGTGCCACTACTAGTGTAATGCACCAACAGGAGTCTGGCTTATCTCTCTTCTCTTAGCTTAGCTTCTCTCTTAAGCTTTTCTTTTACATTCCTGTCCCATTCCACAAATAATACTCCCAAACAGTACAGTGAGGCCCCATATATCTGTTTGTACAAACTGTGCAAAGCATCCTCCGACCCCAGCAATTATTTTTTCATCTGTTTGTCCGCTTCTAGAGATTTCCCTCCTTATATGTTAATTCCCCACTTCTTTTCTCTATAGGCTACACTTACACATAAGGAGAGCGAAGGGCAAGCTGTTACCTAATTTATTGAGACTCACAAGTGACGTGCATCTCAGATATACTGTGCTGAGAGAGAAGAAGAGAAATGTCTGTTCGTGTGGCATCCCATTAATTCGCAAACCTTGTTTGCCGTCTTAGCTGTTTCCTCTGAAGCGAGTCAGGAAATGCTGGTGTAGATACTTATTTGCTGCTGCCATTATGAGTGATGACCTTACAGCAACCTGAGGAAGTCCCCTCTGGAAAATCCCTTAAATACTGGAAGCATTTTAAAGCACTGATCATGAGCAACTGTTAAAAAAAATCCACTTACTTTTACTGGAACTGTTGATAGAAAGCTGCTGCTTTGTTTCATTTTTGCCCAGGACAGCATGGAAAGGGTTATTCAATTTTACCCTTACTGAAACACTGTAAGGGGATTCACACTAAGAGAGAGGCTGACTGGTCCAACACCAGTCAGTCTGCTGCACACTTGAGTCAAGATTTAAGCATGGAACTCTCTGATAGAAATCCCATACTCTTGTCTTGGTGCCAATTTATATATCTATGTATTCTTTATGTATAAAGGATATATAAAGTCTCAAGATACATGTCAATTAGAAGCCTTGCTTGCTGACTCAAGAAAAGAGTTACTCACAATGCAGCAAACATTTTCAGAACATCTCTATATTCTTTTTCCCAGGCCTAAAGTCTTAGTGTGGGAGAAAGACTCTCTGGGTACAATTCCAGGTATTCCAGGGACCACTGGGTCTAACTGTCAGCTCTCAATATCTTTCTCACTTCTGTAATATGGTACTTCAGAGAGCCAAGGTATGCAATAAAGAGTTCTTGAACAGATAATCAACATTGTAGGGTTAAATTTTTGTCTCTTTTTGTCTCACCAGTACCTTTGCATGATGGAAATGCATGGATCTATAAGTTTTGCCACCAAAATGGAAATAATATGGAAAGCAGAGGCTGTTGGAAAAAAAAAATCATCCCTGGATCATTTTGGAAGATGCTTTCAAGTGGTCTCTAGAAGATTCAAGATGTTCTTGTTTACTTGTGCAAGACTTCCCTGACCTGGTTGTTTCATTTCACATGGACATATTGTTAGTCTTGAATAAAAAGTTTGCTGAAACATGTTGAAACTGCTCTCTCTTTTTGTGGCATGGCAACCTATCCCTGTTCTTTCCATGGTATTATCTACCTCTGGTACCAAAGTTTCTGTTAATGAAATAAAGTCCAGGAACACATTGACTTCATTAACTGAAGTATACTTGTACCCAAGAATCAATGTGCTGTAATGGTCTGAACAGACACAGGAATATCTAGGTTTACAGCTATACTAAGAGGCTTTTCGCATGTTACCCGTTTGCGCGACTGGGGAGGGCATCTTGTGCGAAAAGCTTCATCCAGAACGCTGCTGCTTCCCCGCTCCTTCGTCCTGCAGGTCACTTCCTGGTAGCGCAACCGTCACGCGAGCGCCCTGCCCCTTCCTTCCACAGCGCAGTCTGGGAGCTGTAGGCTGCGCTGGGGGAGGAAGCGCAACTGGCCTGGCTCGTCCGACGCACCACAAGCAGGTAAGTGCGTGAGGGCCCCGCGAGCATTGCGCGACGGCGCAGTATTTTCAGCTTAGAGCCGAAAATAAGAAAATGTGCGTGCGTCCCGCTTTAGGCTCGTGAGCATCACGTGAATGGGAGTGCGCCATATGGACCGACGCTCCCATTTACGCGACAATCAAGGGGCCCTCGCGCAAAAAAAAAAAAACTGCGTGCGAAAAGGGCCTAAGTCACTGAACTCTTTGGGAGACTACTGCTATCAGTTTAACCTACATATGTGGATCAGAGGATTGGGTTACCATTGAAGACATGTTCATAGACTCACAAATCATTCTGGGAATGAGTTTGGGTATTCTCCTGGATTCATGCCTACTGGTATAAATGCAGAGATCCCAGTGGGGATCAGGAATGCTTTTGGACAGTAGAAGTTGGTATGCCGACTATGTGGGAATGGGCATATTCCCACAGGGGAAAGTTATGGGTTACTGAGCCATGGTCACCCATATCTCCATTGCAGTAGGCACTCCACATTCACGAGGGTTGAGGGCACAGAACTCTTGCAAAAGTGGAAAAACCCTGAATAACTCTCCCCCATGATTCCCTCCCATTCCCCTCCGGAGCTTCCCCCCTCCCATTCCTTTGTCTCTGGCCCTGGTGTTGGGAGGTGGAGAGAAGAAGAGAAAAAAAAGGAAACCTAAAAGGTTTACTAGTACTTTCCCCTCAGGCAGAGAATAGGGGAGTTTTGGAGTTCTAATTACTTTTGGTGGCCATTGTGAAAAGGAAGGGATAGGAGCAAAGAGATCACCTGACCAGTCAGCAGAATGTGCAATCATGTGGCAGAGAGGCACACCTTCAGCAGGCTTTGCTCACCCAAAAGGAAAAAGCATCCATTTTAAACATAAGCCACACAAGCCTGGGGTGAGGAAAATGGTGGGGGCGAGGCAAGCATGTGCCTCACAAAAAATCAAATTTGCGAAGATCAGATCCGTGAATGTGGAGGGGGACTGTACAGCAAATTCAGATTTATGTAGCACCCCACTCTATAATGCTGCCTTTGAAGCATAGCCTTCATTGGCTAATGATCATTGGCAGAAGGTTCATTTGCAAACACAATTCAACCTTCCGGTTATGACTAGAATACTCAGTGGTTTAGGGGCAGATTACCTGCAGGAATGTTTTCTCCTTACACAAATTTGCTAGTCCTGAGTTATTCAAGAGATCCTTCTGACAGTTCTACCAGTATCTGAGGCATGTCTAAGAAGGACTTCTTAATGACTGCAGCCAATTTTTAGAACTAGGATGTAGAATCTTGTTGAGGTGCAACACACATTCCTCCCCTTATTGTTTGGGCTAGAGTTGTTGGATACTATAGTTCATCTTTTGAATGGCCACATTCTTCTCACTCATGTTTTAGAACTTCCTTCCTAAAAAGATTCATATAGCTTTCTCCCCCAAGTCTTACTGCTGATTGGTGAAAATACTGGAGTTGGGGAGGGTTGCCGGTCAAACTCAATAACATGCTGTTCAGCTTAGTATGCTTTAAATGTGACCACTGTTTTATGTTTTATCACTGATTGCTTCAGCAATTTCTTCCTTTTTTTGTAAATGAATTTTTTTAAAAACAGATTTCTTTTTATTATTGTCTTTTTTTTATTGTGGTTGATTTTCTTTGTGTTCCATGCTGGAAGGTGGGATAAAAATAAATATTTATTATGAAGTTAAAGAAGAGGAAACTCTGTGTGCTCTCCTGAGCAACTTAAAGAAAAATAGGTTGGGAAAAAATTAATAGTTTTCACTTTCTGCAACATGCAGTGCAGCATTTTCTTGGCTGAGAAAAAGCGTTTTTCCAAGTATCTATACAAATTATAAACATTTCAGCACAAAGGCCATTTCTGCACTACACTGTTATAGTGCTATTATTCCACTTTGAACATCCTCTGGAATGCTGGGTTTGCAGTTTAAAGAGTGGGATTTAGAATTCTCCATCAGAGAACTCTCTGGCCTCAGCAAACTATAAACCCCAGAATTCCACAGGATGTTGAAAATAGAATAATAGCACCATAAGAGTGTAGTGCGAAAATGGCCTAAGAAAGTGTTCCATGTCAATGAACAGAAATAAGTACATGGAAGTAAGCATCCCTTGCTAGGTAAGAAACTGTGAGTGAGAAACGTTATGAACACACAGATTACTCAGTCTACCTTCAATGGGCTCTGCACTGAATTTAGTGTTTTTCTACTCCCTGCTTTCCTCCTGCCCTGATCACTAGTCAATGCTTGTTATGGATTTCTTGATCAGGGCTCTTTGTGTCCCAAATGAGTTGCCGTGCGACTAAGAGGAACAATGTTTCTCTGTGTCATTTTCTTCTAGATTACTTCAAACACCAGACCTATGAATTTGCAGCTGAGGAAGGAAGTATAAAAACCACACTGCTTACATAAAAGTGGGTGTATGCGATTGGTTAAGGATAACACCAGACAGCAGGATGAGGAAAATATTACTCACATTCTTGCCTCCTCCTTCCCACATGGAGAGGTCAAAGTATGTGTGGTATGTTTTGGATTTGTTCTCATCCACTGTTTCAAATATACAGGTGAGAATGCCAAGCAGCCTGCTTCCAACAGTAGCTACAAAAGGCAAAACAATCCTCAATTTCTATTGGCCACACCTAGAGGGCAGGTTTTTGAATGAATTCACCTGCATTTGTTGCCTGATTTCATTTGTGGAGTTACCTGGTAATTTCTAACTGCAGTGGCACCTCTACTTTCATGAGGATTTGGGGTGCAGAACCCTCACAGAAGTGGAAAAAAACATGAATAGCTCCCCCAGAGTTCCCCTCCCATTTCCTTCTGCTCCCCCCTTCCGTTGCCTTTTGCACACTGGCCAAAGGCAAGAGAATGGGAGGGGGAGCTCCAGAGGAGAGAAGGAAAGCACACACAAGCCTTCTTCGCTCCATTCCTTTGCCTTTGTACACCTTCTCAGTGCTGGAGCCAGGGGCAAAGGAATAGGAGAGGGAGTTCCAGAAGGAAGGAAGAAGGTGTGCGTGTGTGCGCACGTGTGCGTGTGCATGTGTGTGCCTTTCTTCATTTCTTTGCCTTTTGTCCAGGCACTTCCTTTCCTTCCCCACACCCAGCAAAACACAAGGGAATGGGAGGAAGGGAATGGAGGGAAGGCATGTGTGCACCTCGCACATAATCAAATTTGCAACAATCAAATCCACAAATGTGGCGGGAGCACTGTAGTCATTTCAAAACAGAAAATTTTTCAAAAATACAAAAGAGCTTCTCAAGAACAAGAGCTTTAGTGAAAAGAAAAGCGGGGGGGGGGGGGGGAGAAACTAAATGAATATGAAAATTTGAGTCAACAGACAAATCTGTCTACAGGTTAAGAAAGGTACCAGCAAGTCAAGAGGATGGCAGCATGGTTTGTGAACAGAGTTAAAGAACCTATAAAGACAAGATGGCCTTTCAAGAATGCAAATCCTGACAAAAGAAATTTTGGTTGCCCTAAAGGTTAGATGAAGATGAGGATAAGGATAAAGATGACAACTTGAACAATACACTCGTAAAATCATTAAGATTTTTTTTTTTTAATGTCAGTAGCAGGAAACAGGAAAGCCAGCATAGTGTGGTGGTTTGAGTGTTGGCCTATGAACCTGGAGACCAGGGTTCAGTTCCCTGCTCAGCCTCAGAAACCCATGGGGTGACTTTGAGCATGTCACACACTTTCAGCTCCAGAAAATACTGTGATAGGTTTGCCATAAGTTGGAAACAACTTGAAAACACACCACAACAAAGCAGGAAACAGGCCAGGCAAGTATTTGAAGCTAGATTGTCAAGCAGCAAAGGGAATGCTAAAAGGAGAAGGAAAGCAAAGAAGAGCTAAATGAATTCTTTGCTGCAGAAGATGTAAAGATGGACAGAGATTTTTCAGGATTTTTTTTTCCTGAACTGACTTAAGTAGTGGTTACAAATGCTTCTGGGGCTTTTAAAATTAAAATTAACAGTTCAATTGGTCTAGACAGTCAACACATGAGAGTTCTTAAGTTTTGTAATAAGAATATGCAACCTATCCATAAAAATTGCTCCCCTCACAAAAGTACTGGAAACTAGCAAATATAGGTATCACTCAGTTAACGAAGTTGGTGTGTTCTTAGGCATTACTCCTTTTTCCTATTCATTTTGAGCCTTTTAGAGTCCACTTCAAGCCTTCTTCCAAAATACTTTTTCTTTCACCAGCCTTCGCTTTTTCATGATCTCTAATTGGAAGGCCAGATTTATAGATCTATGAATTTTTAACATGCGTAAGGTGGATAGTAGGTGAGACGAGGTTATACACTTTCCCCTTTTTTCTCTGTTTTGCTGTTCATGCATGTTCAGTAAGAAGCAATTGCTGTTTGCCTTTCACTGTTATTAGATGTAATCTCAATGTTTCTCCAGTCCTGCCTCCCCATTCTTCTAACGTTAACGCCGCTAAAAATTTCCAGCTAGAGAATAAGGGAGAAAGAGGGACTGGGCAGGCATAAAATGACTTTCTGAAAATGAACTTATCTCTTAGATGCTTTGTTGAGATATGCCTCTTCAATGCTGATTTTTATTAGTGTGGAAATCTTAGTGACTTCTTCCATCAGTTTCTGGTCAAGAGGTACTAGCAACACTCTTCGTCTTTTGTTGTGAAACACTATAATACTATTCCAGCCAACATCTGCCTATTCATCTATCTACCCATCTTCCTACCTGCCTATTTTTCATCCTTGCAATTAATCACAACAGTGAAATGCTCCTTTATTTCTGATCATCATGTTCCCAGGCTTCTGGAACTGGAGGTAAAACCTCATCATTCACACCTAAGGTAGAGGTTATCACCAGATTTGTAGATACTACAACTCTTTAGGAAAAGAAATGGGGAAAAGAATCCCCAATACAACCCCATATGGATTTTGTGGCACAAAAGTGTTGAATAGAGTTTCTCAAAAGGGAAGAGAGAGGAAGACATACACACATCCAAAGAATAAGGACAGAGTTTCTACCTTCACTCTAAAAAGCTGTTTGGTCTTAGTAAAAGAAGTGAAAACTGTCCATAGAAATTAGAGGAGAAATCCAAGATATTTATGTAGGTTGGATTGGGGCTAGGTGTGTTCAATCCCCTGAATATTTATTAACTGTTATTATATAAAGGTGTGAAAAAGCCTGCTTTCAGAACAACATAAAATAATATGGTTTAAAAGTACAGTATCAGAAAACAATAACTTGTGACAGTAAAATGTCCAGAAAGAATAAAAGAAAGAAATATATCCATTTTACATGCAGTAGTTCCAAACACACCCAATCTTATCTGACCTCAGAAGCTAAGCAGGGTCAGACACGCTTAGTACTTGGATGGGAGACTGTGTATTGGAAGATGGCATAAGAAGGGAGGGGGAATGAACAAGGCATGCCACATGGCAACATTTTGTTGCAGGCACACCTTATAGAAACAGAAAAGCTAGCTAATATCAAGGAAAACAGAGGGGAAAAAATAAAAAGATGTGGCCCCAAATAAAGTTCAGCCATTCCACAAGTGCAAATGACTGGCAGGACTCCATCCTTCCTTTTCCAGTCCCCTGGCAAAAGGAAATTATTTAACTATCTGTATAAGAGGCAAACAGATTGCATTTTCATGCTGGCTGTGAAGGACAAGGTTGAGCAGCCTACAGGTAAAAGCAACTTTGAAAATCGTCAGCAGCAAAGCCTAGTGAAGTAAGCATGTTTTGCAGTGCTTTCTGGTAAAGTAATGAAATGTTGGTAAAGATGGATTCTTTCTGTATTTCAAAAGACAGTCCAGAATCTTGGGATCCCATCGGGAAAATGTATGCAATAGATCCTTTAGAAACATAATGAACTCCTACTAGCTTTACAGTTAGCAAGTTAAGGCTGGGTGAACTTTGATGAGTAGAAGGTATAACAACAATCCAAAGGTGGGTGGAGACCGAGAAGCTGAAAAAGTGCATGAAGGGGAAGGGGAAACTTAATATCCCCTTGCGCGCACACCCCATGCACACAAATACAATACACCCACTCCATCCTGTTCTCATCAGAGTGGAAATCTGGCTGCTATCAAGTATACCAAACACACACCCAACAAGTTCCAGAAAACAGAAAGCTCAGACTCGCCCCATATAATTTGACATTCACACCTATAATGTTACAAATATAATTTTCATAAGAAAGCCCACCTTCCTATTTCCTCCCATGTAGATCACCTCACTTGGCCTCGCTGACTGTAAATGTTCAGAGTGGGAGAGAGCGGCAGTCTCAGAGAGTTGCCCCCATAATGGCTGACCCATTCAGCTCAGAGAATGGTGATGGAGTGCACATCAGTGTTTTTATGTGAGACGGTCTCAAGGATTAGCTGCAGGAGATATTGGCTTGGTTGGCCGAGATTGTATTTGTCGATACTAACAGGCTCAGCCCTTTCATCAAATATGATCAGCCCCCAACCCGTAAATGCAAGCAGCCACTTTTTTACTATTTGCAGTCACCCTTCAGAGAAAGGCTTTTGAGAAATTTCAGAGTACTGAAATTTAAATACTGAAGAAATTTAAGTACTGAAGAAGACTACGCCCTATGAAAAGTACCTCTCTTCTTAGGCAACAGAGATTTCTTGCAGGTGCTAGTTAAAGCCATAATCTAGACATGTATTTTAATTAAATGTTTTCAACTAGAAGGTAGTTAAGGACTACAGAGCCAGCATGGTGTAGTGGTTTAAGCACTGGACTACAACTTTGGAAACCAGGGTCCAAATCCCCACTTAGCCATGGAAACCCACTAGGTGGCCTTGGGTGAGTCACATTCACTCAGCCTCAGAGGCAAAGGCAAACTCTTTCTGACTAAATCTTGCCAAGAAAACCCCATGATAGGGTCATCTTAGGGGTAGAAATACTCGAAATACACAACAGCAACAACAACAGTTGAGGACACAGTTAAAAATTTCACATGGAAATTTGAGCTTAGCACACACTAAATTCCATATGGAGGTACAAGGAGAGGTGTCCCAGATCTTTGACCTGAACATGAGAAAAGCCATACCTTCCAAATGTCCTGAACTGACAATGACACTCTATAGTAATCTCAGATCTTCCCCCCTTTTAGCTGCTTTTAAAATATCCCACTTTCTCTCTCTATCTCCCACTTTCCAGAAGGTAGCTAGTGTCAACAGTCCAGGGTCAAGAAAGTTGTAAATCAGAAAAAAGTCCAGAAAAGTGAAGTAGCAAAGTTGTAAAACAGACCAAGTATCATAAATCCAGTACTTAGCATAGCTGAATGCTAAGAGGTGAACTGAAGTTTGCAATCAGATTTGGCTGGAGGGAGTTGCCTGCTTCTAAGGGCAGCAAGCTCAGCCAATGCCCCTCCTGCAAGCAGCACTTAAGGAGGGAGGGTCTCTCGGTGGCTGTGTTCTTCCTGATGCTGTGAAAGCAGCCTCTTGCTCTGTTTCTAGGGGATGGTCTGAGCCAGATGCTGGAAGCTCCACCTTTCTTGGGGACTGGGGGGCCTCTCCTCCAGCTCTTCTTCCTGCTTTGAAGTCTGTTCAACCAAGGCTGGCTATTAGGCATCCACTCCAACTTTCTCATTGGTATGTCTGCTTTGTCTTCTAAGATGAACTCTGGGGGGGGGGAGGTATGACAAAAGAAAAAGAAGGGGTGCAGTCTTGCCCCTCCCAGTAGGCTCAGGTGAAAGCACACTGTTGCAGCCTCTCCTAACTCGCCTGTTATTCCTCATTAATAAATTTTGCTTTTTGGAACACACTCTCATGTTGATAGGCCACATTGTCTCTTTTTTGTTTATCTGTGGCATGTTGGAGGGTGTGGATAAGCTCAAGTTTTCTTCCCCTGGCAATGACTCTACATGTCACACTCCTATGAACTCTGAAAAAATAAGCCCCCTTTGATGTTAGGAAGTGGTACCCTCCATCCAGAAGGCTAATAGAGGCCCGTGTGTGTGTGTGTGCTTGAAACTGGAAAGGGAATAGCTAAACTTCTCCTCTAACAGCAAGCTGATGCACTGTCTAATGGGATGTTTAAAGCAATTTCTAGGTTAGTCCTGTGGCTGCGCTACCCTGGTCCAGAATGTAGATAAGGGATTACACAATCAAATGCTTATCAATGAATGAAAAGAAATCCTGCATGTGGGAAATTAGGATAGCAGGGAGAATGCTGCAATAACCGCCCCCCTAAAAAAAACGCTCTTCATGACATCTAGAGAATAATGTGAGCATGTTTAAGGTAGAGAATGTACCCCCCAGCTTTCTTTATGAATACAGACAAGTACTGCTGTTTTATTATTTATGTACCTTATCTCCTGGTTGACTGAACTGGACCTTAAAACTGCTTTAAGTGCAACTGGGTCATTTCACATTTTCAGAGTATTTTATGATGCACATATTTACTAGCCCAGTAATAATGTAAACTTTATATTATTTCTGAGCTAGTAAAAATAGTCACCTAAGAATAGTTCATTTTACATTATAAAGTAACCCCTACTTTCTAGGTTGTATTAAACAAAACATGTACACCTAATATCCCAGTGACAGAAAATGGAAAAGTTGCTTTTTGGATTATAACTCCCAGAAACCACCACCCAATATGCCATGATAGCTACAGATTCTGAGGGTTGCTGTACTAAAGAATAACTTTTCTAAGCAGTGCCCTGCTGTACATTCATCCCAGTTCCAGATTGTAGGTCCCATAACTGCAGCCTGGCTCAAAAAATGCATCCACAGAAGCGACAAAATCATTACTTAATTTAAGAAAATCTGGAATAAAATATGAACTAAGATGCTGAAGATAATTTGTGAAATTAATTATCATGAAGTATTGATTAATATAGGAGGTGTGAGTATTTCACAGAACATTTGATCTTCAAGAATGTAGCAGAAATCAGATATCAGAGCTAAGCAACAAACTGAGAATGCTCAACTTCAGCCAGTGTTCTAATATTAAGAGACTGGATATTAAGGAGGACAAATATAGAGCAACTTTGGGGTGTGAACTTCATAGTTTCATGTGGCTTGGCTTTCTAATCAGTTGATCTCCCCATGGCCCAAAAACCACCCCTGCTAGTTACAATGATAGGGAGGAAGTTGCTGCACAGTTACTATTCTGAATGAACAGCTAAAAGGCTGTTAAGTCTATTTTTGTTAGGTTCATAAGTGTCCTGACACTGGTGTGATTGAGTGAGAGTGTGGGTGGCAATGAACAAATGTGAATGAGATAATTGATAATAATAATGAGATAATAATAAATGCATTGAGATAATTTGTGAGAAAGTTTGTTGTATCTGAAGGTGAGGACAGAACAGTAGTATGTTCTAAACATGGTAGAAGTGGTTCACAGAGACACATTATATGCTCTGAAAACAAATGCCTCATAAAATAGCCAACATGTGCTCAAATCACATCTGCCCACTGTGCTTTCTAAGTGTGGCTGACCTTAGCCATACCATACAAAACTGGGAACAGAGTTGTTTTATCAGCTGGTCCAAAACCAACATGTTCAGCACAGATTCTGAACAAATGTAACAAGACTGTGGGGTATGCATAGTTTATGCAGCCTGGAATGGCAAATGATCAGAAGAAGAAAGAGGTAAAGAATGCCATCAACGCTGTATTAAAGGAAGACAGGATAGAGGCAGTGAGGTTATAAATCGCAGTTCCATCCCAATTCTACTGTGTTTCAGTGTTTCTTTGCCTTCTAGAGAGGGCAAAGATTACACCTGCCTCAACATATACTGCACTACTTAGCCCTGCCACAGATCAGAATTAAATAGTTAATCAAGTGGCCCTTACTTTGCCCGTACATTTTGTGTTTCTCTCTCCTTATTCTCACTTGGTGGACAAAAACTCTTACTGTATTTATAGAAAGCACACCCCAATTGCATTAAAAATAATCAAACAGGCATGTCATTTGCATTGCAGAGAATATCTGTTCCGTAGCACTGTTAACTATGCATACTTTGGGCAGCATCAGCGGAGATAATTCCTGCCCTATTCAGATTCCCTGTAATACCGTGCTTGTGAGCAAGGTTTCAATTTTCACTATGTATACAAGGGCAGAAAGGTACAGTACTCCCTCTAGACTTGTGAGTTTGACCTTCCTGAATTTGATTATTCAAGATGTGCCTGCTTGCCTCGCCCCTCTATTCTCCCCCTCCATTCACTTGCTGTTTGCCAGGTGCCCTGCCTTCTTTCTTCGTGCGTGGGCAAAAGGTGAGTGAATGGAAGGGGAAAGGCTCACATGTTCATGTTTTCCTCCTCCAGTCACTTGCCATTTGCCTGGGCACCCTGCCTTCCTTCTCTGCACCATGGCAAAAGGCAAGCAAATGGAGGGGGAACAGCTCATGTATGCCTTCTCTGACCGTGAGGCTGCTCTTTCATATTCACTTGCTTTTTGCCCAGGCATGGAGAAGGCAGGCACAATTGTCCAGGCAAAAAGCAAGGGAACAGGAGAGGGGAGCCCTGGAAGGGAATGGGAGGGGGAGTACTCACTTGGGTGGGGAATGTTATTCACTATTTCTTTACTTTTGCAAGTGTTCTGCATCCTGTACCGTCATGAAAGTCACTTATCTAAGCTGATCTGCTGAGAGTACCCTCAGCGAGACCAATGTATTAATATTTGGTGATTTTAGAGATCACAAAAGAAATTTGTTGGATCTGTGTCTCTTTATGGAAATATACACCATGTCCAAAGACAGTCAGTGGGTCTCACTTCAGAAATCCACACTTCTGTAAAACTTGCAGTGCATTTAACAGGAGCAAAAATGTACAGAAAACCATGTATACATATGAAAACTACACAAGAACACCCTGTTTTAGCCAAGTGAAAAATGTATACAAAAATGTGTACATTAGGGAAATAGATACAAACTTGAATACATTTTAAAAGCACACATTTATAAAACCAACAGCTAAACCTGAGTACAAAAAGCCAAAGAAGAGGAGGAGGAATATAATAGCACCTTTGACACCAATTTATTTTAGTACAAGTTTTTGTGGAGTTCCATCCACTTCTTCAGAGGATTTCCATCCTCTTCTGCACTGATGGAATACAATTTCAAAGCAAACATAATGTACCCATGCATCCTGACTGATTAGAACAGGACGTATGAGTGAATTTCTGGAGTGTCTGCTGGAGTTTGATGTGAACATATTTTAAATATGCTTTATATCCTGGTATAACTGGCTGAGTTCTTTTTCCTTCATAGTTCTATTCACATTTGAGCTTTCTGATCTGGGAATCCCCAATGTGTGCATATTTTTGAGGGAGAAAGAAAATGTATTGTGTGTGTCTTGGTGTAAAAATACTTTAGCTGTTATGCAACATTTCACAAGTTGCTACTTCCCCTTTTAATTGATCTCAGGGATGGGCAAAGTAAAGCCCATGGGGGTCATTTTTTTTCATCTCCAAATGCTATCTACATGGCATGGGGTCATTTTTGCCACATTTTTTATCCCTCTGCACCATTTAGGCCCAGGAGAGGCTTTTATGACACAGGAAATAAACCAGAATTGACTTCAGGATTACTTCCTGTTGTTAGCTAAGGGGGCCTAAAAACATGACAAAACATCAACATGCCCCCTGGAAAGTATTTGCATTAGGGGCAAAAATTAGGTGTTTTTTGTTTTTTTGTTTTTTTAGCTGAGGGGTGTGGTGAAGGGTGCTGCCTTCTAAGTCTCCTGGGGGATAATGTAGCCCCCTAGCCTGCTATAGGTGCCCACCGCAATCTAATTCATTAAAATAAAATCACACAAAAACATTGGTGTGCACTTCATCTCAGTGCCATCCCATGCCATCATATTGTGACAGCTGATGCAAAGAGAATCAACCCATTTGAAACGTGGCACTGGAGAAGAGTTCTACAGATACAAGGGACTGAAAAAAGGACCAGTAATGGGGCCTAGATCAAATCCAGCCTGAACTCTCTATAGAAACCATAATGGCCAAACTCAGGGTATCATTCTTTGACCATACCATGAGATGACAGGATTCAAAGGAAAAGATGGTAGACCTTCGTAAAGTGGAAGACAGCAGGAAGGAAGAAGACCTCATTACAGATGGATAGATTTAATCAAGAGGAGCCACAGCTTAAAGTTTAAAACCCAGTGTTTTAAAGCACTCCTCACTGGAACAGGGAGTGCTTTGCTGCCTGAAGAAGACCCAAATGGTGCCCTCCTCAGTAGCACCAACACTTTCATGCCTTCATCCACTTCTATTCCCCACCTCCCACCACAGTGCTGCTTGCATAAGTCACTTCACCCTGCTGTGTAACTGGGCTGGCTCTGAGGGGCGAAAAACGCATTTGGTGAAAACAAATCTGAACAAATTTAATCTGTCTTGGAATCAGCGTCCTGTTTATCTGATCAAATATGCTTTGAACCCTATTTACAAGACATCTTTCAAATCTATTTTAGAATCTGATTTACATCATCAGTTTTACTTACGGCACTCTTAGCTTTGGAAACTTCTGAATATCATTTTCAGACATGTTCTGAAACAGAAACATACACATGCAGCATATTATAATGGTGCCTGTAAGCCATTTCTTGCTTATTCCTGCAGCTTTTTGTGAAGTAAAAATAAAGCTTCTCCCATACATGTGATGGCTGTTGAAATGTGACTTGTACCATACATCTTTGAGTGACTGCATATCCCTCCAAGAAAATCCAGCCATATTCTCTAATCATTCATCTACTACATTTTGGGGTTAAATACAAAAGAATGACCATCTTTTGGAAGTGTGTATTTTTTTAAAAAACCTTACCAGGAATCTTTGTCCAGTTATGTTGTGTTTCTTGACAACTTTCTCGCAGTCCTTGAAGTTTAACTGCAAGAAAGAAAGAAAAAATTGGTTATGTTACTCAATGTTAATTTCTGGGGAAAAAACAGGTAAAGAGAATTGGATTGGTCCTGGGGGCTGCACTATCCCCCAGCACTAAACTAATAGGCCAAATGATATTTGTGGTCTACTGACAAATCTTCTCTCTGATGATATGAAGTCCCTTCCCAGATTCACATTCTTTTTCTTTTTTAAAATATATACAGGCATGCCCCAGTTAACAAAACCTCTGACAAAGAAGCTCCTTTTTCCGAAATCATTTTACATCTGTGCAGCTCCTCTTTGCCTCCTTGTCTTCTTTTTTTCAGTGGCATTGACTTTAGGAGAGGGGTGAAGGAGGGCTGGAGAAACACAGACTGTCAGTACTGGGCTGCAGCAATGTGTCTGCAGTAAACGATGCAATAATACTTGCTTTGGGAAAGAATGGACTTCTGCTGTAGCCAATCCTACTGTAGGCAAATGTGTCTGCCTGCTAAAGGCAAGATAAATAGCAGCTGCCTCCAGAATCCTTACTGAGCATGCTTGAACAGACAGAAATAAAGGGGAAACTAGATAAACTTTCCTTACCACACTTGTCTCATCAAACTTTCCTCCACCCCAGTATGTTAAAAAAATTCAGAGACCTGGCCTCCAAAATGAAAATCATGAGAAGAGTAGAATCTAGTGAAGAGAGAGGAGTGAGAATCCTTGAATGTATTTTTGAAGCAGCTTTTCAAGTGGATTTTAGAAAGTTGAAAATGTTTTTGTTTATTGATGTAAGCCTTGCCAGACCTGATTGTTGCATTTTGAATGCATATATTTTTAGTTTTGAATAAAAGGTTTGCTGAAACATGTTGAACTCCCTTTCTTTTTTGTGGTATAGGACCCTATTCCTAGCATATTGTTTCTGCCATTGGTATCAAAGTTTCAGCATTATGATATAATAATTCGGAATCATCAGACAATCAACAAGAACATATTTAAAAATATATTGGGGTGCATGGAAAAACTTTCATACACAACTTGTACTCTTGATGTTCTGCCTATGAAAGGACTATATATGGTTGTTAATTCTGAAAGTACCTGATGTTTCCACAACTTTATTCAGATATGTGTGCCTCCATAACTTTATTCAGATATGTGTGCCTCTCTCCACACAGAAAAAGGGAGTCAACTGGTGCTGGAAGGACATCTCTTCCAGACACTGTCTGAGTTAGCTTAACCTGCTATCTATCTCACTGCAACAGTGAATAGTAGCAAAGAAACTTAGCAGATACTTAAAGGAATATTTGTTGTGTGCATTTGCTGTGTCCCAAACTAGCTTCACCTTACTGCTGCCATTTGTTTTTTTTAAATCACAACAGCATATGAGACTCGGCTCTCTAGCCTTAGGAATTACTGCTTGAGGCCATGACTAAATCTAGAGAAAGCTTCATTCACCCACCACTAGGAAAAGAGAAAGAGGACCAAATCCAATTGAGACTCAAGGCCACAGGTTCTTCTCTTCTCCCGTCCTTCTCCTTTCTGAGGAAATGGGGCCTGCAGAGAAGGAAGGGGCTCCACCTGAGGTCTTACAGACCAAATACGACCCACATTCATAGGATTTTAACTAAGGCAACAATCAATCACAAATGCTGCTTTATCACTCCTCTTGTTTATTGCACCTGGACTTGCAGTGTGTGTGAGCATGTACCTGCAAATTGCTTGTTAAGTTATGGTGACTGTGTGAATTTCATAGGGTTTTCTTAGGCTAGGAATACTCGGGAGGGGGGCAAGATTCAGTTCCTTGCATTACCAGAGCTTTATAAAAAGTGGTATAGAAGGGTGCAGTCTGCCAGAACATTTAAAAAGCTTTGTTTAATTGTAATTAGAAGCTATCAGGTCATAATAAGGCACAGGGATAAAACATTACTAAATTAATCATTCTTCTTTTTAAGCATTGCCTTTTTTGTTAAAAATTTTTGTAGCATACTGATCATGTAACAGTCTTCATAAAATACAGAGTACTTGAAAATCCCCTCCCAATCTAATGAAGTTTTCATAGGAAAGCAAAACTGAGGGTAACCCTACTTGTTAACTTCCTGCACCTTGCCTACATGCCTTTTGAAACAACTTCAGTGAAGTAATGGCTGACATCCTGTTAGGGACATGTGTATATGTAAGTCATGCTATGCACTCAGGGCCAAAAAGTCACCATTGTGTAATGAAGGTATTCTGCTGATAGTGGCGGAAACAGACAACATGTTCATTTATGCCTTGTCTTTGCATATTGAACGTCCTATATTTTGCATTGTGCTTGTGCTGATGCATTGTAGCTACGCATCCTGCACTTCAGATCTTGGAATATAGGGTGGGATATAAATATTAAGCAAACAAACAAACCACATCATTTGCAACTCACCTCTTCCAGACTGATCTAAAGAATCATAGGCTTTGGCAATACAGTTTCTTGGGTTTTGCTAGCTATTGTCACTTCCACAGGTACTCATTCAATTCTTGGGGGGGGGACTTTTTGTAATAATTTATCTAGATCTCCTCCAAAATTTTGAACCAATGCATGATTTGTTGTGGTGGTCTTGTGGCCTGAAAGCCAAGTTTTGTCCTCTCTGATTTCTTTTTAGATCCAAAGGTGGCATTTTAATGATCCACTGTATCAAACAGAAAGGAAGAGAGGAGAAGCATACATTTTTGCTCCAATACGTCTCAGAACTAAAAATGAACCTACTCAATAGAGAATAAAATATTACAGCCGGTGCCAGGAATTTTGAGAAAATAGTATTAGACGACAGAAATGTTGGATATTAAAACTTCAAAAATGAACAGAACTGCAGCAACAAATACTGCAATCTCCCAACATATTTGGTTTGACTGAAGGAGTCCTCAGTTTCAGTATACTGGATCTAATCTGTTGTAAATTAAGTTCCATTAAAATCAGTGGATCTTTGAGCCAAATTACATGATATTGTGCAGAAAGTCACAGCCCCTTTGGGAATAAGCTGCTTCCACTGAATGTAATCTGTAGCAGAAGAAAGGCATAACCCTTTCTCTGTTTGCTAGTTCCCTGAGCTAACTCTCTTTGTCCCCCACCCGTGTTTTATATATGTTAGCGGCAGTAAGGAAACCAGGGTGAATGACAGGACAGGGAAACGGTAAAAGTAGAGAAAGGGTTAGGTGACCATGTTGCTCTTACTTCTGTCCACCCCAAGTGGCTCTCCCTTATCTATATGCACCCTGGCCACTGTTATGTATGTTTGTGTAACAAACCTTACTTCCAAGCAAACATGGATAAGAGGATCCATTTGTTTGTATAAATGATGTAAAGTCATTGCACGGGGAGGTGTTCTTTTTCTTTGGAAGAATGATGAAATGGTATTAAAAAATAGTATAAGGTATTTCGAAATCACTGTACTCAGTTTGATGGTCTTCAGATTTACTTTACTAGAGTCATTGCGTTCTAGCATAGCTGCTCCCTCTGATAAGAACAGCCTTTCTTGAAATGGTGTTAAAACCCGTCTGTGAAAGTGTTCTTGACCATTCTTGACCCCCCATCTTACATACTCCTTCCATTCCGATTCTCACCATTTCTAACAGAAGTACCCTCTATCATTCTCCAACCTCATCCAGGTGGCTTATAATGCAAAATTACATATCCCAAAACAAGTGAACTTTCAAGAACAACCACAGAAACAGAGCTCATAGCAGCAGCAATGTTCTTATAGAAGTTCATGCCTAAAAGAACATGGGTTCTTTTTGAAGAGCTGTCAGACCTCTGTTGAAATGAGTCTTCTCTTTGAATGGCTGTCCAGTACCTACTCCCAGTTTAAACATAAATAACCTCAAGAAAGAAAAGAAAGGGCTTTGACGTCTCCCATCAACAGTCAGCATCTGGACAGAAGACTGAGCAGCAGGAACTCAAATCATTGGTGCTGGTCAGAGACATCATGAAATGATATATTTTATTTCTGTTCAAACTGTAGTAGTTATGTCTAAACTTGCATATGTATTTTTTTTCTATTTTCTTTCATTCACTATATTATTTAATTAATCAGTCTTGAGAACTGGTATAAAAACAGGAAATATAAAAGAGGAAGCCTTAAGAGGCAGTCCTACAGTTTGGGTGGCGCATCTCAAAAGTCATTCTTTCTCGTCCTTACCAACTATATAGGGGGAAAATGCCACTTAAAAGAAAATAAATGCAGGTAAATGCAGGTTCACATGAGAAGAAACACAATTCCTAATATATCCTGCAAAAGTACTCCAATCCAAAGTTACAACAAAACAAAAGAGTTTGTGATAAGCACCACAGTGCCTGTTACTGGGTTCTGATGAATCGTCTGAGGGGAGGGACTTCCAAAGTCTACGTGTCATTAGATTGTAATGCATTGCCACAAATTATTTATCTGCAGTGTTGACTAAAGGCCTTATCAAGCATTTCCACAAATTATTCATTTGCAGTGGTGCAGCCTCTGTTGGTTATTTCAGTGGGGCAGCAAGTACATGTAACAGAATACAGGCCATGATGTACTCTGGTCCCAAGTTTTACAAGCCTTTAAAAATCATTAGTGGCATTTTGAATTGAGCTTGGAATCATACGGATGCTTTAAAAAACCTAAGAAAGCAAGGGAGTTTCAGGATCCACATCAGGGGCTCCTATCAGCAATCTGGTGTGCCTACTTAAAGTAGTTATCTAGGTATATGTGATGGTGACTAGACATGCCTTCCCTGGGAGAAGTTACCAATGGGGCTTTAGGCAAAGAAATGCAAAAACATCTTGGGTGGCCATCTGTATACCACAACTACCCCCAGAAGAAAAATTAATCACAAAGGCAGGGAGGAAAGAGGGATATATTTATATAAAATCTATTATGTATTATATGTATGGATACACATTTCAAAATAGTACTATAATTTCAAAAGATTCCATAATTCTCACCATATTGTTCAGGAGACGTATGTTCAGAACCAAAAGGTTAATGGGCAATCGAGCTCTCTGCTCATTGAACTTGAACTGGGTAGCCTTTAAATGAAGGAGCTTGTTCCACAGAGGACTGTCTTCAGTATAGCCACCATAAAAGCAATAGTGTAGAGTTAGCATGGCAGGAATGCCTTCCCTGTTGCAGTCACTGGGCCCAGCTGAAGATGCCTTACTGTCAGGACTCTTTAAGTCCATGCATCAGGACAAGTGAGCAGTCAGAAACTTCTATTCAGAGTGCCACAGCAGGAAGCAAGCTGGTTCAGCTCCACCAAGCCCAAACAGAGCAAGAGTCTTTCTTTAGAGAGAGGTTTTGGAGGCAGGGAGGGATGAAAATATGATGGAATGGGTAGCAGGGTATGTCTCCCACATCAGGCAGTGTTTCTTGATCACTGGGAATATTCACTACATAATTATCCACTATGGACATTGCTGCTGTTGTGTTATGTGCCCTCAAGTTGTTTCTGACTTATGGTGACCCTAAGGCAAACCTATCACAGGATTTTCTTGCTAAGATTTGTTCAGAGAGGGGTTTCCTTTGAGTCTGAGAGAGCATGACTGGCCCAAGGTAACACAGTGAATTTCGATATCCAAGCAGGGATTTGTACCCTGGTCTCCAGAATCATCATTCAATGTTCAAACCACAAGATCTCTTATCCTGAACATATCTGGTGCTTATTTGAATCATGATCAGGTCTCATTACTACTGGGATGGTAGACCACTAGGGAACAGCAGGTATCTCTAGGAAAGATATCTGCCCGAAATGCTAAAGAGATCCTGTGAGTCAAAGCTGGCAATACTGGACCAAATGGATCAGTAGTTTAACTCACTACAAGGCAGCTTCCTATGTTCCTATCTAGTACCAAAGCTCAATCCAGAAGCACTACCAGGCTATGAACATGATCCTTCAGGGTGATCACAACTGCATTCAAACATGTTATACCCAAAACCCTAGGTCACTTTTCCTGCTAAACAAAAACATCCCTATCTTATCTGGATTTTGTCTCAGCTTCAAGGGTCACATAAAGTCCTCTACTGACTCCAAACACTAAGAAGTTCTGTTGCCTCTGCTTAGATAGAAAAAAGCTGGGTGTCATCAACATACAGATGGCAGCCCAGTCCAAACTGTTGGATAACCTCATCCATTGAATTCATATATGTCACTCATTGCATGGCTGACAAGACAGCATCTGCAGAAATTTTCACCCACAGAGCTAAATAGTAGTTCCCCAGACTTGGATCATGTGCATTGATTTGTGGATAGGATGGGAACTGGCATAACATAGCACTACATAGTCCAAGGATGTAGCTATGGAGGGGTGAATTGAGAGCAATATCTCCCAAGTAAAAATTCTGCCCCCATGAAATTTTCCTTCAGTCTCCAAATTTCTGGTGTTACAAAGAGTGAGACATTGAAAATTGTTCATATCCAAATATAAAAAAGATTCCTATACTTTGAATGTGTAAACTGTATTTACAAATGCCCAACTGAGTGTTTAAGTTATTACAATAGTACAAATTTGGAGAGTGAAGGAAAATTTCATTGGAGGAGGGCAGAATTATTATTTCATGAGAAATGTGCCCCCATAACACAGCTACATTGGTTATATGGTTCCATCTCAGTCAGGCAATTCTTTTAAGAAGAAAACAAAAGGCACATAGTATCAAAAAACAAAAACAAAAAACAAAACCACTAAGAAGTCAAGACAATCAACAGTCATGCTTCCTCTCAAGTTCCTGGCATAGATCATCCACCAGAGTTACCAAAGAAGTTTCAGTCACCACCACCAACACTACAACACCCACACACAAATAGATTAGAAATCATGAGGAAGATCAGGATAATGTATGTAATCACGGAATCTTTGAAACATCAGAGAGCATCCATATAGAATCATAGAATCATAGAAATGTAGAGTTGGAAGAGACCACAGGGGCCATTCAGTCCAACCCCCTGCCATGCAGGAACACCCTCAAAGCACTCCCGACAGATGGCCATCCAGCCTCTGCTTAAAAACCTCCAAGGAAGGAGACTCCACTACACTCCGAGGCAGCAGATTCCACTGCCGGACAGCCCTGACTGTCAGGAAGTTCCTCCTGAGGTTCAGGTGGAATCTCCTTTCCTGTAGCTTGAATCCATTGCTCCTCGTCCTGGTCTCTGGAGCAGTAGAAAACAAGCCCTCTCCCTCCTCTACGTGGCATCCCTTCAGATATTTACACATGGCTATCATGTCCCCTCTTAAGCTTCTCTTCTGTAGACTAAACATACCCAGCTCTCTAAGTCTATCCTCATAGGGCATTGTTTCCAGGCCTCTCACCATTTTGGTCGCCCTCCTCTGGACTTACTCCAGCTTGTCATCTATGATCTACTCTAGTATAGAAGAAGGAAAAAGCAACACAAGGTACAATCTAATTTTGCATTTTCTGTCCTGAATGACTGACCTCATTAGAACTAACTTCAACTGAATACAGGGAAAGGTAACTGTCCAGATACCAGTTTTCCACATTTCTGACATCATGATTTAGCACTAAAATGGTAATGTAAGAAGTAGAACAAAAATAAAAGGAAGGAAGGAAGCAAGGAAGGAAATGAAGACAAAGTTGTAGAGGATTTTTGCACAACAGTCTATGTCTGACCCATCTTTTTCATAAAATTATTGACCATTTGGGCCTAAGGTAGGGTTTTAGCCAGAAGGGTTCAGCATACATCCCCCCTTTCCCCAACTGGGCTTCAAGAGTTTCAGATATGCTGATCTAGTGTGGTACACATCTAAGAAATTATGTTTGGAAGTGTCCTAATAAAGATGTTGCATCTCTCTTATGAACACTTAGCATTTTCATTATCTGCTTAGACACTGAAAAGTGGAGCACATGTTGTAGCTATCTCCACAGAGATGCCTCCCGAAATGGTCTCCTTATGTCAAGCAATCTCCATGAGGGGAATAACATTTGAAGTACCCATCAGGTGACCACACATGACCTCTTTTGAGGTCATCAAATGTCCAGCAGCAATATGGTTTGAAGACAGGGACAGGAAAAGACTCTCTTTGTAGATTTGGTAGCATCTTGGCAGCAACTGAAGCATGCTCTGGCCTAGGTGATTTAAGAAAAAGGATTGCTTGCAGCTGGGCAAAGGCACATAAAGGAAATGTTTGTTGCTGGCTTGAAAGGGACTGTAAATCAACACTGAAACTAAGCCAAAGTGATTTATCTAATTTTAGTTCTGAAAGCACCATTAGTTGCCTTTAACATTTCATTTTTTTTGCATCGGAACTGTGGCTATAGCTCACGATGAATTGTGTGGGAAGCTAATCCAGCTGCAGCAAGGCTATGTATTTACCTAGCTAAATGTATATGCAGCTGAAGTCAAGTTGCTTCCAGTTTGCCATTAGATCCCATTTTAGAGGCATTTTACCTTCTTCAAGACCGACTTGGAAATACGCTTTCAATAGTTAAATAATGTATGGTCTAATTATTATTTTTTTAAAGGACTGGTATTCTGGGAACGTCTAGGGGTGTTCTAACTATGGGAGATTCTGATATTATGAGGATAAACCATGTATAGCTCAGTGCTACAGCATATAATTTACCTGCAGAAGATTTCTAGTCTAGTAATTGGATAATTTGTGGCGGCAAAGAAGTCTCCTTGCAACACTGGAGAGTCACTGCTTGTCAAAGTGTACTGGACTAATGCCCTGATAGACTAGTACCCTGATGTGTTCATGTGACTTACCATAAGCAACAACATGCATGGTGACTACTTTGTTGATGAGCCTGCTTAACAATCAGACTAGACATCTACATAACTCAGAAAGACCAGAAAAGCACACACAGCAAGCAATCTTGCAGAAAACTATGTCAGTGTGAAATTATCACACAACCACCAATTAGGGAAACAATTGCAGTAGACCAACAGCTCTGACCAAAAACCAAGTGTGGCCAAAGTATGGTCCTCTAGATGTGGCTGGACGACAGGTCTTAACATTGCTCACCTTTGGCTCTATTAGTGAAGGCTGATTGCTGTTGCAATCCAGTCATATATGGAGTACTACACTTTGTCCAGCCCTACCATTAGCCATATAAGAACAATGCAAGGGGATGATAAGGCTGACGACAACAATGCCAATGATCCTATCCCACTCTAGTCAAATGATCTCTGGGTAGCATATAATAAAATCAATTTAAATAATGTTAAATGTGAAACAATAAAGAATAATTCTAATAATCAAATAACATAAAACATACAAAACTATCTAACCAATTAAAACAATCTTTAACAGTTAAAACTATGCATATGTATAAAGTAAACTTGATAATGCTGTTATATTCTGAAGGCTTTCATTGAAAAACTTGGCATTAGAATGAAGCAATCTCACCCCTAAGAAGGGATAACTCCATAATTTGAGTGTCACCAAAGAGAAGGCCCTCTTCCATGCCTTCCTGCAGTGCACTGTGATGACCTTGGTCCTTGGGTAGGGTGATGTAGGGAGAGGTGTTGCTTCAAGTATCAAACTCCCAAGCCATTGGGGGGTTTCAATATTATCACCAGCCCCCTGATTTGGACTGGAAGCATATTGCCAGCATAGAGAATATGTAGATGGAGAAAACACACTTCATTTTTTTCTCCAAAAGGCTGTTTGAGAATTGATGCCCATCATATGATTTTGCAAAGGGTGTATTATCTCAGTTCTTTTTGTTCATTTCTGCTATAGCATAGGGCAACAAGAGCAGTTCATAACATAGCAGATCTAATGCCCTAGCTTCCTTTCGTCCTCAATTATTGCCTGGGGGTTCTGTAAGACTGAGCAAGACAAATTGAATCTGTCAGATTTTGAAGACCTGTAAATCCCAGCGTAATGGAGCTGTCAGTGCTTCTCTCCATTTACTGCACCACCTCTCTCAAAATTGTATAAATATGCTTTAAAACCTGAGGCTTTACTATCACTATCTACCGAAGCCCAAACTAAAATAAAAATCAGTTAGTCTTAAAGGTGCTGCAACATTACTTTTTCTCTCCTCCTTCTCCTCCCTTCCTTCTTTTTATACAAGAGCCGAATGAAGCGTTAGTATGCTGTGTGGCTTAATACTGCCATGCTATTGGAGACTGCTGACAGTGAGAACCCTATGTGAAGGTATGTTACAAAGAATTACTCCAAAGGACTGGCCTACATGAAACAGAATGAGGGTGGCAAATGGTTTCTGAAGTGTGTGTATGCATACGGGCCTTCAAGTAATTTGATGATCTACAGTGACCCTATGAATTTCAGAGGGTTTTCTTAGACAAGGAATACTTTGGGGGGGGGGGTGCCAGGTCCTCCCTCTGAAAAATAGAGTAGCCTGGTATTTACTGGGAGTCTCCCATCCAACCACTAGCATAGAATCATAGAATCATAGAAATGTAGAGTTGGAAGAGACCACGGGGCCATCCAGTCCAACCCCCTGCCATGCAGGAACACCCTCAAAGCACTCCCAACAGATGGCCATCCAGCCTCTGCTTAAAAACCTCCAAGGAAGGAGACTCCACTACACTCCGAGGCAGCATATTCCACTGTCGGACAGCCCTGACTGTCAGGAAGTTCTTCCCTGAGGTTCAGGTGGAATCTCCTTTCCTGCAGCTTGAATCCATTGCTCCTTGTCCTGGTCCCTGGAGCAGCAGAAAACAAGCCCTCTCCTTCCTCTACATGGCATCCCTTCAAATATTTAGACATGGCTATCATGTCCCCTCTTAACCTTCTCTTCTGCAGACTAAGCATACCCAGCTCTCTAAGTCTATCATGAGCTGCCTCTGCTTAGCTTTCAAGATCTGAAGTGAACAGCAAAACTTTTTAAACTGCTGTCTCTAGCAGGGAGGCAGCAGCATTTGAATTCCACTTCAGGGATAAACTCTTCCCTAGGGCTAGCACTGTTGAAATGAGAAAAAGGGAGTGCTCTGAGGACTGGTGCTAAAAGTGGTGTAGGATTCTTCACATAACCCAAAGTCTGTAGTCTCTGCATTGCCAGAGGGATGTAATTCATTGCTAGCTTTCATCTTGAAGGAAGCAATGAGTAATTTCTTCTCAGTGGCTGTTCCCAGGCTCTGGAATTCCAGAGGCAGCCACCCTACTTTCTTTTCATAGACAAGGACAAACTTTTCTATTCCAACAGACATTTGTTAGTGAGTATCTAAGGCCTGCCTTACACAATGGCCATTTCCGCACTACACTGTTGTAATGCTATAATTCCACTTTCAACAACCTGTGGAATCCTTGGGTTTGCAGTTAGGGAAGGGCATTTAGAATTCTCAGCCAGAGAGAGCTCTTTGGCCTCAGTGAACTACAAACTCCAGAATTCCAAGGGATGTTGAAAGAGTAATAACAGCCCTATAACAGTGCAGTGTGAAAAGGCCCAATGTACTGGGTGTTACTAACAGTAACTGTGTTACTGACTTCTGGTATGTGCATGTGTGTGTTTAATGATGTATGTTTTAATCTGGTTTTAATTATTTTTTATCGCTGCGTCATGTTTTTAACTTTTGTATCTTGTGAACTTTTAATGATGCCTTTTTAAATTGTTACAAGCCACTTTGGGTCCTATCTGGGAAAAAGCTGGGACATAGATAAATATAATAAATAAATTTCAGGAATTTTTTTCCCAGTGTGATAAAATGTTTCAAAATCATACAGTTTTCAAAGACTATCTGCAGTTTGGAACTTATTGTGCAGAAAACCTGCATATGGTAATATTGCACAGAATACATTGTCTGCACATGAAACTACATGGAAAAATAATATTTTGGCAAAAAGACATATTATTTTCCATGCAGAAAATGCTATTTCCTATGCAGAAAAATGCTGTTTTCTGGGCAAAAATATCACATGTGAATTTTGTACAGAATAAGTCCACAACTACACTATTTTGTGCACAGCAAACAGTATTTCATGTGCAGGAAATAATATTCACTCTGAAAAATATCATTTTCCATGCAGAAAATGCTATTTCTTGTGGAAAAAAATCTGTTTTCTTCACAAAATAATTCCATGCTAATTTTGCATAGAATAAATCCTGAACTGCCAAGATTCTCATCAGTCCAAGATCCTTTTCGTCAGGATTTCTTCACGCTTGAGAAATACACTTTTCAACCATTTTTCAAATATTTTAAAAGGTACTTTTTATGTTTAGCCTGAAGCAGAGAAACAAATAGCAGAGAAACAACAACTCCTCAAATTAAATAACTTACAATTTACTGCCCTTTCTAACACCAAACCTGCTGCAGAAGACAGTTGCCCCTCTCTGGAGGTAGCCCTGAGCTAGTCTTTATGCCAACATATTGAGTTTTGGAACTGTCTGAATATGATAGTTATTTGGGAATAAATGTATATAGAATATACATATGTAGATCTGTGATATCCCAAGGTAAACAAGTATTTTTCTGGATTGAAGGCCAATATACATTTTACAGTTTAGGTTCCCTGAAATTCTACTGTTGTCAGCCCATAAATATCATGGAGGCAAGTTGCTCATCCTGTGGAATCTTCATGCCACTGCAACCAGCTGCTTTCTTGATTCTTAAAATCTAGGTGATATCTTCTTTCACAAACATTGGAGGCTTAGTGCTGTTTTATCTCTAGCGAAGGGGCCTTTAAGCTACTCTTCCTGTCATTGCCTTTTCTATCACAGTTAATTTGGTAGTGTTCCTATGTTTCTGAATATTTGTTTATCCCTGATTATTATGTGCTGCCCTCTGTAAAGAACAGTAACATACTGCAGTCCTCATCAAACGGGTTTCTAAAGTCATATTTAATAGAAAGAACAAGGAGAAAGTCAGAAAATAAGACGTGGACAATGGCTTGGATTCTAAACTGTTAGTGTATGAGTAGATGGTACTTCTGCTTGCACAAGTGAGGTTGTTCCTGACTTTCAGTTCTTCTACTTTCCAGCTATTTCCCTACGCATCTCATGCCTTGCTGTTTTGAAAGATCTTCTAACCCTCAGAAATGGAGTATGGGAGTTCAGGACAAGGAAGGAGGAGGAATGGGAAAGGCCCATACTGTGAAGGTCCAAAATGTTACTCTGTTGGATTTGTTGTTGTTTTTGTTGTTGTTGTGTGCTTTCAAGTTGTTTCCAACTTCAGTACTTCAGTGACACTAAGGTGAAACTATTGCAGAGTTTTCTGGGGCTGAGAATGTATGAGGCAGATATCTACTGTCACCCAATTGGTTTCATGGATAAGTGAGGAATCATACCCTGGTCTTCAAGGTCATAATCCAATGTTCAAATCACTACACCATGAAAGACTACAGCTCCCTAAATATCTTGACCACCATGGTCAGCGGACATACTAACTGAGCAGTCCTGAGAATAACTAACTGAGCAGATCTGAGAGTAACTTTTCCAAGTTTTGCATCAGATGACGTGGACTGTGTACCACCAAAGTTTATGATACAAATTCACGGTTAGTCTTGAAGCTGCTACCACACTGCTTTACATCTTTCTATGATAAAACAAACTAACACAGCTATCTCTTTGAACCCTTTTCCAACTCAGTTTTCATTTCAGCACAAAGACAATCCCAGACAATGGGTGGCTTGGTTTGTAACAACAGGTTAGAAATCATTTTCTAACAATTTTATCACATTTAGAAGATGGTATAATGGCCCTCAGAAATGGCACTAACATTTTTATTTATTCTCTTCTCAACTAGTGAAAGCAAACCACCACAGCTGGATCTACTTTTTTGTAGGGCAAACATGAAATTGCAGGACTAAAGTGAAACTTACCCTTCTGAAGTAGTCTGCCAAGTCATCTGGGGACCAGCGGGCCACCTCAGAACGATATGGAGTGTTCCGTGAATTCATTTAGGTTCTTGCCTAGCTAGTTCCAAACGTAATCATACCAGTCGCACCCTAACCCAGTTGCAGGACTTCTCTGAGCAGCAACCAACACTGATAAAAAAGCAGTAGATGCACTTAATTCAATTTCCAGAGTTTGGCTTTCATCAGAACTATGCTGCAAGCAAACTGAAGGCAGCAGCTTCTTCCGGTGTGAACCAAACGGTCTGTCTTATTTCTGAGAAAACCTGTCAGCTAGTTAGTCAGCTTCACCACTTCCTTCTTCTGAATCTAAATATGTAAACAAGGAAACAGAGCAGCTCAATCCCATAGTTACAAATGGAGGGTTGAAAAGAAGGAGGAAGAAATGATATCACCAGGTAAGGCTAATTTTTGCATACAATTTGAAAGGAAGCTAGTGGTCAACACCTCCGAAGGCTGATATACAAATGCAAAAGAATTAGATGGTAAAGTGCCTGAGCTAGTAGAATAGCCATGGCACCAGCTAGCATGCAGGGTTTTGATTTTTTTAAAAAAATTCCACTAGAAAGATAAAAGCAACCACAAAAACCTCCCAGCAAGGAGGAATTAGTACTGCAGAGAAAGAGCCAAGCTGCATTGAGAGTCAAGTTTTGATAATCTATAACGTGTTTTTTTTTAAGTGGGAGAGATATTTAAAAAAAAAAAAAAAGACAGACCCTTGCAGGCTGAAATGATCCAGGCCATGCTACCCTCTCATTCTGTTCTATATAAAGTCTCGCCCTCAGTGTACATCATAGGGATTGAAAAGGTATTCAAAAATGTTTGAAAAATGGCTGGAAAAATGTGTTTCTCAATTGCTGGGAAATGCTAAAGAGGAGAATCCTGAACTGATGAGAATCTTTAGAGTTTAAGTTCACAATTTTTGTACAGAAAAAAAGTATTTACTACACAGAAAACAGGATCTTTTGTGCAGAAAATGTTGTTTTTTGGGCATCGTATGTTGTGCAAAAACATCATGGACATTTTTTTTCACAATAAGTCCTGAACTACAGCATTTTCTGCACAGAAGATAGTATCTGATGACCACTGATGGAATTTGAGCCCAATTACAGAAAATTGGACTAAATGAGGGCAACTTTATTTGAACTAAAGCCTATTTATGTTGCGTTGGCCTGGAAAAGAGCAAGAGGGCGGAGTAACCTGATGCAGGTCCAGCTGAGGCCAGGTATCACTTCTTGACTACTCCCTCAGACTTTCCTCGGGCAAAACACCTGATTGCAAAGGGCAATCCAACACTGGGGTGGCTCCCCAGCTGGCCACAATGGGAAGATAAACCCAGGGAATTCCCACCCAAGTCACAGGACTCTGCAAGTGAGAGCCTGAAGCCAGGGTTTACCTCAAAGATAGCCTCCTTCCCCACAGCCAGGTCCCATGACCTATAGAGGAAGTTTCAGAGCCCTACACTCAATACAATTGTAATTCAATAAAGTCTTAAAGAGGTGACTGGTGGGAACAAAGCAAAAAGCACTGCTCTCTGCTCTTTCTCTGTCAGCCCAACATCAAACTAAGTCCATGAAAGTCCAAATCCAGTTGGTCTCTCAATGCATTAATCAATGATCTGATTGATCCAACACATAATAACCAAAGAAGCAGGTGAAAAGGTGGCCAGGCTCTACACAGCCTCAGATTCCACCCTCTTCCCATGCAGCATTCTGGTGCCCAGTGCCTTTCCCATGGAGGCCATCAAATTACTACTCTCCCCTGCAGTGTCACTATGTGCAGAAATATTATTTTCTGTCCAGTAAATGCTGGATTTCTGCACAAAAAAAATGCTGTTTTCTGCAAACACAACTCACATAAATTGTGCATATAAATTTGAAAACTTGTCTTTGAAAACTTTTGTGCAGTTTTCGAACACTTTCTCTCGGCTAGAAGAAACTTTTTAAAACCATTCAGTGCTTCCTTTAAGAAAAATTAGTAAAGTCTTACTACATTGTAACAATTGTATTATTCTTTCATTTGTAGCCAGTTATTCTATTAATAAATTGAAAGCAACTTAACTATTTTGTTTAGTCAAAAACACAAAAAAGGTTCAGTCCAGTTCCACTGAAAAAAAGCTACCTGAAGTTGTACCAGAGAAAATAAATTACCATGTTACAGTTACAGCAAAAGGCTTTGACCTGTTTCCTAAAATCTTCACACTCACAGTAGAATTTCCATGGATAGAGTCCTGCAAAACAGGGGCCAATACAGCAATGGCTTTGTTCTAATATATAGCAGGAAGAACTTCTTCAGGATAGGCACACAAAGAATCAAATCTACTGTAGAATTTAGTGGATGCAGATATTCATGTAGGACAGAGGTAGGCAGCTTGTGGCCCTCCAGATGTTGTATAGTATTGCTGATGCCTTAGCATCATGCATAGCTGATGCCCTAATCTTAACTCCAATGGGGAATTGGAGCCAAACACATCTGGAAGGCCATGCATTCCCCACCTCAGGAGAAGGTAGACCCTAATGCAGACTGCTGAGAAGGTGTACATAACAAAAGGTAGAAAATATCTTTTTACCATGAAATAGAATTTTTTATTCAAATATATTATCACTAATTTCTCAGTGTGCATGGTATATAAAACCTATGCAATAAGTGATTTGCTATTTCAAGGTCAGACGATAAAGATCCCATACACATATACATAAAAATGCAAAGTGAAACTTATTTGAAACATACTTTTAAATCAGATCTAAACTTAACACCACTAATTCAAGTATGTCAAATGTATTGCACATAATTGTACCTTATCTTATATGCTTAAAACAATACTGCATTACAAAATCCTATGCACATTCATAGAAAAATAAAGTCTCTATAAACTTCAGAGAAATTTACTTCCAGGTAAGTGCATACAGCAGGGACAAGCAACTGTACTGAGCAGTGAAGTAGACTTGAGTCAATAGACTCAGACTCAAGTTGGACTTAAGTCACTTCAGTGACTCAACTTGGACATGACTTGGTCATAAATGATGCACTGACTGGACTCGACTTAAGACTTGTATATTTTTAATGATGGACTTGATGCCTTTAGTTCAGTAACATAACATATTCATCCAGAAACCTTACAACTTTGAACAATGCCCCCATCTCTTTTTGCCTACTAGTCGCATGACAATCTCTCTCAAGCCCAAAGTGTGGGTGCATTTCTCAGAGGGGAACAGCAAACAGGTTAGGCAATGGGCTTGAGGCAGGGTTGAGGTCTGCTGTCCCCGCTGCATATTAGAGGAACCTTCTAAAACGTTTCCTAAGAGTAGAAGACAAGACTCACCTCCAGAGTGTAGGGTGCATTTCTCAGAGGGGGAACAGCAAATGTGTTAGGTAACAGGCTTGAGGAAGAAGGATCCTTCCTTCTAAATCTTTTGAATCTTCAGTAATGGGGGGTAAGATAGGATCCTATTCCCCACTTCCAAAGCTGCAGATGGCAAAATTGCAAATGTGGAGAGTCGACTCTGCTTAAATTGTTAAAACTGAATTTATTTCACTCTATCCAATAATTCTGGAATTGTGGTTGGGGTATAAAGTTTGCTTCCAGACTTGAGACTTGACTTGAGACTTGATTTGAAAGTATCTTCAAGGACTTGAAATTTGAAGGTAGAGACTTGAGAGCTGACTTGAGACTTGGAGTAAAAGACTTAAATACATCACTGGTGCTGAGTATGAATCTGGAAATTACCCAAATGTGACGTGCTGTCACATCTGATTTAATTTTGGACTGAGTTTAGGCTATTACTGAGGAAGTAGGGCAAAATAAGAAAACTGCCATGTTTGGAGATGGTTTTTTGCTATTTTTTGTGAGGCTTCCATAGGGCTGAAAGAGCTGTAAAAAAAAAGGAGGGAGTCAGACCCCCAAGCATATTTTCTCAGCCCTGGTGTACAGGACTGCAAAATGTTATAGGTTTTTCATAAATCAATGTGTTTTTTATGGACGACTTCAAAACAAAATGAAAAGAAGGGGTATGTGTCTCACTGTTTCAAGCATGCTTCATCTGTTTATATACTTTGACATTTATCTTCCCAATAAGCATACAAAAAAATTTAACTAAGAGGAAGAAGTAGCAGTGGAGAAAAGGTTAACTATCTGCCAGTCTCTCTCTCTCTCTCTCTCTCTCTCGCAACCTTTTCAGCAGCTGTAAGGTACTCCAGTAATATGGCCTACAGGTAACAATCATGCAGCCCACCATAATTAATTAGATATAATTGGAAGATTTTTTTAATGAAAAATGGCCAAAAATCTGTTTCTCAAGTGTAAAACAAGGAAAATCCTAGACTGATAGAATCTGCACAGCCTAGGACATGTCCAGCACAAAATGAGCCATTCTTTGGCATAGAAAAAAGTGTTTTATGTGCAAGAAGCAGCATTTTCAGTGCAGAAAATAATGCCTTGCAGATAATTCTGTTTCCTGAGCAGAAAGTGTTGTTTTCTATTCTAAAAAGTGTAAATTTTGCATAAAGTAAGTCTCCAACTGCAGCATTTACATTGCAAGAAATAACCTTTTCTGTGTTCAAATATGACTTTTTTTGCACACACACACAAAAAATTGTTTTCTGAACAACAACAGCAGCAACAAATCCACATGCAGAGTTTGTACAGACTAAGTCCCAAACTTTGAATAGTTTTTGCAAACTGTTCATGTTTCAAAGACTTTTTTGCATCAGGAAGAATATTGATAAAACTGCTGATTCCTTTCTTCGGTAAAGAATTATGTCTCTAACTGTAAGTCCCAAAAGCCCTAGACTAACATAGTCAATGCTGAAGAATACTGGGACCTGCTGTCAAATATTTAGAGAGTCACTGGTTTCTTACCAGTCTTCTTGTCTTATTTTCGTGTAGAGATACTGGCCAGGAAGATTTGGAAAAAGATAGGGTGGCTTAACACTCTTCAAAACAAGCATGTATGTAGCCACAATTTGGACCCTTGAGTGTTAAAACTAATGTATTGTTTGCTTGGAAATTTATTATTTTCTATAAATTAATACATTTGTGAGGTTTACTTTGCGAATTGGAAAAAAAAAGTCCTGAAAATGATCAACTCACTCTAACTATCCCAGATATGAGTAATTAAAGTAATATTGTCACTCAGACCATTAGTGTCATTGATATTAGAACAATTAAAATAAGAACATTTAAAGTTGTTAACATTTATATGAACAATGGGTAACAAATTAATTTTTAACAAGTCAGTTGAAAGCTCTCCCTAATGAAAATTTGAAAGGACTGCTTTGACAGACTATCTGTGGGCAGATACTTTGCTTGGGTTTTGCTTGTATTTACAAGGAAAAAAGCACTTAGTGGTCTAACTCCTTTTAGTATTCCTGTCTACAGTAGACCCATTCAAGCAATCTGATCTACCTATGTTGCTCCCTGTTTCAAGGGTTGACTTAATGGGTCTACTCAAGTTAGTATTAAACCAAAAGAATTCCAACTCATATCTTTTCAGAAAGACCCACAGAGTTGGAAGAAGCCCAGATCAAGTCCACCCCCTTGCTCAGTATAGGAACTCCAGCTAGACGATCTCCAGCAGGCACCTGCCCAGCCTCTTTTTGAAGTCATCCAGAGAAAGGAATCCTACCACCTTTCTAAGAAACTGGTTCCATTGCTGAACTGCTCTTACTGTCAAGAAATTCCCTTCTAGCGTTCAATCAAAATCTACCATCCTGTAACCTAAAACCAGTAAAATTCGTTTTACCCTCTGAGGTGGAAGAGAACAAGTCTGTACTCCTCTCTCTGTTATAGCTCTTTAGATATTTAAAGGGTACGATCATGTCAGCCTTCAGTCTTGTCCTGTCTTGTCTTCTCTTTTCTGGATGAAAAGTGGACATCTGCCAAAGACACAAAATAAAACAAAACACCTAACTATGGGGAGGGGAGGAGTTGCAGATCGAGTGAAAACAAATTTTATGAAGAAACATCATTTCCTTTAAGACAAACCTTTTTCTATGGCATGCTGCAGAAGAGAAGCATTCAGAAAGTGATAAGCTAAATTTTAAGAGGACACTGGAATGGGATTATCAGTAAAGCCAGGCATGTTTGGTGTATCTTCAGAAACAATTATGTATGGACCCTTGTTAGATAGAATAAATTGAGATTGCATTGACTATTTTGTTATGTTTTATTTGGAAAGTGTTTGTTTATATCTTTTCTGTTAATTTTTATTACTGCAATTACTCCTAGGTCTATAAACTGCATGAAGATAATTTGCTTATTGTTTTTTTTTTTCAAAAGAAAGTACAATCATGTTAATTACCCTGCTTCTTTTTACCCAAAATGAAAAATGTAGAACTTATTCAGCTCTGTGGAGGAAAGAATCAAAGCATGCTCTCTGTATTACCACAAGAGTGCAGCCGACCTCAAATTTTCAAAAATACATTTAGGATGTGTTGACAACCTAAATGAGGAGGCGGTTGGCATGAAAATGTGCAAAAGCGGTGCAGTGATATTGTAAAGCAAAAATACTACTGCTTTCACAGCAAAGCTCTGTCAAAATGGACTTGAAGGAGCATGTTAGACGTGAGAAAAGCAAGAAGGAGACTGTTTACCACTTCCCCTCACAGGCAGAGTTTTACAAGATTTCATATTTTGGACCACAACTACCAGTCATGTCAGCTGTGGGATTTTGTAAGCTATCATTAAGAAAAAGCTAAACTTGCAAAATTCTACTCATGCAACCCTTTGAGTCTTTAGGTCTAAACAAACTACTGAGCAGCAGCATTAGTGGGGAGTGACATTAGTGGAGAATCTCTCAAAAACAATGGCTAAGGCATCATAGAAAACACTTGTTAGTACTGTGCAGAAGGAGATATGGTAAGTCCCTTTTCAATGTCTTTTACCATGAAAACCCTATGATGAGAAAATCCAAAAGACGAGACGCCCAGGTTGGAAGGTACTCAACAAGCTACTGGGGAAGAGCAGAGGACAACTATGAATAGCTCTGTGGTTGACACAACTAGACTCAAACTGAATGGATGTCCAGCTGTTGACATGCTAAGAGGTGAAAGGAATGTATGAAGCTTCACAGCACATATTAGAGGGATATGGAATGTGAGAAGCATGAGTCAGGGAAGCTACACATTGCATAACAAGAAATCTAGAAGCACCCAAAGTTTATGCTCCAACTATAAAGGCATGAGAAAAAAGATTCCATGCTGGGGTCCAGGAAGAAATTGACCACACACCATAACAGGACTTGTTAATCATTGGCAATTAGAATGGAAAACCAGGAAAGTGGAACAGAGTGGAATCAAAGACTACGAAAATTTGGCCTCAGATCAAAAAATGAAGCAGAAGACTGACTGAATGAATTTTTGCAAGGCCAACAGTGTGTTCATCACAAACACTTTCCTCAAGCAACTAAAAAAGTGACTGTATATAAGGACATCACCTAATGGCCAAAACAGAAATCAAATAGACAACATAATTGGAAGCAAAAGATAGAGAAGCTCCATTCTCACTAGAAAACAAGACCATGAACTGTTAATATTAAAAATTAAGAGTACAGCTTAAAAAAAACCAACCCTAAATCAACCATCATACCAAAATAAAACCTGAAAAACATAAGATAATGTAAAAAAAATAGATTTAACTATTAAGCCTAATTCATCAAGAGCCAGAAGAACTTTGTATTGAAGCCAGGCACATTGTCAGGGAGAAATGCAAAACAAAACAAAACCCACATCTGCAGCCAAAAAGAAGGAATGAAATGGACAGATGAAATTCTTCAAGAAGTTAAGAACAGGCAAGAAGCAAAGTAAAAGGTGACAGCAGCAGGGTCAGAAATCTGAAGGTAACTGTTCAGTGCACAGAGACAAAGAACTGCTAAAATAATCAATGCAGAGAAATAGAAGAGGTTGACAAAAAAGGAATAATAAGACACCCCTTCCACAAGATCTGAGATATCAAAAGGAAATGCAAACCAAGAATGGAGAAGCTATACGAATCAGTAGGGGAACACATTACATGACCAAGTAAAAATAAAAAGCCAGTGGAAACAATACACTAAATTACTGTATAGAAGGGATAGAAGGATGACACTTTCATTCAAGGAAGAAATATTTGAAGGTGAACCTACATTTTTAGAAAGTGAAGTGCAAGCCACACTCAGAGCACTTAGGAGAAATAAATCACCAGGAAAAGAAAGCATATCAGAGACAAAAATCTACTCTTGCTCTAATTAAAATCTGTTAACAAATATAGAAAACAAAACAATGGCCCCCAGATTTAAAATGCTCAAAACACATTCCAAACCCCCGAAAAGGGACACTAGGAAGTGAAAACTTTTATCATATACAAAGGAAGAAATGCCAGAGGTCCAAGCTGGGTTCAGGAAAGCAAGAGTCATTAGGGATCGTATTGAAAATATATTTTGGATAATGGAGTGTACCAAAGAATTTCAAAAGAAAATCAGCCTGTGTTTTATAGATTATAGCAAAATATAATGTAGATCATGAAAAATTACGGATTTTTCTTAAAGATATTGATGTGCCACAACCTGTTGCATAACCTGTACTCAGGACTAGAGTCTACTTTCAGGACAGAATACAGAGAAATTGAATGGTTTCCAATTGGAAAGGGTGTCAGGAGGGACTGCACTTTATCACCCTATCTATTTATCTTGTGTGCTGAAGATATCATACAGAAGGCAGGACTACACTCAGAAGAAGGAAGCATGGAAACTGGGTGACGGAACATCAACAATTTAAGATATGCAGATGACACCACACTACCAATGGAAAAAAAAGTCTTATAATGATTACTGAAGTCAAGGCAAAAAGTGCAAAGGCTTTACAGCTGAACATTAAGGGGAAAAATAATGATCATAGTGATATTAGGTGATGTACATCACTTTAAAGCAGGTGGTGAAGACATTAAAACAATTCAAGGTTTTCCATAGCTTGGCTCAGTCGTTAATCAGAATGGAGACTGCAGTCAAGAAATCAAAAGACTTGACACTTCCAGTTGTTGTGACAAAGTAAGGTTGCTTCTGCCAGAGCTCTCTGACAAGAGAGATACAAACGTGGAGAATACTGGTAAAGAATCAAATCCCTTACTGGATAAAGCCACTCAAAGGAGCTTTCCACATATCCCATTTTCCAAATTAATCAAAATTATGCACCAACACACCTCTATGGATTTCCATACAAGAAGCTTTTTTAGAGCTTAGAGGAGAGGTGATGCAAGATGGATGAAATATAGAGATTTGCTGTCCATAGAAAATCAACAATATAGTATTAAATCACAAGAAGAATTAAAAGAACAAGGATGGAAAATTGATATAGACAATTAAAAGAAATTTTTGAGTGATAAGAAAAGCAGTGGATTTGAGAAAGAGAAATCAGATTTTGAAACAAACCATCTAATCACAAAAATGTATAAAATGCTGTTGAGTTTAGAAGTGGAATCAGAATTGATTAAAAACTGCATGATAAGATGGGTGCAAGATATAGGGCATAGCATTGATCTAGATAAATCGGAAATGCTATGGACTAAGGGATTAAAAGATGAAGTTTGTTATAATTTGAAAGAAAATGTTTATAAACTAATTTTAGATGGTATTTAATACCAGTAGACCTGCATTTGGTAGATGTGCAACTCCACAAAATACTTTAGGAATTTCAAAAATGGCCACAAGAAATTTTAAAAACTAAGGTTCAACTAAATCCAGTATTATTACTAGGAATGCCTAATCAGGAATTGAAATTCTATAATTATAAAATGTTACATTATATGATCATTGCCACAAAAATTATCTATGCCCCAAAATGGAAGAGTTAAGATATACCAACTAAAAAAAAATGGATCTCAAAGGTGTTAGAAATTGCAGAAATGGACAAACTTTCAATGATGTTGAAAAAAAAAATGATTGAACAATTTCAAGACTGGGAACAGTGGGGAAAGCTAATGTGAAGAAAACCTAGACATTTGAAATGTGTTGCTGGAGAAGAGTTCTGAGGATATTGTGGACAACTAATATATATGGCTCCTAGAGCAAATCAATCCTGATCTCTCTTCTCTCCCTAGAACCCAAGATGACTAAACTGAAACTGTCATACTTTAGACATATTATGAGAAGATGTTACTCATTAGAAAAGACAATAATGCTTGGTAAGGTAGAAGGCAATAAAAAAAGAGGAAGACCACATTACAAATGGATGGACTCAGTCAAGGAAACCACGGCCTTGAGGCTATGGGACCTGAGCAGGACTGTTAATAATAGGGTGACCTGGAGGTCTCTCATTAATTGGGTCACTTTAAATCCATGTCAGCTTGATGGCAATTCACAACATGCATAGCGTAACTCTGAAATCAATATACCTGGCTCATTTTGTGTGTTTGGGGAGGGCCCTCTGAGGACATGAGTTGTCACCTGTAGCTTAGGCCTCAGATCACTCCTGCTAAGATCAAAGCAACTGTACTTGGTTTGCTTAGCTGGTGGAATCATGCAGCACTGCTGTCAAGCACAAGATTTAACAGTGCATGTTTGCAATCCTAAACACACTTACTTGGCAATATACCTTGCTGAAGCTAATTAGATTTGCTTCCCAGGAAACATGGTTAGGAGTTGGGCTCAAGTCTGTCGCCTAAATAAACCATGTTGGCAAGGTTTTGTTTTTTGTTTTAAATAATTAGGATTTACTTTCAAGGTTGTGTATTTCAAAGTAGAGCTTGTGAAAGCTGGCTTTTGGACTACAACTCTTAGAATTTCCTGGCAGCCATGCTGGCAGTGTAGTTTCCTCAAAAAGGGAGATTTACAGGCCCTATTTTTAAGTTTTGTGGGACACCAGCAAAAAATATCACTTTGGGCACTTTTGCAGAATAAAAGAGAGGTCCTCACCCTCTGTACCCTCAAAGTGGTTCCCCTAAAAGGGAAACCCCTCCTCTTTGGTGTCATCTCCTTTGGTGGCAGATCCACCACACAAGATTCCTGCTTTTATGTTTCAGACAAACTGAGTCAGGGCCTCAATCCTGCAAATTGCTGAGTCCCATTGGTAAAGCAGAGGTTCATGGCAGCAGCAACAAACAGTAACCTCTTCCTCCATACAGCCTTCAGATGGCCCCTGTGGTCCTCTCTCTCTGATCAGTGCTGGAGGCTACAGGCTCATAGCCACATCTCAGGACATAGATCCAGTAAGATCAGATCCAGTAAGATCAGATCAGATCCAGTAAGAGGGCAAAAGTCTACTTGTAACTTGATATTCCACATATGCACACATCCAATCTATACATTCTTAGGAGCCACATGGCTTGCTACTTATGTGAAAGAGTTATGTTATCTTTTATTATCATAGCACTTTCAGATTAGCACAAAACCAGCCTGCCTAAGATTTTCATACCATCTGTCACTGCAAACCCATGAATCCAACATGATACAGTCAGTCCATATTTAGCTTTAGACTGAGATAGAACATCCAGTATACACACTGCGATATAGACAGAAATGTTGTTATGCCTTAGTACATATGCACAACCCTCCAAACAGCTAAAACATGGCAGAAATGGTGAAAAGTGATGGAGTCAGAACTCAACTCAGTCATAAAATGGCCCTTGGGTCAGTTTGTCTCTTTGCCTAACCTAACTTACAGGATTGTTGTAAAGATAAGCATGCGCAGGAAAGAACCAAGTATGCTTCCTTGAAGAAGGGCAGGATGTAAATGGGGGCGGGGGGAGTTGGGCAGAACAGAGAAGAGTGAAAAACACAACAGTCCCACTTACAGTTCTTCCTGAATGGCTTATTTAAATGAAAATAGGAACTAGAGAAGTTTGCTGTACAGCCCTATCTCCTCCCAGTGGTCCACATGTGACATTGCACCCCCTCAGCACCTGTACATGGACAATTTGGAAAAGGGCATTTGTGCTTCAAGTGTGTATTCATGTAGGCAGTCGCACTCACTCTGATGCAATGGCAGACATGGACAGGAAGAAGGAAGAAACCACGAATATGGTAAACAGTGGCCACTCATTTACTTGTTTAAGTCCTTTCAGAAATCCTTGAAGAGGATTAAAATGCTGCTTTCATCATTTTAACTGAATAGAGTTTAAAAGCTGCTTCCATCTGCTCTTAGAGTTGACTAGACAGAGCAGGGCTGGGTTGAAGACAGCTCAGGTACAAGTAAAGCATGTTAGTCACCTCTCACAGTTTAAATGTGGAATCTGAACAAATCCCATGTCCACCAGCCCAGACTGGCAACCTGTAAGAATAAGAACAAAGTCACATTTGTTCATTTGATATTTCTTGGAAGTTTAATTCTTGCTGCTTGCTTATGATATTTTGAGTTGCTGTTTACACATTCAGAAGGACCTGTCCCAGTAGAAATTCAACAAATTAATACATCTGTAAAAAAATATAGATGTAAAGAAGTAAAGAACATACGTAAAGATGTAAAGAATATTCACAAATTTTATCAGCCTTGATGAAAAAGAAGAGTATATTGGCACATCAATGCACCCCATCAAGAAAATGCAGAGTATTCACATGCTGGTATTTTTTTCCCAGAGACTTCATCTGTGATTTTTTTTTAAAAAAAAATGCCTCCTGTTTTTGCACAAATTTTGATTTTTTTTGTCCAGAAAGCTTTTTCACAGGGAGCATTTTGCTGGGCTAGTGGAAAGAGGCTGGTGCAAGCTAATAGAAGCCAGAACACACAACTACACTGCACATCTCTTTGGGCAGGTAATGACCACAATTTTTATTGGTTACAGCTGCATAAACTGGCCAGGCATGAGGCACAGATCCAGTGTCCAATAACCAAATGACCCAAAGCACTCACCACTTTCTAGATTCCTGGTCTAAAGCAGGAATCTGCACTGCATAGTTTGCACCATCAAAGGGTTGGGCATTCAAGGTGGGCATTCCTTGTAAGTCTCTACAGTCCTGTAATGGGACTCCATGAACTGATGAACAACGGACTACAAGGCCCAACTTCCCCAGCACCTGCATCTTGCCCTATGCTACATGGCCCATGAAAGTTGTGACAAAGGACTAACCAACTGATTTACAAACCACTGAGGATGTACTAACAAGGAAGAAAGCGTCCATACATGATAACCCCAGCACTCCCAGTAAATTGGCAAGCCAAAGGTGGGTGAGTGGGAAGGCTGCTGAAAGTAGAGTACTTAGCAGAGTGAAGTGTTTCTCCAGTGGACCTGAGGGAAAACTGCATCCCTTGGGTTGGGCATCTGAGAAGCTTCTCCCCCAAACAGTCTAATTGGCTACCTCTTCCTGGGCTTGAACAGCACAAGAGAGCCCAGGAAGAAGAAGCCAAGCTGCACAATGGAAATGGTGGCCTCCTGTCACCGGCACTGCCACCATAGCAGCCACAGCCCAAAAATGCAATGTCATTGAAAACTGCACAGGGAGAAAACTGTCAAAATTCTGAAGATTTACATTCCTAGAGCCACAAACAAGCTATAAGGGTCATAAATGCAGCAGGATATTCTACAACCTAAAATGGATCAATCAAATGGAAAAGGTACCTTGTCCTCTTGGCAGACGAAGAGACGAAAATATATCTAGTTCTGATTTCAGCCTTATGAGATTGACAGGTAACATTCTTAAGTCTCTCAGTTTACAGTTGATTCATATTTTGCCTTTTAATGCATGAATCAGTTAAATGACAATACTGTAACACGTTATCATAACCGTAATATAGAAATACATTTTGAGATGCTGAAGGGCATATGAAATAGCTTACATAGTAAATAAAATAAAATGCTTAAAAGGCAAGGTAATCTTATATATTTACTTATTCAATGCCCATTAAAGTAGAATAGCAAAAACAAAATTGCTGCAATTATAAATAAATGGGTCTACTTCCATGCTTCCTTATTCAAATTGACTTTCATCAATTTAATCATCTAAAACATCAAGATGATCAATTTCCTTTAAAAAGGTTGCAGTCCTAAAGAAAGTCCTATAGAAAAGAAAGTCAAAGTAAGAGGCACTGTGTGCTATGGGACCAGCATCTTCCTTAAGTCTAGTTTTCTGACTGATATGGCATCCAACTTAACAAAGTGCTCTTGCCTGTCATTGTTTTCTGCTTCACTGAGCAAATAAAATATCTGCTGGTAGTAGCAGACTTCTAGAACCTTTCCAGATGCCACACCATCTCCATAGAAAATTTTATGCTGTAAAGGTGCCAGATAAAAGGCACTTCTTTAAAGGGAGATACTTTCCTCGGTCCTGCTCTAGACATTTCCAGATCTCTTCATTAGGTAAGAAGGTACAAACATTAATTTGGTGGTGGAAGGCATACCATCCAGTATTTCCCAGATGGAAACAGATTGTGTGTGGTCAAGCAACATCAGAGCACGGTCAAGGTGGAAAAAGTTATGAGGATGAACATGCTGGCTAGGAGAGGTCGCAGCAGTTGTATTTTGCCTGAGCCTGCTGAGAAAGGCAACAACTCCGTCCCTTCTCTATTCTTGCTGAGTTAAACACAAACTATTTTTGCACTTTGAATCACTTTGTAGCAATCAAAGTAAAGTAAGGACAAAAAGAGAAAGTGGGAGAAGGAGAGAGAACTAGGGCCATTTTCACACTAGACTGCTATAGTGCTATTATTCCACTTTCAACATCCTATGGAATCCTGGGGTTTGCAGTTTAGGGAGGGGCCAGCTGGCCCCTCCATAAACTGCAAACCCCAGGGTTCCATAGGATGTTGAAAGTGGAATAATTGTGCTATAACAGTCTAGTGTGGAAATCGTGTAGGATATTTTAAAAACAGCTGGAAAAGTGAGACAACAGAAGATTGATTAGGACTGTTCCTGCTAAATCAGGACAGTTGGAGGGTATGCAGAGGGAAACAGGTTGATTTAACATACCACACTGACACTGGAGTTCCATTCAATGTATTGGGATGGAAACAGGTTGGAAAAGACTGTCTTAGAGTTACCCATGTCACGGAAGGATTAGAAAACATAGGAACATAGAAAGCCAAACAAGAACTGAACAGTTTCTTAGATAAGAAAGAAGAACAGTGGGAAATTTCAGACCTTACGCCTGAACAACAAAATCTACTGCCACCACTAAACATACAGTAACACTGTCTTCAGACAGAATGCTACCCCAATAGGCTGATCTGATTAGGTCTTGGCATTTCTTCATGTTTTTGGTTTGGACAATAAACACAAAGGTGCAAGATGTACAAAGGATTTTAGGTTTTGAGACAAAACACGGTCCCTCAGACAAGAGGGCAGAAGATGACACCAGATTCCTAAGTCTCACCTAGGTGTCAGAAAAGGCTTAGTCCACACCGAGAGGATGGAGGCAAAGTAGCAGCAAAATATGGCCTCAGATTTTTGATCAGCTAAATTGAGATGTCTCAGTGGTCTCTCCCTATGTTATTACGGGCTATTCTAGGGTATTCTAGGAGAAAAGAGTTTACTTTAACAAAGTAAGCAAATGAAAAGAAATGTAGGGTTCACATTCTGATAGGTTCACAGTGAAAGAATGTGAAAGTGAAAGGAAGTGGAACTGCCTTTGCATCCAGACGCAAGTTTGTGCTTTTGGATGAAGCTGAGAGTAAGCACATACAATTAAAAATCCATGCCATATCTGGTGTGTCTTCTAATACAGTTAGTGTTGCCACAAACCACATTGACTTCCTGTTATAGAAACAGCAAAATGTTAACTCTCAGCAACCATGTGATCTGGCTTTGTTTGACAGCAACCATGCTGGACGGTTTAATGTAGGTACCAGCCCCAGATAACTGTAAAGAGTAACAATCTGCTATAAGCACTGAGAAAAAGGCACATAGGAAGTTGGTTTATACTAATTCATACCCAGAGCTTGGAACTTTAGGTTTGAAAATTAATCTGATAGCATTGGATATTAGAAACTGGGAAATTAATTCACTACCATAAATGCTAATAATTAAAACCATTTAATTGGTCAACTTATCATTAACTCTTATTCACAGACCATGGGGTTTTCAGAGAATGGCACGGAAGTTGGCCCTAAGGGTACAGGTTGTTACTGGCTCCCTCAAAAAGGCCTTTAATCTCCTCTTGCCCTCTTCTGACCTAGAATATTTTTCCCACATTGACTACAGAGCTCAAAATATAATTGTTGTTTTGAATAGTGGAAGTCCTCCTTAAATGTATTGCCTGTTAAAGGATAATAAAGAATTGTGTTTCAGTTAGGAAGCCCCAGATCTACTGCAAAAACAAAAGCAAGTAGAAATAATTTACTTAATTTCTATTCTTTTCTGCAGGCATGGGGACAACACAACTTACAACATAAACTAATATAAAGTACAGCTAAAATCTAATAATAATTATCTTTAGGAAGAATTAAGTGATATTATTTTTAAAAAACTGACTTCAGGCTGTTTAAAACACAGATAAAACACAGGAAAGGGGCAAAACAGATAGAGGAAATATTCCTGCTTGTCGCTCTGTTGTTTAAGTTCTCAGGATGTGCATTGTTTTAAAACAACCAGATGACATCTTCCCTTTAATGAAAACCCAAGAAAATTTGTATTCTTCTTAAAAGTTGAGTTCTTTTTTTTTTTTTCAGGATAGATTGTAGCGAAAACCTCCATTTTTTTCAGGAGATGTGGTTGGATATTTCCATTGTTTTTTCTGCTCTGGATTGGAAGGGAAGCAGATGGTCTTTATGCTAGAACAATAAGATTTTTGAAACACTCTATCTTTAAAAAAATAAGCCATGCCTATCCAGGTCTCCTGAGTCAATAGTGAACAAAAACACTGAACTCATTGGCCAATTGTCTACAGCATTATGAATTCTGAATGTGTATTGACCAAACTACTTACTTAGCTTCTTTCATCTTCCCTCCTATCCCACACTGGAGAGGCCTGTGTGGATTGAAAATGTTTTTTCCAGGAACCCCCAATAACTGAGCAATGAGATTTTTTTGTAGCAAGATACCTCTTTTAAAAAAAAGTAGTTCAGACAGGCCATAAGTGTCATGCCCTGCTTCCAGAGCATGGACTCTGACTCAGAGTTTGAAACAGAGGGCATGCCAGAGGCTGAAACAGAAGGCATGCCGGGGCCTGCTGTACAAAGAGAGGTTACAGTGCTGGAAACAGAACAGAGGATGGCGCCAGATCCCACAGAGAGTCTTGCCTCTTCAGATATAAAGGAACACTTACCTTGACCCAGCTTTGCAGTGCACAGGCAGCAAAAAGAGAGCCAGTGTCACTCTCTCAGGATTTATAACCAGCAACAATCAATCAAGTCTCAGCTGCACTAGGCTCAGGAACTATTTAGCTGGTGTCCTTCCCCTCCAGAAGTGTCAGAGTTTATTTGTCCTGTTACCTTGCTGGATGCCTTGACAAATGCTCAGATTGATCTTGGACATTCCCTTGCCATGAAACCCTGCCAGACTTTGTTTATGTTGGACTTTATTTACGACTCCTTGCTTACTGCCTGGAAGTAACAAGCTGGGAAGTATTCTGTGTCAGGACTGAGATAGGACAATAAGGATAAAATAGGAACACACCCTTTTAACAGCCCCTTCTACTTCAGCCAGTGAACATCCAAAGGACTGTTTAAACAAACTAGTCTTTGCCTACCAGAGGAATATAATGGAATATAAAAAGAGAAATATAATGCAATGAGTCAAAGATGGAGAGTTCTTAACCAAACATACTTTAAGAGGCTCCATGCCTATGCAGAACATTTTTCTGCACAACTGAATCCCTGCATCTTATCTGCCTCCCCACTTCCAATCAAGTGTGGCCTGCAAAAATAATATGGTATAATAACTCTATATCACATATTGACATAAAACAGAAACCAGTCCAGCATATGATCAGTGGAAGAGGAGAAGCTGCAGAAGAGAAACACAAATGCACCCCATATCCCCATGAAGATTTTGAATACTTTCCTTCCATATGTGAAGGGAAAGGAGCACCAGCTTTGCAGGCCTAAAAGCCCTGACATTCTGAAAGGCCCCTGGCTGCTTCAGGGCCTTAGTCTCCTGCTAAGCAAACAAATCTCTCACCTCAAACTAAATCACTCACCCAAGCCCATACTATCACGCCCAAATAGACAGAAAGTCTCCTAAGTTCATACCTGGTGTGCTGCAAAGAACCAACACTAGTCTACTGTCTTTCCAACAGAAACTTTTATTGAATTACTACACAGTAATGGTCCTCAGTCTTAGGCAAATCAAGGACCCAGACAGAGGCCATTTCCGCACTACACTTTTATAGTGCTCTTATTCCACTTTCAACATCCTATGGAATCCCAGGGTTTGCAGTTTAGGGAGATGTCTTTAGAATTTTCAGCCAGAGAGGTTTTTGGCCTCAGTAAACTACAAACCCCAGCATTCCACAGGATGTCAAAAGTGGAATAATAGCATTATAGCAGTGTAGGGCGGAAATGGCCAAAGGCGTTACAATTCTTTAAATACATTTTGCAAGTAACATCTGATTGGTTATAAGTTTCAGGATCCATCACTTGATTGGTTCTTTACAATTCAACCTGATTGGTCAAGACATTCAATATGCTACTTCATCATCTTTGGCTTACATCCCTTTCTGTAACATGTTCTCAGGTCAGGCTGACATGTTGGCTTCTTTTCTTGAGTTAAGTCAGTTTTGGCTCCATTTACTAAGCAATCTTTTAATGTCCTTTATTATGGCCTTATCTTCCTTTACTCAGCTAAAGCCTTATCCATTTTCTACCTGTCCACATGTCCACTTGGCAGCTACAGCTCATTAGCTTTCTTGCTGGTTCCTTTCTCCAGGTCAACTTGTCCTTCTCTTGGTCATGAACTCATCTCTACAGTTCCCATCCAATATTTTCAATATTTTAGAATATTACAGCAAAGTCCTTGTTAACCATTTCAGCACCTAATGCTAATTATAGCAAATTAGCAAACCAGCTTAGAATATTACATTTTTACATTATATTAACCTTTATTTTCAACTTCCATTGTCTCAATACCTTCCAAGATTCACTTTTTTTCTTCTTTTCTATTTTTTTCTTTTTCTTCCTCAAATGTTCTCCTTCCCAAATCCAGCTCTTCTGCTGTGCGTTCCAGAAATTTCTCTTAGCCCTCTGGTTTCTTTCCAAAGCAACTGCCTTGTCATTTCTTCCCAAAGAAATCACATAGATGAGCTTGCCTAATAGCAAACCCAAATGATGCCTTTACATCAGTTCTAATATTTCTTCTCCAGGTGCAGCAGGCCTTCTTATTTTTCGCTGCTGCTGCTGCTGTTGTGTGCCTTTAAGACATTTCCAACTCATGACAACTTAAGGCAAAACTATCGTGTTTTTTCCTGGGCCTAAGAGGTAACTTACTTACTTACTTTATTTATTTATTTATTTATTTATTTATTTATTTTATTTAATTAATTAACTGACAGAGGGAGAGACAACCACCGTAACGAATTCTAACAACCCACTTCACTAAAGCATATTTTTAACTTTGGACTTCATTGAGGAATCCAGTGACTTTGGCAAAATCTTTAGAAAAAAATAGCATATTAATAAGCCAGTGAGATAATTAGCAAGTTATTTCTGACCTCTTCAGAGCCTTGGTCAGGCTAGGGCACATTTGTCCACACTGACTGGCAACAGTTCTTCAGCATGGCAAGGAAATATATTTCTCAATCCTACTTAGAGATACCAGAGCCTGAACTTGGAACTTTCTGCATGCAGACCAGGTACTCTGGGCAATAATGTTGAAATGATCTATCTGCAATGGGAAGTGTTCTGTGATGTATTTATAACAATTTCTTTATATAACGTTTTCTCAGAAAAATTCCTACATTCTATTTTTGCAGACTCCTTTCTGTCCAGTTTATGAAGAAACATTTGACTTCTGGTTAGGTCTTACTTTAAAATGTTACCATACCCTACCACCCCTCTTATGAGACAAGCGATTTTCATAAACTGTACTTATTAAAGAACGGAGAATATGATCGGGGCAACGCTGACTGGAGGCATGTTTGGGGTCGTGATGGTGGGAAAAGCCCAGATAGGATTGTGTGGAAAACACCAACACTGATGGGTTTTGTGCTAATCCCCTCACCACTTCAGCAGCCTCTTTGCATTTTCAAACACAATGGAAGATGAACTGCCCAAATACAGCAATCAAAGACCATCCCTACAGAGGTCTTCCCTATACACCCTACCTGGCTGGACATTGAGAGATTGTCCCATCAATGTTTTGTCACTCCAGAGTTAAAGCGATCAACCCATTCTGGACCCCTTTGTCAGTCTTGTGTGGAAGCTAATACACAATGCCATAGGAAAGAAACTGTAATTTGTAGAGGTCAAATAATGGTAGAAATTTAACTGTCTACTTACTTTGAGTACTACTTACTTGCTTTAAGTACTACTTACTTCCTTTTCTCCCCAAACAATGTTACATTTCCATTATCAATGCAATCATAAACATATTTACTTAGAAGGAAGTCCCAATGACTTCAGCGGGACTTAGTCCTAGGTTAATGTGTACCGGATTTTAGCATGAAACATTCTAAAAGACCATTGGAATACAATTGCATTTATCTCCTGAAGCTGAAAGTACTGTACCTTATTATTTTCTACCCCCCTCATTTGTGTCCCCCCCATTTCCATTGTGTTTTAAGAACAATCCTGTGAAATGCATTAAGCAAATATGTTATGATTGGCTCAGGATGACCATATGTGAGGGTGGGTATGAACACTGAGTTCATACTGTGGATCCAAGAGAAAGTTCTAATTTTACATAAGTCTGATGGAGGCATTTTTATTTTATAGTAGTGTATTTTGTAACATAATGTTTATTGTTAATCATGCTGTGGCATGCATACACACACACAGAGTATTGTATTTATCGTATTTATTATTTTGTATTTATTGTATTTATTATTATAGCTGTGTAGGCATTGAGCTCTGAGACCTCTGGCAGGGCATTTCTTTTGAGGGGTGGGCAACAGAATAAATTAGTTTGCAATTTGAATTTGGGGATGAGAGAGTTGGTTTTTCATAGCTGAAATGAGTGCAGCTGTCAGCAAGGTTCAGAAATTCTTCTCTGGGAATTTGGTTCAGGATTAGCTGCAGGAGCCTACTTTGCTTCCCTTCACTCTCTGCATGTACATTCTTTTTTCAAAAAGCAAATATTTCAAAACCTCCCTAAGCCTCCAGTGTTTTCTCTCCCAAAAGAAATGAAATCCTCCAGCACTGCATGGAGGTTTCATTGCGTGGGGAAATGGGGAGTTCTTAACAAAGCCACAAAGGCATACTTGGGCTGCAGTCCCATGCAGACTGATATGGAAGTGAGCTCCATTGAAACCAGGGAGACATATTCCTGAGGGGGTACATGTAAGGCTGCAAACTGTTGCCAAGATGTTGCTACAGAAGATGCGACTTTACACAGGGAAATCTTCAGGGCTTTGAGGCTTTTTTTCCTCCCCAATTAAAAATACAGACTAAAATAAAGGGGGCAAAAACCTTTATTCACTGATTTCAGGTTTCCATTTCTGTTTCACATCCCTAGTTAAAGGGAATAAAATGTTTGAATCCACTTGCAAGTTGCTTTTGAACTACTCTGCTTAAAGGCATCCCAATGACACCATTTGTCTACACATGACTTTCACTTTCATGGCAAAAAACATTTCCAGAAAGCAAAAATTGACTTTGGTTTCCCATTGCCAAGAGTTTATGAACAGCAGCCTAATGTACTCTAAGTCCGGATAATGAAGCGTAATACTAGCAAGACCTTGACATTAAAGAGACACCCCCCATGATGATGTGAGCCTACGTGTGATGAAAGCTGATGATAACTGCACCAAAGGCACTAGGCGGTACAGAGAAGACATTAAACTTTAATGGTAAATTCTCATGGGAGGAAAACACATTTCTGCAGTTGGCATACTAATGTTGCCCACAGTCATTTCTGCAAGCTGAATAATAATTTGTTTTGGGGACAAACTAAAAACGTTTTTATTGGGTAAGAGAGGGAGAATGGGCTGGTTTACGCACTGAATAGCAGAGATCATTAAGACTTCTGTTTGCTTGCACTGGCCTCCAGATATTTTTCTTTCCAATGCAAGCAGAGACAGTGGCAGAGGCAGCTTCTATCATACATCTGACCCCAGGATAGGAAACAAGTGGTCCCCTAAATATTGTTGAACTGAAAGTCCCAGCAGCCTTAGCCAGCATACCTATTAATGAGCAATGCTGGGGCTGTAGTCCAACAACATCAGGAAGGATGCATGATTCCCAGCTCTGATCTTTCCTTTGTCTTCCCCTAGATTGGGTAAAGAAGGGTCCCTGTATGCCATCGGTATTCTGAATATGTGTTGACATTGGCAATCTGCTATATTGCAACAGTAACCCTAACCATACTTACTAGCTTATTTATTAATTTATTTTGCACCCTACCTTTGTCTGAGTATGGGACTCAAGGTGGCTCAGAACATAGTTTAAAGCAAAATACAGCTAACAACAATCATCATTATCTTCATCACAAAAAATAGTAAAAAACAATTAAGAAAACTATTCTGTTAAAACCAGGGCTAATTTAGAACAGTTGAAAAGGACCTATAATGTAACAAGCACAGTGAATGTACAGCACCCCCATTCCTCCTCAAAATGGAGGCATGTGAGAGGTCGGTTAACCTTATGGGATCTTTTTACCTTTGCATACCAGGTGGAAATCAAAAGTGTGTTTCACAAACACGCAAGTAATCAAGCAGTCTCCTAAACCATACAAGGCTAGCAGAAGGAAAGGACAGAAAGGTTGGATAGCAAGAGTCTGGGGTGAAGTGGGAGATAGTTACCATTCCTGAAGCAGCAGAGGATCGAAGCAAGATGTTCCAGACTGGAGGAGTCTGAGGACAGTACAATGAGCTGGAATCTGGGGGCCCTCATGCAGCATAACATGACAACATGTGCCCAAAGTAGTAGCAAAAAAGCCATGAGCTGAGCCAGGGTTAAAATACATTTTTTTCTGCCCTGAGGGGAATGTTTTGATTGCTCTCTGGCAGACCCAACAAGGGGGTCTAGAAGGTTCTGATTGTCTTTGTAGCAGGTAACAAACCACTGAAGGAAATCATGATAGCCTTTTAATGATTGGACAGGCAAGGGAACAAAGGGCAGTTTCCATGGGAAAAAAGTAACAGGATATCAGTCTTTTGGTTGCTCCTTCTAGCAGCTTTGTTCACTATTATTTCCTAGGCTTGGGTACTTTAGAGGACCATCTAAAACTCATCAGGTTGAGCTCTCTGACTGATCCTCCTAAAATGATGACCTGGCCATGCTGAGATCCTTTGTCCTAACCTAACTTCAGGAAGCTTCCAACCAAGAGTCCTTGATTTTCCACTCAGCTTTCTGCCATAAATGCAAGATTTATGCTTATTTCATGCCAATTAAACAGTATTTATAGCCAATCATACTGTATTACAGATTGGGGGTGTACGGCATAGTAAATTTAGACTCATATAGAATGTAGCCAGCATGGCGTAGTGGTTTGAACAATGGGCTACCACTGTGGAGACAAGAGTTTGATTTCCCACTTGACCATGAAAACCCACTGGGTGACCTTAAGTGCATTACACACTCTCAGAAAACCCTGTGATAAGTTCACCTTAGGGTCACCATGGCCATTTCCGCACTAGACTCTTATAGCACGATTATTCCACTTTCAACATCCTATGGAATCCTGGGGTTTGCAGTTTAGGGAGGGGCCCACCTAGTGCGGATATGGACCATAAGTTGGAACACAACAATAACAACAACAGTAATTCAGATGGGACACTAGGACATGCTCCATATAAACAGGCTTAAGGCTGTATTGTAATTGATTGCTTCTAAATGGTTTTAGTCAACCTCAACAGTTAAGGAGTTGTTGCATTCGTGGTATCAATAATGTATATCAAAGACAGTTGTAAAATACTGTAGATCACTGAAGGTTATTATATATGTCATACTTACATGTAGTCATTTAAAAGTAAATGTTTAAAACCAATAAATATATCTTTAAATGTTCATTGACTTTTTATTAAAGGCTTTTAGTAATAAATAAGTTTAATAAATAGCTTTTTATTAACAATGAGCCTCTTGACGCCTCTTACCCTTAGGCAAAGATAAATTTCAACTTTTCAGGATTTTATGCCTGACATTAGGCACTAGTATCTGTATCAATGAGCCACTGAATTCTAAAGTCACGGGAAACTGTCTAGATTTAACAACTCTTTGGTATTTTTTTTTAATTATTAAACTGCATTTCATTCTCACTGGTTCTAAAGCGGTATACAATAAAAATCCAAGGAAAACAACAATATAACATCAGAATAACTATGTGCATGTAAACATATTTCTTCTTTATCAATCACAGGTTAAAGCAAAAGCTGTAACCATTTAAACTTAGCATATTGTTGTGTGCCTTCAAGCTGCTTCTAACTTATGATGACCCTAAACGAACTTATCATGGAGTTTTCTTAGTAGAATTTATTTGGGAGGCGGGTGCCCTTTCCTTCCTCTGAGGCTAAAAGAGTGTGGGTTTCCGTGGCTGAGCAGGCATTCACTGATCTTCAGAATCAATGTCCAACACCCAAACCACTATACCACACTGGTTGTCAAGCTTAGCATATATGTAACAGCTATGTCATACATTACACTTTTCTACACATAGTGTAAACAAAAGGAAAACACCTTTCACGTCATCTGAAATGCTGTGAAGACTTTTTATTTTATTTTTGTTAGCTGTATACCAACTAGGCATGGCTAGCATTAGTTCACTTTAGCCAACTCAAACACTTCCACAATTGGATTGGATTTGTTTCATTCATTTTTTTGAATGAAAAACATGAAGTGGGGGAGTGTTTACACAAAACTCCCAGCCCTTTGGGATGTGACAAATTCTGGGCAAAAACTGCACAGAAATATTTATTTTCTCCTGCAACAGAGAGAAAATTGTGGAAATTATTTGTCCACGCATGTGAGTATGAAATAGTCAGGTGACTTAGCTGACTTTCCGCCAGTCATTTTCTCTGTAAGCCTGACCTAAGAGAAAGGCAAGGAGGAAAACACAAGTGTATCATGCCTGGATTGAAAGAAAGGATGGATATAAATATAAATATAAATAGCATGCAACTTCATTTTCTCATTTGCAGTCCCATCCACTCTGATCATTGCAAACTATGGAGAACCTGATAGTGCAGTTTTCATGCTGAATTGATGCCTTTCCCCCTCCCGCTACAGGGTCATAGCTGCCTTTCTATAAATCAGCTATTGGTCTCTGAACACGCAGTTCTGAACTCAAAGTTACGCTTTTGCCTATGTCCTTGTCTTTCTTCCCAGGACACATTATTAAACAAATTACTTGAAAGTGCTGCTTCAGTTCTATTGCTGATTTCATACTTCTCTTCATTTCTCTTGCTTCTGCCTGCAACATAGTTTGACTCGGTGACTTAGCCCCAGGAGGCATAAATAATACATCCTCCTCGCAGTTCCTCAGGTGCTTTCCAGTGAGAGGTATGACTCTGTTCCTAGTCATGGAAGGTGACCTCACTAAAGTGAAGAATTTTGGTAAATGGCAGCAGACAGTATTCACAACGGGAAAAGAGAAAAGTCAGAGCCAATTGACTGAAGTGATTATTTGATGCATTAGCTAGAGAATTTAAATATTGGTGCCTTAATTAGATTTTAATTAATGAATGGGTGCTTAGAAAGAAGGTTTATGCCAAGCAATCTGTGTTGAAGTCTTCATTTAGGCATTTGCTCTACTCTAGTGATCTTTTCTAAATGCGTGAGATTTCATCCAACACACATGTAGATGGAGCTTCATTGGCAGAAGCCGCTTCCCTGTTAATTTAAACAGATAAAGATGAAGCAGATTTATTCAAGAAAGTAGCCCAATTTCTTAATTGGAAGAAATGAGGCAGCCTGTTTGTGCGGAACATCTGTGTGTATTCAAGTACACATGAATCTCTGTTTGGGGGACAATTATTTCTGAATATTAAAATACCTTTGTATATGATCAGACTAATTGCCTTATCACACTCTGATGTTATAGCACTATTATTCCACGTTTAACACCATGATAACATTCTATGGAATTTTGGAGTTTCCCTCTGGCTGAGAATTCTAAACTGCAAATCCTAGAATTCCGTAGGAAGTTGAATGTGGAATAATAGCACTATAAGTGTGCAGTGTAATACGGCCCTAAATGATTCACTTGTAGTAAAATACAACAAAATACAAAATCCACAAAAGAGCAATAACTATATTGACCAACCAAAATGCATCATGCCAGCTTTCAAAGTTCCAGTGGCTTCTTCATCAGGCAAAGATGTTAGAAATCACACAGGAGAAGAAGAGTTATGATGGCAGAGTTACAGTCCTACAATTTGTAATCAGATGTTATTTTTGTTATAGTTCAGTTGTTCTGGAGGGATCTCAATGCATGCAGGCAAAGGCTACTCCTCGTCTTGGCCATGTGTCACAGGCCAGGGACAAAGGGCAATAACAGACAAGTAATAAAATTCAACTCCATAAGCAACACAAAAGTAACTTTCAGTTACAGCAAATTGTTTGGTTGGCCAATAAAGGTATTGTTCCATGAGTCACTTTACAATCACTTCACCTTTCCTTTCCTTTCCATTCCTTTCCTTTCGGCAATATGTGTGACCCTGGAAGATCCCAGCGCAGAAAATTGGGTTCTGGACCCACTGCAGTTGCCCACTCCAGACCTAGATTATTCTCCATGAAAACCTTAAAGGTTTTGCTAGATTTATGGCTGAAAATATCTTCACACTGGAAGAATTGGCATTTGCCAGACAATAACCAATGGTATGAAACGTTCTGGGAATTTGTTTAACTGACAGCCCAATAAATGAATTAAGGTGTCAATCTGCAAATTCATATAGACAATTTTATTGAGACCCAGTGTCCATGCAAAAGTTTTGTTTTGTTTTTGTTTGTCAATGGACCTGTACAATATTGACACACCCCATGGGCATGAATTAATGTTTTATCCTGTAATTTCATGGCTCCTCTTGTATTATTCTACTTTTTCCTCTACATCCTGGGCTTTTATTACTTTTATTGCTGCATTTATTGCTGTATGGTGTCTTTGTAATATTATTATTCCACTTGCATACACGTTTGTTTTTATTTTCTCCTCACTGTTATTCTTGTGAAAATCAAAAATGAAATATTCAAAAAGAATGTTTCATTCTTTCACAATATAAAATGTGTAATTATTTCATAACATCACATAAAAGAATGTTATTACAGTTAACTGTATAGTATAGTATGGCAATGTACAGTTTGAATTACATCATAATTAAAGGAATGACAAAATGATAGGAGCCCTAATGTTTTTTTCAGTCCTATTAATCCGTTAAAGTTTTGACTGAGAACCTAGATTATCATCTCTGAATAGTATTCATTTTGTCCTTTGTAGTTAAAAAATTAAATTCAAAAACTAAAAATAGGTGATTTACAGATCAGTCGTATGAATCTTTACTTGGAATGGGTCTCATGAGATTTAGGAACTGCTCACAACTAAGGCCCTTTCCACATGGGGTTAAAAAAAACAGTGTAGAGCGACCTCCGCGGAGGTCGTCTACACCGTTACGCAAACTGGGGTGGATTACTCTCGAGTAATTCCACACCGCAATCTGCAGTCGGGCGCCCACAAGTGGCGGCGCTGCGTGCTTTTGAAAAAAAATTTTATGTGGTTTTTCAAAGGCACGGGGCATCCAGCCCTGTGCAGCCCCATCGCAGCGCCCATATGGATTTACGGACGTGCAAAAGGGCGTCCCTGCAGATCGGGCAGGGGGCAGGATTTCCGGCTGGCGAGCTTCTCTGATTGGTGGAGAGGCTCCACCAGTCAAAATCTGCCATTTTGGGCACTGCCGGGCGCCAAGGACGCCGCGGGACGCTGCTGCATGTAGAGCAGTGAAATGCACTGCTCCGTGAGGCAATGGAACAAAGTAAGTCCACGTTTTAGCGTGGCTTTCCCCGTTTCCCGGCCCGCGGGTGGAAAGGGCCTAAGTGACTTGTATGATTTTGATCTTATGTAAATTAGATGAGGATACTCTCTTAAACACTCACTTCTCCTCCTGTTCTGAAAGCACAGAGAATTCACTGTACAAGAACTCCCTTACCTCCTCCATGAGCCTTGTATTGTCCCTGACACATATGCCTCCTGCTTCATGTAGGGAACATCCTGAATTGGCCCATAATTTGATGTTTTAAAATACTAGGACCTCAGCAAAAGAACTGAGCAAGGAGACCTGCTAGGAATACATTAGAAGAACCTTCTAATACTATCCTGAGTTCAAGTTGCTCCTTTTGATGTTGGGTGTTTGAATGGGAGAGGGTGTTTCTAGTCAGGAGGCTCAAGAAATTCCTTGCACACATATGCTAGTACAAGTATACGCAAAAGGATTCTCTGGATTAAGATCTACTGATTCATCATTTTGACTCAAGCACATAGTATGTGGAAGAAGATTGGAAATCTATAGTACCTCACTTTGGCAGCAGCTCTGAATGTTAACTTGTTACTGCAGTTGCTAGCCCAGATTTGTGGGATATTAGATATCACTTTAATATAAATAATTTGGCTTTCTTCTACCATCCCTCTCCACATGTCTGCGAGGTCCCCCAGACAAGCTCGCAGACAGGCACGGCCACTAATCACTGTAATATTCCACACAATACAGGCAAGCCAGAAATAGCTGTCCCACTGCTTCAGGAGACCTCAAAGGCATGTACTCTATTATGTATGCACACTACTTACAAAGAACTCCCTGCCCTGAGCAGGCGGCTTGATTAGGAGAATCCTCATCTGTCAAGCACTCTGCATTTGCATACTATCTACTCCATTGTCAATTCAGACCTAACTCATTCATGCTAAATTCTGACCTTTCGGAGGCTTTGTCTCCAGCCCGAAACTCATTGTTTTCCCCAAGTACGGACTAGCCTAGGGCTACATTTTCCCTTATAAAAACCCCTGACTTTGTGAGCTTCCTTGGATCACTCCCGACTTCCATCCCGCCTTGCTGCCACTTTGCTTGGTGAGCCTTCCCCTCAGTTCCACGTACTGAGAACTCCATACCTCCGAACTTCTGCTGCAGACTACCCAGGCTTCAGGACAGGTATAGTATTACCCAAACCAACAACTCCTCTAAAAATCCCTCAATCCCACTGCAACTTTTATTTCTATAGGTATCTGTGTGAGTGTGCTGCATATACTGCTTGACTGTATTTTAATAAAGATCACTATTATTATTTCAATCCTGTTTGCTCCTTGACTCAGCCTGACCCCGTAGACATTGGGTAAAAGATTCTACTCCGTTGCCCTGCCTCTTGCATTGCTAGCTTGTGCTCTGTGCTAATTTCCCCAACTTATATAATTGAGAACGGATTTAGGTGTCCCTCCCAGGACCCCTAGAAATCAAGGTAACAAACTTCTGGTCTACTTTTGAATACTTTCTACTCTGACAGGAAGTTTTTTCTTCAGAAGTGGTGATGATAGTTGACAGTGGTCATGGTGGTGGTGATGATGATGATGATGATGATGATGATTTTGAAATTCACAGTCCCATAATGTAAATTAATAATGCTTTTAAACAAACAAACAAAGAAAGAAAATAGCTTCAGTTGTGTTATCTTCAAATATTGTAACTGCTAACCACTACCAGACCCGAGGCTTCAAATTAATTTTTCATAAATTGAGATTTGCAAAGAACTCCAATTTATGCAAATAGTAGTATGTGATGGCTACTGCCCCAAATCATATTTTGTACTGGTCCCAGGATTGTCTTCTAAAAGCTAGTGGGAAACAATGAGCAATGCTCAATGTAGCATGAAGATCAGAAACCTTAATGATTTTAGCACTCTGCAAAATTCAAAGCACATTTCAGGGTAAAAGGTAGAAATGATGCCCTAAGCAATTTCAGTTTCAAGATGACAGTAGATAAAAACAACTTATGGAACATTCTTTTGTCTCCAACCACCATAAAAAGTCAAAAATTATCATGCAGCTTTCACTGATGTAATGTTTCCTTCTTCTCAACATCAGATTGATATATAAGCCTAAGGAAATGCAGTTTTCCTATTATAACCCTATGGAAATGCACAACACTCCAGTGAGTATTGGGACAATGATGTGTGCTCAGGAGGTTCAGGCATGCCAAATACACAAACCTAACCATGCATTCTTATTGTTTCTGTCTAATGCATCAAAGAACCAAAATCTGGATTTTTAAGGGACTTCATTGAACTCTGAAAGTCTTCAGAATCTCATGTCTTACATGGTTTCCTCATCCTGAAGTGTATCCTGTCTTTGACTATGCTTGCATGAGTTAGGCTGGCACCCAGCTTAACCAGAGTACATGAGAAAATAATCTGCGATCTTAGTGACAAGTTTAACCTAAGTCAACAATGTGACACAGCTGCAGAAAATACTAATGCAGTTCTAGGTTTCATCAACAGTAGTGTTCAAATGAAGGGAAAAAAGGGAACTACTATATTCTGCTTTGGTTATACTTCAGCTGGAATACTGTGTCCTGTTCCAGGCACCACCATGCAAGAAGGCTATCAGCAAGCTGGAACTTTTCCAGAGGAGGGCAATACAGACAGGAAAGGATCTGGATACAAAATCTTATGAGAAACTGTGGATGGAATTGGATATGTTAACCTTTTAGAAGAGAAGAGTCAACGGTGGTATACAGCCATCTTTTAAATATTTGAAGGGCTGGAGCAAGCTTGTTTTGTGTTGCTCCAAAGAATACAGCTCAAATCAGTGACTTCAAATTACAAGGAAGAAAAAGGTTCTGATTAAATTTTAGGAAGCACTTTCTGATGGTAAGAGCTGTCTAAAAATGAATCGTACTGTCCCAGAAGTTGATGGACAGTCCTTTGTTAAAGACATTTAAACAGTGTTTGGGTGGCCATCTGTCTAGAATAGATTACCCTTGGGATCCCTTCTAACGCTATGATTCTTTGATCAACGATACTGCTGACTATTAAAGCCTGTAGTCTTACAAACTGGATGAGTAGCAGAGAATCCAGGCCAATATTTTGCACAAACTGATAGGACTTGGGTAGTTATGCCAAAGACTCATCACAACAGGGAATGGAGATAAAAAGTGATAATCTGAGTGGTAGTAGCATCTGCTCCAGCCCTCTGGCATCGTTTTCCAAAGGAAAAACAAATAATGAAGATGAGCAAGAAATTGTAGGCCACAAAATGAAGTTAGCTACACAAAAAAAAAAAAAAAAATTAAAGTATGCTAACACTAATGAATTTTATGGTCAAATTTTCTAAACTCTAATTATAATCCCAGCAAGAGAGTAACAAGTTAGACACAGTAGGCATCCATTAGCTGATGATGGTTTTGCCATCCCAGATTTCATTCAAAGAAAAGTATAAAATAATTAATTTTAGTTGTTGAATTTGTGCTTTAAACAAGTAGTTAATGGATATTTTAGGACACCTTACACTGAAATTGTCAAGCAATAGGAAACTGCATTAAATGCTTGGAAAATACAAACATCCATAATTTAGCATTTAGCATTTAGATTTTCATCTTTCTCTTCAAATTTTGAAATGTGAAAATATCTAAATATTTTTTACTCATTCTTTTCTAAATGTATTGTTTCTGCACATATTATGCAAAACATAATAGCAACAAAGAAACAGCAACAATGACACAAGTGAATAATGATACACACAGGGTAATATCTATAAATGACTGTGTCCACAGCTCAAAAATACTGCTTATCTAGGAAACAAATTAGATAAAGAGATTAACGTGTGTTAGCAATTGATCAAGATAAAGTAATTTAGCCAAGGCCTTAAAAGAGGTTCAATGTGAGGTGTGGGAGGAGACTGAATATGGAAAGAGGTCACTGGTGGTGCCTAATCTTCACAAATAGTAGAACTCTAGTAAAAAGACACTTATCGAAGTTTAATGAAGTGAGTTCTGAACTGAAATCAATTAGCCATAGAAAACCATACAGAGAGTACCCAAGATTGAGGAACCCTAAACTTGTGCATCACCATGAATTCTGGTTTGACAGCTTCCCACCTGATCCCTATTGGCATCCAATGCACATGCAAAGAGCCAGTCTGAGATAGTTAGAGGTAGAAAGTGAAAAATGGAAAGAATAGGAGCCAATTTTAATTCATATACAAACTAACTAGTCCTCCAACCCTACTACATTTCCTTTGCTATTCATGTGTTGGAATATCTAAGGCTGGAACAGTAAGGAATAGCATATTGACTTTCACAGGTGTTTTTCTGACCACATGATAAAGTTGTTTTACGAGAGACTGGTTAGTGCAGCAACTTCCACACCCTGGTTTTAGAGTACTGTAATCTCAAAACAGAGGAAGATTCCCTAGAAATCTGTTCACTCTGAAAGCTAAGCAAATTGCTGTAAAGATTCTAGCCACTTGTTGTTTAGCCAATCGGTATATACAAACATTGTTACTACAGGTTTGGGAGTCTGGCCTGACAGCTTGCCAGACTGCAAAAAAGGCTGAGCAGCTGTAGAAATTATTTGGCATAACTTTGACGACGTCATTTGTAACTTGCAAATGAGTTAGCTTAAAAATTCCATGGGTTTGGGCTGGAGAATCGTAGAATCATAGAGTCGGAAGAGACCACCTCAATTCAAAAAGGATATTGACAAGCTGGAGTGTGTCCAGAGGAGGGTGACCAAAATGGTGAGAGGCCTGGAAGCCATGCCCTATGAGGATAGACTTAGAGAGCTGGGTATGTTTAGTCTCCAGAAGAGAAGGTTGAGAGGGAATATGATAGCCATGTTTAAATATTTGAAGGGATGCCATGTAGAGGAAGGAGAGGGCTTGTTTTCTGCTGCTCCAGAGACCAGGACAAGGAGCAATGGATTAAAGCTGCAGGAAAGGAGATTCCACCTGAACCTCAGGAAGAACTTCCTGACAGTCAGGGCTGTCCGGCAGTGGAATCTGTTGCCTCGGAGTGTAGTGGAGTCTCCTTCCTTGGAGGTTTTTAAGCAGAGGCTTGATGGCCATCTGTCGGGAGTGCTTTCAGGGTGTTCCTGCATGGGAGGGGGTTGGACTGGATGGCCTGTGTGGTCTCTTCCAACTCTACATTTCTATGATTCTATGATTCTATGTTCCAAGCTGTACTGCTTTTTGTAACTGTGCTATTGTGACCTTATCTATGGCAATTTCACTCAGATGTTTTGGAACTGGTCCCATAGCACCTATCTCTGTTGGAGCCATTCCCACCCATGGGCAATCACTTTCCATGGTGGTGGGATTGTGTGCTTTCTCCTGTGAAGCAAGAGGCCATGCTGCTGGTAGTGCTGCTGCTGGTTGGGTCTCTAGATCAGACAGATAGTTGCTGAGGAACCAAAGTATAGGTACCAAAAAGCCATTAAATATGATGCAGAAACCCAAAACAAATGCCATACCAGATCAGTTAGTGGTATACCAGCTCAGTCAACAGAAACCCCATCAGATGTTGGGGTTCCTGGGCATCATACCAAAAAAAGTACTACTGGACTTCGTACATTTTACTAGGCAACCGGGACAAGATATTGTGGAGCTACAGAAAAGTCAAGCACAGAGGAATTATTACTACTGTTGTTGTTGTTGTTGTCGTTGTTGCTGTTGTTGTTGTTGTTATCATCACCATCACCACCATCATCATTAAATATCTGCAGATTATGAGAACTTACAAAGAAAAAAATATGGGGACACAGGAGACAAAATTCATTTCTGAAAGATATAAACTTTGTATTTTTAGAGCTCTCCAATCTGTAGTTTTGTAAATGAAAAACACATGCATGAGAATGGCAAACCATTTATACATCTTTTAAACTAAAAGAACCAAGCAAACATAACCTCTTGGAGAATTTCTTCATAAAAGTCCAGGGAAAGGAATTGAGACCAAAAAGCACTTGAATGTGAAGAAAGTGAAACACAGACCATCTTTGTGTTTGCACCCAGTGGAGAGAATACTGCAGAAATTAATCACTCTTGAATTCTCTGAATTCTCTATCCATGAAGACTCTCCATGTCAGTTATGGAAACCTAGCTTCCCAGACTTCCAACTCAAGTGCAGAGTATCCATGGATAACCTTAGACTCAACACCCAGCATGCCTAGAAGTTTGTGGAAGTGAAGATGGAGGCACATTTCCCTAGCACATTTCCCTCCTTGCATGTTTATTCAATGTGCTTTCACAACAACTTCCTGTGTTGGTTCCACAAATTAGCTTCTTGTGTTGGTTCCACACAGAAGTTTGTGTGTAATGACAGGGTAACTTATCATGCTCTGGTGTAAATGTGTACTTTACCCCACCCTTACACACAAACCTCTGTGTGGCACCAACACAAGAAGCTAATCATATTAAATATTCATAGTATTCATTCTCCAGTGTCAGTAATGCCTCTGATTGCTAATGTCTTCTGAGATACAGCTCCCCTTTCATCAGTCTCCCCTTTTAGCAATCTATCGCCATGGTAAGAATTAGTATTTGTATTACATATGTTATGCCTGGTAGGTATATGGAAAAAATATATATAGAGAGAGAGATTTGTTGTTTGAGTCATTTCCAACATATGGCAACCCTAAACACCTATCACAGGGTTTTCTTGGCAAGATTTGTTCAGAGGAGTCTGCACTTCCCTTCCTCTCAGGCTGAGATACTGTGACTTTCCAAGGTTATCCACTGGGGCCATTTCCACACTAGAGTGTTATAGTGTGATTATTCCACTTTCAACATCCTATGGAATCCTGGGGTTTGCAGTTTCGGGAGGGGCCAGCTGGTCTCTGGTCTCTAGAGTCCATAGTCTGACGCTCAAACCACTATATGATACTGGCTCTCAGATCGAGAGAGAGACAGCCCTTTAAATGAACTATTTCTGAATCAGCCCATCAGCTTATGGCTGTAAAAATTACAGCTGGCTGTAAAAATTACTTTATTTTGACTGCCTCGGGATATGCATTTTTTTTAAAAAATGTAATGTGCTACAGGTATCCATGATAGTATAGCCGCTGATGATTTTACTAAAATATATCCTCAGTGGCCCTGTGACCTTTCGCAGAAGAATTTGATCATTATGAATAATAATGATTATATTTATTGATATATATTGTTCATAATGTGTTTCCCCTGCTGTATATGCAGATGATTCTTAAGGAATCAATAGCTAGTTGTCCAGGTCTTAATCTAAGTATCTTTTGTCTTCTGTCAGTGTTTGTAGTTTTGCTGAGATGGCCTTGCTATCAGTATCACTTGCTTCAGAATAGAATTACTCTTCAGACTTAAATTTTTTTTTTCAGGATTTTTGTAGAATCAATTGAATTAGCTGGATGCTAATTCCCTACATTTTCTAAACAGCAAATGCAATGGCCAAGATTCTGCATCATTTGTTGGAACCTACATTTTCACCAGATGGAGCTATATCTCATCTTCTTTCTCAGCCTGGGGATGTAGCCTATATCCTGTGTCACCCCTTGTTGTTGTTGTTGTTGTTGTTGTTGTTGTTGTTGTGTGCCTTCAAGTCATTTCTGACTTACGGTGACCCCAAGATAAAATTACGACAGAGTTTTCTTTGCAAGATTTGTTTAGAGGCAGTTTGCTTTTGTCTTCATCTGAGGCTGAGAGACTGTGACTTGCTCAAGGACACCCAGTGGGCTTGCATGACTGAGTAGGGATTCAACTCTTGGGCCATTTCTGCACTATACTGTTATAGAGCTATTATTCCACTTTCAACATCCCATGGAATTCTGGGGTTTGTAGTTCACCGAGGCCAAAGAGCTCTCTGGCTGAGAATTCTAAAGGCCCCTCCCTAAACTGCAAACCCCAGGATTCCATAGGATGTTGAAAGTGGAATAATTGTGCTATAAGAGTGTAGTGCAGAAATGGCCCTGGTCTCCAGAGTCATTGCCCAACACTCAAGCCACCATACCATGCTGGTTGTTTATATGCCACCCAACATAGTCATTTATTGGTCTGAGGAGGGCACGGAACGCAGAATCTGGCTGTGTTCCTGTAGCTGGATGCATGATAACACCATCATCGTAGGAGATCTTCAGAAGACCCAAGCTATTTCACCCTTCCTCAAAACTGCTAACTTCAATTTGTTTATTAAAAAGAAAAAGTGCTGTAGGAAAAAAATGAAAAGCACATAATTTGAAACTGCTATTTATTTTAAATTTTAAGAGTAAGCGATATAGGAACTTTTGATTATCTTTGTCAAATACAAAAGAAAAAGTTTTAGTACATGATTCATTTTGAATCATTTTGAATAACTCCAGGTTCAACTAGAGAAGTATTTTCATATAAGCCTTCTAGCTTGTGTCGTCAAAGATCTCTATTAAAGTATCACATCACTACTGTAAACATGTTACCAACTAAGAAGAATTAGAGATTTTTTTTTCCGTTGTCAAAAATATCTCAACATTTCAAAAATATATTAAGAAGATAAATTCAACCAGAATATAGGGTTTTTTCCCCCATAAAACATTATAACTAATTATATTCCATAGCACTGTTATGGTATTTATGTTAAAATCAGAAAATATAAATTGTCACTAGCATTTTTTGCATTAAATGGTTAAAAAAACTGATCTGTATAAAACTGTGCTCCTCAAAAGTCAGAACTACACCTCTCCGAGCTGAGTCTCCTAGGCTATTTGGCCTAATGATAGCAGTGCTCTTGGCCATCATCTTCTTTCCAGCTCTTGGAACACAGCTGGAGGCTGTGAAGTTGTCCCTACATTCATGTAACACTATGTGCTCTATCCAACTACACACTTATAGCACTATTATTCCACTTTAACTGCCATGACAACATCCTGTGGAATCCTGGGGTTTGCAGTTTAGGAAGGGGCCTTTAGAATTCTCAGCCAGAGAGCTCTTGGGCCTCAGGAAACTACAAACCCCAGAATTGCACAGGGTGTTTCCATTGCAGTTATAATGGAATAACAGTGCTATAACAGTGTAAATGTTAAGGGGTGGTGTTGCATGAGACAGATGAGTTCAATGTTCAGGGATTTGTTCCATATAAAAAGATATTTGCCTGTTGCTGAAAACAAGTTTCTTCTTTGAATTACCATTCTCAGAATCCTCCAGACAGTACTGGCCATGATTGTAAAAAAACAAACAAGCAAGCAAACAACCCCACAATTTTCCTAAGCTGTGATTTAAAAGACATAAAAGTAGCCATCTAGCGAGACCATTCTACTGCTGGAGTGCCAACACTGAGAAGACCTTCTCTTCACTTTCAGCTGACAATGGTTGGGTCTAATTCTAGATGAGGCCAAAAAAGCTGAAACAGTCCAGCGCATATAATCAACTAGTTTATTTCCATTTTACATGAAAATATTGAACAGTATTCACTGCCTATGATAAACATTTTCCGACTTCATTTTATATTATCTTAAACAAATAGAAAGATGATGAATTTATCCTATTTTATTTACTGACCTGTTGCTTAAGGCATCTTCTGTGTTATCTGTCTTGTGCTGCAGTATCACTGTAGATATAAACTGTATGTCTGTCCCAGGGATGGCAAACTGTGACCCTCCAGATGTTTTTGGACTATAACTCCTACCACTCATGGCCCGCCTAGCCAATGGCCAAAGATTATGAGAGTTACAGTTCAAAAACATCTGGAAGTCCAGAGTTGCCCACCATGTTGTAAATTGCAAGTTGAGTAAACTCTTGATGTGAAGGTGAAGCAGCTCTTAGTTTTCTCCCAGGCTCAGATGTAGGTGGGCAGACCCTAAAAACCTGTGCCAAGCAAAAATATATAAATCCTCCCAGGTAGTGTTTTCATGTTATTTGCTCATTCTGAGTCTCGTTAACAAGCAGCAAGGGTTTTGTTGCCTCAGTGAATTGTTATTCCAAACTGATAACCTGAATATATTATCCTGGATCTCTTCCACTTCAGGTTCAACAGAGAATTTCAGATAACGTCTCAGCTCCTGTTCCAGATAGATAAAAATAGAAAGTTCTTTATAAAAAAAAAAAACAAGTTTGGTTTGATTCCCTGTTGTTCCCTGTTACAGTATATCTGTAGCAAGTACAATTTTAGTCTGATGTATTGAGGTATTTAAATACTCACCAACCTGTTTTTGCAATCATGCTGCATTATTCTGCTCAACACTGTTACACCTTTATAGAGAACTGGGAACAGTTAATTTTTGGGACTACAGCTTTTGAGACATTTATCATTACTACCCAAATATTATACTCTGCTACATATCTCATACACAGCCGTCCCTGACCAGAAGGTTTCCAGCTGAACTCCTCCATATTCATATCCATAACAAAAATTAATTGGTATGTCAGCAAACCAAGCAGTTGGGCTTTTATGCTTGGAAAACCTTCCTTACCAAAATAAGTCATACACTGCAACATACAAATTGGAGATTGAACACAGGTGGATAATTAATACAATTCCATATTCTGGAAGTATCCCTCTTCATTTTTAAAGGCACAATGAGCTTCTGAATGTTTGTATCAGCTACAATGAAGGGTATCACATTTAATGCTATGAACTTTAATTTTCCAGAAATATTTATAAAATGCTTTCAAGATAAAAATTCTGTCATGGTATAGGAGCACATTTGCATCAAAGACAAAAGAGTAAAAATGGAATTTGTGATCTTTTCCTCCTTCTAGTGAATGCAAATATTTGCATAATCAAGACTTAGCATTGGGAGATTGCATGTATCATGGGGCTTTGTGTGATGGAACAAATGGATAAAAATGATTTTAAAAAAAACCACAAAAACAAATAGAGAATGGGTATCTCTTCAACAGCCAGGCATCCTCTGGAAGAAGAAAGGTATAACACTTCCCAAAAACTTTATTCCAGGTTCCCCAAGCTGGCATCCTTGAAATGTGTTTCATTACAGTTCTAATCACATCCCCTTACTCCAATATGGAGCTGCTTCACTCACATTCTGTGTGCTCCACAGAGCCAGTGCCAGTGCCACAATGCCAGTGCGGAATATTAGTTCAGAGAGGAGGCCTGTGTGTGTGTGTGGGGGGTAACCTAGCAGAATCTTTTACACCTATGAATACTGGTACTAATGTAGGAACACCAGCTGAAGATTCAAAGAATATTTGTTTTATTGAGATAATTAACAATCACAAGCACACAAGCGCCAAGCAGTCTCACAATCACATAAGGCTAACTAAGGGAAAAGGGAGGAAAAATTGGATAGTGAGAAGTTAGGACGAAGTGGGTGATATTTACCTACCTGGAGAGAAGAGACAAAGCAATGTGGCTCAGACTAGGCTCTAAGGGTAGTACAAGAATGGGAATTGGAGCAGCAGAGTGATGGCTTATGTCCAGAGTACTATGAATTATCTAGCTCAGAGCTAGGGTTCAAATACTTTGTTCCTGCCCTGAGAGGGAAGGTGCTAATGGTTTTCTGGCAGAGTAAACAATGGGATCTGGAATGATCTAATGGCTTTAGCATTAGGTGATAAAGGACTGATGGGAATTGTGATAGATCTCTAATAGAGGGACAGGTGAGGAGTCAAAAGGGGAGTTTCAGTGGGCAGAGAAAGAGTGTTGGATACAATCAGCTGCTCTGTTGAGGAAGTTTTGGGTGCTACTGTTTCTAAAGGTTGAGTCACTGAGGGACATTTGCAAATCCATTATCACCTGAACTTCCCTGACTATGACCTGGCCATGCCCTGCAGTCCCATCTGACCTACTTTTGCATTGCCAGTCTTCTTTTGCCAGCATAGCATTGCAGCCATACAGCATATAATTTACATCTCATGCCAATTAAATGATATTTCCCAATTAAACTATATCATACAGTGGGGGGTGTACAAATTGGTAACAGAGCCAGACATCTTGACAGCAACTTTTCATTGAAGTCTTGCTACATTCACAAACATGATCCAAACCAAGACCCTGTAAGCTTTTGCTTGCCATGCATCTACTGAGAAGAAAGGTTGAATCTCTTTCTGGCCTGAGTCAGTTTTGTATGTTAGTCCATAATTCTGTCTTACTCTCAATATTAAGCTGGAACTTTTTTTTACAATGTCATTCAACTTGTGTATTGAAAATATACAATTATTTTCAAAATAATTATATTTCAAATCCATGTTTTGATATTTTTGAGCTTCCAAGGCCTGGATTACATCATAAGAAGTGTGAAATCTGGCACAATTTGGAACCACATGTCAGTTTGAGAGGTACACATGTTACCCTGAGAATTTGGGGGTCCCGTGAGGGGCGCCCGGGTTGCCAATTAAAAGACCATATTTTGGGAAAATTAGCCTGAACACTGTTTGGTTAGCAAGAGGCAGGGTAACGTTGCGAGATCTTTTACCCAATGTCTATGACTTCAGGTCAGAGAGCAAGCCAACAAGGTTTAAATAAACAAATAGAAGTTTTATTAAACAGAAGCAGCAAAACAAACACGCGCACACTAACTCCTAATTTATAGAATGGGAAATAGACACAGAAGGAAAGCGGGTGATACGACACCTGGCCGCATTGTCCTGAAGATACGGGAGCAGAAGAAGATGGGCTCAGCGTATTTGCTGAGGGGACCTCCTGAACTAACCGGCAGCAGGATGGGATGGATGTTCAAGGGGAACAAACGCGGTCTCAAAATGAGGACCTTATATAGGGTGGAACACGCTGTCGGCTATGGCAAACCAGATAGGAACAAAAGAAGTTTTGGCGCTAGACAAAGGATTTGGTGAAGTCATCATTAGCATGATGGGATTTGCATTGCAAGACAATAGAGTGGCCGGTAAGTTGATGGCCCTCTAAAAGGTATGCTTTGGCGGGAAGCCACGCCGCTATTGTGGAGTGTGGGTATGGGAGTTCCCTAAAGCTACGTGAGGCTTGGGAATTGCTGGCTTGAATGGAGAATGGAATGTAAGCTATTAATCAGCCGCAGCCGGTACATGCCTGTACGGAAAACAACCCGAACACGTGCAGCGGGGTGACAGGAATCTAGCAAAGGCCAAATTAAATGATATCAAAGCGATATCTGGGGGCCCTCATCTGGGGTATCATAGCCGGCATAACACACATCAGGATGCATCATATTGGAATTTGCAAAGATTAAATTCTTCAAGTGTCCTGTACTGTTAGAAGATCTGAAACCCAGCCAGGAAAAAGAATCCTGTTAAAGAGAGATATTCAGCACTGCTAAAGTTGGCTGAATTCTCTCATGAATGATTGGCACTGGTATTCTGTACACATCAAGAATGATTTCCTATATTCTTTGTTCAGAAATACTTGGGAGTTCTTATTGCCTCTGTGGTTGTTAGTAGTAAGCAATCAGTCCAGTAATTAAATTAGGCAAAAGGATAAAAAGGCACATCTAAAAGATTCCTAATTTGATTTTACAGCCAAACATCTGATATTCAGTTGTGCTTCCCATATTCTTTGACTGGATAGCAGGGGAAGACATTTGGAGATTGTGATAAGCACAGCCACCGAGGATACATTCATTTTGAATTTTGTCTTTCTTCACCAGCCAGTAGGGACTATCATTTTTCCATGCCAAATTGTTCCTGCTGTCCTAAAGAATTCATTAATTGCTTTGACTTCACACTGATGTACTTTCAAAAAGAACTGAGGGTGTTTTTACAAGAGAAGGAATTCCCATGAATCTACAGCAGAGCTTTCCAAACTCTTCATGTTGATGGCACACTTTTTTGACATGCATCATTTCACAACACAGTAATTCAGTTTTATTAGCAAACCAGAGGTACCCAGAGGCAGTCCTCCTGATCCTGGCTCACTGCCATCACCTTTGCCAGGAAAGGCCCCAACAAGAGCAATGGCAGGGAGAAAGGCATCTCTCTCCCACCCAGTCCTTGCCCACTGCCATCGTTCTAGCCAGGGAACGGCCCCAGTGAAAGCAACAGCAGCAGGCCAGACTCAGATGGGGGAGTCTTTCTCAGCCAGGGAGGTGACACATAAACACACTACAGGTGACACATCAATGTGTCATGACACACTGTTTGGAAAGCTCTGATCTACAGGAAGGAGACCTTGTATGACCATCTTTCAACTGAAAAAAATGAATAAAAAAAAATCCTGCTGCTAATGAATCCCACAGTATTGGTAACAGATTATACATCTCCAAGAAGGGGTGTGTGTGCAAATGATCACTCAGCCTCCTTACTTTGCTGTATGTGGCTCCCTTCCTTGATGACTGCTGTAGCAGTGAAAAGTAGAGAAAACCAAAGATACATCTTAATATCACAGGGGATTACAACAAGGGTAATTTACAGCAATTGACTGCTGATAAACACAGACTGTCCACCATGGCATTACCTTATTTATTTATTTTATTTGTAGGATACCTTTCTTCCGAAATTGGGACCCAAAGTGGCTTCCAACAATAAATACACATTAAAACATTCAAAACATTAAACACATTCAAAACATTTAAAACATTTAAAACAGTTACAAAACATTAAAAGGATATAAAATAATAAAAACACTTGAAATGATATTCCATTTACAAGAAGTTAATAAATAAAGCTACCTGGTTTAGGTAAAAGCCTCAACAGAATGCTCAGGCAGTCCTAGTAGAACATGCTCGTCGAGGAGCCCCTGAACAAGCCTCAGAAGAGGCGAGTTCTGGTTGTTGGGGACTCTTTGCTCAGAGGAACCGAAACAGCAATTTGCAAACCAGACAAGCTCAATTGAGAGGTCTGCTGTCTTTCTGGGGCCAGGACCCACCACATAAAGAAGAGGCTAACCAGGCTGGTCAAACCCACTGACTATAAGCCCCTCATTTTGGTTCATGTCGGAACCAATGACACTGCGAGGAGCAGCTTTTACCACATTGCAAAGGACTACGAGCGTATGGGGATGAAGCTTAAGGACCTTGGTGCACAGGTGGTCATTTCGTCTCTCCTCCCTGTTCAAGGATACGGTGCACGTAGTGAAAGGGCAATAGCAGAGGTCAACAACTGGCTCCGCACGTGGTGCTGCCAGCGACGGTTTGGGTTTTTGGAACATGGCCTGAATTTCCATGAACATGGGCTTCTGGTGAGGGATGGGTTGCACCTCACAAAACTTGGCAGGAATGTTTTTGCAGATTCGCAAGGAGGATTAAGAGGTCTTTAAACTAAGTTTCGCTGGGGAGGGAGACAATATTATTCAGGGCAAGGACTCGGAGAGCACAGGGGGGAAGGCCCAAATGATGCTGGACAAGTAGTACAAGCGGCCAATGGCGGGAGGACTAGAAACAATAGTACAGGACTTGCAGGAAGGGCCCGGGGACTTAAGTGTCTCTACAGTAATGCAAGGAGTATGGGAAACAAGCAGGATGAACTTGTACTCCTAGTACAACAAAATAATTACGATTTGATAGGCATCACTGAGACCTGGTGGGATGAGTCTCATGATTGGAATATAGGAATAGAGGGGTATAGCCTATTCTGTAAAAATAGACCAAACAAGAAAGGAGGAGGAGTAGCCTTGTATGTCAAGGATGTTTTCACCTGTGAAGAGATCCAGGACTTAAACCCAGAAAGCCAGGTCAAGAGCATTTGGGTAAGAATTAAGGTAGCGAGAAACAATAGGGATATTCTGGTGGGGGTTTACTACAGACCTCCAACCCAGGCTGAGGACTTGGATGATGCCTTCCTCAACCAAATGACTGCACATTCAAAGAGGAGGGATACAGTAATAATAAAAGAGATTTCAATTACCCAGATATATGCTGGCAGTCAAACTCTGCCAAGACAGCAAGGTCCAGCAAGTTTCTTGCTTGTCTTGCAGACAATTTCATGGTCCAGAAGGTGGAAGAGGCTGCAAGGGGATCAAATATTCTAGATCTGATCCTGAGCAACAGAGATGACCTTGTTAATGAGGTAGAAGTGGTTGGATCCTTAGCGGGGAGTGACCATGCCATGTTGGAATTTGGCATTCAGTGGGAAGGAGAAGATAAGTGTAGCCAGACATTCATCTTAGATTTTAAAAAAGCGGACTTCTGTAGGGAGCTGCTGGCTGGAATTCCGTGGTCAAGAATAGTGAAAAGGAAAGGAGTTCAGGAGGCATGGGAGTTCCTTAAAAGGGAGATACTGAAGGCACAGTCTAAAACTGTGCCAATAAGGAGGAAAAATGGAAGGCATCTGAAGAAACCAGAATGGTTGACTAAAGAACTCTCAGCTGAGCTAAGTGTTAAGAGAAACATGTATAGGAAATGGAAGAAGGGGGAAACCACCAAAGAAAAATTTAAGCAAGTAGCTAGGAGATGTAGGGAGGAAGTCAGAAAGGCTAAAGCACAGAATGAACTTAGGCTGGTCAGAGACATTAAAAACAATAAAAAGGATTTTTTTAAATATGTCCACAGCAAAAGGAAAAAGAAGGAGACGATAGGGTCGCTGCGCAGAGAAGATGACGAATTACTCACAGGGGGAAGAGAAAAGGCAGAACTACTTAACACCTTCTTTGCCTCAGTTTTTTCCCAGAAGGATACAAGCACGCAACCTGGTGTTTGGGGAGCAGGGGAGGAAGCAGGGGAAATGAGGCACATAATAGGTAAAGAGGTGGTACAGGAATACCTGGCCACACTGGATGAATATTGGATATTAAATGAGCTGGCAGAGATCATTTCGGAACAACTTGCTATAATCTTTGAGAAATCTTGGAGGACAGGAGAAGTTCCAGCAGACTGGAAGAGAGCAAATGTTATCCCCATCTTCAAGAAGGGAAAAAAAGAAGACCCAAATAATTATCGCCCAGTCAGCCTGACATCAGTACCCGGAAAGATCCTGGAGCAGATCATTAAGCAGTCAGTTTCTAATCATTTAGAAAGCAGCGCAGTAATCACGAGAAGTCAACATGGATTTCTCAAAAATAAGTCATGCCAAACTAATCTTATCTCTTTTTATGATAGAGTTACTAGCTTGATAGATGAAGGGAATGCTGTGGATGTAGCATACCTTGATTTCAGTAAGGCCTTCGACAAAGTTCCCCATGACATTCTTGCAAAGAAGCTAGTAAAATGTGGGCTGGACAGGGCTTCTGTTAGTTGGATTTGTAATTGGTTGACGGACCGAACCCAAAGGGTGATCACGAATGGCTGCTTTTCATCCTGGAGAGAAGTGACTAGCAGGGCGCCACAGGGTTCTGTCCTGGGCCCAATACTGTTCAGTATTTTTATCAACGACTTGGATGAAGGAATAGAGGGCATGCTCATCAAATTTGCAGATGACACCAAATTGGGAGGGGTTGCTAATATGCCAGAGGACAGGATCAAAATTCAAAATGACCTGGATAGATTGGAGAGCTGGGCCAAGGCGAACAAAATGAAATTCAACAGAGAGAAGTGTAATGTCCTACACTTAGGTAGAAAAAATGGAATACAGAAATATAGGATGGGGGACACGTGGCCGGATAGCAGTACGTGTGAAAGGGATCTAGGAGTCTTCATAGACCACAAGCTGAACATGAGTCATCAGTGTGATGCTGCAGCCAAGAAAGCCAATGCAATTCTCGGCTGCATCAATAGGAGTATGGTGTCTAGATCGAGGGAGGTACTGGTACCACTCTACTCTGCTTTGGTTAGACCCCATCTTGAATACTGTGTCCAGTTCTGGGCACCCCAATTCAAGAAGGATATTGACAAGCTGGAGCAAGTCCAGAGGAGGGCGACCAAAATGGTGAGAGGCCTGGAAGCCATGCCCTATGAGGATAGACTTAGAGAGCTGGGTATGTTTAGTCTGCAGAAGAGAAGGTTAAGAGGGGACATGATAGCCAAGTTTAAATATTTGAAGGGATGCCATGTAGAGGAAGGAGAGGGCTTGTTTTCTGCTGCTCCAGAGACCAGGACAAGGAGCAATGGATTCAAGCTGCAGGAAAGGAGATTCTACCTGAACCTCAGGAAGAACTTCCTGACAGTCAGGGCTGTCCAGCAGTGGAATATGCTGCCTCAGAGGTAGTGGAGTCTCCTTCTCTGGAGGTTTTTAAGCAGAGGCTAGATGTCCATCTGTCAGGATTGCTTTGAGGGTGTTCCTGCATGGCAGGGGGTTGGACTGGATGGCCTGTGTGGTCTCTTCCAACTCTAGATTTCTATGATTCTATGATTCTATGAAAGGAAAAGTTTTCATCTGCTGGCAAAAGGAAACCGGGGTAGGAGGCATACCTAACCACCTACATAAGAGTGTTCACAGGGTGAGAGCAGCTTTCTGCATCTTTCTGCAGCAGTTATATTGCATGTTCCTGTGAGCAGGTGGCTATGCTATCGGTAGCACTGCTGCTGCTAGGGTCTCTCAAGTCAGACAGGCTTTTGCTGAGGAGCTAGATTAAGTGTGTCGTACTCCACATAAGGAGGTCTCCTTAGACAAGGAAAAGGAAAACATGAATGCAGTTAAGAGACTCCAGCAAGAACTAGAAGAGGCTGGCAGCCCTGTCTCTTAGCCAGTACAGGCAGGCAGCTCTGCTCTTGAAACAGAGTCTGGACCAACATATGTTGAGAGGGAGTTGGAGGCTGAGCAACTTCATCCTTCAGAGCATCACAGACTAAAAAGCATCACAGGCAAGGGTGTGGCCTGCCTTCAAAGGGAAATGCTAAAATAATTAAGCCAGCTGTGCCAAGGTCATTTTTGTACTCTCCACTATCTCTTGCACTTTGACATTCCCTGATCTCTAGTTTCCTGAACTTTAGCTTGGTCTTTGGCTCTTTGCTTCAGGAATCACTTGGGTACTTGCCATTCTGAAACAGGATAAAATGTGCCAAACAGCTCAGGATGACAGTGCATCAGGTTGTGCCTTCAGATCACTAAGAAGAAACAATTGATAGCTGTGGTCGCAGGACAGTTTGGAGATCCAGAAGCCAACCAAAAGTGACCTCTAAGTAATAGGGAACCTCAACGGGCTCAAAGAGACTAGATGCCAGACTCCAGTGTCCAATAACTTGAAGAGAATAAAATCAGAGAGAAAAGAGAAAATCATCATGGAAGGAGCTGAGAGAGGTCCAAGAGCCACCGTAACCATGACTAGAAAGCTGGCTGATTGGCATTAATGTTGCCATTGTCATTTTAAAATAAGATTCTAATTACACTACTACTTTATTAATAAAAGTACCTTAAAATATTTTTTAAAAAACTCCTTTAAGGTTGAAAAAGAAGAACGTCAAAGGGATAGTGTAACTGGTCAAGTTAGAATTGGAGGTTGGAAAGAGAAATGTAGCTGAACTAAGGAAAGTAAGAGAAGGCAAGAGGAAAAAGAGAAGGAGTGGAAATGGCAAATTGACAATAGAACTGACAACTGAGATTTGGTTATTGATTCACACAGACTGATAAATAATACATGCTGAATACAGGCATGAATTGAAACCAACATAAAAACTGGCAAATAAAAGCTTGAATTTATGGACTGAAATTAACTGTGCTGATCGATGCTAGATTGTGATTTGGGAAAGAAGTCATTTGTGGAAGTAAAAATAGAAGAGCAACATTAAAAGAGAATCAGCTGGGATTGGCTGGAATTGAGAAGGAAAACTTCGAGAAAGGAAGGAAGAAGAGTTTGAGAACAAGAGCTTGAGAACAAGAGTTTGAGAGGACATAACTCCCTCCCTGATCTCAATACAAAAGCAGATCTGGAGTTGCTGATCGCAAACAATTTATTTATTTAAGATAATCTTTGCCCAAGATACTTACTTAAGATACCTTTTTTCTATTTTGGTAATTAAATATTAAATTTAAATATTAAATGTTATATGTTAAATATTAAATATTTAAATGTTTAAATATTTGAAGGGATGCCACGTAGAGGAAGGAGAGGGCTTGTTTTCTGCTGCTCCAGAGACCAGGACAAGGAGCAATGAATTCAAGCTGCAGGAAAGGAGATTCCACCTGAACCTCAGGAAGAACTTCCTGACAGTCAGGGCTGTCCGGCAGTGGAATCTGCTGCCTCGGAGTGTAGTGGAGTCTCCTTCCTTGGAGGTTTTTAAGCAGAGGCTTGATGGCCGTCTGTCGGGAGTGCTTTGAGGGTGTTCCTGCATGGCAGGGAGTTGGACTGGATGGCCCCTGTGGTCTCTTCCAACTCTACATTTCTATGATTCTATGATTCTAAATTATATACATTTATATAATTATATATAATATATGAGAGATTTAGTAGGAAATATTAAGTCACCTAGTAAAAAATCTTTAATGTACATATATAATTAAATTTTATGATATTGTTTTGATTGTTTATAATTATTCATTTATTATAATTAATTTTGCTAATAGTATCTACATTATTAACTATTAACTATAAGTAGTAGACAATTATTTTAATATTTATTTAAGCTTGCATTACAAAGTTACAGTTAAAATTTGTATTAATAATAGATAAACAACTGATATAAGATTTCTAATTAATTATGGTAGTAGCAACTAACACTTAATTAAGGTTTATTAATCTATTATGGTGATCCATTGAGAATACCAATAAAGATATAGATAGTATTAATGTTTATCATCTAAATCACAAATTATTACTATTAATTAATTATGTCATCAAGTTATTAGTGTCTTGTTGATTACTGTTTGATACTTTAGTTGTTCTAAGTTAGAAGGTGGATTTAAATCTCTAAAGTAATTAAGAGAGAGAAGGAAAAAGTCAAATATTTGAAATTTTCTTAAATGATGTAAGCTAAAGAGTTAAATGTAATCTGCATTAAAGATTGTCTCAAGACCAAGCAAACAGCAGAGAAAAGCCAGCTGTGTACTCAAGAAATAAGATAAGCAACCTGTGTGATTAGTGTGCGCTGAAGATGCTTGTAAATATAATGAGGCCTGAAAATTTAAACAACATTGCCACCTAGTGGAGTTTATCGAACTATGACTAGCTAACTATATTAAATTTATTGAACCCTAAGTACTACAATTGTTGGTTAGAGAGTGAGAAACAGGAACTAAAAAGAATGACTTTGAATTGAATTAAAACTTAAGTAGTGAATATTTTTAGATGTGGAAAAAGTGATTTACATTGTAGATTGGCACTTCATCATTGAAATTCTCAAGCAAATGAATCTTGGACTAAACTGCAATAACTGGATTAAGGCAATTTATAAAGCCCAAATGGCTTTATAATTACAGTTAATGGTAAAAAAACTAAGTCTTGTAAAATTAAAAAGGGTACAGGACAAGGCTGTCAAGTATCACCATTACTTTACCTGATAGTTATTGAAATTCTGACAAAAAGATGAGAGAGGTTGATAGGATTAAGGGAGTTCATACAAAAAAATAAAAAATTCAAATTAGAGCTTTTGCTGATGACCTGGCCATAATATTGGAAGACTCTCTCACAAGTGTGGAGAAATTAATGCAGACTCTGGGAGAATTTGGACAGGTGGCAAGCTTTAGATCAATTAAAAAAAACATAACTAAAAACATGACAAGGAATTAGTCAACAAAATGAACTTTAAAACTGAGAAGAAAGAAAAATATCTAGGCATTTTGTTAACAAAAAGGAATCTATACTTATTCAAGAATAATTACATGAAAACTTGGAAAGAAATCAAAACTGAAATTCAAAAATTGCATAATGTAAATATTTTCTTGGGAAAACTTCTGCAATTAAAATGACTATTTTGCCCAAAATGAACTTCTCATTTCAAAATCTACATATTATGTCAAAATATGAAGCATTCAAACAATGGAAGAAAGATTTATTCAATTTAACCTGGGCACACGCATGCATGCAACACACGCACATACACACACACACACAACAACAAGTCAAATGGAAAAAAAGGTGGACTAGGACTCCCAGACTTTAAATTATATGCCCATGCTAAAGAATTGTCTTGGACAATAAGAAAAATGAGAAAATGGAAGAATAAATGGATCAAATCTGAAAACAGAAGAATGTTACAGTTGGAAAGGATGGACATGAAACTAGGCTGGCATGCATACATATGGTACATGAAGAACAAACTGGAAAAAGAATTTTTAATTCATTATTTAAGAAAAACACTTAGAATTTGGATAAAATATAAGTCTAGATTGTGTACCAAAATATCCTTCTGGATATCACCCAAAGAGGTCTTTTATAATACAGAGAGAAATTCTTCATTCATTTGGTGGACCTGTAAAGAACTGTTGAAATTCCAAGAGAATTAATTTTATTTCAACTTAAGAGAAGAAGAATTTCAGAAGGAAGGGATGCATTGTTCATGGTTCCTATATAGACAACTTTATTCAAGATTTAAACAAGATGAAAAGGAGGGAACATCTGATAATACAAATAGTGAATTAGATATATTTTTGAAGACTGGGAACAGACACATTACTACTAAATTATATAAAATACCATTGAAATGAGAAATCAAACAAGAAATAATAATAAAAAAAATTGAATGATCAAATGGGCCCAGAATTTCACCCGGATTATTGGACAGACACATGAGAAAACCTGAAATTTACAAGAGTTCAACTTCTGAAAAAGAATTATAATGAATTACTATGGATAAATTACTATGGCATCTGACACTAGTGAAGCTACCTAAAGTTACAAAGGATATAATGTCAGGTGCTGGAAAAGCAAAATTTTTGCTTTTACTACTGTTGATGGCAGTGTGACATGACAAAAAGGTAATGGAACACAATTCATAATGAGATTACAAGGATATTATAGAAACAATTTCCAATGAAGCCAGAATTTTATTTATTAAATATGACTAATGTGTTGGTAGGATATGTTGAAAGATGAAATTGGAAAATGTTGTTATATATGATTACGAAGGCTAGAACCTTATATTCAAAAGAATGGAAAAATGATAAAGTACTGGTAATGGAGGACTCACTGATAGAACTATACAACACTATGGAAATGGACAAATTAACCATGTTTCTGACGGATAAAATACTTGATAGATTTAGAGAAGACTGTAGTTGCTTACAGGAACTAAAAAGACAAGGTATTGAGAAAAAGAAGAGTTGGGAAAATAGTTTACATAGGAAATTGTAGATGAAACAGTACATTTTTCTTGTTCTCTGTATATAAAGTTTGAATTGAGTATTATATATTTTATAATATGTAGTATATATTGTGTAAGAGATACTGTGATAACTGAAGGCCCTGTCAGAGCTGCTGATGATGAGCAGCAGCTGTTGGTCCCTGGTGGCTCTGGCTGGAGATGAGTCCTGCAGCTCAAGGGCTCCCCCTGCTGCCGGGGTCCAAGCAGGCTTGGGTGTTCCTCTGCCTGCTCCTTTAGGGCAACAGGGATCCGATTCTGAAGAGGGTTTGGAGCCTGTGCCGATCAGCCCACAAACAAGGCGAAGACTCAAGAGAGCTGAGCAAAGGGAGGCTTCCTTGATTAAGTTCAAGAAGCAGTGACTGGCCACACCTGTGCCTGGGCTATATAACTGCCTGCCTGGAAGCTTTCCTTTGCTTGTGGCAAACTTCTTTCAAGCCCACCTCTTGCCTGGTCCTTGCTCCCAGCACCGGGTTCCTGCTACCTTGAATGGATCTCTTGACCCTTGGCTTTTGGAACTCTGACCATGGCTTTTGCTTGACACTCTGGTAGATGAACTCCCTTGTGTAAAGTGCTTGCTTGTCTCCTCCCGGCTGGACTTTGCTGGCTCTCACACTCCCTTCTCTAGGCTGGCTCATCAACCAGGCCTCTGATCTTGACAGATACTGTAAAAGATACTTGTGATAGGGCTTACTTCTCTCTCAGACTGCATGGTAGCACCCAAATCTGATAAGCACTCTATCTTTTCACACAGCTCTGCCTTCCCCCTTATAACACCACCTTTCTGTAAAGGGTGAGGTCTTCAATGGCTATTTAGAAACTCTTTATAATTCTATGGTAGCATGTTTTCTGGGTTAATTTAAGTGCAGTATGCTACTCAGCTGAGTCAGTATTTATAAATATGTACTCTAATATTTACTAAGATAACATACAGAACAAAGTATTGGAGTTCATATGCAGGTCAAAATTAATATAGTTCTTCAGAGTACTATTAGACACTTTCCTTATATCTTTAAATTCTTGTATAAGCACATGAATCATGAACTGCCCTTTAGCTACACTCTCACCAAAGAATCAACCTCTAATCTAGGTCACACTTTCTGACTATGGTTTAATTACTCTTCTGCATTTCTCTAGACTTTCCCTGAGAATTAAACCCTTCCTGCACAGACAACCTCCCTCACTGACTGAGGCACTTTACTCCAGAGTTCTTTCTCACTGAAGGCCTCTCAGCCTCTTTCAAATTATTGAAAGAGAAATTAGTAAAGCAAAGGTCAAGACTTTAATTTAGGCATGGATAAAAGACAGTGGAAGACAGAGTGGAAGACACCAACAATATGTAAGGTTAAAAGTGGTGGTTGACCTACAATGGAAACACAGTAGTCTGTTTTTGCAATTGAAATAGAGAAAGAAGGGGCAAAAAGCCCTTTTCTAAATACTTTTTAAATATTATATCTCTCTATATAAATTTCTATATCTGCTTCCAGTGCTATTTATCCCTGTTTCTAATTACAGCAATTTAATTTGTTTTTACTCTCTGATTTAGAAATACATTGGATATATTGTTCATAATTTGTAGTAACCTTTATATATTAGCATTTAGCTTTTGTCACTAATAAGGGGAAAAACTAATATTTAGCTGCTGAACAGTGAGTCTCAAAATATTTTGGCTAAAACTTTACCTCTTATTTTTCATTTAATGACTTGTGATTTCATTTGCTTTAGGGAAAGGGTTTAAACAGCTGTAATGCATTAGTATAACAATAAGATTAGAATGTGTTAGGCTCGAAGATAAAACTGTCTTTATTGGCACATTGTCATTTAACTATTTTTTTCCTCATCTCTTGTGTTTGGCCCTTTCCCCACGTGAAAGAAAAAACGTCTTGAGACATCCTGAAATGGAGCTTACCTCAGTCTGTTGCCACGTGGAGCAGTGCATTTTCGCTGCTCCACACTCCTCGGCGTCCTGCGGTGTCCTGCGGGGCCCAAAATGGCTGCTTACGACTGGCGGAGGCTCTCCACCAACCGGAGAAGCTCGCCAGCTGGAAAGCCCACCCCTGGCAGATCTGCAGGCACACCCTTGCATGCACCTGCAAATCCACACCGGGAGCTGCGACGGGGCTGCACGCAGCTGCATGATCGTGCTTTTTAAAAAACACTTGAAAAATGGTTTTCAAAAAGCACGTGGCGCTGCCACTTCTGGGCACCCTAGCGCGGATTGGGGTGTGGAACTACGCAAAAGTAGTCCTCCCCAATCCATTTTACAGTGCAGACAACCTCGTCAGAGGTCGCTCTACTCCATTTTTAAACCCCTGTGTGGAAAGGGCCTTTGCTTAGATTAGATTGGTCTTTCCCTATTTCATTACAAGAGCACCACCTAGTGTTATATTTAATTTTTAGGTATTATATGTTACTTTATTGCTATAGAATTATAATAAACTAGTTGAACTATTGCTTTAAGCAAGTTGGAATGCAATTAACATACATTTATCGATTTAATTAGTTTAAAATACATTTTGAACTGGCTGCTTCATTCTTAATCTACGCTCCTTGGATAGTGGAAGCTTGATAGATATTTGAAATTCCTGTTATCTACCAATTGATATATTTGATATATATTATTCTAGTAGAGGAATTTCACATTTTAATTTTTTAAAATTTGGATTTTTTGAAGGAGTATTAACAACTTACAATACTTTATAATGTAACAGATAAGAGTGGACATAAACAGAAAATCTCAGTTCAGAATTTACTGAGGAAAATGTGACAAAAGAATTAGAACATATTAATGGGAAGATTGAAGAATTGCTGGAAAAAAACAGTAAACATAGAGAAACATACAGCATTCCTTTAACAACTTCAAAACAAACTGAAATGACATTAATATTTATAGAAATAAAAAAGGAAAAATGCATCAGGATTAGAGGAGTAGAAGAAATGTGCATGGTTGTGAAAGCGGGACAGAGAAGAGAGCTGATAGGCATAGAATAGGAAGAGAATCAACTCTTCTGAAATATGGTGCTGGAGAACAGCTCTGTGGACTAATAAAAAAATAAAAACAAATAAACAGATGCTAGTGTAAAGCAAACCTGAATTTTTCCTAGAATCCAAGATGACTAAACAGAGATTATTATACTTTGGCATATCATGACATATCATGAGAAGGCATGGTATTAGAAAAAACATTAGAACAGATAATAATGCTTGGTAGGTAGAAGGCAGTAGGAAAAAAGATAGACTACAATGAAGATGAATGCAGTCCTGAGTCTGAAAGACCTCTTAAAGAGTCTCTTTAATGTGGTATTGTGTACATTCCTTTTAATTATGATTTAAGTGTGTTTAAGACTTTTTAACTTTGTGCTTTGATTAGAATTGTTTATGTAATTGTTTTTAAACTTTTCTCTAATAAGATTTTAGCTGTACTTTGTTTTAGTTTGTTGTCAGCCATGCTGGGTCCTCTGTTGGGACAAAGTCAAGATATAAACAAAATAAAGAAGTAAAATAAGAAACATATGTATTTCTAAGAACCTATTCACTTGGCTGCTTACCAAACTGTCAGGATAAACATAATTTATTACATATTGATTAGAGGAATGTATACACTTCCTTCCAAATAAATCATACAGGAGAAAATGAATCAGTCAGTCAATCTATGGCCATTTCTGCACTATACTGTTATAGTGCTATTATTCTACTTTCAACCTCCTGTGGAATTCTGGGGTTTGTAGTTTACTGAGGCCAAAGAGCTCCCTGGCTGAGAACTCTAAATGCCCCTCCCTAAACTGCAAACCCCAGGATTCCATAGGATATTGAAAGTGGAATAATAGCACTATAACAGTGTAGTGTGGAAATGGCCTATCACATCCCCTACAGATAGGACAGGGAACTTCATAGATCCTAGGGTCTGTTTGACTCCATAGCAGACTACATGACTTTAAGATCCTCTCTCCACCATATAATGTCATCTGGACCCACTTCCTCCCTGATATAAAGTCCCTATCCCTGTGAAGTGAGGGTCATGGGATTATCTGCCTGATGGATGCCTCTATTAGCTGCATGTTCATATTGAGGATGGTAAGGGCAATACTTCCCAAACCTGTTCCTATTCCCACTGGACAAAGTGAGTGGGCTTTGCGGTCCTGGCACTATCGGAGAACGGACAGCAGCAATATTATTCTGCCTCACTAATTTTCTCTACTGGGAATGGGGTGAGGAATGGGGTGCTGTTCTGTGCCACTTTGGACAAGAGATAACAAGAGAAGTCTTAGTCTGCAGCTTGTCTTTCTAACTGCAAGCAAATCTCCTCAATGAGGAGGATGGACCTTCAAGGAAAGAATGGGGCTCAAGGAAAGGAGAACATCATCTCTGAAACCTGTCATAGGCTAAATCTAGACATATGTGGGCTCAGTCCCCTACCCTAAATCCACACCTGCTGAAGGTGTGAAACAGAGAGCCTTCTATATGTGTGAAGGTTCCCTTTAGAACTCTGGTCATGTCATGCATAAGTTGCAGCGTGTATGCAGTGAAGAAGAGTGCTTATAGATTCTCTCGTACCAGCTTTTGCAGGGTTGCACAGAAGCAAGGGCACAGTCTGCAAGGCCACATGTGATTGTAATGGCAGAGACCATAACACCTGAAGAGGGCTCTTAGAGTCATCATATTTGTCTTTACATTCTTGTCATTCTTGTTATCTCATCTACGTTCCACTCTGTTTTAAACAAGAACACTCAGGATCTAGAAACAGAGTTGGAAGAGACTTCAAGTCCATTTAGTCCAAATCCTTGCCATACAACAAGAATACAAAAGAAAGCACTTCCAAGAGAATGTCCATTCAAAGAACAAGCCCCACTGTCCTTCAAGAAAGTCTAAGCACTATATTCTTCCATTGTGCTGATAGTACAATAGGAAGCAATCAGCCACAAAGCAGGAGTGGGCAAATTGCAACTTGTAGGCTGTGAACAGCTTTGAACCCCACTTCTGGGACCCCTGAAACCTCCTGCCAGTTTCCCAAAGCTCTCCATCCCCCCTCGTTTAAAAGTATATGGTGAGATTTGAGGATAACGTTTGCATCAAAATTGTGCAGAAAGCCCCGCACCCCCATGACATGTGAAAATATTGAAAATACACTCAGCCAATCTTTACCAATAACCCAGACCCATGGGCCAACCACAAATACCTCCATTTTCCTCTGCAGTCCCTCTCCAAGTGGAATCTGAAAGTCATATAATATGACTTCTTGTTGCCATTATGAGAAGGACTGCAGAGAAAACAGCAGTATTTGGACTTGCTGTGGTTGTGTGGCCAGCAGAGTGGTCTGGGAGTTGAATGATCTGGGGGTTGAAAGATCCCCCTCCCCATGCTGGTGATTTTAATACTTTCCAAAGTGATGGCTGTGTTTAAGAACAACAGCCCCATCAGTTTCTTTCAGCATAAGATTTTGTGGATTATAGTCCACTTGATCAGATACCTGAATTCTAAACAACTCTGATGGGATGACATGTATTGTACTTTCAAATATGCTGAGGAAAGGTGAAATATAAAATAACCAGTCAATAGATACTTGGGAAATAGATGGGGGTGACAATAATATGTAAAAATAGGCAATCTAAAAGCCTTCTTGAGACATTAACCTGTTTTTTAACTGATTAAATTTTTAAATAGTAAGCTGTTTAAATCATTGCTGATTTAAATTGTTCTCCCCTGCTTAAATTAATTTTATTTGTACAACTCCCTGAGATCTGATGATACAGAGCAAGATATAAATATTCTAATAAAAAGAAAGAAAGAAACTGTGGTCCATGCAATTATACTGCTGAGTAACTCTGCTGAAACTTCTCCCAGATGAACACCTGCTAGGGCTGAGAGCCACCATGCCTCAGCCAGCTCAGCTGGCAGCAAAGAAGGTCTATGACAATAACAAGGCCCGTGGAAGGATGGGCAACTGCAGCAGCCTGGGAGCCAATTTTTTTTCCACTCAGGACTCCTTGAGGGTGGCACAGATTTCTAAAAGTGCCACAGATCAAAACAAAACAAAATTGGATGTCACATCCTCAACAAAATTTTCCTCCATTCCCCACATTTCTCGAATTATACCAAGTGAGGCATTGAAAATTGTTCACTCCTATAATTTTTCTATTTGCTGTGTTCTCAGTGCCCTCGTTTTCTCTCTCTCGCACCATAACTATAGCAATGGTTTGCAAACTTGAGTCTCTAGATGTTATTGAATTGTGCTTACAAGAATCCCAGATCATTGCACATGCTGTTTTGGGCTTTGGGGTGTTGCTGTTCACCAACTTCTAGGCACACAAGCCATAGCACCCTGGATAATGTAGCATATGACAAAGTGGGCTATACTTCACGAAAACTGGTTCTATAATAAATGTATTAAGTCCTTAATGGATCACAAGGTACTTTGTCATTGCTGTTGCTTGCTCATTTATTTAATTACAATAAAATGGCAAGCTAGTTTAGTGACTGGATCAGGGAAACAACAACATCTGGATTCCTCGGCAACAACAGAAATATCTTTTTTTTTTGGCTCAATGAAATGATCAAGACTGTCAGAATAAAATCAAATACTTTGTTTTTATACTCATAAATATATAAGGGTTTTTAAAATACTCATGTTATGATACTGGGCTTTTGAGATGTGTTCTGTTTTATCCAGATGGACCAGAAGTCTATAGCATACTGACTTAAAAGAGCAAAGGAGGTCCAACTGGCAGCTCCCAAGCCATTCTAATTCTGTGTAAAAGGAAGCAGCTGGAAGAGGGATTTTCAGTTAATTTTAGTTCCCAATGCTGCTGACACTGCCGATTAGATAATATCCCAAGCGCAACTTACTGCAGTAGGGAAAATACAGGCCCTTAGGGCCAGCTGTGGAAACATCTTTAGAAGCAACTTAAAAAAAAAGCTGGGAGAAAATAAAATAGAGTCTGTTGGTACTCATTTGATATCATTAGAGAACAAAAATTGAGGAAATAAATGATTTGGCAAAGCAGCTCATACGAATCACGGGTTCCAATAGGAACTTGAAATCTTCAAAAAGTGGGAAGGATAAACAGATTACTAATTGAAATAATGTTGTCCTCTACTGGGAAATAGTAAGCACAAAAAATGAGTTTGGATGTTTTCCTAAGATTTGGGAGGCTTAAGGGTCATCCTTGGGCATCAGAAACAGCCAAAACTAGATGACAGAGAGCCCTCCTTCCATTTCCTCCTATGATGCAATGGGTTGGCTTTGTTTGTATTTGAATTCAGATTGATTGCTATATTGGGAACACTAAGTTTTCCTGCAGGTCAATTGGTTCATTTTGGGGTAGAGGTGTTATGCCTCCTCCTACAGTGCATGGGCTTGCTAGCTTTAGTCAGAGCTTATGCATGCAGTGATGGCTGGTGGGTTTTTTGTCAGCAGAACAGTGAATCTGCTCCAGGTTGTCTGAACTTTAACAAATATCATCACCAAAACAGATTTAGCACCTTGAATAGTGTCTTAATTCACACTTTTGAATCTGAACTCAGACCTCTGGCTCCTGATGATGGCTACCTCCCAGAATCTGGGCAGCTGTTGACATGATGGGTTCCCACCTGAACTTGACTTGATGGAAACTGAGAAAACACCCCCATTATTTGTTGTGTGTCAACAAAAAAAGCAGCAGAATCAAAAATGGCAGTGACTCTTGCAGATGATTAAATGAGAGGTGCTGAGCAATGAATTATCTGGCATCTCAGGTTCACGCAACTATAAATCTCCCAGCAGCTGCTGTGGCTTCTTGTTGCACACAATATTTTGTTATTGCTGTCCCTCAGTGTTCTCATGCTCTTAGATTTATTTGAATTCTTAACCTGTGGACTGGCTTAACTGATAAGTCTTTCCTTTTTGGCTTCAGTTATTGTGGCTTCTGGCTTCTCATGACTTATTCTGGAATGACCAGGACCTTGCTGCTGTGCCTTCCTTCCTCATTGGTGAACTCCTTCAATAACCCATGTAAGGTGTATTGGTTTGACTCTCCTGTAAATGCTCCCTCTTACACAGCTTGCCTTTCCTGACACTTGCTGCCTCTAGGCATAGGACAAACTGATATTTTCATGGCACCCTCCCAAAGACAAGAAGGATCTCCACAGATTTTTAGGCTTCACAAATTATGACTCTGAAATTAGTTCCTGAGATCACTGGGACTTACTATTTTCATAATCCACAGTCAATGATTTCCATTCTCAGTTTCCTTTTAAATACTGAAATTTGCTAGTTCTGACCTATAGACCTCTTCCTTTCATCCAAGAACTTTCTGAGACATGTTTGAAGGAAATAAAAATATTGACTAAAGGTAGATGAAGTAGTGTTTATGTTACTAAAATACAGTGGAATTCTAGGGCGCAACCCTGCCAAAGACTTTAAAGTCTCTTAGTTTCAAATGGAACTTTTAAGAACCATTCTTAAATTTCTTCCATATTGAAAACAGTGGGTCTTCACAGAATATTTCACCTGTGCTAGATGTGTCCTAGAAATCCAAAGTAAGGGCTCCAGACTGTATCTAAAGGCCACATTCATTTTCAGGATCCAATTTTAAAACCTGAAAAGTGCATGATTATAAAGAAAAGGTTGACTTTCTCAAAGCTGTGCAAAGATTTTTAACTTAAGAATTCCTTTTAGCTTGGTTAGAATGCAGAAAGAGTAACACACTTTGCACAGAAACTTACAGACTATGGAGTAGAATAGAAAGTGCTGAGTAGCTGAAATATTTGGTTGCCAACTTTGTTTAGCTGAGAAGTTTCATCAGAAAACAATGATATTTATTATTTGTCATTATTTAATTATATGGGTAGATCAAAGAGTTTGCTAAGAGTTCTTTGACATTTAATAGGATGCATTTTATTCTACTAACAGCCACTTTAGGCATATTAGGATGTAACTTGGCCTACAACCATAATTCAAATGCCTGTTAATGAGAGTTATCATTACTATTTACCACCCAATTTACTCTTTCTATAAACCCATAAAAGTAATCCACCATGTGGATTTAAGAATGCTTGTGCGACATGGCATAATGTATTTCCATAGCACTGAAACAGGAATTAGGAATAGTCAACAGTGTCTTCCCACTCATTTCAAGTTCTTTATGCCTCTCTCACCCTCATGATATATGGCTTCATAAGACAGAAATCAGATTGCTAATCTTTGTCTTACATTTTAAGAAAAGAGGATTATATTGAATAAGAGTGGTGTGATCAGATGGAGCAAATAGAAATAAAATATCAAACAGGATATAAGATAGCATGTATTCACTTGTATCAGGCAAATCTGATATCCTTTTGTAAGGAAGGTAATTGATTTTCTGAACAGCGGAAATTGAGTTAGATCTAACTTATTTGAGAGTCACTAAAGTCTTTGCCCCTAGACTCAGAAAGACAGGAAACATAACATGTCATTATCTATGACTTCGGCAATGTGCAATGATTTCAGTTTACTAAAACCATAATTTCCACCTAAACATGGAAACTCTGTTTAGAGTCAGTACAAATGTTTAAAGAAGGCAAGTAGTAAAACCTTTATCTATAGCATCTAAGTATAAACAGATGCAAATGCTGCTAAGGTTATTCTTCTACTGAACATGCAAAGTTCACATAACAGGAACATTTATATTATTGAAATGTTTGAACTGACCATATCATTGTAAAGAAACCACAGTAAAGACAAGATTATGCCAAATTTGTTCTGATTTAGAGTCCAGAAGAGTTTTTCAGTATTGCCCCACAGCGGGGCATGAGAGGAATCCAGAAGTTTTCAGCACCTTTACACTTGTTGTGAGGCTTAAACCTAGTGCAGAGCTAGTCTCAGATCCTGAGTTTACTGGGCCATTCGGTATTTTAATCAGTATCTATGAGGACAAGAGGTCGATTGCCTTATCTTTCTGGAGTATCTTTATTAATAGAACAATCTGTAGTTATTTGTCATGTGGCTATACTGGATTTTCTTGAGACAAAGGATTTCTTAAGATAATCTGTGGGTACCGTGTTCAGATTGTATAGTTTGGATAATGCTGCTGAAGAGAATTGCACTTTGGTATACATAACTATGATGTTGGTGGTATTCATACATGGACAAGCATGTCAGGACTATATTAGTACTGAAGTACTGTTGAGGTGAACAGAAACATGTTGGAGAAGCACAGAATCTGTTTGACTACTGGGGATGACATTTCTTTCTCTCATTCTTCCTTTTTTGGTTGCACATGATTATTAAACATGGTTACTGCATTTCACCTGGGTTTCACAAAAATCAAGATTCAGCACCAAGAACAGCTCTCTTTCTCTCTGGGTTTATGATTGCATGCAACTAAACTGTGATTGAGATAATCTGAAAGCTAACATTTCATCTTATTGGGATATAGTTGGGATTTCTGACATTATATACTAATCTTTAAAAAGTTTCCTTGACTGTTCAAGGTGCACTGGTTCAGCCATAGCTTCATGTAACACTCACCTAATTTTGCTATCTCTTTTCAGGATGATGAAGTGAGGAGGGCAAGGAAAGCACTCTAACAGGCTGTTACCTTAGAATCACAGAATCATAAAAGTAGAATGGACCACAAGGGTGCACAGGGTTCTGTCCTGGGCCCAATGCAATTTAACATCTTCATCAATGACTTGGACGATGGAATAGAGGGCATGCTGATCAAATTTGCAGGTGACACCAAATTGGGAGGGGTTGCTAATACGCCACAGGACAGGATTAAAATTCAAAATGACCTCAACAGATTGGAGAGCTGGGCCAAAGCTAACAAAATGAATTTCAACAGAGAGAAATGTAAGGTCCTAAACTTTGGCAGAAAAAGTGGAATGCACAAATATAGGATGGGGGAACGTAGCTGGATAACAGTACGTGTGAAGGGGATCTGGGAGTCTTGGTAGATCACAAGCTGAACATGAGTCAGCAGCGTGATGCAGCAGCCAAAAAAGCAAACGCGATTCCTGGATGCATCAATAGGAGTATGGTGTCTAGATGAAGGGAGGTAATGGTACCACTCTATTCTGCTTTGGTTAGACCTCATCTGGAATACTGTGTCCAATTCTGGGCACCTCAATTCAAGAAGGATATTGACAAGCTAGAGCGTGTCCAGAGGAGTGCGACCAAAAGGGTGAAGGATTTGGAAACCATGTCCTATGAGGAGCGGCTTAGGGAGCTGAATATGTTTAGTCTGCAGAAGAGAAAGTTAAGAGAGGACATGATAGCCATGTTTAAATATTTAAAAGGATGTCATGTTGAGGAGGGAGCGGGTTTTCTGCTGCTCCAGAGACTAGGACAAGGAGCAATGGATTCAAGCAGCAGGGAAGGAGATTCTACCTGAACCTCAGGAAGAACTTCCTGACGGTCATAGCTGTCCAGCAGTGGAATGTGCTGCCTTGGAGTGTGGTGGAGTCTCCTTCTTTGGCGGCTTTTAAGCAGACGCTGGATGGCCATCTGTCAGGAGTGCTTTGAGGGTGTTCCTGCATAGCAGGGGGTTGGACTGGATGGCCCCTGGGGTCTCTTCCAACTCTGTGATTCTATGATTCTATGAATCTAATCCAAAGCCATGCAGGAATACCCAGCTAAAGCATTCCCAAAAGATGACCATCCAGCCTCTGTTTATGGACCTCCAAAGAAGGAGACTTTGCCACTCTCTGAGGGAGCTTATTCCACTGCTGAACATCACTTATAGTCAATAAAGTCTTCCTAATGTCTCCACGGAATATCTTTTCTTATAATTGGAATCCTTTGGCTTGTCTTCTAGTTTCTGAAGCAGTGGAAAACAAGCTCCATTTTCTGCATCAGTGCTTCTCAAAGTGGTGGTCCATGGACTGTTGCTGGCCCCTGAGCCATTGGCTGCTGGTCTACTAACCGTTGTAGCCAATGAGCTCAAATATGGTGGCATATGGGAAATATGGGAAAGAAAATCCTGCTAGTCCCCCACATCAGGCAGTTTAAGAAGCACTGTTCTACAAGACATCTCTTCAAGTATTTAAATATAGCTATTGTATCACCTTCCACACATCGCACTGCAGTCCAATTTTATTTTACTTATTGAATTTATATCCCATCTTTCTCCCAAGACAGGATTCACATCTGTGTTGCAGATCAGCATGAAACCTTCCCCCCCATTTAGATTGGCTTTCAGTCACTATGGCTAGGGTTGGAAAATATGATGAAGGTGATATACTTATGTTATTGTTTTTCAATGGCACAATCAAATGCCATTGGTGTTAAGGGGAAACAAATTATTAAGCACCCTTCACTAGCAGGGAATAGGCATTGACTAATTGTGGGTGAATTCAGTTCTGCTGAGGTTAGAAATGAACTGAAAGAAATTAATGAAAGGGCTGATAGCAGAAATTACTTTTAAGCAAGGGTGAGGAGAATGCATCTCTACAGATAGTATTGTACTGCAACTCCCAGTGGTTATGGCCTCCTTAGCCAAAAGAATAGAGTTGTGGGATTCGTAGTACTACAATTCCCACCCTTGCTGGAAAGAAATGAGAAAATATTTAATAATTAACTCTGCATTACTAGACACAGATTTTAGGAAAATAATGCTATTTTCCACTAAAAGGCCACAGTGTGGCTGTTATTACCCGGTATGCCCTCAGAGCACATGAATAAAGCCATACGTATTATGAGTACTCATGCCTAATAGGGATTTTGTGACCTTCACAATAGTATATCTTAGACAAACTGTATTCAATAAACCATATTCACACAGAGCTCTCTAAAAGGCGAATTTAATTGACCACAGCAATCCAGATATGCACAATAGTTTCATTGGGAAATAAATATTATGGTACAGCTTTATAAATGGCAAACAGTATGTGCAAAATACAAACAGATACCTAATAGAACATAATTGCTTTAGGATGGGGAAGATGCTAGCTCAAAATAAGCACACTTGCAAGGCTGTGGGTTTTGAATTAAGCAATGTGAAGCAGTAGGAGTTTCTTAGAAGAGGGGTAGATGCTAGAAAGAAAGGTTCCAAAGGAAAAACAATATAATACTTTTTCTAATACACATACACATGCACATCTCAGAAAAACAGGAGGCAGTTCAGAGGAGCCACAATGTGCAAAGACAGTACTCCTTGAAAGAAAGAAAGAATTTTACAGATGTCAAAAGCTAGTCTCTTTGGTCTTGTTGAACTTTGCTTGAACAAGCGAGCATCTTAGTGTGAACAATGTGGGCACTCCTGCCTGGAAGAGTGGAGGACAAGTTAATCAATGTCCTCTACCAGAACTAGAATTTTGAGAAAGAGAACCAGAATTCAGGTTCCAGGGGTCTCAAGCGGTGATTTCAGCTTAAATGGAGCAAGGTCTAGCCCAGGCAGTGATTTCAGCAGGAGAAGAACAAATCACTAAGCTAGTGATTTCAGCAAGAGTCTTCCAGAAGGAGGAGGTAAGCAGCTCAAGCTTTTGGTTAATGCTTTAACTGTGCCTCGTCCAGAGAACAATCTATTCTGAATCTGGAATTGTTTTAAAGCATCTTAGGTAGGCAATAATCATGACATCAGAAAGTGTTCTAAAACAAAGGAATTTCTTGAAACAAAGGGTGTCCATCTGCACTTCTTGAAAGGTATTACCTGATACCTTGTTTAAGAAAAGTTGGCAATATCTCAAACACCTACCCACTTAAGAAAAATATCACAGGAACCTTATGCTGATTACCCCAAAGGTAACATTTCTATCAATGGCATCTCTTGGCTGTAATGCATTATTGGGAACAATTTTGTTTCCGAAGGATTTACTGTTTTGTTTCTGATTTGCTAAGCAATTCTAAACAAACCATTCTGTCTTCTTGCAAAAATGGTATCAAAAGTTAACAAGATAACTCACTGAGAGCATATGTTTGTTTACAGAAAAATGTTAAGAGTGATCTGTTCTCTGTTACCCTTGTTCATGAAAAGCAGCTTGTATGCATTTTTACTCCCTTTGGAAGCTTTATAGAAATACTGATGTTTCAATAAAGCTTTGTTCATCTGATCAGACTGCTGTTACAGCCAAGCTGCAGCTGAGAAGATGTTTCCTCTTGACCAAGAGTACTTTTCTGTGTGTGCGTGCGTGCAGCTCCTTCCCAACCTGATTCAGGGGCCAATCTCAGCTCTGTGTTTATATACCTGTGAAACAAGGGTGAACTGATATTTCAGTTACCCCCAACAACATTGTTTGCCAACTACAGGATGGCAGGCTGGGAGAATCCGAACCTTGTCTGGAGTAGGGTGGTATTTAGTACTTCAGTAGTACAATCAGGAAAATTAGAACACTTAGTAATGCTAGATAATGAAGTTGTTACCCCAAAGCTGGATGACTCAGGAGTTCACCTGTGATGCCACTGCCTCTATAAAATGGTGGGGAATATTAGCTCAAAGAGGAAGCCTGTAGAGAGAGGTAAACTTATGAGATCTTTTACACCTATGTCTATTGGTACTAGTGCAGGGAAGAACCAGGTGGAGAGCCAAAAGTAAGCTTATTTATTTTATTGAGGAATTGCAATCGCACACACAAGATCCAAGCAGTCACACAATCACACAAGGCTAACTGAAGGAAAAGGGAGGAAACTGACATGATTAGGGAAAGTGGGTGATATTTACCAATCCAGAAGGGCAACAAAGAAGTGGTGTGACTAAGATGCAAGTCTAAGGACAGTACAGAAATGGGAATTGGAGTGGCACAGTGGTAACCAGCAATTGGTGTACTGTGAGTTAGCTGGCCAAAAACTGGGGTCTAAATATTCTTTTTCTGCTTGGAAGGCAAAGGTACTAATGGCTCTCTAGCAGATTAAACAATGAAGTCTGGAGAGTGGGCAATGGGGTCCCAAATTGACTGATGGGTTCAGTGTTTGGTGACAAAGGGCTAATGATGGCCATGATAGCTCTTTAATTATTGGACAGGTATGAGGACAAAAAGGAAGTTTGCTTGGTCAGAGGGAGAGGAGCTAAGACAATCAGCCATCCTGTGGGAACATCTTGGACATTATTTTCTCTTAAAAGTTGAGTCATCGGAGGCTAACTGCAAGTCAATTATCACTGGAGTTTCCTGGTGATTTCCTGACTATGACCTAGCTATGCCTTTGAGGTCTTTTCTGACCTGATTTTGCAATCCATATGTGCAGACAGCTTTTCCTTTTAGCTAGCATAGCCATGCAGCCATAGCAGAGTATAGTTTATATTTATGCCAATTAATATATTTTGCCAGTTAAGCCATATCAAAGTGTGGGGGTGTACAGCTTACTAGCAGAGTTCAGCATGGAGGCTGGCTACAAGATTTGGCCAGAGGGCTTTTCAGATAACCCTTGTTCTCCTAGGCTAGAGAGTCAATGGGTTCCATTATGGAACATACACACCTAGATCTTGGCAAGGGTATTGTACAGATATGGCTGTCTCCTAATACTCCATCTGCTCAGCAATCCCACATATCCTGCTTTTTTTCCTTCTTTTTTTTTTTTCTAGGGAGAAAGGAAGAACATTAATTTGTAATCTTCTAGATAAATGGATGAAATAACAAAAGGAAAATTGATAAAATAACAAAAGGGGGGGCACTAGCAGCTTCATATGATATCTCTTTGCCTGGATTATGACACTTCATACTGCAGATGATAAAAATGCCCCAGTGCATTGCAAATATGTGAGAGCAGGTTTGCTTAGAATGTAAGCAAGGAAGTATTGTGAGCAGAGTCCAAATAATGATGTAACATGGCTTGGAAAGTGTCTGTTATTGTTATTATGTGCCTTTAAGTTTTGACTCTGACATATGGCTATACTATCATTGGGTTTTCTTGGAAAAAATTATTCACAGGAGGTTTGGTACTTTTTTTTTCTGAGGCTGAGATAATGTGACTTGTCCAAGAGTTTCCATGGCTAAGTGGGGATTGAACCCTGGTCTCTTAGAGTCTGAGCCAACAGTCACACCAATGACCTGTGCTGGCTCTCACTTTTGGAAGAAACAGCCTACACTATTCTGGAATGTAAAAATTAACACAAAGGGAATGGAACTATACTTTTAAATAGTTTCTGTATTTAAAATCTTTCTTAAAGCTGCTAAGAGACTACACGTGTGTTCAATTTCAGCAGTGGCCTGAATTTACTGAGTTTCTGATCTGCGGAGAAGACAACACAGATTTTCTGCATCTCCTTCCCATACACAGAGCAAAGATAATGAAGAAAACTAGCAGAGCTCTTTCTGTGCTTCTTTCTGCTGGAGGCCCCTCCCGAAACTGCAAACCCCAGGATTCCATAGGATGTTGAAAGTGGAATAATCGTGCTATAAGAGTGTAGTGCGGAAATAGGCTTGGAGATAGGTTGCTTTTTGGCCCTTGAAGCTTCATGTAGCAGCAGCCATTCCTGCAGGCAGCATGAAGTGTTTCTATCTTGTTGGCCATTATAAGAACAATAACCAGAATTGATTCCTCCCCCATCCCCCGATCTTCTCTTCCCATCCTTTATTGCTCGCGTGTTGTACCTTAAATTTAGATTGTTAGCCTCCAAGCAGGAACTTTCACGCTACTTAGATCTGTAAGTCAGCCAGGAGACCTTTCCAGTTAAAGGCCAAGAAATTAAATAGATATATAAAGGCTCTTTCCTGGATTATTGTCCATTCTTAAAATAAATTACAATTTTATCAATGGTATCTCAAAACAAAACAATTTTGAATGTCTTTGTTCCAAAAAGCTTCTTGGCTTGAACTTTTCCTGGTAAGTATTTGAGATTTGCAAATTAAACTGGAAGAGCTGGCAACTCATTAGAATTCCTCCTCGATCAACTATGTTTTAAATGCAGTTAATCAACCAACTGAGCAAATATTACATAGGCAGGAGAATTATAAAAGACAAAAGTTGCTCTGGTGCAAGTAAGATTATTCATCATATGATACCCTGCTCATTTACAATATTTGTTGTTGTGGGCCTTTCAATAACTTCTGACTTATGGTGACTCTAAGGTGAACCTATCACAGAATTTTCTTGGCAAGATTTGTTCAGAAGCGGTTTCCCTTTGCCTTCCTCTGAGGATGAGAGAGTATGACTTGCCCAAAGTCACCAGTGGATTTCCATCACTGAACCCTGGTCTCCCTGTGTCCCGTTCCAGCACTCAGACCCCTACAGTGATACCATGCTAGCTCTCATATATTTACAGTATACTTTTTAACAAAATGGCACTTCAGTTAAACCTATTCTTCTACCCATAGCAGCAGCTTCTGAATTATTTCTGTTATTACTATGTGTGTGAAGGGGTAGATAATATATTATACAGCTAAGATATAAGACCCAGTGGCATGCACAAACACAGAAGATTAATCTAGCATGATTTCCTGTGCATCTCTTTGCAAATTACAGCACTCATGCCAGCCATTTTGCCTTCATCAAAATTTTAGTTTCCTTTCAGTGAGTGGGAAGCACTAGCTGTGCAAGACTGAATTAAAATTACTAAGTGGCTAATCTCACGTTTCATTTTTTTGTTTGTTGAATAAATTAATAAAGTAGCTCCTCAAAAAAGGAGAAAAATTGGGAGATATTGAGGCTCCTTTCTGTAATAGTCTCACAAACTGTTGTGGACAACCCAAAAACTTGTTAATGATCCTGTGAGATTACAATTGTTCCTGCTATTGTCCTGCTGGAGATTTAGAAATGACACTTAGTGATCTCTTCTGCGGAAGTAATCCCTTAGGAAATTCCCAGATAGTTGTATAGTGGAGTCAGGTTTCACAGGGGTAATGCACCAATATGTTATGATTAACAAGGATTACATTGTCTGCCACTCCTGGTTTCCCATTTTTTTCTCATAGAATTAGAAAGGGCTGGTTTTTCCAAGCCAAAATATCTACCCTGTTGTAATAGTGTGTATTATGGGGTAACTTAGGCAGTTTCCGCACTAGAGTGCTATTGCTCCACTTTTAACCTCCTATGGAATGCCAGGGTTTGTAGTTCTCTGAGGCCAAAGAGCTTTCTGGCTGAGAATTCTAAATGCCTCTTCCCTAAACTGCAGGCTGCATGATTCCATAGAAGGTTGAAAGTGGAATAATAGCACTATAACTGTGTGGTGCTGAAATGGCCTTGGTCTTGAGTGTGCAATTAAGAACTCTTAAGGTTATTAAAGATTGTCACTTGGTGGAATGAAGGCTGATAGAACTGGTTTGCTGATATTGATCAGCACAGCTGCCTGTATTTTGGACTCTCCTGGAGGGGTGCATCCATGGAAGCCATGGCAATGAGCAACAGTTTTTCAAATATTACTACTAAACCAATCTCTGGGGCCCAAGGAAAAATGTATCATTTTAAAGAAAAATAGACTCAAGATGTACATGTAATGAAAGATGTTTTTACCATAGCAGCGATCTTGGAGAATCATTAAAGCAAAAGGGGATATTGCATATGCTGCCTACCTATAAAGGGGAATATTGTCAAATAGCAGAGGCAAATGTTCGCAAAAGCTGTGCATAGAACTGCCGGTTTTAAACACATTATTGCACCTGTATATTTGCCTTAAAGCTGCAGCCTGGGTATAAACAAAGGGAGGGAAATAGACAATTTAACCTCTGAGCATGTGGCTTCCCTCAGTTTTCTCAGACCTGCTTCTCCTAAACTTTGTTGTCATGAGGTCATTTCTGCTATAGAAACAGTTATTAGGTATTTGTTCTGAATCTTTGTGCTTTGTTCTGAATCTTTCCTAAATGACATTGGACCCTTAGCACTATGCATCCCTAGGTGTGCCAACTTAGCACCTTTCAGATGTTTTGGACTGTTGTTCCAAACCCTAACCATGCTGATTGGGGTTTTGTAGTGCAGAACACTTAGTGACAACCCTAACCCCAACCTATCCTCTCACAAGTAGAATGTGTAATGTCTTGGGATGTCTTATCCCATTGTCACGACCAGGGATTCCTCTAGTTCTTTAGAACTCCTTTCCCTTCTGCAAAGGTAGATGAAGTCTTGCAATAGGCCTGACCATTGATACCTGCCTTTGAAAGAGATAGGCCTACTAGGGTGTGTCATGAGAAAAGAGCTTAAAAAAATTATTTTTGGACTACAAACTTTAGAATACCCCAGCCCATGCTGTTCTGCGGATTTTGGTACCCAAAGTCATAGAATTATATCATCATAGAATCACAGAGTTGTAAGAGGCCACAATGGCCATCGAATCCAACCCCTGCCATACAGGAACACAAACTCAAAGCACCTCCTGCAAATGGCCATCCAGCCTCTGTTTAAAACACTCCAAAGAAGGTGACTCCACCACACTCTGAGGCAGAATATTCCACTATCAAATGGTGCTTACCCTCAGGAAGTTATTCCTGAGGTTTAGAAATCTCTTTTCCTGTAGTTTGAATTAATTGTTCTGTATCCTACTCTCTGGAGCAGCAGAAAACAAGCTTGCTCCATCTTCAACATGACATCTCTCTATATATTTAAACATGGCTAACATGTTACCTCTTAACCTTCTTTTCGTCAGGCTAAATGTACCTAGCTCCCTAATAAGGCTCTTTTTTTTTCAGGTTCTGGAAGGAAAAGATAGACACTTCATTCTGTCTGAAGCCTGCATAGCCCCAGGACTTGGAGTTTATCAGAGAGCAAAAGAGAAAAGCAACTCTAAGAGGCTATGAAAATATTGGCTGTGATTCATTGCTGCAAGCGTATTAGTTAGGGCTGAATTTAATGTGCAGATTGCTGAGTTCTACCTCCTGAATATATTTTGTTTCCCTCTTGACTCTTTTTTGAGAGCCTGAATGCTGTTCAGCTTCTCCTGCTGCTTTTAATCTCCCACTGACAAATGTGTGTGTGATTAGGATGGACAGAATGGGAGTCAAGGAGGGCCACCAGGGCATTACTCAGACTTCTATGGATAAGAGCTGTAATATTCAGGCTAATGTCTATTTGTGAACAGTTTTCATTCTCTGAGACATTGATTTTCCAATTTTTGAATGAGTGGGGAAGCAGATTAATCTCACTCCTCACAAACGACTTTCTGTTTAATTATGTATTGAGGTCAGAAGTCTCTGTAAATATAGTAGTGTCCTCCTGTTCTGAATTGCAAAACTTCTGGCTTCCCATTTGGGCTAACACAGAGCATTTTTTTCCAGCGTGTTTTATAGATGGTTAGTAGCCAGGCTGTGTAGGTGAGCCACTCTCAAAGAAAGTGGATTGTGCTTTGTCTGGCTCAAAACTAGCTGAACTTAGAGGAAATATCCAATGCCTGCTGTGTGCTTGGGCTACAAAGTCAAGATGTCCATGGTAGAGTGTGTGCCTTTGTCTGGTACCTAAACCAGCCTCAGCCAGTATGCTGCCCATCAAATATGTTGGACTATGACCTCATGGGCCAGGGTGGCTGGAGATGATGTTTGTCAATGCATCTAGAGGGAGTCACTTTGGAGAATAGCTCCCTGTCTGGCAAACGGAAGGAGAGAAGCACATCCTTTGGAAAGAACCAAAGTGGACGTGCTTGCAACATTACACAATAAAACATCTGATCTCCTGTTGCATATAGCCAATCCTACAGTGATTCTGCCATCCTTCACTTTCCTTTGCCTATGCCTGTATCCACACTGTACCATCATACCAATCTGATATAGCTTTGACAAGGAGTGGTAATTTGGTGAAGTAGGTAGAATTATTCTTGTAAAGATCTCTAGTCCACTCCACCCTGAACTACAGCACTGGAGCACATACCTCACAAACTGAAAATCATGAAGACTTCATAGGATGAAGCTGTGGCAGTTAAAGAGGTATAAAACTGCTACAATAGTGCAGTGGGGATATAGCCCTTGTGTATGACTAGCTGAGCATGTACATGGTAAATGCTCTTTTGTGTCTGAAGAGGCAGGACTCTCTGCTGGAGCTGGCACCGCCCCCTGTTCTTTTTGTGGCACTGTAACCTCTTTCCGTACAGCAGCTCCTAGCATGTCCCCTGTTTCAGCCTCTGGCATGCCCCCTGCTTCAGACTTTGAGTCAGAGTCCATGTTCTGGAAGCAGGGCATGACATCAGCCTTGGGTGCATCACACACACTCAACCTCAGAAAACTCTGTGATAGGTATGCCTTAAGATCACCTTAAGTCAGAAATGACTTGAAGGCACACAAAACAACAAGGAGTGATGTGTTGCATGTTCCTATATTAAAATCCCTGGAGTTTCCATTTAAGCAAATGAAGGAGAACATTTTCCTTTCTTTTCTTTCTTACATATGATAATTGCATCAGGACTTTTGGGGGTCTTGGATTTTATTTTTTAAGAAAGTTAAGCTCTTAAAATGATGATGTGCTAAACCATTATGTCCAAACAAATTGTGAAGCACTGCTATTCTCTTCCATTATTTTTTTTTAATCAATGCAAAGATGGTTAAAGGATTTATTTTATCTATTGCCCTGCAGGTTGTTCCACTAAAACTACAGAAAAAACAAATAGAATGTATCATTTTGGCTATAAACATCTCTGTTTCTTCCTTGAATTATCAATCCTGTGAAACCATTAGGGATATATTTCTGGAACCTACTGAGCTGAGCATATAAAATAAAGTAGATCTTCTTTAAGATCTTCTTATTGTTGTTCTTGTATAAACACAGAGTAACTGCCTAGCTGAAGGTTAGTTGAATCTGCTGTTAGTTCTAGGACAGAGGAGAGTCTGACCAAGCTTATTTCCTGTCAGAACTTCCATAGTAATTTTGACAGACATATCTACTCACACAATGATGTGTACAGCACTTGTGGCTACATCATCACTGTGCCCACTAGTCCTTACAGTGAAGATAAGGACAGAATAATAGACACTGAGAAGCCTGCCTGAACAATGCTGCTCCCACCTGACTCAGAGCCTGGGCCTTTTTCCTGAATATCCACACAAACATTCTGCCAGATCTCTGGGACTAGCATACCATCTATCCATCAATCCTCTTTCCTCTCTGCTGTGCGATCATAAAACATATCTTTTGCAGAAACTGGACAGGAAATGCTGAGAAGGAGAGAACATATACCCCCTCTAGGGGGTCAATTATCATGTGAAAGAACTGAAGGGATTCTACCTGTTAACCTGACCATTGCCACACTTGTATGAGGAGTGCCAGAGTCGCATGGAAAGTCATACACTGCTGCATTTTTCTAGAATTATGTCTATCTAGTGTGTATTTTTGAAATAGTCACCCATTGCATAATGTCTAATTGCATTTCTATTTCATGAATTCATTTTAATGCACATTTTTTCAGATTATAACATGCTTACAACATGCAAAGTAAACAGCACCTGTTTCCAGAAGCCCTTACTGAGCACAAGTGAACATCGGAAGAGAAAAAAAAGGAAATAGCAGGCAAACCTGCCTCTAACTCCTCTAGCATGTTAAAAAGCATAGACTTATCAGTTTGGTCAGCGAAACTGAAATAATAAAAGCAGAGGCTGGTGAAAGAAAAAGTCATCTCTAATTGCATTTGGAAGGAAGCCTTCAAGTAATCTCTAGATGGTTCAAAATGTTTTTGTTTATGCAACACTTACTTGACCACATTGTTTCACTTTCCACGTGCATCTTTTTTTTTAGTTTTTGAATAAAAAGTTTGCTGAAACATATTGAACTGCTCTTCTTTTTGGCAGTGTAGGAACCTATTCCTATTCTTTCCATGTTATTTCTATCTAGGGTACCAAAATTTTCCGTTAAAGAAGTTATGCCCAAGAACACACCTTCTTCATTAAGAGAGGTATATACCTGCATTTTCTATGCTCTAAGCCAACTCAAAACACCACCAATGAAATTTATTTGTTACCCTGTGTTTTGAGGGGTCCCGGGAGGGGCGCCCAGATTGCCAATTAAAATACCAAGTTGGGGAAAATTAGCTGGAACACTGTTTTGGCTAGCAAGAGGCAGGGTAACGTTGCAAGGATCTTTAAACCCAATGTCTACGGCTTCAGGTCAGTGAGAAGGCACACAAGTTTTAAAGTAACCAAAAATAAAAGTTTTATTGAAAAACAACAGAAAATAAATGACACACACACACTAACTAACTAGGAAATAGAACGAGGAAGCGTAAGGATAGGCAATACGACACTTGGTCTTGTTGTCCTGGAGAAACAAAGAGATGGGGTTCAGAGGGAGAAAGCTCAGCATGGAAAACTGAGGGGAGTTTCCTTAGAAGGCCAGCAGTGGGGCAGGATAGCAATCCAAGGTAGTCCGAAGACTGTTCGAAAGTGAGGGGTTTATATAGGGGAGTTTGTAGCTCTCGGCTATGGCAAGCAAGGTTAAGAACAAAAGGAGTTTTGGCACTGGACAAAAGATTTAGAAAGGTCAACTTTAACATGATGAGATTAACGCTTGATGACAATGGTATAGCCAATATGTAAATGACTTGTTTACCAGGCTGGCTCGGCTGAGAGCTGCGCCACTATTGTGAAAGCATATATGTGGAAAGTTCCCTGAAGCGGGGAGCAAAGCTAAGTTGCTGGCCTGAAAAGAGATTGGAATGTGAGAGCAATTAACGGCCGCACTCATGTCCGTGCTTGTGCGGAGAACTCACAAACACGTGGAGTGAGGTAACTGAGAGCAAGTCCAGCCAGGGCCGAATTAAATGATATCAAAGCGATATCTAGGAGCCCCCACCCGGGGAGCCATACCGGAAGTAACACATTTGTTCAATACAACTGTTCATTACTGAATTTCACCTAAACTACAATTCATATCAAATTTGGCCTTTTGATTGAAATAACTGAGGAATTCTGATGGAAAACCCTCCCACCAAATTTCCTCAAGGTTGATGAAATTTACACACATAGGTGTTAGCTACCCACGGATTTTGCACGTATTCTAAGAAAGGAATAAAAAACATCTTCCCACTCCACTTTTGAAAGCAAAGTATTATATAAAACTTACCATGACTCTGGCTGCAGTGAGCAATGGAGGATATAGTATTGTTTTGCACAGTACTTGTACAAAAAATTATTGTTTATATTTTGTTGTTCCAGAGAAGAGACCTGGATTCAGATTTCAGGAGGTTCTTACTGAATATCCTGATGGTGACAGCTGTTCAGCAGTGGAATGGACAAACCTGGAAAATAGTGTATTCATCTTCATTTAAAAAAGAGGTTAATGACCACATGTCTAGGATGGTTGTGGATTCCTTCAGTAAGAATGGGTTGGACTTTGATGGCTGTTGGGGATTGTTCCAGTTCTATGATTCTGTGATATTGTTGTTTTCAGAGATAATGGCCCTTTTCTCACGGGGTGCAGAAATCGTGCCGCTACGATCCAGGCGGGTTTTCCCTTAATCCCCACTAACACGGACTGAAATTTTAGGAGCATTCTCACGGCTCCATAGAGAAAAGACTAGGCAGCATCAATGCATTCACACAATATTACCATGGCCACTCCCATAGGTGTCCTTTCCCCGTCCTGTCTGGCAGTGATTGGCTGTGCTCAATTTTTAAAAGAAACACTCTGAGCGTCATCATGGACGTCAGTACGCACACATGTCCCCTTACATCCTCCAACAAACCCCCCCCCGTCCCGCACCTTTCTTTGGAGCCGCCGTGGAGACATTTTCCCCCCTCTGTCTTTCTGCTTGCTTTCTGCTGTTTTGTGTATGGAGCACGAGCTACTGATGAACATTGCTGGGGTGCTAATTTCAGCCTTGATAGCAGCACTCGAAAGCACTGGGGGCGGTCTTGTCGCTTCTGCTGGCCACGCCTAAATCCCTCCCTCTCTTCATCCCTCGCACGAATCAGTACGCACCGTCGCTTTTTCATGAAAGGACGAGTACGGATTGGAGGAAAAAAACCACATTTCTTCTGGTTTTTAAAAAGGGCGTGTGAATGCTGGATGGTAGCTCCCCCGCGCGGATTGAGGTGAGAATCAAAAAAATTAAATGCGACCTGGTTCTCTCTAAGGTGAAAAAGGCCCCCGTTCGAGGTCGACCTGGGAAGATTTAATTACCCCGTGAGAAAAGGGCCTATGTGTTGCATTGTTCTTTCCTCATATTTTAAAGTAACAGTTTAAAATCCTCTATAAAATTGCAGACAAAGACTTAACAGTGAAAATGCTGAAATATACAGCTATTCTCTTAATCCTATTCCACTTTCTACTGGTGGTTTCCTAAAGGATCTCAACCAATATTATGGCCTTCTGAAATCATCGCTCAATGTAACATCTAAGAAAGTAACTTTCTTTGACGATTCTGGAAGTTAATCATACAGGATCACTGCTGATGGGCAGAGTGTGATTTCCCTTCAAGTATAGCACTGTGTGGTTTCAAAAACACTGCATGTTGACACAGTGAGTGACTGCAACAATTTTGTAGATGCCAGAAAGTAAGTAGATGTCTTTTGTCAGCTGTGCATACTAATAATTCTGAAAGCAGGGAACGGATGCTGTTCTTGCAGAAGAGGTTAAAACCATATTGAAATAGGAAGTCTACATGTCTTCGCTCTTGAGTTTGGTGACACTTGCAAGATCCAAGCAATACCATTATGGTTTTTATTGATACAAAGGCTCATCTTTCCAACTCCCATCTGATACAGGATGCAAAGGTCTGGCTAAGATATTTACTCATGTGCAATACACCTGTCTCTTCTCAATATACTTATCAGTAAATTGCCTTAACCCAGGAGATAGAATCACACGGTCCTCCTGATGCTGTTGAACTGCAACTCTCAGCATTCTTCATTGTTGGCTATGCTAGCTAGGGCTTTTGGGAAATGCAGTCAAACAATATGTGGAGGGCCACATAATTATCACCTCTGCAGTCTCTGCTCTCCATCTTCAAGTAAGGAAAGGCAAGAACTGACATACTTTCTACTGAAGAGGCTCATGGTTTCCTTATGAATCTGTTCAAACATTGTTTCCAAAAATGTCCAAAAACGGACAAGTGTTCTCATGTTTTCAGTATACAAGCTCAATGCAACATAATTTGCTCTGCATTTTTGCTTGATTGAGGCACACTTATTGAAACAGAAATCCAAACATTTAAAGGGGTCTTTCTGGAACCATCCAAGATCTGTGGAATTAAAAGTGATTTTTTTTTCAATTACAAAAAGCTTAATATTTTCACAAAATGAAAATGTCAACTAAAACAGAGACCCTGAGAAACAAAAGAGAAGGCCAGTGCACTCAGGCAAACACCCAGATTTTGGAGGATTAGAAAACAAATGAGTATGTTCCACTCTAAAAAGCAGCCCTTTTTATTTTGTTTGATGAGGACTGACAAGCTTTGTGCTTTTCAGGAGACACAATATTGAGTATTACTTTGAAAAGAAAAAAATTGAAAACTAGAGAAGTACTGAATCTGTTTCGAACCCCTCAAAATCTGGAGAAAGCCATGGACTACCTCTAAGGGAAATGTGGGATATGAATACAAGCGATGAGGCTGAAGGTAGCAGGTTGGAAGCCGTAGCATTAGCACTCTGTTTCAGGCCCTATGTGTATACATAACCTTTAGTTAAAAATGAAAACAACAAAAACATCCTGATTTCTTCTTTGACAAATGTGCAATATATTTGAGTTTACAATAAAGATTTCAATTAAGTGACCACAGAGCTTTTCACACTACACAGTTATAACACTTTGATTCTACTTATGGCTGTATCCTAGGGAATCCTGGGATTGGTAGTTCAGAGAGAGGCATTTACAGAATATCAGCCAGAAAGTTCCTCTTGGGCCTCTGATCAAATTACAGACCCCAAGATTTTATCAGATATTGCTATGGCAGTTAAAGTAGAGCTATAGTGCCTTGATTGTGTAATATCAAAGGCCTCCAAACTATATAAGATTTGAATTCTGCTTTGGTAAATGGCAACCTTATTCATATTTTCTACATGCTGATCCTTTTTTGGGGGTGGGGGGAGAGAGTGGTCTGCCTGTGAAATAGCATTCATTGAAGGAGACATAAAATACACACACACATGCATACACACACATGCGCGCGCGCACACACACACCCACCTTCAAGCAAACAATCCTATACACGCCATAGTATAAAATCATCTTAATTGACATGCTTCAGGAGAAGAGCTTGCAAAGTTTATACAGTCCTGTGGGATTACTCATCTCTGTATAAATATCAACATCGTTATTACCTTCAGGGAGTGAGTAATCCATCTCCGCACTGCATTAGTTTATGCTAAGCCTTCTTTTCCAAGGTACTTATGCTGCAAATACATTTTGTATAAAGACAAGGCGAACGTGCCAACATCAATTCTGTTGATTAAAGTGTAATGACAGGAATGTTGGGCTACTTGCTGGAATATTACATGGCGTCAATTGCAAGCAGGGCGTTCAGCTGCCTGCTACTTAATACGTAAACAGGTCAATACTCAGAGCACTCCCTTGGCACAAGTTCCAGGCGGGAAGTAAATCGGAGTTGCTGCAGCCAAGAATTCTGAAATGGGCTGGATGATGAGGTGCAATCAGTGTCCAGGTACCATAAAAATACTCTTAAAATCCCAAAAAGCAATACATGCCTCATAGATATTGAGGGGGGGAAGCTACAGTTCATATGCTGTGTTCTAGTTAGAGATCTGTAACCCAGAGAGAACCAATGTGGTGTAATGGTTTGAATGTTGGCCTATGACCCTGGAGAGCACAGTGTGATTCCCTGCTCAGCCATGGAAACCCCTTGGGCATGTCTCTCTCTCTCTCTCTCTCTCTCTCACACACACACACACACAGCCCAAGGAAACCCCATGACAGGTTTGCCTTTGGGTCACCATAAGTCAGAAATGACTTGAAGACATGCAGCAGCAGCGACGACAACAACAACAACAACCTAGAGTTACGGACCTGTGATTGCTCCACATTTAATAAGACTACATATTCTTCCTGTAAGACTACATAAATGCCCCTTGAACTACCTAAACAGCCCAGCAGCATCAGGTGAATGTGTGCAAAAACAGAAGCAGGTCCCCTTTCACAATTCCTTGTTTTAGCCTCATTCACTGGTGGAAGGGCTGAAAAACACCATCTTCCTTGCACCCTAATCAGCATCAGAACAAATCTCTTTGGTGGAGCAGGAGATACTACTTAGTTACACATACATAACTAAATAGCCAAACAACTTTAAAATGACACTTCTTAGGAGATATTGCTACTTAAGGGTGGTTTGCAGTCCAAGGAGGAGGAACACCTGATCCCAAAATGAGGGGGATGAGCTGCTGTGCTAAAGCTATTACAAGATTCTTTTTTCATGCCCACACCACCCAATCCTATGCTTATTTACGGAGACATACTGTAAGCTCTGCTGGGATGAATAGGGCTTTCTTTTAAGCCAAAAATTAAGGTCTATGTGTGGAACTTACATCTTTCTAAGACCTACATCATCTAATAAAAAATACAATCCCTTTCCCTGCTACCACTGCCAAACAAGCTAGCTAAGTTCCTAATTTTAGGGAACACAGAAGCAGCTTCTGACACAGTTGAGTGAAAATACCTCCCGCTCCACTGAACATACCATACTTTTTGTGGGTGATTTCAGGAGTGATTTAATATTTTCTCTGGAAATACAAAATTCAATTCCCAATAGCTGGGGGTAAAGAAAAAAAATCCTATTTTAATAATTTTTGGCTGAGTTAATTTAGTTTGCATGTGGATGAAAAGCAATGGGCTAAGAGAGGAAGATTAGAAAGAGCAGGGGCCCAACTTGTTGCTTCATTCAGAAATATTAATATCAAAATTAACATTCAAACTGAATTCACAGTTGCAGTTGAAATTCCCCACCCTAGTCACAGAAAGCTAAACTCAAGAGGTTGCTTTTTTAATGTGTTCTCCAGGGGAGGGCTGACATTCTGCAGCATTCCAGGAAGCTCTGAAAAAAGGAAAAATAGGTACCATATTTGTAATGATGCTTCACATACTGAAGTGGCTTTGTGTAAATGGTTTCATAGTGGTTATGAATGCAGCAGAGAACATAAAAAGTTCTTGTAGTATTCCCAATCATTTTTTGTAAATATCAAAATGATCACAGTTTGTGGCAATAGGTTATCTGCAGTTAGTTTTGATAACTTTTCTGTGACTATGCCTTTGATGTCCAGGACTTGGGGATGGAACGAATATTCAAAAATATTTTTAAAATGGTAATAAAACAGGGTTCTCAAGTGTTGGGTAACTCTGGTGAGGAGAATCCTAAATGGGTGAGAATGCTCATAGTTTGGGACTGATTCTGTGCATGTGGGATTTTTTTATGCAAATTATGAAGGTTTACATCCCTGTAAGGAATTAGTAGGTAAAGCTTTGAATAGACATTGATAAACTTTGTGGGCATGAGATAAATATTATCACCTTTGCAAGCAGCTACTAAACACACAACTCCAGAGGGTACTTGAAAAATTGGCAATCCTAAATGCAGTGCTTATTCTGCCAGGCATGGGGAGCATGTGAATCTTTAGGAGTTGAGCTAGCTCTCTTACCTGCCCTAGCTAGCTGATTCATTCAGCCCCCAACGAATTTCATGGAACTGGCACACACTAGTCAGTGTTACTTCCCTTTCCAGAAAGGGATATCTGTGGTGCAAGAAGAGACATTTAGTGGACCAAGAAGAAACAGAGCTTGGTAAAATTCAGTCTTCCAATGTCATCTCACAGAATCCCTAGCCAGCATTGAACCTGGAGATGCCACTAAATTTCATGCAGAGGTAGCAAGAACAATTGGAGGATTTGGGAAACTGTAGTCCAAAAAGTCCCAGCAATGATACTACCTTTCTATGCTGGTGCTGTGTGTGTTCCTGTGAGGCAAAGGGCTATGCTGACAGCAGCAATGGTGCTGGTAGGCTGTCTCATGTCAGATAGTCTTTTACAGAAGATCCAAACTAAATGTGCCAAACAGTTATTGGTGAAGGGGGGCACTGGTGGAGGATCTCTCAGAGAACAAGGCAGAGGCATCATAGTTAGATTGTGTTAGCACTGTGCAGAAGGAGGCATGGTAAACCCCTTTTGATTTTTGATTTTTATTACCATGGAAGCCCTCTGACAAGACAATCCAAAATGAAGCAAAAGGTGGTGCCAGAAGCTGAAACTCACAGGTTGGAAAGTACTGTACAAGCTACTGGGGTACAGCAGAGGACAACTATAGGTAATACTATGGCTAATGATGCAACAGGACTCATGCTGAATGGACACTCAGCAATTAACATAGCCACAGGTGAAAGAAAAGTCTGATGACATACAGCACATATTATAGGAACACAGAATGTGAAAAATATGAATCAGGGGAAGCTAGACAGAGTAAAACCAGAAATGGAATATATAAATGTTGCAATACTTGGGGTGAATGAGCTATAGTTAACAGGAATGGGACACTGAGTCAGATAATTACAAAGTGTTTTACTCTGGAAATAAAATCCAAGAAGAAATAGGGTGGTGTTAATAGTCAGAGAAGATGTAGCAAACGTGTTAAAAGGATATCACATATATCCTGGTCAAATCATATCAATAGGACTTCAGGGAAAACCCTTCAATATCAACATAATTGAAGTTAAAGCTCCAGTTACAGAGGCAGAAGAAATTGAAAGATTCTATGCTGGTGTCCAGGAGGAAATTGATCATATACAAAAATGGAATTTGTTGTTAATCACAAGTGACTGGAATGCAAACCTGGAAATAGAGCAGAATCAAAGGATGTAGGAAAATTTGTCCTAGGATCAAGAAATGATGCAGGACAGCATTGTGTTTATCACAAACATTATGTTGACTGGGAAGATGGAGAACCTCCATTCTGTTTGCAAAAAACAACACCAGCAGTAGACTGTGGCACAGACTGTGAAATGCTAATATCAAAAATTATAGTAAAGCTCAAGAAGAACACTAAGCTAACCATTATACCAAAATATAATCTGAAAAACATCTCTGCAGAATTTAATATAATGTAAAAAAAAAATAGAGTTCCACTATTAAGTCTAATTGACAAAGAACTGGAAAAACTCTGGACTGAAACCAGGGACATTTGTCAGGGAGGAATGTGGAAACACACTACCTGCAGCCAAAAAGAAAGAAAAGCCTCAAAGGATGACAGATTAAATTCTCCAAGTATTTAAGGACAGAAGAGAAGCAAAAGTAAAAGGTGACAAAAGAGTCAGAACACTGAATGCAGTTGTTCAGTGACCTATGCATGGGGATAAGGGCAATTACTGTAATAATCAGTGTAAAGAAATAGAAGATGACAAAAGAAAGGAAGAATACAAGACCTCTTCCACAAGATTTGAAAAAATCAAAGGGAAATTTAAACCAAGAGTGGGGATGCTGTACAATCAGTAAGGAAACACTTTACATGAGCAAGCTGAAATAAAAAGATGATGGAATCAATACACTGAACAACTATATAAAAGAGATGAATAGGTGACAGATTCATTCATGGAACAACCATTTGAAGATGGATCTGCAGTTTTAGAGAGTGAAGTGGAAGCTACACTCAGAGCTCTTGGGAAAGAAAAATCCTCAGGAACAGATGGCATACTAATAGAGCTGTTTCAAGCTACAGAGCCAGAATCTACTCTAATTCGAACTAAAATCTGTCAATAAATATAGAAAACAGATTGCGATCCTCAATATACATTCTGATCCCTGAGAAGAAGGAGATCAAGAATTGCAGTAACCACAGGACCATTACATTAATTTCCCATGCAAACAAAATGATCCTTAAAAATCTACAACAAATTTTTTTCCATATATAGAGGAAGAAGAGCCAGAGGTCCAAGCTGGAGTTAGAAAAAGAAGCGGCACATATTGCAAACATGTGTTGATTAATAGTGTGCATCAAAGAATTTAAGAAGAAAACCAGTTGGTGTTTTATAGATTACAGCAAAGCCTTTGACTATGTAGCTCATGAAAGACTATGGATCACTCTTAAAGAAATGGGTGGGCCACAACATTTGTTTGTCCTGATGCATAACCTGTATGCAGGACAGAATAGGGAGAAATGGAAATATTTATAATTGGTAATGGGGTGAGGCAAGACTGCATTCTTTTACCCTGTCTGTTTATTTGTAACCCGAACATATCATACATAAAGCAAAATTAGAGGAAGGAGGCATGAAAATTGGAGGAAGGAGCCTCAACAATTTATGATATGCAGATGACACTATACTATTAGCAGAAATAAGGAAAGACTTGGAATAATTACTGAAGAAAGTGAAGAAAGAAAGTGCAAAGGCAGTTTTACAGTTGAACACCAAGAAAGCAATAATAATGATTCCACCAATTTAAAGTGATTACATCACTTTAACATACTTAATGAAGACATTGAAATAGTTGGGCTTGGAAGGACAGCCATGAAAGAACTGGAGGAGATCCTGAAGTATAAAGGTTCATCATTGAATATTAAAGTAAGGATTGTCCATACCATTGTACTTCCAGTTTCTATATATGGTTGTAAAAGCTGGACAGAGAAGAAAGCTGATAGGAAAAAATCAGCTCCTTTGAAACGTGGTACTAGAGGAATTTTGCAGATACTTTGGACTGCTAAAGAGACAAGACAAATAAATGGGTCCTAGAGCAAATCAAGCCTGAATTCTCCCTAGAAGCCAAGATTGAGATTGTTGTACTTAGGACAAATGCTGAGAAGACATGACTCATGAGAAAAGATAATAATGCCCGATAAGGTGGAAGGTAGGTAAGAAAAGAGGAAGAATGGAAACCACAGCTCTCAGCCTGCAAGACCTGAGCAGGTCTATGGATGATAAGGTGACTTGGAGCTCTCTCATTGATTGGGTGACTATAAGTCAAAGTCAATTTGATGGCAAAGTCCAAATCTCTGTCAACAGGAGACCATTCTGGCACCACAGTCAACTACTGTTGGGTTCCCACCAAACTTCAGAATGGGCTGACCAAGAAAAATGTTCGGAGAGGAACATATGCAGGAACTCTAATGACTGGTTAAAATATGGAAGAAGTATAAGAGTACCTGGTGACAAACATTTTTTTAAAACTAAATTTCATGCTGACATCTGGCTACACAGTTATAGCATCAAACACATCCTCTTTTAAGAAGCATGCTAGATTACAAAATTAAAAACAAATATAGGTTGTTTCTCCTCTGGTATCCTCAGAAGCATTTGAAATTTACCAGGCAATTAGAAACAGGAAAATTTCTCTAGTGTTTCCAAGAGTCTGAGCTGGTCACTTTATGCACTCAGACTTTGTAAGAGAACCAATTCAGAGCTTGCAAACTAATACCAAAAGCGGCCTTTGTGTATTTGTAATAAAGCAGAAAGCTTTTGCTTTCCTGTAGGGGGTAATCTAAAGCAACAGCTTGGAATGTACTGTAGGGAGCCATGTGAGCAGCAGCTATAGTCTAAAGATTTACTTGACATAAAAAGAAAACTCTGATTTGAAATGAAAAAAACAAAAAACAAAACCATCCACTGCTCCTGGCTGGCTGAGTTGTTCATGTGTGCACATGCTTATTTGGTGAGAGAAAAACTGATGTATGAGGACATGATAGGGAAGTGAGATATGAGTTATCCACTTACTCCAATTTGTTTTCATTTCCTACTTGGAATGACTAGAGATATGTTGCATGAGCAGCAAATCCCACCTCCTCCAGGTATAGCGCTCAAAGCTGGTCAACTTATTTTTAGCACTAGAAATCAAAAAATAAAAATAAATTTTAACAAATCCCACAGGCCATAATTTATGCAACATATCCCTGGCAACACACTAATAATAAACGAAATAACACTTTGTTCATCTTTCATGGCACTCACATTCAGTATCCTGAGGCAGGTAGGACGTTTCTTGTGTATAAACATCATTACCACTTTGCATATGAGATTTGCTTAGGTTTTGAACTGGAAATCCAAGTATGTCTTTTAACTACATTAGATGATAAGAGATGGAAGGATGCCACAAGGAAATGTCATAATTTAAGGGTGTATTAGCTGAACCCATGGTTAAGAGAGTTGGAAAAAAAAAAGTTAGAATCAAAGTGAAACAGTCTTCTCTAAGGTGGGTCATGTGTAAAATGTATTTATTAGTTTTTGAAAATCAAAACTGCAAATCAATGGAGCCTGAGCTGTTTCCATGTAATTAAATGGTCAATTTGGCCTATGACAAGTTCTGAGGGTACTTTTGAGGCGTCAGCTCTGGATTTCAGTATTAACAGAGGACTCCATTGGTTCTCTTTCTGGGCCTTTCCGCACTACATTGCTATAGTGCTATTATTCTACTTTAGAATTTAGAATTCTCAACCAGACAGCTCTTTGGCCTCAGTATTCCAAAGGAAGTTGAAAGTGGAATAATAGCACTATAACAGTGTAGTGTGGAAAGGCCATCTATCTCCCTTTAACAGCCAAACTTCAGTGGGGGTCTAATATCTTTGGACAACATTGCTTGGCTGTTGTGGAAGTCCCTGACTTGCCCTTTTCCGTGCAAACTACTCTGTAGGGCTGTCATTAACTACTACCAGCAATAAACTGTTCAACCTGGTATGTTCAATTCTATTTGCTTTGGAATTTGCATTAAGAAGATTAAAAAAATTTCATACTAAATAAGAATTCAGTTGGAGCAGGAGATTTTCTCTCTGCTGCTTCCTTTGACGGGAGTAAGGAGTTAGGGTGATGGATACACTTGTTATCAGTCCCAACTACAACATACTATCATCTGCCTTCAAGGGAATTTAATGGCTTCTCGGAATGAACTAGAAACAGCTCATCCTGAAGGAGAGGGACCTCTCTAATTTTTATTTATCTGTTTCTCTTGTCCTTTTTCAGTCACTTCCCTTTCCTGTTTGAGAGGTCCTTTTACACCACACAACTAGGCTATAATTCCACTTTAACTGCCATGCTTCTATCTTGTGTAATCCTGGTGTTTGTAGGTTGGCCACAGACACTAAAGGAGTTCACTGGCCGTGAATTCGAAGGGCTTCTCCCAAAACAGCCAATCCCAGGATTCCTGAAGAGGCAGCCAGGGCAGTTAAAGTAGAATCACCAGCACTACAATTGTGCGATGTGGAAGGGTTCTTGCTCTATTCAGGCATTCAATAGAGGATTAAAGGAAACACATGATGGGAGGAGAAAAGACTGTGGTAGCTCCGTTTACTCTGTATTTCCAGTGCTCTCCACATGTAGAGGATAACTTGGGGGGGCAAATCCTCTTCTGTTTCCATAGCTCTCTCCATGATTTAGACTGGTTGTAGTCCAAATATCCCCAAATATTTTGTTCCTGGAAGCAACAAAAATAGGTGCATCTGAGCAGGAGCTAGTGCACTCCCCCATCTTCTCTATATGTTTACTTTAGCTCTATGGAGAATGCCACACTAGGCCTTCAGTAAGCCAACATTCTATGCCTTTGAGTTATAAAAAGACCTTCAGCATCTTTATGATTCTGCCTCTTTGTGATTTTTCCATGTGTGTGTGTGTATCTGTTACCTCAAGTCTCCTAATAATTCTTGTATGCATGTATATGCCATTCTGCCTCAGAAGGAGATCACAAAAACAATCAAATTGCTGTTTGTGTATATGATGTCCAAGCTGGTAATTACCTACTAAACTTTCTAAAGGTACACAATATCTGAAGGAACAGGAGCATCCTCCAGTGTATGATGTGTGTAATATTTTGCACAACAAACAGGCCAAAGGCATTCAAAAAATATCTGCTTCCTTTGTGTTCTTTATAAAATACAAGGTCACTCTCTCACACTGAACAGATTTAACCAGTCAGGGAAACAAAAAGGTTAATATTCTTCAAGAAGGCATAATGGGAGACTTCTAATTCTTGTGTGGAAACTACTCCAGTATGCATTAACCTAAGCTGCTAGGACAAATCCAAAGGGCCAACATTTCTACCCCTGGCCTAAACGCAATTGTCAGTTGCATCTAGAGTAGATCCACTGAATCAAGGGGAAGCTGGTAAATCAACACTTATTTAAGTGCTATTGGTTTGGGATTAAACACTCAGGGCATTTCTGCACTACACTGTTATAGTGCTATTCTTCCACTTTCAACATCCTGTGGAATTCTGGGGTTTGTAGTTTCCTGAGGCCAAAGCGCTCTCTCTGGCTGAGGATTCTGCCCCTCCCTAAACTGCAAAGCCCAGGATTCCATGGGATGTTGAAGGTGGAATAATAGCATTATAACAATGTGGTGTGGAAATGCCCTGAGTTGTAGGTAGTAGATCGTTCACAGAGAGTACCTCCAAGATGCCTGAATGAATTGTCCTGTACTTTATCAGTGTTTCTGGCCAAGACGCTAACAACTGGTGAACTGAGGAAAATCTCATAGGTCTCTGGATAAGCACCAAGCCAGCCTGTTTAGGATTTAGTTATGCATGGAAAAGGTACAGCGCCCAGGCAAAACTGCCTGTACCACCTTGCCCTAAACATTTGCTGGCTTTTTAAATGCCTCTTTACAAGAGGCAGACCTGTACCTGAGAAAGAGCAGTTGAGCTCTTCCTGAAATGGCAGGATCAGCATCACCTGTTTCATGCTGGCATAACAAGAGAGCCCTTAATTAACTCCAGCTAGAGGCACTTGAAGCGGAGCTGCTGGTTTTGCAGCAAAATCCCAGTAGGAGAAAAGATCACCAACTCTCACTTCGTGCTAGCAGAACAGAGCAGTCTCTCTGCATGGGATTTTCACTCTCCCTGCTTCTGCTAAGGCAGCCCAACAGAACGAACATGTGTGAATGGCCAGGGATGGCACGATGGGCAGACAGAGGCACTTTTAACAGCAGCCTTTCGGTGCCGTCGCCACCCCCCTTCCGACTTGGGCATTAATTGCTGCATTACCATGGCCCCTGTAAGCCAGCCTGCAAAGCTTGGCATGGCAAACTCCTCCTTCCTGCTGCTTCCTACGGAGATTCCCCTGTGAGCTTGACTTCCTAAATACCATCCGGGCTGACAAATCTACCGGGCAGCCTTGAGCATCCAGGCAGGCTGGAGGATGGGGGAATGAAACAGTTGCGCTGCGGGCGAGAGCGGTACCTTTAACACCAGCGGCCCCTGCATCCCTTCCCTGCGAGCTGGTGGGAAAAGCCTTTTCGGCACCGCGGCCGCCGCTGGAACAGCAGGACAGAGTTTGGTCTCATCTAAGTTGGAAGGGACTTTACTGCCTGTAGGGAAAGAAAGGGAGAGAAGGAGCAGAGCAAGGCTTTCCTCGCCCTGGGAACCATGAGTGGCTGTTCGAAGAGGTGCAAGCATGGGATTGTCAAATTTGCCCAAACCATCTTCAAACTCATCACGGGCACCCTCAACAAAGGTAAGCGATTTCCTTTTTTCTGTTCGCGGGCGAGGTCTGTTGCAGCTGGAATCCCCCCCGTCTGTCCCTTTGGGGAGGCTGTGGCTGGGAGTGAACTCGGGGGTAGTGAGGTTGCTCAGCTTTATGTAACTGTTTGTAACTTCTGGGAGGTAGTTGAGGCGTTTTGAACGATGCCCAGTGGCTGCTTTTTTGGGATTCACCGTTTTTGCTGTTGCGGCTCTCGGGGCGGCTTTGCGTTCCAGGCGACGGCTGCTTGGGACCAGGAGACATAAAAGATTTTTGGGGAAACAGACCCTCATGCATGGCAAGCTCGGATCTTGCCAGCAGAGTCGATCTGTCATTTGGCTCAGGGAATCTGTGCGTAAAAGATCTTTCGATGTAAATCTAGGACATGAGTTATTGCAGGCAGGGCTTCAGAAGCTCTTATTCGTCTTGCACGTTTGCGGTAGTGAGAGTGAAGCGTGAATCAGCTCCCTGAATCTGTGTATTTTTAGATGGGAATTGGGAAGGGTCACAAAGCCTTTTCGCCTGCCTCCCTCTGTCACTTTCTGCTCACTTCCCAGTTGGTGTCCAGCTGGGGTAAATGGTGATGCACTGAAGTAGTCATCCTTCAGAAATCATATATCCCTTTTCACCAGTGCTGTTATCACTGTTAATTTGTTTGTCTGAAGTTTAGTAATAAGAAATCCATAATTAATACTCCACATTTTATTCATTGCCTTGCGGTTTCAGATCTGAGCTGCTGGATGATGTCTAGCTGAGAGTTCCCTGAAGTTTTATTGGATTTTTTTTTTTAAAGAAAAATGAATGAAATGCAGCTGTTGAATCTCATTATGGTCGCCTGATGAATGAGCTTCTATTAAAAAGAGAGCTTTTAGAAACATTATTAAGAACATTGTCAGAAAATTAACATTTCTTGTAATGTTTGAAACCGCAGATGTGCAATTTGGGCTTATTTGTTGTGGAAAATGTTCATTTCCTTCTGGGTTTCACGCCACCCAAAATGAGCTGAATGTGTACCTGGAGATATATATTAATGGCTGTCGGGATATGCTAAGAAGGAAAATATTAGTGCATCCCTTTTTAGTAGGGATCGAAAAAGTAACTCATGTGATCCTTAATTCTGGAAATGAATCATTTTTTTTAAAAAAAAGACCACACACAATAATGACTGGTTTATCTCTCTGGATCTTCAAAATATTCTACATACAGTATTGTGATTGCCATGCAACCTCCTCGGTTTCATGTATTTGCTATCCCTTTAACTTTCTTCACATGAAGATTATTGAGGGTGAGACTCACTGAGAAAGAGGAGAATGAAATGTGAAGTAATTGTCTGATGGTGATAAGCAAGTCAGTTTTTCATTACTTCCAAGGTGCCTTTTTACACAGAAGTTCTGGAAAGTTTGTAGGACAAATAGCCTGATGGGTAATCACATACGAATGCTAAAACAGAAGTGATGGTGTTCCTCCCACTTGGATTCAGACCTCTGGTGTCATGGTGTGCTAATTCCAGCTTCTGCAGTGGGAAGTAAAATTGATCTTGTGCTTAAAGCTTCCTTTCCAAAACAACTGACACTTGTTAGCTAGGTTCCTGAATTTCTTTTTGATCTTTCAGTGAAACTATCCTTTTTCTAGATATCAAATGCTAAGAAAGAGACCTTATTGCACTTTGGTTTCAGATTTTTGGTTTTGTACTGTTTTGTCAGATGGGCACTTTTTTTAGAGCTGATTTCAATATCTGTATTATATGAACAAATATCCAGATTGATATTAAACAGTTTTGTAGACAAGCTCAACGCGCACTAAGCACAAATACTTAGCAATACATTGGAAAAAGGAGACATTACCAAAGACCATATACAACCTTATACACCATCTGAGGCCCTGTTACACCTGCCATTTCTGAAAGAATTGAGGGGAACCCAGGACAAGACCCTCTATGTAACAGCATCCTTGTTGTTCCCACATTCCCTTGTTATTGGCCTTTAGAAGGCTGGCAAAAATCTATATTGCCCCACTAAGCTTTAGCAACTGGTGCTGCTTTGTTATTATAGAGAATCCCTCTTTTTATGGTATTGCATGTGTTTTAAACAAGGTTGGCTTTACTTCTTGTTTGAAATGTTATTGTTCTTATGTTTCCATTGTACATTGCATGAAGCTGTCCTTGAGTGGAAGAGTGATTCAGAAATACAATAAGCAGAGTAACTATATAGCAACACCAAAAAAAGCGATATGATCCAAAGCATATTTGTTAATATGGAAGTTGTATGGATTTCGGTGGTATTCATGGATTTGAAAGAAGTAATAGGATGTGTGAACCTTACTGAATGGCAAGAAACTGAACAAGTTCATGTAAGTTTTGGTATATTTAGACTACAAATAGATATTGATGTGCTACAGATTTTGAGTTCCATGGTAGAATATTGGGAATACTAGTTCTTTAGTGATAACAATTCTGTTAGAAATCTCTGACATGTGCTTTTCACGAACTACAACTTCCAGGGAACAGTAGAAGAAGGAAATACTATTAAGCCAGTACAAATCTAGAGTACAGAAATATCTTTTTTGTGTATTAATTTAAATGTATTCTAATGGTATGTTATGTTATGCTCATACACATGAGTTCTGGTAATGGGTCCATACTCTGAATAGCACAGATAATTAGAAAATCTGTAGTACTTTCAGTTATTGGTGCCCTATTGTTGTATGGCTTTTGCCATCCATGAAGCATTCTGAATTATGACTTTGTTTCATTACTTTGATTTGCCATCATGTTGGCTTTGGTTTATGGTGACCTTATGAATAGGAGACTGCCTTTTTTGATAGTAGTGATTCACTTCAAAACTGCAAATGTTGGATGTGGTTTCTAAGGAATAGAACTTTTGAAACTTTATTATGTATTTTCTTTAATTCTGCAGCATGACTTTGTGTTGATAAGATGCAGGCTTTAGGCAGCATAAACTGCAGGAACAAGTTGTCTTAAGAATGTACACCAGAATCTTGTATGGAAGATACATTACGTGTAAGCACCATAGTTATAGAGCTATATGCAGTGAACCCTGGCCCCAACCCCCAAACCCCATTTAAGGAGGGGAAGCACCCAGTCTGAATAACGGTGGTCTGTTCTCTGTCTTTCCAGAAGCAGGTAACTGATGTTCCAAACTCCTCCTCTGAGTGATCTCTGCTGTAATAGGGAGAAGTATGGTCCCTGTTGCAATTCTCCCTTGTGCTGGAGATTGCTTGCATGAGAGGAACTGGGAACATCAGTCAGCTGCTTCCTGAGCCACAGAGAAATGGATCCCCATCAATCATAGCAGTTACAGACCAGTAAGCTGGGCTTGGGGGACTTTCACAGTCCCTACATAGCACCTAAATAGGGTCTGTGTAAGGATTGTGAATGTGTAACAGTCATGAGTGCAGAACTCTAGGTTATGCATTTGTAACTGGCATGGAGAATTCTGGCACTCTTTTATCTCAACGAGCCAATGTAATTAAAGGTGAAGATTCTAATGTTATGAGCCATGAAACTCTGAAAAAGGCATAGTCACACTCTTTAGTGAACTAACCATAAATGGAAAGAGAAAGTCTGGGTAAGCAATAACATCAGTATAAATGACAAATGTTGACAAATGCATACCTTTATACAGGCATTATCTCTTCCTTAGTTAACCCATATCTGCCATTTACTCCGAAGCTAACTCAGGCACAGATATATTATATATGCAAAGAGATCTGTACCACCATCCCAACCTAACCCCATAGCATGAACATTTTATGTATTACTGGCTTCAAATAAAGTTGCGCAGAAATTATAGGTAGTAATGTTGGTCTGTTTGAGGAAAAAAAATGACACTACAAAGATTCTTTCAAGTACCATTCTGGGATTCTTTCTTTAATGCTATCACTTGTTAGCTTGAGGTTAAGAAATATTAGTACGCCAGAGTTACTATAGTTCTTTCTCCATTTTTGGATGATAGTCTGAAGGGGTTGTTTAAGCAATCTTCTTCTAGCTACAGCTCTCCATAATCCAGAGAAATTGTTTGTAATTGTTAGATCATGTTCCAGATGTAGCTTTCACTCTATGGTTGGAAATCAAAGCTGCAGTGTGCAAGCCGTGCACAAACCTCTTGATTCCTACTACTGCCTGCATGTGATCATGAGGCTGACCTGCTGAAGTGACATCTAATAAGTTGCGAGGTACAGTTGGACCTCCATATCCGCAGATTATATAGCCACGAATTCAACCAACAATGGCTTTAAAATATTTTTAAAAATATCCCAAAAGCAACCTTTGATTTTGCCATTTAATGTAAGTGACACCATTGTACCATTATACATAATTTGAGTTGAGCATCCACAAATTATGGTATCCATGAGGGGTCCTCAGCCAAACCCTAGTGGATACTGAGGGCCCACTATATTGTAGCTGGAAGGAAAAATCATCTTAGCCAAGGCAGAGGTAAGCATCTTTGAGCATCTGTAAAGGCCTCCAACAGCCACCCACTCCCAACTTTTAGATGTTCCTGAAACTCCTGCTGCTCCTTTTTGTCACTTCTAAGGCATGAACCATGGAAGGGACAGAAGCAACCATCTGTGCTTGCCTTATTTTCATCCTCACACTTGGGTAAGAGGAGCAAGACAAGTAGATGAGAAGCAACAACCATGCAGGAAAAGAGCTGATGCTACCTGGAGAAACCCCCTCCCCTGTGAGTGCATCTTTCCCAAGACACCATAAAACTTATAGCCTATACTGCTTGCCTCATCACCTGTGTGCCCAAGTACTTTTTTCTGCTGTTTCCTATTTCTGTTCAATTAGGACTGAAAGTCATGTGGGAATTCATGTAGTACAGGAAAAAAAAGATGCCCTCTGAATCCAATCTGACAGTACTTTGCTTGTTACAAGTTTAGTAATGCTAATTAGACTCCAGGTGGCTTGCAATAATGGATTATTTTGTTCATCTTGAAAAGTGGGTTAGAAATGCTTTAAAGAGGTAGCAGGCCAGTCTTACTTCTACTGACCATCCAGTGACTCTGGAGACTCATTGGTATCTGCAAGTTCTACAAAAGAGCTTGTATTTTGTTGTATGAAATGAAAGCCTTCTGAAGGCTGAGAGTCATCTGTAGTCCCCTGACATGGTACACTGTGAACAGATTAGTTTCAGTTAAAGTAGCTTTTGGGGTCTGAATCTACTGACCACTCTCAGAAAGTATAAACATTAAGAGCAGGAATTTTAATAGGGATCACGTGCACAGAAAATGCCTTGACTTTTGTCTCTCAGACGAAAACACTTATTGGGCTAGAGGTGAATAATCTTTTTCCAGGATCTTGTCCTTGAATTGTTACAGCTACACAGTGCTCCTTTAGTCCTGTACCTGCTTCGCTCATTACAACTCATGAAAACCAGGGAAGAAATGTCTATGTTTAATATTTCTGAAACTTAACTGCTACTTTTGCCACTGTGGTTATTTAATTTAACTGGGGCAGATCTTCTCTCTCCACATAAAAAGGATGCAGTGTTAGAGTATAAAGAATTCTTGCCCTTTCTAATCAGATTGCACTGCCAAAAATCACTCCTGTGAAGAAGCTATTTGATGGCAAGAGGAGAGTTTCCTCCCAATGCAAATAGAAGCTTCAAAGGAGTGATCTGAATCAAAACCAAGCATGAGATAGAAAGGTTAAACTGCTCACCACCTTCTGATCATTATCACAACCCCTCCCCCCATGGGTACTGCTATTTGCATTTTGAGAAAGATGTTTGTTAAATGCTTGTTAAATAAAAACTTGTCCAGTTTTATTCTTGGATGCCTCCATATTATATAGGTTTGCCCTGTCCTGCTACCTGAAAAAAGTGCATGTCTGTGGAGAAGGGAAGTGGCATCTATTGCTTCCAGACTGAGTTAAATGTCCGTGCGTCCTTCAAATGCAGTGTATCTCTACAGAATAACTAATCATATATTTTCATACATGTTGACTGCTCTCTTTGCCACTTAACCAAAGATTTTAACTGTATACACTTTGTTAGACATTGGTGGGACTTGGCAACATGATTAGCATACATTAGATTTTGGGGCTCTGAGGTTGCTTAGACAAATCAGAACTCTAATGTAAAAAAGCTTCAGAAACATCCAAGTTTTGTCCAAATTGAGATCTTTCAATTTGGAGGAAGTGGGCTGATTCCAAAGCTTTAGACCCATAGTTGAGGGTGTTTTATTTTTACATTTGTAAGCCCAGTTTGATATGTCTTTGAGGCTTTGCAAGCTCTCCATAAAAATAAAACAATGAGAAAATGTAGTTTTGTGACTTGCAGCTCCTGACTCCTGTTGAGGAATGATTTTGCTAGGGATCTTCAATAACAGAGCTTTCGGGAGGGATATTGTATGAAGATATCGGGAGTTGATCTCTGGTGAAACCTAGTGTTAGTCCCTAGTGAAATCAATGGGATTTAAGTTAGTTGTGAGATTCATTTTGATGGGTGGGACTAATGTTGAATCAGTCATTTTGTTTCTAATGGCAGCACCTGCTCTCTTTGTGGTTCCAAATCTGGGGTAATTGCCACTGTGAAATTGTGCTGGGTTGCTGTACTGAGTTGCTGTAGCATTTCTTGATTTCCAGTGTGCCATCCTTTCCTTTCTGCTTTTAAGTTTGTGAAAAGCTGCTTTATACTGAGTTATTCCATGGGTTATTTAATGCAGTCAATTCTATTCACCCTGACTGATAGTGGATTTCTTGTCTAGAATTGTTTCACTATGTTTTCTACTCAATTTTCTTGAATCCAAGTTGCTACATATTTAAATGTTTCAATGAAAGGAGCCCTTTTATCCTTGTGAATCATGTTATTTAACTTCTTCCCTCACTTTGCTCTGTAGCCTAACATTTTTGGACTTGACAAGCTAGAATGTGTCAAGAGGAGGACGACCAAAATGGTGAAGGGTCTGGAAGCCATGCCCTATAAGGAGTGGCTTAGGGAGATGGGTATGTTTCGTCTGCAGAAGAGAAGATTAAGAGGGGACATGATAGCCATGTTTAAGTATTTGAAGAGATGTCATCTTGAGGAGAGAGCCGGCTTGTTTTCCACTGCTCCAGAAACTAGGACAAGGAGCAATGGATTCAAGCTACAGGAAAGGAGATTCCACCTGAGCCTCAGGAAGAACTTCCTGATGGTCAGAGCTGTTTGGCAGTGCAATATGCTGTCTCGGAGTGTGGTGGAGTCTCCTTTTTTTGGAGTTTTTTAAGGAGAGGCTGGATGGCCATCTGTCGGGAGCACTTTGGTGGGTGTTCCTGCATGGTGGATGGTTGGACTCAATGGCCCCTGTGGTGTCTTCCAACTGTATGATTCTATGATTTTCATTGAGATAGTGAGCTTTCTTGTAAGCTTGTTTCCTGAGTAGGATGGTTTTATTTTGTTAAGCAGTTTTGCCCCAGAGTTTAGCCAAAAAGGCTCACAAGACAGCTTTAAACATTAGGAATTAAAAAAAAAAAAAAGCTATCCTTGCTATCGGGCTTACATTCTAAAAGACATAACTAGTAAGGAAAAGATAATGGAGAAGGTAACAAGAAACAAGGGGCAAAGCAAGTAAAAAGCGAGCTTCGACACAATTTCTTAGAAGGATACTTCTTACCATGACCAGCTTGGATGGAAATATTTTTCATATAGTCCTTTAGAACAATTTCTGGATAGGTGATGGAGGGTTGGTCAAAGGCATCCTGTTGCCTAAATCAAAGGATGAGACCCTCCTGATTCCATATATTGAAGCCAGCAGGAGTGGCAGGTTCAGTATTAGTTCAACATAAAACTGTTTGCCACCACATCTGAGGGCAGCCAGCTAGCTGGCAAAGAGTGCTGGCGTGTGCGTGCACACACACACACTCTTCTTGGCACACACACTCCTCTCTTCCAGTACCTCAAGGCTGTTCTCCTTGCTGTAGCAGCCACTGCCTGAGGTAGCTGCTTTGTTCTGCCTTTTGTAGGGCTAGCCCTATAGATTACACTTTGAGAGAGACAAAAGCAGCTGATCTTTCAGCAGTAGTGATGGAATAGCCTTGCTCTTCTTCTCACTCTCTGCCCTATGCCCTGATAAATATTTAAATATTCTGCTGTGGTAGAATCAGATGTGAGTGGGAAAGGTGCATTTAAGATCTTCACTTAGGCTCTAAAAGTGTGCCGGTTTCATTTTCCTTGTATTTCTTTGAATCTTATCCTCTTTCTTCCCCATCCAAGTTTTAGATCATGACACTTTCTCTTTTTTTTGCTCTCTGCGCGGAAATTTGTGGTATGCAGTTTTCATATGGCACACATGTTTTGCATTTTGCCACAACATGCATTTTTTCACACATCCCCCTATAATAAAGTATTTGTCATCCCCCCATGCACATTCAAAGTTATCTTTCCCTCAGTTAGTTTTTCAAGGTGTTTCTGTCCTTCTTCCATTTCTTTCTCTTTGCAAATAAATGTATAAAGAAACAAGAAATTTGAAAAGGCGGGGTGGGGTGAGGAACCCATGATGCTCACATTTTCTTCACAGTGACGGAAAACTATCATTCTTCCATAATGGTTTTGCAGAATGCAAGTTGAATAAGCTCATATTAAAAATTAGTTATTACATATATCTTTCCATTCCTAATCTGCATACATTTATTAATACAGTTTCAGATTTTTAATAAACACAAACAGAAAACAAAATTTTGGGAGTGTAAGCTCACATTCACTTGAAAAGAAAGTTCGGGGAAGGATTCCGGAGAAGTTTATTTAAAAAAGAAAGGGAACAAAATTGCCCCATGCCCATAAATTTACGAATTGACATCCTGTTCCCATTTTCCAGTTGACTTCTAATTTTGTTCTTCAACATGCCTGTTTTCTTATATTTGATTTTATAGGGAATGTGGGTGGACTACTGCTGCTGAAAGCTGCAGTTAAGTATTTATCAGACCTAAGCAAAGAATGATTAATGAAGCTCTTTTAAAATGGGATATGTGGTACAGTAGTTTTTCAGTAGAGTGTAACAGGAAGGCTGTAACACACCCATGTGTTGTTGAGGTGCGAATTTAGCATAGTCCCATAAATAACTGAGATCCTGAAAATAACACCCTGTTATACAACTGCACCATGGAAGTTGTTCAGCTCAAGTATTTGTTATTAACCAGACTTCTCCCTCTTTCTCAGCTCTTTTAAAAAAATAAGATGTTGCCTATGGGCTAGAAATGGGTGTGAGACCACTTCATGTACTCCTACATTTACCTAATCCAAGTTGCTCAGAGAAACATTGATGGCTGATGCCCAGCTTTGTAACTATAACAGTGTTCTGAAGAGGGTTAGGATGAAAATTTGTGACTAGCCTAAGGTTATCCAGTGATCGTCAGGGCTTAGGGAGGGATGTAAACCCATGTCTACCTCTGTTCTAGACTTACCCTTTAACTCCCAGTTTGTCCATGTGATCAGTTCCTTCCTTTCTTAGATATTTACATAAAGGAAAAGAAGATGCCAACTGGATAACCATGAACATAGTCAAAAACAATTCCTGTGCTTAGGAGAAGAGGCTTTTCTTCTCTGATCACAGTTCATCATATGCCTGATGGCCTATTTCATGTTCTATTTTCTGTATGAAATAAAGGTGAGGTTGATTAGGGACCAGTTCATAAGAACCTAAAACTTATGGTATAAACTGCTTTTCTGTGTGCTCATCAATCACCAGTTTTTGTGCTCATTAAGGGGAGCAAAGTTCTACTTTCTTCTTTTAGCTTTTCAGGGTGTTTCCACCTTCCCCCTTTCTCCCCTTTTCTGATTGAATGAATAAGGAAATAGACAAATGCAGTCCTGGATGGAATACAGTGTGGGCAGTTTGAAGTATATTCACATTCCTCCGTCCTTAATCTCTCCCGAAAACCTTATTGCAGATGATGTACCACTTTGAAACTTCTGCAAATAGGCTCCATGGGGTTGCGAGGTCCAACACTGCTTCACACTGTGCTTGACTCACTTTATTCAGATTTATAAAGCTGGCTTTGAAAGGGCTGCACTTCTTTTCAACCAGGCAAACAGTTTTCTGGCTCCCTTAATTGGCCTTACAACTTGTTCTAGCTTGAATCTATTTGAACTATTGGCAGCCATGCGCTCCATTGATCATCATGCACTTGACTTCAGCCTTGAACACTTTCCTGCCTGTAGCCCAGGGTTACTTCTCATTTTCACTCTTATGCATTTCTGCTTCCAAGTGTGTGTTTATCATCTCTGTTTAAATATTTCACAACTATGTTCAATCAGACAAAAAAAAAAAATCTGAAATTATTCCAGTCTTATATGAAAGTATTTGCAATGGCAATTGTAAGTCCAGGATTTTTTTATGGTCCTTCCTTTTATATGCTAGTTTTCAGTTCTGCTGATGTAGTACTGCTGAGATCATGGATGATGATTAGGGTTGGGTGATTCTGGAATGCAGTAGTGGGTAATTGTAGCCTTCCATGTGATACTGAACTACAACTCCCAGGAGCCCTTATCAAGATAGCCAGTGCTGAAGGATGTCATACAGCAACACCTGGAGGGTGTCTCTTTGTCTGAAGAACTGTGCACATCACCCACCCCTGCAGCCATGGCTCCTATTGAGGTTCTTCAGGATCTCTTATTCAGATGGGTCAAACCAGAGAGAGCTATTTCTAATACTTAAAAAGTTGAATAGGGATTGTAGATTAAAAATGAAAACCTAAAAATGAAGGGATATGTCCTGTGGTTCTCCTCTGACTTCAAAACATGGTGTTTTAGCCCATAAAACTAAATAATTCATTTGGATTCAGTTAGATGCTTGCCAAGACTGCTTTCCACTGTCAGATTAACTCTCAGTGCTGAAGTTGCCAATGTTTAACTTTTTTAGATTGCACTATTTTGACTCTTAACAATTACTAAAAGTGACAAAAATATGTGGTGGTGGCTCCTTTTACCAAATCATTTGTCTGTAACTTTCCTCATCCTGTGCAATTTGAAAGCATCTGTCTGAAAGTCAGTTTTGTATATTTTCCTGAACAGCTGATATCTTTCTATACTTTTTGGAAACAAAGTGGACAGGCAGTTTCCATGTGGCCTTCTCTTGTAGAAGAATCTAATTTACAATGTTGGGGAGGTATGTGGTCATCCACTTTTGTTCAGTGCTCATTCTTTACTTCTCAGTGCTGTGGCTAGAGCTGATGTTATTTAGCTTCAAAATTGTAGCAACGTAGTGATTATGAATAATTTCAGATACTTTCAGAATTGTCTGACACAGGTGCTTATTTGCAGATCTTTTAAAAGTGCACATATAATTTTGTCCAAAGACCAAGAGAAAATTATGTCGTCCTTGAAGTACATCTCACTCTTTCTTTTTCCACTGCAAGCTGAGAAAATGATAGGGGCTCCAGAATATGTTAGCTCAACTTCTAGACTATGTGACCTTGCTTGCAATTTGGTTAACAGCCAGGCCTTTTGAGTCCAGCTGTGTTATATGCTTCTCTGCATTATAAACCAGTTATTCAAAGCCAACATGTTAAGGAATCTTTTATTAATGGCAGGCATATACCTTGGCCTCTAGCCAGTCTGGCTGTGAAAAGTAGCTTCAGAGGGATTGGCTTCCCTCCATTCTGACAACAGTTGGTTATCTGGCATTGTGCTTTGGTGTAAGGTTACTTGCTAAGATATAAGTTTAGTGAGATATAATCGCATGCTTTCCTGTTCCAGCCTTCCTCCAATATGATCATAAATGCATTTACCCAAGATAATCCTCCAAAGTGATCATGGACAACAAATCTAGTCTTCTTATTTTCATGTAGTGATGGGCAATGGAGAACCAAGCACTTGTACTCAACTAGCCCTTTGTCAAGAGGTACAACTATTTGGTTGACAATTCTTTGTGTCCCTCTGTCCTCTGAAGTATACTCAGTCTTCTTTCAGGGACTTCAGAATGGCTGTGCACAGGATCTTATGCTTTCATCACTGACATGCTGCCAGATCCCTAAAAAATTCCTGTTTATGAGAACTTTGGAGATATGAGTGGTTTTAACAATAAGGTGTTAAGACTTGTAAATGTGCTTTTGTTGTTGTTGCTTTTACTTGCTGCAATGAACTGCACTTATTGCTTAGGTATATTTTTATTGTATCTTTTGCTTTTAATAATTTTATTATGAAGTACCAGTTTTACTATATTGTCAAGACTGCTCGCTCAAACTTATTAAAGGAAAGGAGGATATAAATGTTTCATTCAAAATTAATGGTACTTCTGCACTACAACACTTTTAAAATGCTCTGTGATGTTCCATTTTTTTAATCTGTGAACCATGTGTTTTTTAAAAAACTGAACAGTCCAGTATGTATACTCTGGGAGTTTTCATACTGAGGGTAGCTTATAATGTCACTAAATAAAGTCACTACACTACAATGATATCTTGGTAAACACAAGCTGGAAATCTCTAAGATTGGTACTGTCTCTTCTGTTCTTTGCAAACGTTCCTAGTAAAATATAAGAAAGATGTGATGTTCAAAGAATGAATGCTGAGAGTGTTGCTAGAAAATGTACAAGTCATCATTATTTGTTCTGCATGTCTATTAAATCCTAAGTACTCGTAAATGCCTAACTTTAGCAAAATACAATCTAGCAACATTGTCTGATGACTATGCTGCAAATGGAACCGTAAAAGGAATTGTCACGTAATGTGTATAATTTTCTATCTGGTTCAGCAGAGGTTTTTGTGGCATGCTAACACAGAATCATTTTCTTTAAACTCAGGAAGTTCTTTCTGTAGGATTTCATAGGATACCCCTTTCCAGTGATGCTTGGGGTTTATAGGAAAGGACTATGAGGCCTAAATCCAATAGCTACTCTCAACTAGAGTAGATGTTCACTTACCACTTATCTAAATTCCTTTGATTCAGTTGCACCAATGCTATTTTAACTGCTTTCAAGAACAGTTAAGAAGCTCTAGTTCTGTTTCCTTCTCAAGCATAGGCCAGTTTCCCCTGTTCAGCAATACACTCAGTCAAAACAGAGGAAGTGTTCTAAAGATGGATATTCAGTTTGTACTCTAGTTGCATATACAAAGCCTTACAAAGCTCCTTCATCTGCTCTAAATTCTTCTTTCTGGTCCAGCACATTAAGGCTCAGTGCTTGAAATGCTACTTATAAAAAAGCAACGAGTTAATGTTTTTCTGATCACCCAATAGGTCTATTTATTACTTGATGCTGTTACTGCGCTTCAGAAAGTACAAATTCACTTGAATAGTTGTTACTAACTTAGTAGATTTGCTATTATTATAATGTGTGTCTCTCTCTGTGTGCGTATGCAAAAGAGAAAGATCTCTCTCTCTCTCTCTCTCTCTCTCTCTCTCTCTCTCTCTTGCTCCTCCCCATTTCTGGTCATCACCTGTGTGGACTTCTCACTGCATAGGCACAGTATAGCAGATTACATGGTTTGTGTGTCCACTAGACATGCATGTTTTGGAAGGTTGTGCAGAACAAGCCACTCACCCAACCTCTTTTCTTTCTCCATCTCTTTTTCCTGAAACAGTTACTCTAAATCTTACGACAGAACTGATCTTAGGCTTGCAGAGAAGCACCTCCTCTTCAAAACTCTTTCTCACAGCTCACAGGAACCCAGTCAGTTGAAGTGCATGCCCATTTCAGAAAAAAGCACAGAAACTTGCATATGTGTATATATGTGTGTGTGTAAAATTATCATGGACAGTTGAACAATTTCCAGTCTCCAGAGGTATATAGTACACTTAGTTCTAGAGTCAGACCTGTTCCACTTTGGTTGGTTAATCTTTTCATAGCATGAAGATATTCCACACAAACGTATCTACATCTTAAACCTTCACCTTACAGTTGAGCTGTTGTTTCACAAAGCCCATCTGCATTCTAGCATAATGCAACAAAATTTTCATTCCTACAAGGTAACTGAATAGTGAATATGGCGCCTTCACCAACATTTTTTCACTACCAAAGCTGAGGACGTGGGCTTTTTTATTTCCACTTTACACCAGTCAGAGTAACAGTTTCTATTCAGAGATTCCGTATCTAATTCTCTTAGTGATGTTGCTCTTTTGCTCAGATCACAGGGCAAGTCTCAACTCTCCATGTAATGCTTTTCCCCTATAAAGCTCAAAGACAAGAGTTAGGCCTCTGTACCCCCTTTTTTTCATTTCTCCATAGTATTTGCTGCCACCACAGCTATCATGCGTCTGACTAAATCTCTAACAGCCGGTAAAAAGGAGCTTGTGTGAAAATGTAGATTTCTAACAGATGTTACTCGTATAGCAAGTTTATTGTTTGCTGAGAAGCATATGGTTGCAATATAGATCTTTTCTTTTTTTCTTTTATGTTAACAAATATACTGTATATACGCACATATAAATCTAGAAAATTTAGTCAAAAAATCAACCTTGAAACCCAGATTGAATTATCTATGGGTCAGTATAAGTACTGTACCTTAACTCTTATCAAAAAAGGAATCCTCCCCTTCTCTGAGTAGAATGGAAAAGGGTGAGAGGTTAGTCCATCTTGGGAGAACTGAAAATAAGTGCCAGCACCTGTCTTCTTTCTGCCATGGTGCCACTTCTGGACTTTTTGAATGCCTAGGCAGGAAAATGGCAGTGGGAGCAGTGGCTCTTTGGTGCTTTCCCTCAAAGAGGGGTTAAAATGATCTTGTATTATTGCCCCCAGGTAGAAGTGAGGCTTTTAAATATTGCCATTTGATGCTGTTGGTTTGTTCAGTCTGCTTCTACAGGGGCACTTTCAAACTACACAACTATAGCACTTTGATCTCATAACCATAGTAATATTCCTAGGAATCTTGGGATTACAGTTTAGGGAAACACTAGAGGTCTCTTGTTCAGAGTTCTAAGTAGTCTTTCCTAAACCACAAAACACACCTTTCCATAGGATGGAACCATGGCAGTTAAAGTGGGATCAGAGTGCTGTAACAATGTAGTGTGAAAGTGCTCCAGCACTCAGTGATTTAATTAATAATAAGATGATGCTATTTAAAGTGAATAAGAAATAACCCAGTGTAATAGTAGTGGCAGAAGTATAACATACAGTCAGCCGTCCATATCCATGGATTTTGTATCCATGGATTCAACCAAATATGGGTTGAAAATATTCCCTCACCCTCCCAAAAAAACCTCAAAAGCAAACTTTGATTTTGCGATTTTATATAAGGGATGCCATTTTACTACACTATACTACACTACACTACGTAATGGGACTTGAGCATACACAAATTTTGGTATCTATAGGGGGTCCTGGAACCAAACCCTAGCAGATACTGAGGACTCACTGTATTTCATTCTGCTTGTGTAAAATAGAATTAATGCTGCAGCTCCTATTCTCTCTTACCAGTCTTTCATGATTTTATTTAAGTATTAAAATATTTTTGTCCCACACTTTTCTGAAGACATTGTGCAGATGGAGAGGTCAACTGATCAACCCCAACAAAGTCTCTGAGGGAAAAGAAAAGAACAGACAGTACCTGTCAGATTGCTGGAGGTCATTCCTCAAACTGTCACCTCCCATAAATAAGACATTTCATACACTTTGTACCTTCAAGATCAGCACAGACAGTATTCAATTTGTTCCATACTTGAGTGGTGCTTTTTAATTGCTTTCATAGTCCATTTTGTTATTTTGACACAGGGTTCGTATCTATGTTTTATCCTTGTCAAGTTGCGATAAATATGGTGCCCTCGTATCTGTAAATCTGCTTTTGTTTTTGGCATATGACTTGTTCCTGGTATAAATTTCAAGTGCTGAGTGGATAGGTGTCTCATGCCAAACATTCCCTGGGACACAATAGCCAAGTTGGTCTCTTGGATTGCCTGCTCCTAAATCCACTCTGGTTAATTTCTTTGCCCGAATTCTGAGTCTTTGGAATTCTCTTATCTTTGCAATACTCTACAGTGCCATTGTGGTGTCATCTCTTTTACATATAGCGGGGGTCCTGTTATGTATCTGCTCATTCCTCTGGTGTTGTTGCATGTAGGATGTGAGAAAATGCTGTGAAATGGCTAATGGACCGGTTGTCTCACTTTGTCCCTGCAAGAGTTGAGTGCACCTCAGGAGTGGGAATAGGTTTGACCCTTCAGAAGTTACTGGACTACAATTCACAGTAGCTATAGCAAGCATAGCCCAGTGGGCAAGAATGTCAAGACTTGAAGAGCCACACAGTTCTCATACCTGGTATACCCAATTTACAGAAGATCATTCATACATTAGATACTGTTTCTTACATAGTTGTAGTGCATATTTTCATATCCTTGCAGTTTGATTTTGGCATCCTCTATTTTCTTGCAAACGTTTCTAAATCAACCAATCATACACATGCATAGCTATGTGACTGTTATGAAGAAGGACCCAGGGATCTTGGAGCTTCACTGACTGTCTCAAAAGGCCATTTTTTAAAGTTTAAGTAAGGTCTGTTTGCTCTGATGCTTCATTTCTTGGCTGGTCTACTTTCCTTGTTCTTTATCTTCAGATCTCACAACTCTTTTAAGCATGAACCTTTTAGTCACTACAACTAGATATTGAAGTAAGTGTTTCTTTCTGCTTGGATACCCAGATGCTCTGGTTCTTTTCCATTTCAGATTTTTTTTAAAGGTGGAATTAAAGTTGGTATTTCCCTAATGGAAACAGCAGTAGACCATATGAAACATGAAATGTCACCAGAGAATGGCTTTCCCTTTCTCCATTCCCTCAGTTCTTGTATTAACCATGGGATTTAGGCATAGATAAATACATTGTCTGTAAGTTATCATTTCTTCTTGGGATGAATTGCTGCATTGAGGATGCTCCACTGCATAAGCACTTGAAGCCTGTATATATACCTATATTTATTTGCCAAAGTATTTATTTCTGTTACCAACAGAGCTCCTAGGGGTGCTGCCATTATTGAACATGGGCTTGAATTTCTGGATAATGGAGTGGTGGTGGAGAGAGAGAAACAAATCATTTTGATACCCTAGTCTGTTTTATAATCAGCAAAACTGATTTAACAGAAGAAGGAGTGTTCCATTTATTTTGAAGTCCTGGCTCTTTTTACTATAAAGATAGTGTTTCCCTGGCTGTTTCTTCTACTTGCTAGATGAGAAGAGTGTGGCATAACTTATTGTGTGGCAAATTTGCTGGTGGGGGGTGGAATGCTGGCAGTCACCCATAACAGCTTGGCTTCTTCTTCTGAGAGGGCTGCATGCTGTAGCAAAACTCTTAGGAAGCAGGCAATGCCAGCCAGGATTTCAAACCCAGGTTTGAAATCATTGGCTGGTATGCCTGGTTGAGTGAGCTGCTTGTAGTCCTCACTCTGGTTGGCCAAGAAAGACAGCACAAAAGAAAGTCTTTTGCTGAGTGTCATCCTGCCCAGCTTCTAGCTTGGAGGTTTTGTGTTCGTAATTATTGGCATATGCAGTTTTGGACACATTGTTATTCCTTTCTTCTGGACTGCTACCTTGTCACAACTTTTGGGGACAGCTAGCATGGGTCCTGGATCCATGATATTAGTCACCAGAGTCTTGCAGGCATTGGTAAGGTATAGTGGTCCCCTTAAAGAGCTTGAATGTGTTGGGCTGAATATGTCCTGCCTAGCTCAGGGGTGGATGCAGTACAAACCCCCCAGGTAACAGAGTGACCATGCAGTAGCATTGGCCCATGTGGAACCACATCTGTCAGTACAGTGGTTCCAGCCTTGGGCTGGAGGGTCAAGCTCGTTGATCAGCTGGCAGGGTTGGTCAGTGCCTTGATCTGAACCTGTGCATGTGCCAACCCTTTCATGTAGCTATGACCAATTAAAATGGTGGCCTTTTCTTTGCAGTTGCATGTAGGGGTGTGTTATTGCACATGGAGCTTGACTTGCCCCTAAACATGCAAGCTGAGTAATTGAACTTTGCTGTTATTCTTTCATCCTTGGGTTTGAACTGCATTTCCTCCATTTTTTTTATCTTGCACTGAAAACCAGCCCATTTTCATGCTCCCTTTCTGCAATTCATTACCTTTTCCTTCTCTTCTTAATTTTGTTCTTGCTTTGCTTTTCACTCATTTTCTGAGGATCCTGTTATAAAATCAATGTTTTAGCAGAGTTCTGCAAATGATTCAAACCTAAACAAGCATATATCAGTATGTTTACTATTTGCAGTGTGAATCTTATTATTATAAGTGACTTGCTTACTGCTGCTCATTGATGGTGGCTTATCAATGTTGCTGAAAGCTCAAGCCCTTCAAAGATGCATGTTTAGTAAATTTTACTGAATTATATGCACTTGACTTCCAAATAATTACACTTGCATCCAATAACATTTCTTGTGCTGATCATTTGTATAATTGTGTCAGGTATGTTAATGTAAATAATACCCTGGGAATGTAGATCATATCCCCTTGGCTGATATCTTGGGTTTCCAGGCTAGGTTATAATAATTCAGCAGGGAGATATCATTCCCAGCATGTTTCTGTCCTATCTGAATTGTCATCCTGTTTGATGGGTTTTTTTAAAAAAAACAGTCCAAGTGATATATATGTGTGCTGTTAACTTACAATGCAAATCCAAGGTGAACAGCCAAAATACTGTTGATATTTCAAGTGAGAGGTGATCTGTGAGACAGCTGTTTAAATCTCCTTTTCAACGTGGCTTTTTTTGTGTGTGTGTGGTAATTTTTTCTGTCATTACACAGCTGATAGTGGAGTCGTTACCCAGCCTTACATTTTAAAACAGTTTCTGCAGCATGCTAAGCTTCTGGGGTTCTGCTTGTATCCTTCCCACCAATAGATGCTTGATTAGTTTCAGTGAGTAAATGGTATTATAGGGTCAAAAGTATGCACAGGACTTTTCCCAGCAGGGGGCAAATATCCATAGTGGGATATGAGTATAACTAATCCTAGAGTGTGTCACTGTAAGATAGCTGTGCATCTTTCTTTCTCCCCCTCCCTTTCTCTCTGTGTGCCTGAATGCACATGGGCACACAAATGTGTGCATGCATGCTTTGTTCCATAGCATGACATTCAAATCATATTTAGAAGCCTTGATAGAATGGGTAAAAATGCTTACAGCTTGGAATATGAGAAGAGGCTTCACAGACTCTTACACAACTTCACGTAGAGCAAAGGATATTAAAAAGAAACAAAGAAAAAAATAGGGGAGCACATGAACAAAGGAAGTACTAAATAATGTAATGGCACTATGCCCCTTATCATAACATCGACAGCTTCACAGGACCTGTCAGGAAAAGACTGCCTGTCTTCTAAAATGGTTTCTTTTATCTTTAGGTGGTGGTAAACACCATGTAGGAGAGAGCAATGGTGAGATGTACAAGAACTGTCTTTGACAGCAAAGGAGAAATGGCAATGTTTGATGAGGGTTGTTCTGGGAGCTTGGGTTGTTCATTTTACTTCTCATCTTGTTGTTATCCAGTTTTTTAAAGCAGTAGACGTCAAATAACTTCTGCACTACTTTTAAATAACTTTTGGAACCCTAGAAGTAGCAGTTAAGGGATGGGCATTTAGAAATCTTAGCCAACATGCTTTAGTGCCTCTGACCAAACTACAGATCCCAGGATTCCATAGGATGGGATCATGGCACATAAAGTGGAATAATAGCACTATATTTGTGTAGTGTGAATAGGCCCCATGTATCTGATAAATCTATACAGTGTTTACTTCTCTGTTTCCTGGTTGGTTAGGTCTGGGGACTGGAGCATGCACTTCCACTTGTAGCTGATGTTCTAAATTCTTTCCCTGATCACTTCACCTGTTTAATGACCTTGTTAATAAATTATGTTTGAGGGAAGCTTGATTTCTCAGGCTGCAGTCCATCTTTACACTCAACTGTTCTGGGCATTCGTTAAATACTGGCTTTCCCTTTGTGAGGCCAACTCAGAGGTCATATTAAAAGCTTGAATTTTCAAATTCACTACATATCTTCTCTGGATTGGGATGGGGAGATGATTTGATGGTGAAGTTATGTTTTTTGCATATCTGGAGTCTTAAAATGAAGTGGGAGGGTTGCAGTCTCTTTTCAATTTATATGTATACACAGCTGCATTTCTCTGGTGAAAAGTAATGTATCAACTAGTTAGCAACACTGGGCTACACTACTGGGTTCTTTTACAGCACTTTGACTCTGAACAACAAAATGTGTGTAAAAGTTCTGGGCTGCTTGTGGAGATGGCATAATCTATAGTGTCTCAGACATAACCCTGCCTCTTGCAGCGGGCTTATATATAGCATTTATTTCTATACCGCTTATCAACTGAGTGTTATCTAAGCGGTTTATAATGTATTTTAGCTAATTGCCCCCAACAAGCTGGGTACTCATTTTACCGACCTGCAGAAGGATGGAAGGCTGAGTCAACCTTGGAGCCGGGCAGGATCGAACTCACAACCTTGTGGTTGCAGTAGTAGCATTTAACCACTGCGCCACCAGGGCTCCATAAAAATGAAAGTTTTAATCTGCCTAAATTAGTATAGTTATTTCTTAAATTTGTACCATTTTTTTTAACAATCAGTTTTTGAAACAAGATCTGAGTTAGGGAAATCTAGTACTACCAGCTTTTCTGCTGCAGTTAATTGATGATAGACACACTGCTGTCCAATCACAGCAGTGCTAAACTCTCAGAGATCTGTATTTCTTTTTTTGTTTGTTTTTGTTTTTAAATGAGACAACTATTGTGTACAATCTAGGAAAACTGAAACAACAGGTTTAAAATAAACCAGGAGGATCCTTCTCCAGAGAGGGTATGCTAGATCATGGGCTAAAAACACTGAAATGTCATTGGAGCAGGCAAGTTGTTTATAAAACAAATGAACAGAACATCTTCCCTCACATTTTAGGTTCTCCAGAATCCATATTACAGTAAGGTAAGCCTGTCACTTACTTCAGGCAAGCCCATTACTATTAAAACCATACAACAACTGAAACAAGCCTCTGTCCCATCTTGTGTGTATTACTGATATATTTCTAAGCTGTTTGTATCCTATAAAAATGTCAGAAATAGCACCATTGGATCAAAAGAAGTGGCATTCATCAGAGCAGCCTGCTGGCCCTGAACAATCCAGAAATTCCAGGTTGTGGACTCACAGTAAGATTTGCCTCAAACCTCTTGCACAATAGTTAGATGTGCATGTCTTTGTATATATTAAAATGAATAATGCCTCCACCCCTGCCCAACACCATAGGCATCTCAGTTTGGAAGCCCTGTGTGATTTATATTTCAGACATGCCAATGATTGGCTGAGAAGGCTACAGCGATAAACATATTTTCCTGGAAGTCCTCTTACTGGGATTTTTTTATGAGAGTAAAACTATCAAGGCCTTTACTTTAAAACTGCAGTTCTAGGTTAGTACTGCTGCTTTTGCCATGGGATGAGACATTGTAGGAAAGGAGAAACAGTGGTGTAAAATTGCAGTTAAAATTTTGCTTCCGGCTGAACTCAGTCTGATTTTGGACTGCCCAGCTAAATTTCCAGAACAGATACTTGGAGACCGAAAGCAGCGTCAAAGGAAACATTGGCTATTTGCTACACCATTTAATTTGGTTTACACATGCTGGCATTAAAATGTGCCATTAACTGGGACAATGAAACACCTTAAAAATGTTAATAAACAGAATTGTAGACAAGGCTAATCTTGATTATCCAAGCAAAGGAGCACATGCTTATTTTGATTTGATATTTCTGTCTCTTGGTAGAACAGCAGAAGATTTTATAGCATATATGTGGAAATTCAAAGCTGACTGCAGATACATTGCAGGGATACAGCCAAGACAGAGGCACAGATATACATACCTAAACTGTGAGGAAAGGTTGGACATGACCTGTAGTCCAATAAAATATATATGATGCACATTGAGGTTTGCACCTGGGAATGACAGTGAATGATGTAATCCCATGTCACTCTTGCTGAGACATTGTAATATGTAACCGGGGCAGAGGGTTGCATCAGACATGGGAACATGCAAAGTTGGCTAGAGTTGCATCAGCAAAGTATGTATGTAATGGGCTGAGTCCTAGCCAACTGACCTCTTGATTGTCTGATGGAGCGGCCGGAGGCTATGTTGGATGCATATCTTGCTGTGGAATGCTGAAACTCTGTTGGAGTACTGTAAATATGTGTGTATCGTAACTGAAGAGTAAAAGCTTCCAAGTTGGAAGATAATATTGCGTGGGCGTATTTTGTGGCTTCAGAGCATTGCTGCTAGTGTTTAAACTCTGCTGGGCACACTTCTAAGCTGTGTCTATAGTACTCTGCTATATGGTGGTTTTTGACACACTTGACTCTGGTACAGCGTTTTTGCCAGAGCTCAGTGCAGGGGGGAAGTGCTGTCACAGTTTTTGCGTAGCTCCCATCATCTACCAACCCTCCACATACACATGTATGTATATGTATACATATTGGGAACATCATATATGTAGCCATTAGTTGGTCAGTGGGGTAATCAATATGTGGAATAACTCAACTATGTGTGAATCAGGCTGTTGAGGATGAGGCATGGAACAATCATAAATTTTTTCAAGGATAGAGTGCTGCATGTATGTGCCTTCAAGTTGCCAGTTAAATTATGGTGACCCCAGGAATTTGATAGAGCTTTCTTAGGCAGGGAGTGATCAGAGCTGATTTTTGCCAGTTCCTTCCTCTGAATATAGCATACCAAATGGTCTCTACTCTAGCGGAGTAGAAATATCAGCACCATTCTGTTCTTCTGGTGGTTCTGATTTTTCTACTGTATCTGCTGGTCTGTTTTTGTCTCTTGATTGGTATGTGACATATTTTTATTTCTGAACTTAATATTGTGATTAATGGTTCACAAATTTGTGTGTTAGAACTGCTTTACAGGATCACAGACATTACATGCAGCAAGGCTCATACAGTGAGAAATTACGAAGGATGTGTATGTTTGTACAACATTGTATAAATTCCTAAATTAGCAAATTACTTGCCCTGTTTGATCTTTGTAGTTTTGACATTCCCTACTCATCAGTGTAATATAAATTTAGCTAGGTGGCTTTCCTGATTGTATAAAAATCATGTTTTCAAACAACATATCATCTGCTGGCTGTTAAATTTAAAATTTTGTAACTCATCAGAAATTTGGTGCTTGTTGTATGTGTGTGTCTCTGTTTGGCAACGTGTGTGTGCGCACGCGTGTGTGTGCACGCAACCCAGGCAGTCTTTTTCCATTGGCAGAAGCCAGTCATGTTCATTTCCTCTCCTGTTGTCTACTCCTGCGTGCTTTACTTTTTGACTGATAGTAACCAAAAGTGCTTGCTTTAGTGAAAGAAGAATGAATTGAGGAGTTAATGTGACCAGTGGGGAAATCCATATGGGGTATAGATTATGCTATCTGATCTGGTATTAAATTCTCTACACATATACATATAAGCATCCATAGTCATCACCAACTATTCACATGGTATTGTACCATCACAAGCACATTTTTCTTTGACTAACAAAAGTAAACTTTTTTTTTCTGACTGCAGTCACTTTGGGGGGGGGTAGCATGTTTTGTTCCATAATCCTTCACTCCCCTTGTTCCTTTCTCTATTGATGGTATTGTGGCCTCTTTAGCAAAATCCTGTCTACCTTCATGCCCTTGGGCACATTTTACAGTCAATCTTCCAAACCATGTGACCATAAGATGGAAAACAGGAGCAGCACCTTCTTGCTCTTCTCACTGCTCTTTGACACTGCCCTGTTGGGCATTTTGATGAGGTTAGCAATATTGAACATTTCAGATTATTGTTTCTCTGTTTTCTAAAGTGGAGAAGTCCTTCCATCTGTGAATAGAGTATGCACACATACTCGTGCAGCATCTCTGCTCTGTCCTTTTTTAACCTCCTTGGAGGAAAGGGAGGAGCTCCCAATGTCCTACAAGGCAAAAGAGGCAATGGTTGCTTGGTGGGTGCTCACCTCTAGCAGGCTCCTGTTGCCAAACCTCTTTCAGGCATGCATTGCTTGCAGGAGCCATAAGAAAGTTCACCTCTTTCTGTTTCCTTAGAGGGGAGACACTGTTTCGCCTTTACAGGAACTTGGTGGGAATCTGCCTCCAATTTAGCCTCTCACTCCTCCATTTTTCTAACCTTCAAAAATTGCTGCTTCATAGAGTTGTCTTTTAAAAAATAGTTTTGAATTTTGCTAAGGAGTCAAATCTGTCAAACCCTAGTCGGAAGTGTATCCAAGCCCATGCCATATTCAGAAATGGGCAGGCGTGTCTCAGTACTGTTTGACTATAACCACATGACCAACTGTGACTTCTTCTGGGGGTGGGGTTGGAGGGCATGTGAAAGATATGGCTGTGTATCACTGTTAGCACGGACCAATTCCAACATTTTTAGCTAGTATGTTTCAGAACACGATGATTTCTGTTGGATGATGCCCAGGGTTACATTTCTATATGGAAAACTTCTCCTCTAGAATGTTCCTATCTCCTGAGATGCATGATGATGGCTTTATTTGTTCACACAGGCCTATATTTGGGCTGTATCACTTGAGATTGCAGACATGGCAGAATGTATGAGAGAATTCTTGTGCTTAAAAACAGATACTAAGGAGCCAGTCTAGACTAGTCAGTCTTCTCCACCATTTAAGAAACTGCAAGACAAATTTTTAGTGCACAGGTCTTCTCCACTTAATGAAGAACTTTTTAAAAATTGCCATTTAATGTTTGTCCTGTTGTGTTCACTCTTAATCCCCATCTTTCTTTTTTCGCAGTGATCTGTTTGTTCAGCCTGCCTATCATTCAGTGGGGAGAGTTTCATTAATGCTATAGTATACACGACCCAGTTAGTATTTTTCAGGGGTTAAAAATAACATTTACTTTAAAAATAGTTGTTACTTCATATAGTAATTACTTTCGTAGTAATTACTTACATGGAACAGTCAGGTACCATCTGAAGTGGAGTTACACTCAGCTGAGAACAAGGCCTGCTGTGTTGTAACTCACTTTAATTTTTATTTTGTGCTGCTGCTGCTGTTTCCCAATAGAAATAAGATACAGTGGTCAGTGCAAACACAGTCATCCAGTGGGTCCACATGTTTGGCACAGGGAAGAAAACAGGAAAGAAAGAGCCAATTTCATGTTTACATTGGTCCTTAAAGCGTTGCTTCTTTTTAACTCCGGCCAGATAGGCAGCCCTTCTGTTCTTATTGGGGTTCCTGGTCCATTTACATATATAGTGTGTTGGGCACACATTCTGCACAGGGTATCATATGTAAGCCTGATCATGTAGAAAATGGAAACATTGACACTATGGACTGACCATTGGCTTCTATGCACATACGGTAACCTCCAGTGCAAAGATCAGGCATTATCTCAATTGCCAGTGAACATATTCTGTACATGCAAAAGAATATGCAGGGAGAAGCACTACTCTTCCATAGTCTGCACTTTTCAAAGTCCAGTGATATTTTTAAACTGATAAAAGTCATGCAAAAATAAAAAAGAAGGATAAGTAGAAAAGGAAAGGAGTGTGTGTGTGTGCACTAGTGTGAAACAAAAGATAAACATAAATGTAAGAAATAGAAGAGTATGAGGGAGGCAAATGTAAACCTTATGTTATAATTCAGCCATTAAACTATATGGACTATATTGATCCTTTCATTCCCATTATTTTTAAAATGTGGCCTTTGTACTATAAATCTGTTCCCTTGCTGGAATTGTTGTTCTCCTCCCCTGTTTTTTAAGTTAATCCAGTCAACAACATACCGTTCTTTCTCCAGCCAATCTCTGAACAAAACTCTTTCTCTCCTTCTGCATAATTTAGTAATCCAGATTTTTTCTGTAGTTCAAAAAATTTGACTACTAATCTGTTGCTTGAACTGCAGATTTCAAAAGATTTAGAACTATTTTAGTATTGCATATTAAGTGATTCCTAATACTATCTTGAGTCACTCCAAAATTTCTGTTCTTTTTTTTTATCTTAAGATGTCAGCATCTCCAAAACTGTATATTTTCCCTCAGATCGTAGTTTATATGGGGTGATGTACCATTCTAAGATTAGAATGGCTCTATTCCATATATTTTGTGCTCTAGGAAACATCAGTGTTTCATACACCAATTGTAAGGTGTAGCGGTTAATACTTAACCTTGTTTAATCTCCATCTCCTATATAATGCTTGATATTAATGGTCTTTATATCTCTGCCTATACCAACATCCATGTCGACTTGTTTGCTGCTAGAAGCATCAGTTTAGCATCACTGTTACCTGTAGGAATTGAAATATAGAGAACTGAGATTTTTGGATGTCTTTCATATTGAGGAGAGTGTGTGTGTGTATATATTTAAAATACAGTCCAGTGGAGAAAAGCTGGAAGGAAGAGTGTTATAAATGTATATCAGCTGTGGCATGTACTAGCAACATAGCTGTGAATTCAATTTTTAACTGTGAATACATCTTTTCACTAGTTGCTATTTTAATGAGCAGGCTAGTGTGTGACCTAGATGAGGTATCTGTTAGAATGTGTAGGTACTTGTGATTGGGAGAACCTTCAGGGAGCCAAATCGGGTTGGCTTGCTGTGATTTTATCATTTTTAAAAGACTGCAGAAAATGCTAATGAAGGAGAAATGGAGCCTAGCTTGTAACAATTTTGTACATTCTGATGGCACCTGTTTGAAAGCTTGGATAACTTTTCCTGTTTTATCCTTACCTTGCTTTCAGGGGAAGATTTGAGGATGTTTCTTTTTCTTTTTCTTTCATTCTTTTTAGTGGAAGTTGCTAGATACGGCAGTATTTAAGTTGCAACATGCCACATCTCTAAATTTTGAAGTGTAGGGCATATATATATTTTCCCTTATCCAGATGCATTCAAGTGAGCACTCAATTAAAACACAGTATGCCACTTTATATGAGCCAGTGTAATGTCGTACGAGTCAGCATGCTGTAGTGGTTTGTGTTTCAGACCGTGACTCTGGGGACCAGAGTTGAAATCTCTGCTGAGCCCTGGAGATCCACTTGGTGACCCTGGGCAAGCCATACTCTGTCAGCCTCAGAGGAAGACAAACTCGTCTTCTGAGGCTCTGAGCAAATCATACTGAGAATCTCCCGTGGTAGGTTCATCTTAGGATCCCCATAAGTTGGAAATTACTTGAAGGCATCTAGCAGCAATGCTACTTTACACATGACAGCTGGTGAGTTGGCTTTAAACTCTGAAAGCATATGTCAGGACAACTTACAGTTTTCTAGAACGAGTTACCATCAGCTCCATTTTATATTAATAAAGAGCTGACTGATGCAGGATAAATATACATATGATGTGGGGTGGGTACACAAGAATTTTGAGCTGGGACTGTAATGCAGGCCTGGTATTTATTTTTTCATTCAGTCATAATTCAGAAAGGGTATTACAATTACAAACTAGTGTTCCTATTTTATTTGTTTTCATCGTTCGTGGGACTACTGATGAGCTTTTGAGATTAGATTTCTACTGGATATCAGCATTCTCTCTGAGTAAGGGAAAATGAATAATATCTAGATGATAAGGAACTGTCTGGACTTGCAAGGTATCCTTCCTTTATCATTTGTTGGATTAATAGTTAAGTTATACCTCCTGTCAATCTAAATGGATTGCATGTTTGGCAGTACTTCTTTGTGAGCAGAAAAGATCTTGAGCATCTTTGATTACCTTGCTCCAAAATTAATGGTTGAGGCTTTTTTTTTCTGGGATGAAATTTCTGGCAGCCACTCTTTCTTCCTTGCTTCACTGGTTACAGTCTGACTCTGTATTTTGAAAAATATTACGTGACCAAGATAGAATTTTGTTTTAAATTCTTTTTTGCATGAACATTGTGTGCACATTAGTCCAAAGATGCTTAGGGAAGTAATGGCTCTGGGGATGCCAACACAAAAATAAAAATGGTGCTCAGGCACAACAACCTAGTTGTGCAATATAAGATTAAAAAAAAGTAATAGTTAAAGATTAATAAAATGGGTCCAGTTATAGATATATCTTTTGCCCTGTTATGCTGTGTGATAATACTGAGTTTGGTCAGAGCTGTAAGAAAGGTGACCAAAAAAAAAAAGAAGAAGATAGTGAAATATAGCATTCCATGAGCTAAATGATACGATAGTGGAAAAGAAAACTAACAAAACTCACTGGGTGGGAATAGGGAAGAAAAGGTGGATGGTTATCCATAGGATGGATATGCACATGATCCTTCTTTCCTAATACATTATCATCTGGGACTGGTCATTGCAGTCATGACATATCAGGGCTTTTACATCTGCACTGGTTGCCAATCCATTACTGATTTAACATTTACACCTCTGACTGAAATGCAGCCAAGTTACCTGGAAGATCATCTCATCTGTTTACCTACTAAGACCATTCTGAGGTGCAGTGGATAACTTCGATAGGATGAAGTATTCCTTCAACAGTAGAACCTTAATAAATGCTTAGCACTGCATCCAAAAACTTAGTCTGTTTAGTAGAATGGACTAAATGAGATTATGGGGAGGCAAAAACATAAAAAGTTACTCTGTAAACTATTTTCTGATCATTTTTGCCTTACTCCTAGTTCCTACTTATGAAATACCCTTCCCTTGAAAGATTTGCCTAACACCTACATTTTAGACTCTAATTTTATTCATTTTAAAATTATTTTTAGATAATGTTAGTGTTATAATTGCTTTGTCTTTGTGTTCAAGTTCTGCTATTGCTGGTGTGTTTTTTTTAATTTTGTTTATACAGTGATTGGCTTTATCTTGTGATTTTTAGATGATCCTCTTAATTGTTTCTATGGGTTTTTTGTACCTAGTTATTAACTACAGAGAGGACATGGTTAACTGCATCATAGATAAATAGTGTAGATATGTTATAAAGGAAGTATACAAATTCTGTAGAAAGACGGTTTTGTGCCAGGAGTCTTCAAGATGAAGCATTATTTCAAAATGATACCATGAGTTTACAGAGCTCATTCTGAATTCCAAAACAGAGTGATTTTCTGCCTGGCTATGACCAACGGTAACATTATTAGGCCTTCAAGATGTTCCAAGCTATTTGTTGAAAAGACAAACAGTTTGGCATTGGGTGTAAAATATGTCCAGTGATTTAAGGAATCTCTTCAGATGCCTCAGCTGATGAGAGCTGTTACTAGTGTCTACTGAGGCAATTAATTGGTCCTACTACATTTATAATTTCCTATTCAATACCTTATTTCAGTTGAAATCTTGATTTTGATTTGCACTGAAATAATTTACTCTAACTATGTTTGGGGCTGAGGATGTAAAATGACACGTTTCAGGAGCAGGACCTGAATCCATGGGTATATCTACACACTGCATATAGCAATTTGATACCACTTTAATCTGTGGTTTGTTGTAGTACTCATAATTCTCTATTGGGGAGTTCTAGTATGTGCCCACAAATAGTTCCAAAAACTGTACATCTCAAGACTCTATAAAATGGAGCCATGGCAGTGAAAAGTGGCACCAGAGTACTATCATCATGTAGTGTAGATACTTTTGGCACATAGTACAAGCCTAGCAATAATCCAGATCAGTCAACCAACTTGTGCATAGGAATCTGCAAGTTGGGAAGCAAGTAGTACTAAAGGAGCTTACTCAGAATAATGGTGTCAGTATCTGATGGCTGTTGTGGAAATTTTGTTATGGTTTCACTAGCACACAATTCCATAACATGGTCAATTTAGTCTGTGAATTTTCTGAAATCTCAGTGCTTTAACAGTGCACTATAACAGTGAATCTTATCCTTTTGTCCTCCAAATGTCTCGAACTTCAGCTCCTAGAAGGCCTGCCCATTGGCCATATGTGTGTTTTGTTTCGTTTTTGTTTGCAACTGAAGTCCAATAATATACCAGATGTTTTAAGTAATAACAGGTAAGCATGGTATATAGCTGAGCACTGAACTATGACTTTGGAGACCAGGGTCTGACTTCCCGCTTAGCTGTGGAAACCTGCTGAGTGACCATGGTAAAGTCTTACTCTCTGTGTCAGAGGAGAGCAAAGGTAACCAGCCTTTGAACAAACCTTGCTCAGAAAACTCTATGATAGAGTCACTTTAGGGTTGCCATAAGTTGGAAACCACTTGAAAGCACCCGGCAACAATATGAGTAAAAGAATTAATTAGGCTTTTTGATCATGAACACTAAGAGAAAAAGAAGGTCAAAAGCTTTATGAGTAGTTACATTCAAAATCCATTAAGATAAATAATGTTTTTGATAATCAACCATGGAATAACAAGACCAGACACAGTAAATTGATTAAATAAGAGCCACTTTGTTTAACCTAATCTATTCAGATTGGATTGGCCTGGAAATGAAACAAAGGCTGAGGATCCAGCTGAGGCCCTGGTGTCAACCCCTGGACAACCTCTTCAGCCTTCCAAACTTTATATTTGCACTAAATCTCAGTAACTCAGAAGTGAGGATTATAGGGCAGGGAACTAGCTGTGCCTCAAACCACTGTTCTTTACTCGAGGGCAGCATTGCCAGTTCCACCTGTGTGCTGTGGCTCTTTGGCTTCTACCATCCAGGAGCTAGGGAGGTAGAAAAATCAGCCATATGAAGGCAATGCTACAGCCATTCCAGCAACCCATTTAGGCTCCTGCTTGCCTGCTCTATCTGTGGTTGTCCTGTTATCTTGCAATAGATTGGCCAGTAAGTACTTTGCATCATTTCAGCTAAGAATGTGACTGTTGTGATTCTCCTCAGCCAAATTACTGCTAAGAATTTGCTCTTAGGGCGAACCATGCAGGGCTAAGAACCTCAGACAAACTGTCATGATGCAGTAAAACTTGAGGGCAACAGGAAAAGCAACTATGGATCTGATGTATTAGTTGAGGTCCCTTTACACTTAAATTTGTACCTTGAGAAGCTTTATGCAAATGAAGGCATATACACTGGGGACAAAGTCTGCTACTGCAAATTTGCTATTATCTCTTCTGTTTCCCACCGTACTAATTGTATACCCAGCTGTGGGCCTCAAAAGCCATCTCTGTGGGTCACTTGGTGTTAATCAATGCCATCGAAGTATCCATGCAGAAAGAAGTGTTCTTTTTCTTTAATAGTCTTAATGAAAAGTAGGAAACAAACCAAAAGTGAATAATGTGCAGCTAGCTGAGCATTTAGTTATGCTATCATTTTAGCAGGCAGGATCAGGCAAACATTTTTTATCTCTGAACTTTTTGTGTGTTTTCCCCTACTACTCTTCTGCCTGTCTCCCTTAATCTTGATTCAGATGGGTTTGGGAGGTGTGATAATGTAGGCTTTGCAGATAACCAGCAGAAATCCCGTTTATTATAATTTTTCTTTGCATTTTCTTTTCACATTTCTTTGGGAAATGTGGAAATCTATTCTGTCTTCATATTCCCAGGTGCACTAGCATAAAATGAATTTTTGATCTGAGACTGATGTGTTGCCATTCCTTTCCTCACTTTACTTGTCTTGATGTTGCTGGTTTTTTAAAAAGTGATATAAGGTATCTGTCAGTGACAATGGAATAAATAACTAAAGTGTTAGCTTGAAGGATGGTTTCTTAAGGTCTCACTGAAATAAATTTTATTTAAATAGAAGGGTGAATGGAACTGTTTGTGACGGGCAGAATAGCAGAAGAAATGTAGAGTTAATCTATCCCTCTTTTGCAGTTTACTTAATTTTAAGTGAGTACCCTTGTAAGTAAAACTTGAGTGCGTTAGCAGTCATTGTTCCTGTTTTGAAACAATCAGCAAATCTTGCTCAGAACAGCTGTTATATACAACAGAAATGGACCTTACCAGAATAGTTTCTAGACCGTGCTAAGGATTTTGAAGGGTTTGGTCTTCACTAGTATATTCATCTGTTAAATTTCTCACTGGAATACTGTTGCAGGAACAACTGAAAAATATCATATGGAGCAAGATGTATGCAATATTCCACAAATCTAGAAACACTACAGCTAACTTTAAATATGATTATATTACTTTGATTAGAAGTCTGTGATTTTCAGAAACATGTTTTTTCAGCAACTCTAACAAATAGGGCAATGGGGAATAACAACAAAGAAAGCATTGAGTGATCAAAGGTTACCTGTTGCCCATTTCTGCTCTAGATGTACTACTCAACACTCAGTTCTTTTTCTTGTGTTGCTTTTTACATCTTTTTCAAAACTCTAGGATCAAAGGAGGGAACAACATTTCCTTCTGTATCTCATGGAAATTATCTTCAGTTGTTCAAAATATCTGGACAAACGGTGTGGACATAGCTAAGATGACGTGTATCACTCCTGTGTCCAACTTGACATGTTCAGCCAGTGGCCAGAACAGTCTGTGCATGTACTGTTCTCCCAGTCATATGGAAAAACCTTTGCACACTTCACTATATGTATTTATTCTGTAGGTTCTAAAAGAAGCTAGGATCTCTAAATTGAATGACTCCACCAACACTTCCTCCTCTCCTTCTAAGAAAAATGTCAAGGTCTGTACTCGAACCTTGTTCCTTTTAAGCATACACTTCAGGAATTGTGTGCATGTGCTGGAGATACAGAAGTGCTTCTTGGTGTGTTGGAATTATGGAGCCATCAGATATAAATTATCTGTTAAAATTACATCAACCCATTAACTTGAGGCTTTTTGCTAATGTACTCCATTACTTCTAAGTTCAAAGGAATAATAGTGTGACAGGCAAGAACGTGGAAGAAGCCATTAGAAGTGAAAGTGGCAATCAGCAAGGAATTTACCTCAAGAGGAAAGGTGAAAATTAGATTCTTCCCAAAGATTGAGGATCAGTGGACAATTTTCCCTGGAGTTTCCAATGAGGTAGCATGCTAAAGCTTTAGTTGAGGAGGGATCCTGGCCCCCTTTTGCACATTAAAAACAACCCCACTCACCAGTCATTGTAGGCCCTTTCCTACCCTCTGCAGCCAAGAATGTCATGGAATTTATAACAAAGATTTTCTACCCTTCGCATGCTCATCTGGAGAAGAAGCCCTGCAGGATTCCGAAATATGTCTGTCTTATGATATATTGGATTGTGTATGAATCATTCATTAATATTGAATCATTCATTAACATTCCTTGAAAGATAAAACACTTAGATTGTAGACTCTGGGTTAGAGTACTGTGGATATTGTATAGAGCAGGAGTGGGAAATTTTGGAAGATTTTCTGTCTGAGGACCATCTGAGTATCTTATGGACTGCTAACAATGAAGCCCATCAATATCAACAACACCAGAAATCCAGATGTAGCTGGAAAGTCACTTGTTTGAAAAGTTGACATTTCTAAAAATAGCAATCTGCATAAGAGAACCTGTTACCTGAAAAACAACTTCCTGGAGACTTCCAGAAAAGGAAATTCACCTTTTTGTCAGGAAAATGGAGGAATCTGGGTGTTTAGGGGCTGCAAAAATCAGCCTTTAGGAAGGAATACACAGCTGCAGGGGTGCATCTTAACTAGCCAGGTTATACAGAAATACTACAGGAAATGGGTGCATTAGCCAATGTCACATGAACAGACTTCTACTTGTGCAATTGGTATTGTCTATGGAGTGGGTAGTGGTGGTGATGATGGACTGTAGGGTTACTACTTTGGCCCCTATCTCCTGGTTTTGAGTAGGAGAGGAGGCCCCTGAGTTCTATCAGCTGCCACCAGCCACTAGTATATCTCATCACTCACTGACTTAATTGGAAGTCACTAAGGGGTTTAACTTGTACCTTTTCCCCCTCTGACTCTGCAGAGATGTTCCCTCCCCCTCTCATGGGAGATGAGAATCCTATACACATAAGAGCACGCAAACAGAGCAAGGCACATGAAAAGAGAGCGGAAAGGAGGAGGTCATGTAAGGAATGCTTTTATTCTAAGTAATCATTCTTACATTACGTTGTCATCTCCAGCCAAGGAAAGAAAGAAAACATAAGCTCTTAACACAGCTAGCTAAACATTTCTGTTCTGTTCATGATACAGATGGTGGTGTGGGTCTTGTGATGTTCATGGGAAGCTGGGAGTTTGGACTCCTTGCCTGTTCTGTAATCAAGGTTCCCTACTGATGGTGAAGCACCTTCACTACCTCTCTCCATCAGTTTCAAATTCTCTCAGATCCCTCCCAGTATCAAAACCCTCCTAAAGTCTCTCTTGTACCACATGGCACTTTTATTTATAACTTCTAATCATGGAAGCATCTGAAAGCTCTTACACTTCTTACAAACTAGTCATCTCTATAGTGGAATTGTCTATTGTGATCTCTGTTGCTCCTATGTAATGTTTTCCCCAATAAATGCAACTTAACCCATCATATCATTAACTCTTTACCTAGAGAGCCCATACCTCTCAGCTGTGTTACCCAGTTATTGGGGGAGCCTATTATCCCACATAGTGAGAGTTGGAATCTGTTCAGCTAGTCCTGTCCATTCTGCTGGTGGATGAACATAATGGGATACTAATACAGTGCCAATCATTCCTTTGTGTATGCCAGTCTACTAGGGTGTTCCCTATCACTCCTGTAGAAGTATATAGAGTTCTTTGCATTCCCAGACATGCTTAAGTAATGGTTCAAAGAAGAGGTGAAAAATGATAACTATGGAGACTGACAGCCTAAATGAGAAACTGGAGTTTCTTTTCTGAAAATTTTCACAGGTCCTAGATCTATACTGCAAATCCATTGAGATTTATGACCTTTGCTGTGCCCAGTAGCTTTTTTCATCACTGGGAAACAGTTTGTTGTGTTAATGTTATTAACCAATTTTCTCTGTTTATTTTATTATTTCACAAGAAAATAACATCTGCTTTATTTTTATTTTTATTTTTTTGTGGTTCTGAGTATAATTTCAGACGATACATGATTTTTTTGTTTTGTTTTGTTTTTAACTGTGTTTTCCAGTTGCTCTTTCATCAACCAGCATTTGTTGTTTCATGCGTGAAGCAAGCTAGAAATGTATCCTAATCAATTTTAAGCAGAAGGAAGGCTGAGTTGGAAAATCCAGCTGAGGCAGTTTAAAGCAGATGGCAATTCAGTAAGAAAAAACTTAAGTCAGAGCTGCCAGGAAGGAATTGCAAAACACGGGGAACAAATTCACAGGGGAGATTGTATGCTAGCTGTCTCGTACTGCAGCAGCTCTGCACTCATGGCTAGAACTCAGAGTCACGGTCTCTCTCTCTCTCCCACACACACACACGTGTATATCTTAACATGCACCAGTTGTGAGTGATTTATCGATGTCTCAGCCTTTTTTGATTGTGGCTCTTAACCTACAAGTTTACAAATAGGTTCTTTCAAAATAAGGAATCTGCCTCAGATGATTAAAACTGCTTCAGCTGTTTTTCATGCTGTAGTTGTCAAAAATAAGTATTCAGTTGAACTCTGTTGATGAATCATCTGCTTCTTAAAATATTTGTAATCAGATATGAGATCTTCTCCACACAGTGCATTGATCCTCTTCTTCTGCTCCAGGATGAGTCTAATAGTATGCTGTCTCTACTATGTACAGCATATACAATGAATTTCAAGTACCATTCAAATAGTAATTATTTCATCTTGTTAGATGAGCTGTTTAAGAAATAATTTTAAACGAATTTACTGGAAACAATACTTTTGTTTCGCTTTCTGCATCTAGTTGGTGGAAGTATCTTAGGAGTTTGGGATATGGTTGAAAAAGTGGTGTAAACATCTTTCTAGCCTCCACTGGGAACCAAGCCCTTGTTGTCAACCCTTGATTCAGAGCTTTTATTTTCATGAGTCCTTCCACACTGTTCTGGGACTAGTGATGTATTTTGCTGAGGAAAGGTCATGTGCACAATCATGTGCTTTAGTCAGTGTGGCAAATGCACAGCGGAATGTGTACTTTAGCAAAAACGCATGCCAATCTCACAGCCCAATATGGAACTGAGATTGGAAGGGGATTATGAAAAATGTGAGGAAAACAAAATGGATACATCTCTTCAGTTCTTGGTGGTAGATGTCTGTTTCAGTACTGTTCTGAGCTGAACGTATGAACTGGGCATCTATGACACAATGTGTTTTTATCACAGCATATTTATTTTTCTGCTTGATATGATTCCATCCTTTTGTTCTCTCTTCCTTAAAACACTAGACTCCGCCATTCCAAGACTGTGGTAGTGGGGTGTGACTGGCTTTCAGACTGACATTGGGGAAAGTTGCATCTTGTATACAACTGATTATATTTATCTTTTTGCCTGCTATTAGAAGATTTACTATACCAACCGTGGTTTATCATCAGTGATAGCTTTTTACACATTTATCTTCTTATGTGGGAAGAGTTCTGCCTCCCTAAGGGTTGTTGCAAACTGTTTCAAAGCAATTGGTGACTAGCTAGCTATTCTTTGTACAGCGAGTTATCCATGCTGCATGCCATTGTCATATTTGCCTGGAAAGGAGGGCAAAGTAATAGTATTTCCTTTGAGAGAATGGCTTCATGAAAGTAATTTTCAGAATCAGCACATAATAGCTGCTGTTTTACAAAATCCATTCACCAGTGTGTGTGTGTGTGTGTGTGTGTTAATATAGGTTAGTTTTATAAAAAGGAACAACTTCTCTGCACAATGAATTGGTACTAATTTCAGCATCAAATGCATGGATGGCAACTGACTTGGCCTTCAAAGGAGGCAAAACACAATCATGGAGGATCAGTCTATCAATAATTATTGGTCATTTGAAAGCAGTGTACCTCTGAGTTCCAGTTCTGGGGGGTGGGGAGATAAACAGTGACAAAGTCAAAATTGCCTTCAATATCCTCTTTGTGAATTTAATGGAACCATCTGGCTGACCACTGTTGGGAAAAGGATACTGTGCTCATTTGAATTGTCAGTCTAATTCAATAGGGTCATTTCTTAAGTTCAAGCAAAAGGTATCCATTTTGTGGGGAGAGTAACTGTTCCATCTTGGCTGTTCATCATTCCAAGAGAGGTCAGATCCAACTTGCAGGTTATCAGTCATGTGGTATCCAATGGTTCTATAAACTGCAAAACTCTCTGAATTTTTATTACAGAATTATTATAGCCTCAGTGTTGAAGAATAACCATATTGTTGCATTTGACTAAGACTGAATCAATGTTATCCCTGAAATAGTCTGAAAACCATTTATAACAGGTCTTGTAGTCTTATCAGAAATTACAGGCATTGTAGATCAGCCAAGAGAAATAAAAAAAAACTGCTTTTAAAAGAAGTTAGCAGAAGACTAGCAAAGGGAAAATATGATCATCTTTAAAAAGCCATAACTAAAGAACTGGAAATTACATACAACTGAGATCAAAATTGTTCAGAATTTGGTTTTGGTCTCATGGAGGTGTGAACTGACCACTCCACATTACAGTTGTGTTTATGAGTCAAGACGTTTCTACAGTTCTGGTGAGGCCTCTGTTTGTTACCTTGATCATGTGAAAGAAAAAGCCCACATAACCTTGTATTAGCTTGTTATGACTTCATTGGCAAATAGGCTGATTCACACATTATATCCAGCTGAATCCAACCTGCTGAGGTTCTGTGCCCACAGAGATCTGTAGGCATGCAATTCTCTCATGAAAGCTTCACCCTTGGAGGCCCCTCTTTCATCAGAGGTCCACGTTGTGGGGTATCCTCACTAACTCTGATTCCCAAGGATTCCCTTACTGCCTTCACGGTGCTAAGTGGAGGCTATAAATGAATGCTAACAGTACTTCACTCTTTCTCTCTCCTTCATCACATAGGAAAGAAACCAAGGCACTGATTCAAGTGTGGTTTGAAAAAAGTTCTGTCTACTACTTCAGACCAGTACCTAACGATGTCAAAGATGGGCAATCATGCTGTCCCGCAGGGGCTTAGGTTTGGGGAAATCCATTCCACCTACCTGGTAATATTCTCCACCCACATGTTGCATTAATAACAAGAATAAAACCCCAAAGAATTACCAGGTTTTCTTATTCTGAATACGAAGTAGCCTCAAACCTCCAAGTTTAGGGGGAAGTCAAATGCTATAATATCTTCATCCTGAGGACATCTGCTCAGAAGTGTACCACAAAGTTCAGAAATTCTTCTTCCTTTCTATTTAGGATTGATCTTTTAGTCTCAGCCTCCTTCAGCTATTAAAAACTTGTACACATGCATAAGAGTCCTGCTTTCCCAGGGTTCCTTGCTAATGTGGAGAACCACAGTACTTGGAGCCTCTTCTCTTCAGAGCCATAGCTTTCTACCTGAGAAAAGTGAGAGTGACAGAGGGCTAGGGCTAGTGCCCTTTTTTTACGTCCAGTTAGATCTATCTATCTGCTTAGGTACACAATAGAGCAATGGCCTGCCCTGCTTCACAAATGTGAAGGAGCAGAGAAATTACAAGAGAGGGAATTCAGTAGCAGTTAAGTGTTATGACACTTTAAAGGCTAACACATTTTATTTGGTATAGGTTTTTGTGAGCTGCACCCTCCTTCACCAAATTAAAGCTAGAGGGGGATATACACTTTGGCCAGCTCAGGCAGCTTCCATGAATCACATGTTCATTTTATGTGTCTGTTGGGATGGCTTGAGTGTGTTTGTGTGGGTCTGGAAGTTTCATTTTCTCAGTGAGATCTGGAAAACTTCCCTTTGGTGCCTTGTGAAGCTGTGTTAGGCTTCTGAGTCTACATGTACATGATGGCTATTTAAAGACTAGACATCATTCATGGGGTCACTTCATAATAACTCTCATCAGCTTGATTGTACTGAAATCTTATGGGCTATGTCCTGACAACTGCTCATTTTTCTGTAAAGGAAATCTGTGGGATTTTAATACATGATTCAAAAAGACAAATCTGCAAAATTTACCAGGACAAAGTCTGAAAATTATTTTAACGCAGCTTGGTATCTGCAGGCAGTGGCACCTGGCACCTCCAGTATCAGTGGGTTCCAGAATGTGCTCTGGGTTTTCATTTCATCTAAACCTTAAAGGAGTTCTCTAAGTTACCAGTCTCACTCCTCGCTATAGATTCAGTGCCTTGGATAGATCCTTTAAAGTCACAGCTATACAGGCTTCCCCTACTTACCCAGCAGGTTAGGGACTAGAGCGCAAGAATGGAATTGGTGGAAAAGTAGAAACTATGTACTGCATTGTAGGAATCATGAAGGACCTGTGGAGGCTCACTTGGGAATGACCATCTGCACTGCTTGCAAAGGCTCTCAAACTGCTTAGTGCCTTCTCTCTCCTCGGCTCACTGTGCTAGCAGTGCGCGCTTGCAAAGGGTTCCAGGCAAGTGTCCATAGGCAAGAAGAATTGATGAAAGAGCGGGACCTCTGTTGAATTAATGGAATTTCTTCTTAATTTGGAAGCATCAAAAGAGCGAGTAGTCAGATAATAGGGCATTAAACAGTGGATTCTTCCTGTATATAGATATAAAAATAGCTATATAGTGGCTAGGTGGCAAGGGCTGATGGCAGTAAATGCATCAATTCTGAAAGCAATTTAAGCAAGTTTATGGGTGCTGGCATCTTTCTGTGGTTCACATTACTGACCTTTCAGGATAGAAGGGGAGTAGTATATATTGTATTTGTTAGTGGAGCTAGATTCAGTTAGTTTGCACTGGGGAACCAAAAGCTCCAGGAGTGCTTCAGTTTGTCTGTTCCTGTATGGCAGGGAGTTGGACTGGGTGTTCCTTTTGACCTTTTCCTGCTCTGTGTTTCAATTATTGTAAGCACATGCAGTGTTTGAGCTACTTCCATACTATAGAGAGTGTACCCTTTTCAGCAAACCTGGAGAGCAGCAGAAGAATTGTGCGAAAAGGACATGGTCTGTGAACTGGACTCTTAGTTGTACCATAAGGCAGGGAGAATTCAAGAAGTTGCTTCAGGTAACTGGTTTTGGGTGCTGAGAAAAGGAAGCAAATGGTTACTTTTTACATTATGTTTTTGCTGGCAGGAAGGAGGCGATGTAATGTGGGCTTTTCTGCCTCTGGTATCAAGATAATTTATTCGGCTGGATTCCAGGATTGTGCATCTCCCTGAATTAGAGATTAGTGTGCCATTTGCTCTTCTGCTTTTGATACCAGCAGAATTGGAGAAACAGCCCTGGTTATTGATGATTCCCTAGCTCCAGTGAGATGAGTTACACTCATAGCTGATAGGGAGGAAAAGGATTTCTATAGTGGCCAAAGACTTTGTTTTTTTATTATTCTGGGCATCCCAAGAGAGGTACATATATGAGATCATTTCTTTCAAATGAACTGCTTCCAGCCCTGAACTTAAGGGCTGATGTCCACATCTGTATTTTTTCACCTTCTCTCTCCCCATCCCTTCTGTGTCATGCCTGAGTATAGGAACTGCTTTCCTACTGATATGTCTGAGCTGCTCTAGGAGCCTTTTAAGCTAAAGAGCATTATAAAAGTTTTTAAAGACATAAAGAAAAAACTTGTAGCAATCAGTGGCTTATGATGAATCCTTTCTCAGGAATGGGAAAGATCAAAGTAGGTTTTTTTTTCTTGTGGTCATTTTAATTTCTCTCTAGCCAATTAATCTTTTCAATCTCATTGTGCAGGGTATTCCTCTTCATAGATAATAGCTGCAAATTGGGGTGGTTAGCAAGAAGATCTTTTCAAAAGCACATTGAGAAGAGAAGGTAGCCTGTTTCAGCTATTCTAAAGCTAATTACCTACAATAATTTAAAGGGAGCAATTTCTCCCTTATGTTGGAAAAGTAAATTTCAAAGCCTTTAGGCAAATAGTTACAATGGTAATCCAATGTTTCACCTCTTCCCATATTATGTTTTCATGAGTGCAATGATAAATTTCAAAGCTGGGTACAGACCTGTATTTGATAGAGGAAGTAGCTTGTTTTAGGAATTAGAATCTAGCTTGTTTTTTGGGGGCAGTGTATACATAGCTGAGGTAATAGCAATAAACATTTGATTATTGTTTGGAAAATAATTGCAATTATTGCCCATTCTACATTTAATTGTGTTCAGAGTACCAATATGTGACCTGAGCTTGACTAGGAGTCAGGCTCAGCTATAACTAGTATGTCATAAAATACTCATTAGGTGATTCCTTTATGGAGGCACACTTCTTTGAGTGTATCTCCACATCAAACATTATCATTTCAGAGAAAATACTAGATTTCAGTGTATTTTTCAGAACTCTTTTTTATATGTTGCTAGTTGACATGTAGTACATACTTAGTATGAAAAAGAATGTTCAAATTGTAACTGCTGATGAGAAAAAATTATGACAAGGCTTATATCTTTAAGACAGAAACAGGCATCTTGTGATTATCATGACCACAATGGTGGTGTTGGCTGGAATTCCTAGGCCATGCACTTCCACGCTACCTTTTCTAAGAGGACTCTGCCACCTCAAGACAGTGAATGTTTGAATTGACATTTGATATTTAGCTCCTTTTTTAAAAGAAAGAATGCCCTAGGAATAGGGAAGAAGACAGGAAGCCCAGAGGCCTCTGTGGAGCTTCTTAACAACATGCTCTGTTAAGGTCCCCAATCTCACTGTTCATAGTGGCACTAGTCAGTGAGATTCTCCATTACCAGCCAAAACTCCTTGTTTGACTCATGGCACAGGACTAAAAAAACAAAACAAAACAAAACAAAAAAACCCCAACACCACAAAAGGATCCTTCTGGATTGGACCTAAGGCCTATCTTGTCCAGCATCCTGATTCTCACAATGACCAGTCAGATAGCTCTGTGGATCCCAAAAGGGGTTCTCATTTAAGTGCACCTGCATATCAAAGCAGAACATGGTGCAGCAGCAGCACCCTCCAGCTTGTGTTTCTGATCAATTGACATATCAGCATATATAGCTATCAGAGGTAAAATTGTGCAGGAAGGATGAACAAACTTCAGTTGTATTTATAACCTTGACAAACTTTATCATACAAACTCTACCAAATCAGATCCCAGCCTAGAATCCAAATGTAGAAATAACTCTGTATTAGGATAGTTGCAAATGATTATAAAGACTCCAGGTGGTTCCTAGAGGCCAAAGGATGCTCTTTGGACTAAAAATATGACAATCTCTGAACATAATCTTCTGGGCTCCATACTGCTGTGTATAAACTATGCAAAACAATGAATGCAGAATGAGCCTTCATCTTGTTGTCTGTAGCTCATGAGGATTTAGAAGTAATCCTTTATAATGTGGTAATCAGTGGCACATAAATTTGAAATGGGCATGTAGCCACTTGGATAATTTCATTTATGGGCATTAATTACTTCATGAAGGCCTGAATGTTCCTCTAAAATTCCTTTCAGTTTCAACTATTGATCTAAGGCCATCGATAAAAGAAGAAAGGGCAAAGACATTGCTAATGATTGCATCCCTTTGTTTAATGTGGCTGTTAAAAGGCGGGGATAAGCATGTGAGACAGTGGAACTTCATGCCTCTCTTCTGCTGTCAGTTGATCCTGTGATCTGTTGAGTCCTCCTGAGTGGACTTGACAGGCTTTGGCAGGAGAAAGTTCAGATTACACAGCTGTGTCCTGCTAAACTGGCAGGAGGCAGATGTGAGCAGGTTTTGGCCAAGAGAAGAGTTGAAATCCAAGATAAATCTGAGCATCTGCTTGAGCCTCGGCGACTTTGGAACAAGTAAAATCACAGAAGCTACCCAGTTGAGCTCTGAGGACTTCCCTGCAAGAATGAAATGAAGGAAAAGTCTCTTGTCACTGTGCAGTTATGGAGATCTTACATGACAGTGCAGTGCCTGTTCACGAGCCTTCATCTTTTCATGGCTACAGCTTAGTTGCTGGCACACAGAGGGATTATTGTGACCTTAAAGTAAAACTTACCAACATAGACTTCCTGTAAAACCTGTTTGATCTGGTAAGGAAAGAAATATCTTCATAAACCACAAGTTTGAAAAGTCCTACCTTTCTGTCAGTGTCAATAACATTGCATATTTATGCTCTGTGCCAGGCCTTCTTGGTTATGGTGCCTTCCCTTTATAAATGTCCTTCTGAGAGAGACTGAGTGACCCTTTTTTGGCTATTTTTTCAGTGCCAATTGAAAATGCCTTTTGTTTACGTGAGCCTATCTTACTCCATTGCTATTAGTTTTTAGGAGAAGAAGACTGGATTTTTTTTTCTCATTGCTGCTGCTTGTGGTTCTGAGAAATTTAGGCTGCTTTAGCCAGAGAGAAGCACCCGATCCACCATTCTGAATACCTTAGAGCAAGGCTGGGGCAAATTTTAGTAAATGTAACAGAACACCATTTTGGGCTACATAAAGCAGTTCTTTTTTAAAAATTGAATTTCTTTACAATTCTAATTTTGATATGGAATAAGGAAAATAAGAGTTCCTTGGGGTGTTATTTATCGTATTTGACGCAGGGGTAACCCTAAACTGGCTTCTTTTCATCTTCTTCCCGATCCATCTGTGTATGTGTGTGTCTGTGTGTGTGTGTGTGTGTGTGTGTACATATATATGAAAATAATTTCTTTCTTCCCTTTGAACATATTTTGGCCAGGTTTTATTTTGTTATTTTTATACTCTGAAGATACCCCAAGGCATGTCTTCATTTTCTGATTTAGTTTAATTAGAAAATAATTTGCTTAGTTGTGGTTTGAATTAACATATTGTTTCACCTCATTCAGATTTTCAGCTCTTTTCAAACTATGACTAAGCAATTTATAGATCTAATGGTAGCTTGATGTGTGTTAAATCTTAGCTACTTTCCTCCTAATGCTACTAAAAGCCTTTTGATCTCATGACTATTATGAGATGAATTCTCCCACCAAGATTATTTTAGGCAGGAAACAGTATACAGCTGGCATGGGCACAGTCATATCCGGCAATTATAGTGGTCTGACATCGTGCAGTGTGAGGAATCGCTACATATATCTGTCATGTGGATAAAGAGTATAATATATAAATACACACATTTTCCTTGTTATGTGAATGCACATTCAGTTTAATCTTACACAGTATATCAAATGCAATGGATACATAATACGCTAAATAGAAGTGATGACATGTATTGAATTTCTAATATGTGTTGAATTTCATGAAATTAAATTTCTCAGATGCTGAAATCTAGAGGGTACTTTTCCAGAACTTGGAAAGTCAAATTTTTTTTTTTTTGAACTACAATTCCCTGAATCTTCCAGGCAGCATAGCCAGTGACTGAGGGTTCTGAGAATTATAATGCAGTAACTTTTTCAAGCTCCAGGGGTTTTTTTTGTTTTTGTTTGTGTCCCCACCCCCGGAGCCTGTGTCACAGGTTGAGCTGAAACAAAGTGACAGCTTAAAGTCAGTCTAAGAGCTTTATGGCTAAATGGAGGTATCAGGCTTCCCAGTCCAAGTATGGTACCTGAACTAGTCTGTGTAGCTGTGGCTACAGAGGGCAAAAGCTGACATTATCAGCATCACTGTCATTGTTGTGTTGCCATTCTTTAGTGGTTGTGTGGTTAGCAATGGTTTTGAGTTTGCATTTGAGGTGCTTTCAGAGGATCTGTCTAATCTATTTTGAGTGTCAGAAGACGTCATGAGAGCAATCCTTTTTTTCTTTCAGCCTTTGCGAACACATTTGCAAACAGGCAGACTGGAAATCTGAATGGAAGTGATTGTTATAAGGCCCTGATGGTTCACTGCAACATTCTATTGCAGATTCCATGTGCTCTGTGTTAGAAATTAGCAGCTTTCTGTAGTGTTTCATTGGATGCGTATTACTCTCAAATGAAGCAGCCTCGATTGTTTAGTTGACTTTCAAACAGCCAGCACATCACTGGGTGTGTGAATTGGGCAGTTAGTAATAATATGTTAAATGTTCTTATCTGTTCTTATGAAATACTAGTTGTCCTTGAAATAACAGTGTTGCTGTTGCTCATCTGTCCCTTTCGTTATTTGTTGTTTTCTATTACCATATGATGCTCTTGCAGATTTTAAAAATAGAACTCAGCATATCAGTACTTTAATTGAGGAAACCCTGATTGGGTTTTTTTACACTGATTGATAGATAGCATGCATGTTTAACAGATTTTGTATGTTAAATCTGCCAAGCTCGGTGTACTTGAGGATACCAACAAGATTCTAAGCATTTGATGTTCAAATTTAAAAATTTTCTAGTCAAAATGTGGGTTTGAATTTTGCTTTGATGTTCATCATATAGAAAATTAGCATGACAAACTTGGAAAAGTTTCAGTTTCAGTGAAATGGTAGAATGCTACAGTCTAAGGGTCTTTATTGATATAAGCACATGGATTTTCCCTGTAGCTTCAGCTGCCAAGCAACTGCACTTTTTGGAGTGAATCCTGAGGGTGGTCTCAATAGGGGTTCAGTTTTTGAATCCAGCTGTGAAGTATACAATTTAAAATACTCAGTATTTTACTCAATGCTCAGTAAATTCTCTCCATATTTATCTATTACTTGTGATATTAGTGTTTTTACTTTAGAGATACCTTGTTAAAACATTGCTAGCAAAATTTGCTAGGCTATAATTGAGGATTCATCTGTCTTCCCATTTCTTTAGATGCTAAATCTATGCCTTTGTGGAAGGACTGCTTTATGTGTTGATAGAAGATAAAGACTAATTAATATGAAGATGCCACATTTTTTTGCCTGTCACTTAACATGGTGTTGGTTGAGAATTGTTTAGAATTGTTGATAACAAACTACAAGACAATCATATTTCAAGAAACATACTTAATCAAAAGAGCAAACACCTTGTTTTTTAAAGCAGACAAAGGCAATGATTGCTGAATAAATGAATACAAGAAATAGAGAAAACAATGCGTGTTTGCAGAAGGCAATTTGGGCAGTCATCCTTGGGATGAGAATATGATGAGCATATCCCTGTTTTAATTTGTGAAATGATACAGAATTTGCTATTTCTGTTAGGGAGGTACAATATTTTTAGTGCACCCACGGGTGATTAATATTTCAAGATTCCTTAGATTGTGTGAACATTGCAGAAGATCACTAACTATTGCACAGATAATTTTAGAAAGGGAAAATATAAGACAAAGGGACAGTCCCCACTTTTTCTAGGTAGCTGACTTCTCTGTGTGGTATGTTTTCTTGAGAGTCTTTCCCACTGTATAATTGTGTACCAGCACTAAATAAGATGAATACAAAAAGTAGTAGGCAACCCATGTGGACATTGCTGCATGTAACAAATGGCACATAAAATTTTTGTTGCTCATAAATATTACCAAAATAGACATGTATAGTGGTTACAGATTAGTAATCTACATACAAAGTTTCAGAGGATCAAACTTTTTGCATGCAGGAAGGTGTGAAATTTGTCACTTTTTGCAGCAGCACCCACTTCGGTCTCAATAATTAAAAATACAGCTTTTTCACATGGGAGCTGTGAAATCATATTCTCACACCTTCTACACTCAACTGTAAAATGCTGAAATAAAGAAACATAGAAGTATAAGTAGCTGGGAGGGATGGGAAGTAGATGAGGGTGATGTTCTGATAATCAACTCTTAAAGTATATGTGGAAAGCCACAATAAAGTGTCTGTACATTCCTTGATGAATGCTTATTACATGATAAGCAATAGGAGACTTACCTCTATAACTGAACATGGATACTGTGTTCCTTTGCTCTGCATCGCTCAACAGACAGTAATAAATGACTGTAGAATTCCATCTGCAAAGGCATAGCCACAACCAGCAATTTTCTCTGCACAGTGTGATACCAAGCAAAAAGCAGATCAGATACCTGAACTGTAGCTGAGCCTTCGATTATGGAGAACCTCTATAATGATTAACCTGGCAAACTGGACCTCTAGAAACTATTTGAGACACCTTGTTTGCATATGTTCATTAACAATGATATTTGCTCTTTAATTTTGTCCAGGAGAAGCAACAGGGTGCTGTAGAATTTGGAAGAAATGATCAGGCTTTTGTAATTGAATTTGGGGCAAGGAGGAATCAATAAGCAGATTTTAAGCAATGGTTGTCAGTGCCGGACGGAGGTCAGGCGGAGGCTGGGGAGCTGGGTGGAGGAGCAGAGCTTTAATGCAGCCAGCAACCAAAAAGTACAGCAAACTGTCCTTAACGCAGGCAGAGCTTTTAACACAGTCTTAACAGAAATAAAGGGTTGCGTCACCCAGGAAATAAAAGGCTGCAAAGGAACAAAAGGCTGGTTACTTCACCAAGGCAGGCGGAGAGGCTGGACACAGGCATGGACAGGTATAAGGCATGGACAGCAGGACCACGGTAAACCGACGGTTGTTGCTCCATGCTCCTCCCTGCCCGGTGCCTGCCTCAAGTAGCCCTCTCAGCCTGGCGCCGGCCAATTCAGTGCAGCCGCACAGCTAAGGGCTTGCAACTGTGCTGTGCCTCGCAGCTGGGAGCTCTCCGCCCGTCACCTCCTCTCCAACAGCTGCCGGGACTGGCGGACGGCCTCCTTGGCCTGCCATCGCTGCTGGAAAGGAGGAGGCGAGGCGGAGACGCCAGCCTCCTCTGGATCAGGGCCGCGGGCGGAGGCTTCAGCCTCCTGCGGATCGGGGCCCCGGGCGGGCGGAGCCCCGGGTGTAAGCCCGGGACCCGCCCTCCCCGGCGAGCCGGCCTCCGCCTCTGCCCCCGCACCCATCGGCGAGGGACCCGATCCTGAGGCCTCCCGGTAAGTAGCGCCAGGTCCGACGGCCTCCGCGGCCTCCGGGCAAGGCCCGTCGGCTGCAGCGGCCTCTGCGGCACCTGAGTAGGCCCCGTCAGCTGCGGCGGCCTCCTCCGTGGCCTCCGGGCAAGGGCCGTCGGCCACGGTGGCCTCCACGGCGCCCGAGCAGGCCCCGTCAGCCACAGCAGCCTCCTCCGCGGCCTCTGGGCAAGGCCCGTCGGCTGCGGCGGCTTCCACGGCAGCCTCTGGGGCCGCCGCCGCATCCTCCGCCGCCTCTGAGGCGGCCTCAGGGGCACCGGCGGGCCCAGCCCGGCCCGTGACCCTGACATTGGTGCTCCACACCCTGACCTTTTGCTTTGGTTTTTATTGAACTACAAATAAAACTGAGATCAGAATGAGTTTAACACTGGCATAAGTAGAAGAAGCTGGTTGGAATTCTTGCATATAGATTATGGAAGAATACTACAAATGGTGGAAGACAGAAAAGGATGGGAGTTTGAAATGTCAGCTGTCTCATATTTGGGGGGAAAATTGTGCCTGATTGAAGTTAAGGTCCATCTCCCTACTTTAGCCACCAATCAGTCAGTGCTGGCTTTTCCAGGTTTTCCAACAAGCCTAATGATCCATCAGCAGGAAGCTTATATTCTTTGAAGAATTTCCTTTTAGCTGAGGAGAAACATCGAAATGAATTTATCCACCTTCCAATTACCCCTCTTCTTCCTTACATGAGATTTTTTCACTTCCCTTCAGAAAGCTAGATGGGAGTGGGGGAGGAAGAAGGTGAAGATTCACCGACTTAGTTTTTCAGAGGTGCCTATCAAACACTGAAACTTGGGTTTCATCCTCACCTCCATCCCAGTGGAATCAGAATCAGAGATTGGTTTTTGTGGTGAGGTAAGCCTTTCAGTGAATGACATCTTACTATTCCAGTTACAGCAAGAGTGAAGAAACTGCTGCCTGTGGATTTCTTTCTTTCTTTCCAGCTCCTAGGCTTCTCCAATACCTAACGTCTCAATACCCTCCTTATTTTTAGAATTTTTAGAATTTTGTATGCATGAGAGACAACAGATAATAAATAGAATTTTGTAGGTTCCCCCAACACTGACCCTCACTACATTTATCAGGAAGGTGAATATTGTACTGTATGGGTTTCTGGTCTGAACCAGCCTGGCTCTTACATTCATGTGATTCTGTCATGTGATCAGGATTTTTAGGTTCTTGAGAGAAGTGCATGCAACTGTCCAGTCTAATATTACCCCTGAATATGATTTTTTCTGCATGAATAAGCAATAAATGTAGTCTTTTATGAAACAAAGTTAGATTAACTTGGCATCATTTTGAAAGAGGCAAAACTATTTCCCTTCCACTATACCTTATGTGCTGCATCCATCTGTGTGAATGGAAACAAGCAATAAATGCTTTGTCAAACAGAGCTAATAGTTACTCACTGGAAGGCATTTTACAGACTTGATTTTCTCATCTTTTGCCATGGTGGCTATTGGCCTAATAGTTAGAGCATTTAAGAGATCTCTGTGGAAATGCTCACTGTGGCTTCAGGTAGCATAAACAGACATCTGTTGGGCACTGAGCAATAAAGTTATATACATGAATTTAATGTGCTAGTAATAACAGTGGCAGCCACAGTGCATCACAGTAATTTGCCAGTACATTGAGTTGCTTATAGTGCTTGCTTGAAGCTTTGTAAACCAATCATACAAAGAAACTGCTCATTAGATAATGTTGTTGAAATAAATGTACTTTTACTCTGTGTTGACTCATTGTAACAGAAATGTTTATCCTCTTGTGGTCTCCATTAGTTGTCCTCTTCTTTAAAAAAGGACTATTGGAAACCAAGGGCTTGATGCTGACCTTATGGGTACCTGCTATGGCATACTTCAATAGCTTTGATTTTGTACGGTTCAGATACACTAAGCCTTTTTTTATAATACCAACTTCAATTTCAAGGTGACTCAAGAGGGGAAGCGTAGAAAGAGAGAGGTAACCTGAATTTTTTTCATCACTTGACACTAGGGAAATGAGGAATATTTGCAGATTTTCTCACATTTGATGAAAAAGATGTCTCCCAGCACTGAGATGTGTCTCTCTTAGTTGAGACGCACTGCTGAGAAAATTGTCAACTGTCACAATATCTATATATTTTTACATGAGAACAGAAGACTAGCATGAGACAGAAAACCAGCATTTTTTTTTCAATAGCAACAGCCACCCCCCACCCCTGGCTTGCAAAGCAAAAGTAGTCGTTTGTGAGGAAGAACATTTAGTATTGGGGGCAAACCCTGTTTTGTGTAAAATACAGTGTGAGCTGGACACTCTGGTTCCTCTGTGGTGCTAAAGCTTTGTATTGGAGATTGAAGCAGAAGTGAACAGTGCATGTGAAATGATAAGAAGAGGTGACTGTTAAACTTTCTGCTCTTTCCTTTTCCAATGACAGTTTTTGTTGGTTGACATTCAGGACTGCTAAAAGGAAGTTTCATGGACACTTCCCCCCCCACATATGTGCCCTTGAGTTGTCTGCTGACTAAAGATAATTCCATAAATTTAAACTGTTAATATAGTGACCCCTGCACATTTGTGAGAGCTTGAGGCACAGGGCCCTCATGAAAGTGGAAAAACCACAAATAACTCCTTCCACGATCTCCTTCCCATTTCTGTCCGGAGCTTCAACCCTCCTAATCCCTTGCCGCTGGTTCCAGTGCTCCCAAGGGAAGAAAAAGACAAGGTAAAGAACTTACCTGTAATTTTCCCCTCAGACAGAGAAGAGCAGAGTGCTTGATTTCTGGGGTTCTAGCTACTTTCCGGTCACCATCTTGAAATTGCTCCCAGAGGGGAGTTGTAGGAACAAAGAAAGCACCTGAACGATCAGAGGCCATTCCACAGCACAATGTGAAGTCACATGGCAGAGAGGACAGACCTCCAGCAGTGGAGGTCCAGTAGGAAAAAAACAGCCATTTTAAGTGCAAGCTGCACAAGCCTGGGCTGAGAAATGCAAGGAAATGAAAGAAGGAGACTGGGGAGAATAAGCACATGCCTTTTAAATAACCAAATTCATGAATGTCAAACCCACAAATGGGGAGGGAGAACTGTAATTTTAAGGAAATGGGAGTAGTTATCCAAATCAGTCTAAGAATTCCATGCTTTATCCAGCCTGTGCTTGGATGTTTATATGTTGTGGTCACTTTCTCACTTGACTTCCTTTCTCCCAATGTGAAATGCATGACTTGAAAAGGAGTATAGTGTGCTTTTTCCACCATTGTGATTGGTCTTGATGACAGATATACTGCAGTAGCAGCAGTGGTTACAGTAGGGGTATTATTCTTTGTTGATTTTCATCTCGAAGGAAGCAGTTTGTAATTTTGGCAATTTTCTTTTCCCTGTAAGAAAGTCTTCAAAAATTGTGCAGTTAGAATTTATTCTGGGCAACATTCAAGTCCTTAAATGTGGAAATTCTCATTAATTGAGGATTCTTGTCACAGTTTTGCAACTCTCAAGAAATGCACATTTTAACAATTTCTTCAATATTTTTGAATATTCGTTCCTTCCCTAGCTGACATCATGAGGACACTAAGGAAGAGCATTGCAGTTCTTTTAAACATGTCAATATGGTTTTGGATCAATATAGTGGACTTCTAGGAAGCAACTAAAAACAACTGATGGTCCAAGTCAGGCCACATATGCAATGGTTTGAATTTCAGGTAGATGTAAAAAAAAATAGTATAATTTTTTTGTGGAATTCCATGTGTCTCTAATATTGTAAATTAATTGTAAAGCATTCAAATAGACACAAACACAAACTAAACTGTAGAACTTTATGCATGTTTATTTGAAAGTAAGTCCACTGAGATTGAGTATATTCCCCCTATTTTCTTTGTGTATGCTTAGGATATCATCCTTAAGCTAACTGCGGTGATGCAGAACAACAGAATTACAGTCCTTGAACAAAAAAAGTGTAAAAGGGTGATTGGAAAGAGAAACAGCAGAACTGGGATATATCCACAACCTCCAGTCCATCAACAGTGGATTGAACAGGGACAATAGTTTCTTGGCCCATTACACATATTTTAACACTAATTTACACCCTAATGTGGGTTCTTTTGCCTAGTTTATCACTTTCTAGTTTCCAGCCAGAATCATACTGCACTTCAAGAATTCCTGTGATAGTTCATATAATTATCTACTCATCTTGGCTTTAGGCAGTATTTTTCTTCATGCTTTGTCCCCCAATGACCATTTGAACTGAACTTGTCATACTCACAAGTTTTGCATTTCTGTTGTTTTCACACAGAAATCTGCTCACTCGTATGTGTAAATGTCTATCTACAGGCAGTAGATTCAGTACACAAAAGCTTATGCTACAACCTCCTTTCTCTAATTCTCAAAGGTGCTACAATATCTTTTGCAATGACAGAAGCTAGTTTTCAAGTAACTGAATATAACACAAATTGTATTCTAAAGTAACTGTTAACTGATCACTGTTGATAGGTGATAATGGAAATAAATATAGCTATGATTCATATTTCAGGCATTTATAACTTTTACCCTGGAATCCAAGGATGAGGTCAAATATTTACATATTTTGAGAGAAAGCAAATACATACCAAACAGTCGTTAACAACATTAAGAAAAGACATTTGTTTTATTATGGACACAGTAAATTCCCAGCAGCCCCCTCCTAAATGGTGTCCATGGATAGGCATGCAAATTCATGTGGGAATCCTGGCCTAAATCCACTTCTTGGTTTCATGTAAAATAGAGCCATTAAATTGGGGGAGGGAGTTGGTAAATCAGGTCCCAGCATTCATCATCATTGACCATGCTAGGTTGGAGCTGATTAGAATTGCAATTCAGTATCAGGATGAATACAGAATTCTCAATCCTGGTTTGGACCCTGAATCCTGCCTTTGTCGTTGTGATATAATTGCAGTGATATACTTAATATACTTGGTAATGTTCTTGACTGTAATAAAACAGCAAGTGGTCCCTTGAAAACATTTTGGTCAAGTCACTTAACTTGATTTAAAACTGAACTAAAACCCCAACTCCGCCAAATTCGTTTGTCTTGGGATAGAGGGTTGCTGCCTGGTGCATTTTATGAAATAGGTTGTTTTCAATGTGAAATTCATTACTTCCCAAAGTCCTGTTGCTGTTCTGTGCCTTCATGTTGACTCCAATGTAGATGACTCCATCACAGTGTTTTCTTATTCAAAGGTTTGCCATTGCCTTCCTGAGACTGATGTGCCCAGGGTCCCACAGTAGGTTTCCATGGCTGAGTGGGGAGTCAGACCCTGGTCTCGCGGCATCATAGCTGAACATGCAGACAAGTGCATGATGCTGATTCCTTGTCCATTTTTAAAATGCAGCACAAGTCTCAAGCCTATTCTGCTCATTTGACCCATAATAACTGCTTTTTTAAATAAATCTGCAAAATATTGTGAGACCACACACAACTCTTTGTATGTAAATGTCTTTGTATGTAAAAACTGAGCCAGTTTCTTCTCACTCACATTTCTGATGATAACATAATACTGAACCAGATAGATGGACAAAAGTTGTCCTCACAATTCTGCAAATAGAAAAAAAAATAAACACATGTCTAAAGAAATATCGTTTGGATAGCTCCTAGCTGTGAACTTTCTCTGTTCTCCCTTTACATTCTCCTGTCTTGTAAATCCACAGTGTATACATTTGAGAAATTGTTCCTAGCTTCTCCACAGACCAGGTACAGATGTGAACATAAAGCACAGGTCAGTTTTGGGGCATTCTATATACCTGTTCTGTATTGAGATGCAGAGAGTACAGAAATATATTGACTTATTTTCACCATGATGATGATCAAAACTCCACCAAATAACATCAAACTTGGCCAGGCAAAGGCGATGAAAAGGCCTTCGGGAGGATATAATCTCTTTAGGATGACACTCTCTTCTTTTCTTGATGGGTCATAGTAACAAGAGAATGTTTGATGCTTTCTGAAATTGTCTGTTATTGTTTTCACTAGCTTTTCAACTTCGCTATAATTCTCCATATTTGGAGGGATGTAGAAGCACTGCAGAAATAAATAACCCAGTATATTTGTTATCACAATAATCTTCTGACAGGAAAAGCTGCATTTTAAGGACGTCTTTAATAAATATAAACAAATAAATAACTGTACACTTGATTGTGAATTAGTCCAGTATGATTGCATTTGCTTCGAGGCAAATTAGCTTCTGAAAGCCCCTCCCCGCAAATTTAATTTGAGATTTCTTCCATGAAAAAAAGCCTAAGGCAATAAAATGTTCTGAGTCTATCTGGAGTCTGATCCCAGGAACATTTTGACTGCCCTCAAGGAAAGTAATGGAAAGACTAGTTCATAAGGAAATGGAAGGAAAAATACCCCTGGGAAAAAATTTCCCCTTAGGACTTAGTGGAGCTATTCATTCCTGGAGGCATGAAAATTAAGCACTGCAGGAAAAAATGGGAGATAAAGTAGGTTTGACCTTTCCACATTTTGTCTCCTTGCAGATTTTTCCTCGCACATTCGGATGAAAATTAATGAAGTCAGTCTCTTTTTTTAGTTTGCACTAGAATCAGTAGAGAAAGCATATGAGAAAAGATTTGAAAAATAGTCACAATGCATGCTTTCTGAGTGGTGGAATACCTGAAAAGAAGAATTACAGACTGATAAGAATTGTCATCGTTTTGGACTTAGTATGTGCAAAATCCACACCTTTTTTGCACAGAAAACTGCATTTCTGAGCTGCTTTCTGAGCAGAAAGTGCTAGTTTGTGGGGGGGGGTTTTAAAAAATGTGAATTTTGCACAGAATAAGTCCTGAACTTTGAATAGTCTGAAAACTTTGCTGTTTTTGGAGACTCTCCCGCAGTAGGAAGAGTATTGCTAAAATTATGTATTTTCTTTGAGAGCAAAATCTGTGAAGGATTACATCCAAACATTAGAATAGAGGGGAAAATAACAGGACTTATTTTCTGAACATTCAGGAATGGGAGTTCATGAACTGGGAATGAGCACATTTAGTTTCGATTTGGGGTTTTTGATCTCTTTATTCTCAAGTCAAGGCCTTCTGTTATCTCTGATTTTGTTTGTGCTGTGTGTTGTTTTACTGAAATTCTAGATACTTTGGAATGTTTAGGCTGGGGTCCCTGAAGTATTCGTAAGTACATTTGTGTTATAAATTAGTTTTAAAAACTCTCTATGATTTCCTGTCAAGCAGCATGGGGTCCTCCAGTTGTTTCAGCAAACTAATCAGTCCTAAGGGATCACTGAACAACAGCTGAAGGACCACAACTTGAACAGCTTTATCATAAGCATTTATTCTATCCTATACCTAGTTATCCTGTAATCCTATACTCATTTATCTGGAAATAAATCCTATTGAATTGAGGGCATCTCAGTTCAGGCAAGTGGCCATAGGATTGTAGCCTATGGATAGGATGGTAATGTTAGTCTACAATTCTAAACATACTTTTTGGAAGGTAAGCCATGTTGGATGTAGTAGGATTTCCTTCTGGGCAAACAAGTACAGTATTGGCACTATCTATGTACCATCATTTAAAATACAGTACACATGCTTATATGTTAAGGTGCCATTTGATACTGGAGTTAATGTAAAGTATCAGAGAGATCAAATCGATATTCTACTGGAACTAATGATCATGGCCTCTATTTCAGGGTTACTGACAGGTCTTGTTTGTTTATTTTTAAAAAAGTGTGTAAAATGCTTTAGAAATTCAGGAAAAATGTGAAGCATTAGTATTGGAGCAGGTTGTCAAGGAGTGGAATGAAGGATATCCCATGTTTGGGTTTACCTGAGATTAGACTATAATAAAAAAGTTTACAATTTGTCTATTTTATTAGATTACAGATGCTTTAAAGTGAGATGTTTTGCCCTGCAGGTCTGATTTCAGCTTAGAATCAATAAGCTCACTGCAACCTTTTATTTAATTTGTGGGGGGAAAATAACTTCTCTCCTGAATGTAGCAATAATGCTTTATTGAACAGCAACAACACAATGTAGAAAGAGAACTGAAAAACAGTTATTTGAAAGAAGTAATCCTAGCATGAATGAGTGTCTACGTAATCATCCATCTTCCTAATTATTTTTGCATGCCCGGGACAGAATGTGTGAGCTAAGCAACTGTTCACGGCCTTGAAACAATTGTTGAAGCTACTATTAGGGAAATTAGCTTTATTATTCATTTATCTAGGGAGTTTATATCTGCAGTGTAAATAGAATGAGTTCCTTGCTAGACTATGAATTACTGCAAGCTATTGAAATGAATAACATATGAGACTGAAAGCAAAACAAGTGGAAACACTCAAGTAACAACACGACCTGAAATAGTAATTGATACACTCTTTGGAAGGAGCTTTTGATGGGGTCTGTTTCAAGACTGAAGCTGAAAGTGCTGGATCTTATTTTCTGGTGGTTTGGGGTGTACTATGTTTAGGAACGAGTTGCTTCACTTTTATCCGCTTTATTGTTCTGATGACAATAACCCTGGGGTTCCCAGGAAATTCCTTCATTTGAAATGCAGCAGGAATTTTGGATTTTGGAATGACAGTGATTGATATGCATTCTTGCTTCATAGTAACAATTTAAAAAAACATCTCCCTCCCCTTGAGCCTTTGGGAGATTTTCTGTAATAGGAAGAAAAAGCACAATTTCTTATTTTAATACATTAAAAAATACGTAACCCATTTAACTAAAAAGTTTTGGAGTTCAAAGCCTGAAACAAAATACCTTTTAAATAAAATAAATTTTCCTTAAGTCATGCAAATTTCAGGAAATACATGTTGGGATGAACTATGTATTGCAACACTTCAAGTTACATCCCAATAAATGTATTTATTAATGCAGAGCCTCAGAGCTGGAGGTGGGAATCAGAATCTGAAAAACAATATGACTTTTAAGCATGCAGGCACTCCATCCAGCCAATGTGTTGTTCAAAGGCTCTGAGAACAAGTGTTTGTCCTTCTATCTATTTTCTTTCACCAAGCAGCATTTTACTTAGCATATATAAAAGATGTGTCCAGTATAGCACTGAGTCTAGTTCAGAGTTGCTAACCAATCAAAAGATGGCATAATCTGGCAGGAGGCACATGGTCCCAGAAACTGCCATCTTTTCCTTCTTGCTACTCCAAGGCCAGGACATCATGATCCAACAATAAAGTGTTACTGTAATCACATCCTTACATGCTCACTTTACATGCTCTTAGCTATTAAATATATGATATATGTAACATGGAGTTCGAGCAGTATTTTGCACGCAGTCTCATGTGGCCCAGGGTTAGGAAACTGGCAAGCAAGGATTTTCCATTGAAATACTACCTTCTGATACTCTCCCTAGCCTTCAGACCAGCAGTATCTCAAACTGGACTGAGTATATGGACTGAGTGGCTGCAGTAATTTGAGGTTTAAAATCAAAACCATTTCTGAAAAATAGAATCCAAACCTTGGGATTTCTGTCCACAGTGTCCTCTGTGTGATAGAGCTTTACCACTTGCCCGAACAGTGTCAAATTGACTTGGACTTCCAGGCATGGATAGCGAAAAATATTCTCGTCGCCGGAGCCTTCATTGTATGAACAGTGGACTTTTTCCATAATGGTAGCCTTAATCAGTTTGCATACACTCTCATTTGTCCAGACACTGCAAAAATAAAGAAGAAATTTCCTCATCTACTTTTAAATGTCATAGACCACTGCTTTCCAGGGGTACATCTGTGATTTTTTTCTAGTTAAGTATCAAAGTACTTCTTATTTAGGCATTTCATGGGGCAAAATGAAGCGACCAAGAACTGAAATCCAGGAAATATTTTCAAACCTTACATTTTGTTTAGAAATAATATATATATATATATTAAAACTAGGGCTTAATTGTGATAAATTATGTGGGAACATATATTAAATTATAAGCAGTCTGCATGTGATAGTATTATACCTAGAGTTCTTCTACCACCTCTCCTCTTCATAACCACTTTCAAACTGTGTTTAGAATTAGAAAGGTTAAAAAATAAATAAAGGTGAAGTAGTAAATCATTTTGCAAATGTAAATTAGTGGGTTTGATGATATATTTGTAGAATATTTCCTATCCCATTTCTCTTGAACTAAGTATACCAACAGCAACAAGAAATCTAGTTCCTAGTGAAGAGGAGCAATCTTCCTTCTGTGACCGCCAACATAGCACCCACATTTCCCATAAGGCCTCTATCCCATGATGCCCATGAGTCCTCTCCCTCCCCAATACTTTTGCTCCCAATAATTTTAGCAAAGAAGCAGTTACTGTGAGACACAGGCAAGAGGTCTAAGTTCCTGTCAGGGGATCCTCTGTGGTTGAGAACTTGAGCAACACTGAGTAAAAAATGAAAGGGGAAGCAGCTATAGAAAAATGGATGGAGAGAAGGAAGGCATTTAGAGGTGAGACCCAGGACATTCCTTCAAAATTCTAGGGCTTCATTATTTGTGCGGGTATGTCAGTCTGCTCATTGAAGTCTGTGAACTCTAGGCATTTGTAAGTGTTTCCTTTTCCTAAAAATGTATGGAAGAATAACGTTTTGTTGTGAGTAAAAGTAAGGCCATGGGGGTGGTATTTGTTTAAGAAACAGATCTTGGGTTCAGACCATCTTGCAAAGGACTTATTTGGTACTGGAAATAAGTTTACTGTAAATATCTGCATAGTAGAAATGGTGCTACATGGTGCTAAAGATTACTGATTATTGATAAATATTATAATTCAAGTGTTAGATTAAATGTGAATTGAGAAAGAGATGAATGTACTGTGTTCAGACATGGCCCTACCTTTAGGCAAAGTCAGAAGGTGGTCTGAGATGGCAGAGGAATGGATGAGGAGAAGGAGGAAATGCCTTTCTGTCAATGGGTATGGCAATACAATCCTGTCCTGTTTACACTACTGAGACCAGCCTTCTCTTGTCACCTTGGGCAGCTTCTTTAAATAGGTAGATGGACAGGCAGCATTTTATCAGTACCATTTTGCCCCAAGCAACAGAAAGTCTTGGGACAGCCCTGACAATGTGTAAGTGTTGTATAAGGCCTAAAAGTCGTCATTATACATAACTGAACCATCCCCAAACCATGCCCTATGGGGATAGACTTAGAGAGCTGGGGATGTTTAGTTTGCAGAAGAGAAGTTTAAGACGCGATCCACTGGGAGAGGCAGGATAAAAATAAATTTTATTATTATTATTATTAAGAGGGGACATGATAGCCATGTTTAAATATTTGAAGGGATGCCGTGTAGAAGAAGGAGAGAGCTTGTTTTCTGCTGCTCCAGAGACCAGGACAAGGAGCAATGGATTCAAGCTGCAGGAAAGGAGACTCCACCTGAACCTCAGGAAGAACTTCCCGACAGTCAGGGCTGTCCGGCAGTGGAATCTGATGCCTGGGAGTGTAGTGGAGTCTCCTTCCTTGGAGGTTTTTAAGCAGAGGCTTGATGGTCATCTGTCAGGAGTGCTTTGAGGGTGTTCCTGCATGGCAGGGGGTTGGATTGGATGGCCCCTGTGGTCTCTTCCAACTCTACATTTCTATGATTCTATGAAGATACCAGAATACAGGGGGTTCTTCTGTGGGCAGGGAGATGAATATTGTTAAACTATCTCCCACTAGATAAGATTGCTATTGTGTTGACAATTCATATTGTTTTGCTCTTCTGTAACCTGTTGTTTAAGAGTAATGCTCTTAAACACCTGTGGAAGAGTAATGGTCTTAGCTGCACTGGAGTAGTCTAGTCTGCATACAATTTTGGTGCATCCCTGGTCTTTAACAAGGCTATTTGCATGAATGAGTATCAGTGGTTTTCATTTGCTTTCCACACACATTTTCATTTGTTCCTGGCATTACTCTTTGCCAGAATCTAGTTCTTGTTGTTTATGAAGCTCATTGCTTTTGTTATAGCGGTATTTTTTTTGAAAAACATAAGTATTTTTGCAAACAATGGGAAGATATATTCTTTGATAATCCATGCAAATAGTGTTAATATTTGAAAAGGAGATAAAAGGAGGAATGGTAGAAGAAATGACAGATTTTGTCTTAATTTTAAAGTGGATAATTAATTTTCCAAATCACACAAAGCTTACCAGATATATTCAACATTTGTTAGCTATCTCTGGCTATTTGGAAAAGCTATCCCTGTGACAGTGCAGGTTACTGTGACTATTAAGACCTCAGCCACAACTGCAAATGGAGAGATATTAATTTTTTTCAGATGCAAAGGCTAAAACTTCTTCTATTTAAAGAATGTGAGTTCCAACTGCTGCAGACAGACATTTCAATTAAGAATGTTTTGCAATGAAAGTCTGTTATGGATGAACCTACTGTTATGGATGAACCTACTGCTCTGACTTCCTCAGAGCAATACAAGGTCTGTTCTGAGAAGGTGTTATTGACCAGAGTTATCTTTGGCAAGACTGAGATACTTCAGCCAGTTGGCCAGGGTGCCATTGGTGTGAACAAGCCTACTTACCTTCTTTTGTATGAAGGAACAATGGTGATCCCAATAAAGAAGTACATAATCACTGAGCATGCCACCATTCCTAAGCCCAGGAAGAATGCCCTGGTCTCCCCTCGTTTCTGTGCTGTCACCAGCTTTTTGCCTAGCATGGCTTATTGTGATGGATTCTATAGCCTTTATCTCTGTGTAAACATAAAACAAATAACAGAAGTCATCAGGTTTACCACTATGATAGTTCAGCACAACTGCAAAGCCGTAATCGTGCTAGGAACACTGGAGGATTTGTCTCTGAATTCCATAAATACTTTCTGAGTACAATAAACCAGGCAAAGTGTGACCCTCAAGATATTTCTAGACTGAAGCTCCTCACATTTCTTACCATCAGGTAAGCTGGTTAAGACTGCTAGCAGTTATGATCCAACGCCGCCAGAGACACACTTTGTCTACCATGCTATAAGTACCTACTTCCAAGTAGATAAAATTCCAAAACAAATGTTACAGTGAGTGGCATAAAATGACAATTAATTACATTAATCTACATCTTTGAAAACAGATTAGAAATTGTAAGTGAGATGCTTAGACTTCTGTGCCTTTGTCTAGTCCCCCTCCCCTATTTTCCATATAGGAGTTGTCTCCATATAAGGCTGTCAGCCAACAGAAATGTGTCCTGGTGTTTTTTGCACTGTACTAGAGAGCCAGCATGATGTAGTGGTTTGAGCACTGAACTACAACCCTGGAGACCAGGGTTCGATACCCACTTGGCCATGAAAACCCACTTGGTGATTGTGGGCACATCACACTCTGTCAGCCCCGTAGAAACCCAGTGATAGGTTCACCTTAGTTGGAAGTGACTTGAAAGGGCACAATGACAAGTCAGCAGTTTGCATTTCTTTCACAGGATGCTTCATGAGGTTGTACAATTTAGGGTATTTGATTCAGCTCTTCTAGAATAACAGTCTCTGCAGTCATGGGCAAAAGGTCTAAGACCCAAGTTCAGAGTTAAGTGGGATTAAAAAAATAAACATTAATCATGAGAGGTGTTTCTTCCTAAGAATCTTTCGAAGGATGTACTCTCATCTTTAAAGATGAGGTGACCAAGTGTTCCTGTTCTTTTTGTTTACCCTTTCCCTCTTCCCAAACAAGCATGCTCCATTCTTCTGGTGGGACTTCTGGAACAAAATGTCCCTATGGGTACAACGCTACATCTTTCATAGAAGCATTCTGGGGTAAAAAGAAATGACAAATGGTCCCATGATGGTGGAGCAAGGGTGGTGATGCCATTGACTTGTTTCCAGTGTTCTGCTGCATTGAAGCTGAAGCTAGCTATGATACTTTAGTTGAGTGAATTCAGTTGACATCCTCAGGTTTTCTTTTGCATTTCAAGGGGATCTCTTATTGCCCCCAATAAATACATTAATGTCTTAACAAGCTTTCCCTAATATGCAAATAGCAGCTTATGAGAAGCAGGTTTTTGGTGGGGTTTTTTTGGAACAGTGACAGGGGAGGGAGGGAGAGAAGGAAGAAATTAAACCTCCTTTTCCACCCCTCACCCCATGATCCCAAGGTTTCTCAAGTTTTTCCTGGCTGCTGTTGACATAACCAAAAAAACAAAACAAAAGAACCCCAAACCAAACCAAACCAAAAACAAAAAGGTAAGGCATGTTTGTATGAGAAGGACACTTGTTAAATTCATGTACTGGTGTTTGGCTGAATATGATTCATTTTGCTTTACTTAAGACTTTCTATTTACTTGGATTGTACTTTTACAATATTCTGATGTCAAAACACTGGACCTATTTATAGAAATGTTGGCTGTGTGTTGGAGCTGAAAGTCTGCCAGTTGCTACTAATGCATTAACTGCCATGTCATTTGAACCTTCTGTGAGCAGAGAGTTAGACAAAATAAAACAAGCACCAATACAGTAAGCAGAAGCACTTGCGTGATTTCCTGTGCAGGTTGCTCTTCAAGAGTATTCTTTTCTGGGGTAAATCTTGGGGGCATTCGGTGTTCTTCACTCCAGACCTAAGCAGAATCACTCTGGGATGGTCTAGTTTTGCAGTTGGTTATGAGAAAGAAGTTTTCTCACTAAAGAGGAGTATCACTTGCAATGATCTTCGTGGTAACAATGTTTCAGCCAAAATATGAACCATATTTTGGGCCAATTTGCCTCCTCCCTGTTGATTGTTTGAGGAAGGTATGTGGTATCAGGGGCAAGATGTGGTCCTTCTTCAGCAGTAGCCAAATGATGTGTGTGTTTTGGAGGGAAGGCTGTTAGAGATATGTCGTTATCTTCCTCTCCTATTCTTTTATGAGACAGATATTCTTCCTATGAGATGAAGTGCTTTGATGAAATGAGAAAGGAATTCATCTTCAGCCTGTTGCCTCTTAGATCAGGCATTAACTGTTCCCCACAAAACTTCCTCTGAATCCTTATTTTGAAGATTTTGTCTAGTTCAAAATGCATCTGCAAAACTTCATTATCTCTTTTGCTTAGTTATCAGAAAAAAATGGCTTGGCCCACCTATGTGGTCAGTCTGTTAGAGGGGCTGGATTCAGAGGGATATCCTGTTGGTTATCATGTACTTCTTGACAGAAATAAGTCATCTGTCCACTATGGGATTTGAAGGTGCTGTTTTATGGTGCCTCTGGTCCTTTCTGGGTTGGTGAATTTACAAGGTGGTTCTGACAGAGGGTGGCTTTTATTCAATGTAAAAGTCCTACGTTGTCTCATAGGAATCCATTTTATCCCCTAAGCTGCATAACATACATGTTGCAATCTCTGAGAGATCATTCCCTGTTTTGTGGTTTAGTGCCTCCATTGTGTTGATGACACCCAGCTGTCTCCTGCTTTCCATCTAAATTCAAGGAAGTAGTTATTCTAAATTAGAATCTGCTGTTAGTAATGGCTAGAAAAGGGTAAACAATTTGAAGTTTAATTTAGAGTTGATGAAGAAACTCCTGGTTGATACGAAGCAGATGGTGAAACAGAGAGTTCACAGGGATAGTCCTGGATTCAGCCCTGAACCTGCATGCCCAGGTTTTGCTAGTGCCCAGCAGTGTGTTTGCATAGGTACAGCTGGTGTGTAAACTGCATCTGTTCATAGAGAAGCTGAGTCTAGTCCCAGTGACCTTAACTAAATCCCATTTGGACAACTGAAAAATGTTTCAGCCAAATTGTTGACTAGAGGTAGGTACAGGAAGCATAAGGGCCCCTTTTTACAACAGCTTTACTTGCTACCAGTCTGCTTCTGAGTATATTGTAAGGCATTGTGATAAAGCCTTAATAACTTGGGACAAGGCTTTTTGAGAAACCACATTATCTCATATGGGTGTTTAAGCTCCTATGCAGAGGTTCTACTGTCAGTCCCATGCACCAGGAGCAGTGATACAAAAAAAGGCTTTCTTGATGACCACTTGTGGACCCCAGAACTCTCTGCCTAGGAAAGCAAGATTTAATTTATCTAGGGTGTTTATGGTTAGCAAGCAAAGGTATTATTTTAAAAATTAAGATGGGTCTGTACCATAAGTTGAATCTTCAAGTTGCTGGAGTTTTTAACTGGCTTGGTGCTTATTACTGTATTTTACTTGTCTTCCAGCTTTATTTTTATACCTTAATGTTATTTCTGGGTTGCTTCCATTATGTTATTGTTGATGATAGTGGTGATGTTTTTACTTTTTCTCAGGGGTGCCATTTTAGCAAAAAGGTACATCAAAATAAATATATGTATATATTTAAAAACATATTTGTTTCTGAGCACAGTTAGAAGCACTGATGATGAATGTTTTAAAACTAATCATGGCTTGGGACTTATAGCACCAAGAGGAATGCTTGCCCATGTGCTTAGATCCCAGCATTCCCACCACCTAAAGTCAGGTGGATGAAGTCTGAAGAGGCAGCTTTTTCAGTGATAATGCCCCTTTTATTGGCTTCTTATCCCAGACAGGTTCATCTCACGCCTAGTTTACAATCTTTTTGGTGCCAGGCAACAGGGTTTTTTATTGTCAAATTGCAGCATTTTGATTGCTGCTGGTATTTATCTACCATTTTATGCTCTTAATTTGGTTCCCCTCTCATTTAGCTTTTTCTAATCAAACAAGCTCTCATGCAAGTTTTTTTTTTTCTAAAGGGCAGCACAGAACATTTAGAAATAAATAACACTTGGCTGATAAAATCACTTGGATTGGTTTGACTTAGATGCTGTGGTTTTTAAATCTTAATGGATGTAACTTTGGGCCCTGCTTATCCTGCTTGGGCCCTGTTTATCCAGCACCAGTGGATGAGTTTGCTTGTATGCAACCCAAAGATGTTTACAGGATCCTTAGAAATATGAGATCTACCTTATGTGCCCTGGATCCTTGCCCTTCTTGACTTATAAAAGTGTCCAGCTCAGGGTAAAGAGAATGAGTAATGTCTCTTTTCAACAAGGAATGTTTCATAATGTTTAAAAGAGGCAATTTAAACAGATCTTGGATCCTACCCTACTGTACAGGATAATTATCAGCCAGTCTCCTACAGGGATGTAAAAATTTGCATATTTCTCACATGAAAGAGCAAATGATTTCAAAAGTTTTCTCACCACTGGGTGAGATTACTTTGACTTTTTGAGAATTTCTTTTTGCCCATTGTGACTTTTTGTGAAAAAATCATTTGCACAAAAAATATTTAGTGCTGAAAACCGAGCATAACAAAATTTGTGCAAATATGAAAAATATATCACAGGGCTTCACCGTTTCCCTGACAGGGTGTCTCAGTGTGTCCAGACAAAGAATGTGGAGAATATTCATTATTACGTGCAACTTCAGAGAAGAAGGAATGCCACAACACTCAAGTCATCAGGGAAGAGAAAAAGAAATAGATATTCTTTGCACTTTGGGATTTTGTTCAAGAAAATTGAATGAAAATTCCTATGTCTCTCCCCCATCGAAAATGTGCTTTGGGGAAGAAAACATGTTTCCCGTGCCCATGTAGGCGACAGGAAGGGAAATCACACACCCCACTTTGCCTGCCTACCTTTCACATATGCACTTTGCCTTCTTTCTGCCCACGTGGGTGACAGGCAGGAAAAAGGAGGAGGAAAGGCTTGCATTCATACAAACCTTTCCCTCTCCCATTCACTTGCCTTTTGCTGGGGCGCAGAGAAGGAAGGCAGCACACCTGGCTAAAAGGCCAGGGAACAGGAAAGGGAGAACGGGCGGGGAAGCAAGCGGGCACTTTGAGAATAATCAAATTCGCAAAGGTCAGACCTGGGTATGTGGAGGGAGAACTTTTAAATATAATTCTTATTTAATTAGTGTAAATTTATTGTATAATAGTATCATTTATTTAATTTGTATTTTACCAAGCATAATTTATTGTGTTTTTATTGAAACTCAGAATGAAGATGGAATATAGATAACTCAGTTACATTTTCTGGTAGGAATATGACTGGTGGAAGCTCCACTGTGTCTCCCAGAGCACTCTAAGAGCTTCTTGTAGGGCAGCCCCATCACCTGTTGTGTGAAGTAGCAGCTGGATGCCTGGCTGCTCCAGATGCCTGTCTTTGTGGTTAAGCACATCAGTGACTACAAAGGGCAAGCAAATGTTTTTCATTTACACCCATGTAATTCACATGTTTAAAGAACAGAGTAAAAGGAAGTATCAGTTTCACTTTCTCTCACATCTGAATTCTTGAAACCTCCATTTCTTTCTATCTTTGCTATGAATAGATTTCAACGTTTGGCAAGTCCTAATTAAAACCAAACTTGAAATGAAATTCTTATCCATCTACACAGATCAAATTCATTACATGCAACTATTCCTGCTGGGTGTGGGGGGGGGCAATAGTGTATTTAGTTTTTCCAAAGAGATAAAAAAGAGGAAGCAACATCCAACGTGCCTGAGTACATAAGTATGTATGTATATGAAGCCAGACTTCTCAGCATTAAGCCTTTAAATCTCTGGGTGGGTTTCTTAACTTTCAAATTCTTTCGATCCTGAATATGAAGATTATTTCTTAAATTTTTGGCAAATTTACAAAAAAAAAAAAGTGAACTGAGAATATGCTGCCTCGGAGTGTAGTGGAGTCTCCTTCCTTGGAGGTTTTTAAGCAGAGGCTTGATGGCCATCTGTCGGGAGTGCTTTGAGGGTGTTCCTGCATGGCAGGGGTTGGACTGGATGGCCCCTGTGGTCTCTTCCAACTCTACATTTCTATGATTCTATGATTCTATGAATTGTTATTCATCCCTGTTCCCATCCTTTTTCTGGCAAGAAATGAGCACCAGACACCTTGAAAACCCATTCTGTCTAATGTAATCTGTCTGCAATTTATCGGCTTAATGTCCACTCCACTCCAACCCTTGCTCCCATGCAGGTCAGAACATGCATATATTATTAAGCCCTGCCTTGCAGTGATGTCCCCCAATTAGTTTAATCTTAATGGTTGCAAGTTGTTCAAGGCTGGCATGAAGGTTTTTTTTTTTTTTTTTAGATCAATAGCACTCCTGATCTCCCCCTGACATTTGCTGGTGGCTGTTTTTCTTGATGGTTACAGTCAAGAGAAATAATGAGTACTGTTTTCGCTGTTAATCCACTGCTTTATAGCCAAGTGACCATGATCAACGATTCAACATTTCATTAGGGATATTTATGTACTCCCTCAACAAAGTCCAAAAATACTGTGAAAGTCCTGATTTGTAGGCATTCCATTAGGAGCAATAATTATTCTTCAACCATAGAACAAGAAAAATACGAGACAGCTTATTGACAACTGCCACATTATGGCCTCATTCTTGGAACCAGTTACACTTCAATAATTTTGGAAGACTTTGTACAACATTTGTCATTTGTGATGCCTATTAAAAGACGAGACCCTTAAAACAGTTTTTGTGAGGTTCTTATCCCTTAGCTACAGACACTGAACAACTTCAACACACACGTTTCTGTTTACTGCTTCTCATATTTTCTGATACTCACAATAGACAAATATTTAGACAGAAAGACAGCAGCTTTATAGCTTGGTTGCAGTCTTAACTATTCTGCTCATAAAGGCCCAGTTTTAAAAATGTTGAGTGTTCCTTGCATGAGACAGTTGAAAGAAAATGTAAATAAGAAAACCATGTAAATTTTAAAAGTAAGATGCCCAGGGCTATATTCAAATTAGTCTCAGAGCAGGGGGAAGGGAAATGTGTATGAATATTAATGTGAGTATAGGTGTTGTGTATGTTCTGCTTCTTCTATGCTGTCCTTATGATTTTATGCTTGTGAAAAAGGCAGTTGTCTGTTATCTGCTTTGATAACCATTCTGCAAATATGAGTGATAGTTTTATGACTGGCAGAAGAGTGGACTAGCCAGTACAATGCACCTTCCGTTTCAGAAAAGGGGAGAGAGAACTTTGTACTGCTTATATTCTGCTTCTTTGCAAACTAGAAGAACAGTTCCATTTCCCTCCACCTTACTGTATGGGAGAATGTGGCACACAGGTCGAAAGGAAGTGTAGTAATTGTTGTTTCCACATTGGGCTTGCTGCTGAATTTATGTGTATCTGATTAAGGATGTGAAGAATATTTGAGAAATTCTAATTCTACATGAGAGGGGCTTTTTTTGGGGGGGGGGACACAGCCTGCTGGTAAATTGCCAGCCTCTGTGAAAGTCCTCACCTTCAGAATGAGAATGAGATAAGAGATGCTTTACTTTTACTTTTTCTGTGGTTTCTGTAATTTGTGCCAGGATGTCTGTATACAAAACAACTGTCTTGGTGAAGCAAAGTACACAGAGACACAAAGAAATCGTAGAAGGACTGGCAGTTTGATGAAAAAGACTCAAGCAACCCATCCAACACTTATAATTTTTAAAAGTCCCACAAAGCTGTTGTAGCTGTTGTAGTTTGTGCTATCTACTTTAAGCAAAAATCATACTCAGAAATGACAAAATTCTTTGACAGAAAATATCTTGCCTATCTTATAAATAGGGATAAAAGTTGTGAAATTTCTTGTTCTTTAACATGAGAGTGAGATAAACAAAGATTTACATCCCTTATCTAGATGAGTGCCAAACTCTTTGACAGATAATGTCAACAACTAGGTTGTTCTGCCTTGTTTGCTCCCTTCATTGAAGAGCTATTTACTTTCTTAATTTTAAGAAGTTTTGATGAGTGTCAAAGAAAAAATATTTTTGTGTGTATGTTTTAAGTTTATGAACTCTGACTGTGGATTTGGCACTCTTCTTCAGTACTTACCTTGCTTTCATTCATTTCATCCACTTTATATGTCACTTCTAATCATAAAACTGATAAGAAGTGACATATAAAGTGGATATGTAGCTTGATAAAGAAAACAGTAAGAATCTCATGCTTTAAATGTGTATAGAGCTAAAAGGATATCTTAATTACATGGTATTTGATTTTTAGATCACAGATCATTTGAACAGATGAGATCAGGGCCCTCTCGGTGGCTGCTCTCAGGCTTTAGAACTCCCACCCAAGGGTAGCTACGGTTGCTTTCTCCTTTTTTTTTCTGCCAGCAACTCTTATTCAGGCTTGTAGAAACTGATGAACTTTCAGTGGTGTCCAGTGCTGTTTTTTTTAAAATTTGTATTAATGAATTTTAATATTTTTAACTTTACACAGTGTTTAAATGGTTTTTAAAGAACTTTCAAATTCATACATTTTTATTAATGTTTTTGTATAATTTTTAATTTGTATTGTTTGGAATAAATTATAAGCCACTTTGTGTCCATTACTGGGGAAAAGGTGGGATATAAATAAATAAATAAGTAAGTAAGTAAGCAAAGCCTTAAGTAAAACAATGCCTACAATTACATCTGCTAAATAGTTGTCAAGAGGGGCAATACTGGTATGATGTATAACATTATGCCATCATTTCAAGATTACTTAGAAATATGAGTATGTTACCAAGATAGTGTGTTTCCAGAGCTCACTGGAGTTTGCTACTGATCAAGATATGTGCCAACACTCCTCTTTTTTTAACCAGTGCACTACACTGCTAAATTTTAAGCTGTTATGTTATAACCTTGATAAAACTGAGATGATAGGAAAGAAAGCTTCTCTGTTTAGAGACCTGGTTAGTTTTTTCTAGAAGGAAGTATTTCAGGCACATCTCTGAGGACTCTTTGGTTCACTGTTTAAATGCAAGAGCCACTTCCATAAAGGAATTTAGTAAAGGTCACTAACTGAAAGAGCAATTTATGAGGGAATTAGCTTTCAGTTTAAATTGGTATTACCTGCTGTGCCTGATTAGTGGAGATTTGGACAGAGATGGACATTCTTGTAAGTGTGTGGCAGTAAGTCTTTGAAAGTAACGTTTGAGAGGCAGATGTTCTCTGCTGGATCTGTGGAGCAGGGAATAAGTGGAAGACTATCTCAGAACAGAAAGTTTTAAATGTATCCATTATACAAAGAAACACTGCTAACAAGTTCTCTAAAAGGTCAATTAGAAGAAGCTCTTTTAAATAGCATGAATAGAGTGGAAATACTTCTTCCACATCCCATGTATTGCTGGTAGCAAGTCAGAATGCAATCATCTGGACTCGCAGTAGAAGGCCGATTTATGCATGTCAGCTGGTGCTCTACCTTTTTTCACTCCAGGCCTCTCATGTTAAAGATGGTCTGAAGACATACTCATGTAAGTTGAACTGAATGTGTTTGGAGCCTATAGGATTCTGTTTCTAAGACTGCAGAACTGAAAAGCCACAGCTGTAATTATTGAATGAGTGAATGATAAACTGGGTGCTCTTCATAGGTTAAAAACTGATGACCTACCTTCAAACCATTCCCAGGCAAACCTGAGCTTTCTTGCGATGAGGCTTATTATCCTAATGTTCTCTACTGACTACATTGTGTCAAAGATTGACCAAGAACTTAAGAGATGGGATGTGCAGTAGGGATGGAGGCTTCAGTTCATAAGTGGCAGTGTCTCACATGGCTTTCTGGATCAAATTCTGCCTCACTTCATGTATTAGAGTCTCTCTCTTGGTTTCTTTCTCTCTCTCTTTTTAAATTATTTTCATGTAAAATAAGTCAAATATACAACAAAACAGCAACATACACAAAAAATACAGACCGTTGTAGTAAGAATGAAAACTTTATGGCATGAATTTTAGAAAAGCCTGATAAAACCCAAGCTTTCAAACCGTGTTTCACTTTCTTTTTCTATTTGATTCAATGAACTTTGGGGGAAAAAATCATATATACATAAAAACATTTTAAAATATACTAAAAGTCATTGTCATTACCTTGACTGTTATGGGCAGACAAGTTCAGTTAATGATCATATCCAGAGTGCAATTTAGAGAGATACTTATTATCAGTCTTATTATAGATTTCCTGTGTTTCTGGCATGGATCTTTGAGGTCCTCTCAAGGAATATGGAGTCTATGCGTATCTATTCAGTGTGTGCATGTCCACACATGCTAGTCTGTGTGTAACGGCAGTACTCCACATGATCAAAAAAAAACAAGCAAAAAACCTTTTTCATGATAATGTGAAGCTAAGCCCCTTGTGTTGGCAGACATAAATCCTCATCACACACTGAGATAACACACCTAATACACAAGGAGGGCTCCGTTGATCCATATCGCCAGTAGTGGGTTCATAATGACTTAGAATAGAGAACTCCATATTCAAAGTTGTGAAAGCATAGCCTTTTATCACTTCTGTAAAGTACCATTGACAACCAGGGATACAGGAAAGAGGTCAAAGTTAGCAAATACACAGGCTTCTGTCAATGGAGTTTTTTCAGGATCATCACCCATGTTATACCATGTGGAATATTTCTCCAGATGAACTAGGGCAGTCATCAGTACATGCTGCTGTTTCCTGGAACTTCCACTAGAACTTTAGTTGAACATTCTATTAAAAACACCCCAAATAGGCAAGGAAAATAACAGCCTAAAAAAAATAAATAATGCAGTGGTTCTAAAAACAACAGACAACCTACTGGCAAATAGCTAGTTCAGGAAAACAGAAGAATTGGAATTATAATGCTATATGCAAATAAGAATACTTTTTTGGGGTGGAAGAGCTATTTACTATTAAAATGAGTTCTGTTTAAATCTAGAGTATCTAATTGCTCGGCATAGGCATCTATACTATACACACATGCATATGAAATAAACCTGCTGCTGAACTATACCTTTTCTCTTTCCCCACCCTGACAGTTCCACACTCTTGTAAATGCATGCTTGGGACTAGAGTAGTGGTGGTGGTGGAGACCTGACTTGAGAGGTTGGCATGATGAAGGCACCACCCAGCATCTTCTCCCCTAGCACTTCTCTTCATTTAACAGTCTCTGCCCACCTTCCCTGAATGTGTTTGCAGTTGTTGGGGGAGTGGACTGATTTGGGGTACTTTTGGAGAAATCCTCTCAAAACTGTTTGCCATGAAGGATCCCCTTCCTTGTAGTACTTGACCTTTAAATGAAACCAAACAATTGGTTCATGATTATGTTGCACTAAGTCTAAAGAATCAATGTTTAAATTAAATTTGCATGTGTGAAAGGGTTCACTCACTTACTAGCTGCAACAGTCCCTACTCTAACCATTCCCATGGCTGTAGGTTTGTACTTGTATCATCTAAGAAGCAATGCTGCCGCTGATCATTTTGTCAGCTGCTGGAGGATCATTTATAGTTTGTTGAATTATAAATGTCAAGATCACTAGTACAAATATACCTTCACTCCTAAGATTAATGTTTGACTACATAAATATCATGCACAGCTTCAAATGGTGCATGAAGGAGCAAAGCCTATAACATCTGAAGACCAAAAAAAAAGGAAGAAAAAAAGTGAGGTGTAATTCAGTTCCATGTTAAATGCAATCCTTTGTGCTAGTAAATCCACTGTACCAATGCTAAAGGAAGAAGAGACATAATCTGAATGGGTTAATATTTTGCCCATTCCTAGTTTGATGTGGTGGTGATGAGTGGCCTCTGCTGTTACTCTTGCTAATCTGCAGCATGGCATTTGTGTAGGCTAGGAGTTCAGTGTTTATTGCCTATTTCTGCATAGAGAGGCTTTCTTTTTGTCCATTGGAGATCTATTATTTTTGGTGCCAAAAGAGGAGTTGTTTCTGCCTAAGTTTCTGCTCCTAAAACAGAGACTAATAGCACTTCCTTTTTCAAGACAGCCTCACAGACTATTGACAGTTATTTTTTTTTGAGCCCCGCCATGTTAAAGTAGCTATGGTCACATATGACCTTCAGTCAAAATATGGGGAGAAAAATGAATTTAGTAATCATATCTAAATACACCATTTCAACTATGAGCTTAGCTTGTAAAGGCAGCAATGTCTGATTTTGCTGTTGCTGTCCTAGATGTGAACCTTAAGTGACAGAGAAAAATAAGAACAGAGCACAGTGTCCAGCAGGTCTTCTATAAATAGATCACCCTTAACTACTTTTCTAAGGCTGTTTTGAGGTACAAAATAAAACATGGCTGTAAATTTGTTTTAAATTTCAGAAACTTAGGAGGAAAATAGTTCACTGAGGACAACAACTTCTGTAATTACCCATAGCCCAGGCAGAAGGTTTTAGTTGTGTCATTATTATTTTTTTTCCAAAAATAGTTTTATACATCTTTTAGCCTGCTTTGGTCTTGCTCACTGTCTCAGATAATTCTGACTTGTTTTTTTTAAGTTCATCTGATACTCTTTAATAAACACTACCAGACTTGTTTACAGGGATCTTGGCCTTGATTATTATATCTATGACGTCACTCATCTGAAGAGCTACTCAGCAAGTATAATAAAAATGCTTTTTTAAAAAACAAAACAAAAACTAAAGTGATATATATAAAAACCACAAAAAGAGCAATGATGAGATTAATTATCCTAGTATAATCATGTATGATGATAAGCAAATGCTCTCTGTGCTTTAAAAATAAAACTCAATCTAAATTCATGCTTGGTTCATTTGCAACCATTAGTGCTTATCTAGAAAAAAACAACTTCCTGTCTTGAATAATTCAGACTTTGGTACACTCTGCAGGGTTCGCAAATCTCTCCCCTCCTACTGAGTAAACTGAAATATCTTAAAGGAGAGGGAACAAGGGTCTGCAGCCCTTGGTGAGGTCAAGAGGTCAGAGAAATAAGGTTTATGTGTCAGAGATACCAGTGGGAGTCAAACACCAAAACATAAGTAAACATCAGGCAATAAAAAGAGGAACGGAAAGAACAAGAGCATGAAACAGAGATAATGGGAAAGATTACAAAAGATTTTGCACACACTTCAACCATTTCTTGCATGCTGAGACCTTTCTTTCTTTCTTTCTTTCTTTCTTTCTTTCTTTCTTTCTTTCTTTTGAAAGTTACATTCGTGCAAAATGGTTCCTGCATAAAATATGTTTTGCTTGAAACCCACCAAAATGAAAAAAAAGTGTTGAAATTTTTACTTTCACTGGAGGATGAAAAGTCTCACAGTGGTGGTCAGTTTTTTTTATGGGATATGTTAATATTTTAGATGAGAAAATTTGCAACCTTTTTACGTCACTACTGAGAACTAGATCTAAGAACTAAGATCTAAGAACTAGATCTCTGGATCGATGCAGAACTGCTGGTCCAGGAATGAGGAAGGAGCATAGTTCTCTGAGTTACATCAGCAGTGACCTCATTAGCACAAAATACGCTCATAGGAAGAGGAGGTGCCTAGAATGAAAAAAGGCAGTGAGCTGACCTATTGTTATAATGGAGAATGACAGCATAATAAAAATTACTTGTAAAGCTGCATGGTCCACAGGAGGCTTATGGAAGAGTTTACCATATGACTGAGTTGGCTAAATTTTACTCAGATTCTAGGCATGCTATTTCATTGCTGTTTGAACCATCTTCTCGCCTTTGTTCCAAACTTTCATTACCCTCTCCTGACAGTCTTTGGTCCTTCTGGGAGCTGAGTTATGGGGGGAGGATGTACCAAGTAGAAGTTGAGGGAAGATACAAGAGAGTGATAAGTGATGGCACACAAAGTGAGGCAAGGCAGAAGAGGAGGTGGATGGCCTAAGCAGTAGGGTGCAAGAAACCAGGAAGAGGGAGGAGGTACAGTTGCAGCTGTGAGGGAAGCATGGCAGAGGGGCAAGATGAAGTAAGCTGGGAAGAAGGGGAAAGCTAGGGGTTGTAATAGTTGGGTGACAACATATTTAGAGGAGAGAGGGAAGAGAGGGTGAAATGCAAAAATAGTAGGTACAAGGTGAGACACAGGACAAGGGAAAGCAGTGCAGTTTGTACATTTTCCTTACTTTTCTCAGTGAATCAGAGACAGTTACTCTCAGAGGGCTCTTGTGATATTCTCATGGGTCAGAACCTTTTTGCCATCTGAAGAAAGTAAAATAGAAACAAAACCTGATGCCCAGATGTATAAAAAGTACTATATTGATCTGATGAGAATTGCACTGGAAGTGCCTCTGTGTGATATAATGTCATTATGACCTGGACTGTATATGGCCACTTTACATGGCTTCTATCTTGCTATTAATCCCCCCCCCAAAAAAAAACCTCTGTAAGGTGGATTTGAGGGAGTAAAAGTCCAAGATAATGTAGTAAATTCTGTGACCGTACAGAGATTTGAACTTAGCTGTGTCCATGTTCCATGTCTAGCCAATTAAATGTGACTCTGTACTGCTTGTCTCAGAAGAGTAGATATTATAAAGAAATGATATCAAGGCTGAAGCATAGTGATAGAAATAATGCAGCTATCAGTGTGCTGAATTTGCATGATCAGAATGACAGCCAATAATACAGATAAGCATGATAATGTATATGTTGCATAAAATGCTTTTGTCAATTTGTTTGCAAATTTCTCATGTATACCAAAATGAAATCCAGTTTTCTAAGTGCCAATAGTTTTGTAACAAAAATGGAACCATCCACATTTTTTTTAAAAAAGGCTCTGAATTCTAGCATCTCCTCTGCTGTCAAAAACCCAATAGTTTTCCATCTTTTTGCTTATGGTTCTCTGGAAAGTGCTGCATATGTGTGTCTGTCACAAAGTTTGGCAGACTGGGTACCTCTGTATTGTCTGTCATCTTTGTACAAGGCTTCTCCAAATTCATTTGTCTCCTAAAATAACTTTACATACCTCACTGAAAAAATAGGAATGTGAATATGAAATACATTCAGTCTCTTTTAGAAGACTTTGCTGCTGAAGCAAAAGAGTCTTTAAACAAGACTAGAGCAAGGTCTCTTACAATGGTGCCAGGCACCTATTGTATAGTTCACAAGGGATTAACATCATGGCTGCTAAATTATTAAATTTACTTGTTCTGTTTCCTATACATTTTTACACTAGAAGAAGGAAACATTTTTCTTTTTCTGTTCTTGTCCATCACTTCAGATAATAAAAGTCTGAAATGCTTCTAGAGTCTGTTGTGTATCTGGCTAGGGAAAAAGAAAAACCTCTTTCAACTGACTTAGAATTCTGTGTCCTATACATATAAAACCACCGTACAACAATGCCCTGCCAAGAGGAAAACAGTATTTTCTTAAGCAATACTTACGATCTTTGGGGAAAAGGTTAGGTTAGAATTGCCCAGCAGGTCTTATGTTCATGAATTTTGAGGCAGTTCTTGAGGACTGAAAATGTGTTCCATGGTGGCAGCCAGATAGCAAATCCACAGCTATAAAACTTCTCACAAAACTCCCTTCCCCTGATTCCTGAGACAGGACTTTTAGCTTAGGTCTCCTGTTATGAGATCTTTATTGCCATAAAAGGTAAGGTATGGAACTGTGCAGTCTTTTAAAGATGAATCGCTGCAGAGCAGTAGAGCTACAACTCTATGGACAACTTCAAGCTGTTTACATTCTCATGGATGTGAAAAACAGTATGGTGGAATTCTGAAGATGTCTGCTTTGCCCCATCTGCTCGTCTCAACTTGCTTTGCATTCCTGCGTATATCAACTGTAACTCTTGTGTATTTATCAATTTGTTTACTAAAATGACTGAGAGCCCTTAATCTTCCCCAAATAAGCATTCTAAGCTTGGTGTTTGTTTTTTAAAGTTTGCTTAAAAAGAATTGTGGCAGGCTTGTGTCCAGTTTTTACAGGTACATTGTTAAGATAAGTGTAATAATAATAATAATAATAATAATAATAATAATAATAATAATAATAATAATGATTTATATCCCGCCTCTCCCCATGGATCGAGGCGGTACTACAACAATATATTAAATACAGTAAAAGCATTAAAACATAACCAATCCTCCCCATCCATCAACCCATCTAAAACCAACCCCCTAAAACACATTAACTACATTAAAAAACAGGAGGATAGTTGGTGGGAGGCAGTGGAAGTACTAGTCTTGGAAGGGCTGTAGGAAGAGATCAGTCAAGACTGGTAATATGCCGGGTCTCCTCTGGCAGGCCATTCCATAACTTAGGAGCGATAGAAGAAAAGGTCCTCTGAGTAACCGCAGCCAACCTAGTTCTGACTGGCTGCAGTAAATTCCTCGCAGAGGACCTTAGTGTGTGGGGTGGATTATATGGGAGAAGGCGATCCCGCAGGTAGGCTGGCCCCAAGCCATAAAGGGCTTTAAAGATAAGAACCAACGCCTTGTACTGTGCCCGGAAACTAATAGGCAGCCAATGTAAAGACTTCAGAATTGGTGCTATGTGCTCAGTTTTAGGTCTACCAGTGACCAACCTGGCTGCCATATTCTGAACTAATTGAAGTTTCTGGACTAAGCACATGGGTAGCCCTATGTAGAGCGCATTGCAGAAGTCAAGCCGTGAAGTTACCAGTGCATGCACCACTGTTTTTAGGTGTTCCAGGTCCAGGAAGGGGTGCAGCTGGCATATAGACCTGAGCATATGTTAAGATCAGTGCAATACTAATAGGCCTGAACATATTATACGATTTTTAGGCATGTGAGTAAAGACTGAAGTAAAACATTGTTGGGCCCCACTCAAATTCTTAGGCTGTCGGTGATGCCTCTGGTGTTACTGTTTCTGCTTATGGCTATGCACTCCGAAGAAGTGAGAAAATCAAAACAAGCAAATGACAGAAAAAAGACTTGGAAAGACTTAAATAAGTCAGGGATTCCACTGAGGTTGGGTTAAAGGTTTTCCCAAAGTCAGTTTGTTATATCCTGGCTGCCACATTCTTGTCCCTTTAGGAGGAGACTATCTAGTTACTGCTTCACCTTTCTGATGGGAAAATAGATTCAATTGTCAGGAAAGACACACAATCAAACCTCTGTTGACTGAAACCTTAAATGTAATTGGCTTCATGCCCTTGAAAGCATCACTTTTTTTTTTTAAAGGAGCTATATTAAAGATATTTGGGGAATTTAGTTTTCACACTTTCTGGCTGAAATGTTGAATATTTAATAGGAGCTTCAGAGCCAGATTTTTTTGGGGGGAGGGGTCAGTGAGGGTGCATTGTAAATGTTAATGCAAAAGGATTTAGAACTGAGAGAAATAAACAAATATTACTGGTCAAAGTAATACCACAAGCACTGAATTTGGAGTATAGGTTAATGGTAGAAAGAGGATTTGGGATTCTGAAAGGGTGCAGCAAGAATCTTTTTTCATATGAGAATCCTGCCCCCCCCTTTAAGTCCATTCCAGACCCTCACATATGTATTAGATGCAGACCTTTGCTGAGTTAATACTTGTTTCAAAATATTTTTTTCCACAAGAATGAGTCATAGGTTACCTGGTGTTGATAGTCTGAAGCCACTGTCACAGAGTTACTTACAAGAACATGGAAGTGGCTAGTTGTTGCTGTTGTTGCTGTTGTGTGTCTCCTAGTCACTTCTGACTTATGGGGACTCTAAGGCAACCCTGTCATGGGGTTCTTGTGGCAAAGTTTGTTCAGAGAGGATTTGCCATTGCCTTCCTCTGAAGCTGACTATGAGTTGCCCAAAGTCACCAGTGGGTTTGCATTGCTGAATGTGGCTCTGACCCCTGATCTCCGAGAAATGTAGTCCAACACTCAAACTACTACACCAGGCTGGTGTTAGTTGCTTCATCCAGCAATGACTGTGTTATTACATCATAATGATAATTTAATGATTGATAACTTTACTGTTTTTATAGTGTCATGGTAGCATTTATACATCAGTTTTATTGTTATGGGGGTGTGGGGAATAAGAATTCAGGGAACCTCTGGCATTCTTTATACAAAGAGGTAATGCTCAAAGGAGTGGTTTCTAGATGTATAAAAAGAAAATACCTAGCCAAACTGATGGTGAGACATAAGTGGATTATAAAGTGGGTTTTGTAGCACTTCTTATATAGCTGCATTCACTTTTCAGGGTTGTCACTGGTCAATTCAATAGTTGGTACAGTAAAGCTTCTGATACATTAGATATGGAGGAACACTGGGCATTTGGAATCACAAGAGGGCCTATGCTAGTGGAATAGATGGGCTGGAATTGGGGTTGGGGAGTGTCATTCACTTTCTAGGGTAAGGGAATTTGGGTGGGAAATGACAGATTTATTTATACTGTTCACCTAATTTGTGATTAAACTTACCTTATTGGGCGGAAATTACATTTTTTGAGATAAGATACTAGGGAAGGCACAAAAGAAGGGCAGCTTTCCCCAGTTTACTTTTTTTTTGTTCAAAGCAGTTGAGCATGCTGTTACTTAAAATGACAGTCCTAGGGAGGAAAGGAAGGGAAAGAACTGTCTAGACTTTACTTTTGTTTGTTTTCCTGAATTGTCCCTTCCCCAGGTTACATTTAGTTCCATGTGAGAAAAAAGAAGGCTGCTGACTTACGTATGTATGTGCCTTCAAGTTGTCTGTTGACTTATGGGAACCAAATGAATTTCACAGGGTTTTCTTAATCAAGGAATACCCAGAGGTGGTTGTGCCAGTTTTTTCCTCTGAAATACAGCCTATAGCATCTGGTATTCATTGGCAGTCTCCCAACCAAGTACTAACCAAGCCGGACCCTGCTTAGCCACCATTATCAGATAGGATCTGATATATTTAGGTTGCTTAGGCCTTCACTGACCTACATACCTTTTCCAAATATACTTTGATTGCAAATCCCATCAGGGCTAGCCAGCATAGCCAGTAAGGAAGTGTACTGGAAATTACAGTCCGGCAACAGTTGCTGCTCCAAGATTTGGATATATTTATTTATTTAGAACATCTTTATCCTAACTGTGGTGTAATAGGTTGACATTTTAACATGGGACCAGAATGATGCCATTAGAGCCTTTAAGGAGAGGTTATTCTACACCTTGGGTGTCACAGAAGAAAAGGTTATCTACCAGTGGTGAGAGACAGAGCAGAATCCTCCCAAATAGTCCTGAATCTTTAAGCATGTTAGACACACAGGGGCATCAGTATTCCTATCAAGTGATCGGGGGAGAGTGGCCGATGGAAAGCTAGATAGTTCCCCCAGTCATCTTTCCTCAGATCTATGTACTTAAGCCTGTTGTATCCTTTTCTCTCTCTCTCAAACACACACACACAATAACGGGAAGATTCCAGAAAATGGACTGAATAACTGTTATGACTCATGAGAAAAGGAGTCAGATGGTCTCATCTGCAAGTTCAAATGTTGGCTTACCCACCAGCTTAAACTGCAGAGTTAGAAGTGAAGAAATGGGAAACAAAATTTGCATGTGAACCATCTCAAAGCCAATCAGCCAAGAGGGGCCATTTTAATTCTATAGCTGAGAGAAAGCATTACAAAAGACACTGTTTAACTAATAAGAGATTAGAGAAAGCAGCCAATGAGAGCTCTTGCCTTCAACAAGAACAGTTTGCGAACAACCATGGAAGCGTCATGCTCACTCTTGAGAGTATGTCTTCCAATGAAGAGAAATCAGACCTAGCTTTGGAAGAGCTACAACAAATGTCCAATAGCCAGCTAAGTTCTCCTTCGGACAAGCAAGTCAGGTCTTTTTCAGAGCAAGAAGAGGATCTGGACAAAGAGCCCCCTGCCCAGCCTCAGAAAAAGATGGAAGGTCAGGCATCTGGCTCAGACCATCCCCTACAGGAATGAAAGGCTGCAATCCAAGGGGTTGGGAGCAGAGTACAGCTAAGGAACACTGTCCCTAAATGCTGTTGTCGATCCAGGAGTTGGCTGAACTGCTGTCTGTATAAGGAACTTACATTCACCAGTCACCTTGCTGAGTACACCTTCAGTCTTCCTCTGGAGAGCTTGGCTTGCGCAAGTAAGTGTAACGGATTTACAATCCTTGGATTGTTTGACAAATCATATACCAAATCTGTACAAACCTGTCTCTGATTTACGGCTTTCTCAATGCTGGACTGTTTTGATGCTGGTTACTTGTTGCGTCCACGGCTTCTGACTTGGGAGTCCTGAATCATGTTTGAAGTTGAGACCAGGACAGAAAGGAACATAAGAGAAATGATTGAAGCCACCTGAAGCAAGAGAGTCCCTTGCAATCACAAAAGCTTTATAACAATCAAAAACAACTCTGTCACGGAGACCTGGTTAATTGATGGTGATGCTTCATCACAGTCAGCTCCACCATAAATTTATTCAGAAACATGAATTCACATGAAGTTGGAAATGTATGTATGTGTGGCAGAGCGAAAACCCATAATTATAAAAGGCCATAAAGATGTAATTTGACCTTGAAATTCAGGGCATGAGAATAACAGCATTGAAGCAAGAAGTGTCCTATACATTCCAGAACTGGAAGAGACTGGTCTAAATTTTAATGGACAAAGGCACTGATGTCCATGTCGGGAGCAACTTGTGCACAATAAGCCAGGATAGAGGATCAAGTGCCAGAGCATTCAAAAGTGAAGGTATCTTTGAACTAGACTCTGAATTAGACTGGAGAAGCAAGCAAATGTGCTAAAATGCTATATAATGCAGATTCTCTTGAGTTGTGCCACAGGTGCATATGACACCATGGCATAAGGAGAGTATCCTAATATGAGTCCAGGGAGAGTGTCCTGGTGTCAGTCCAAATTTCAAAAGAAAGTGCTTACTTCATGACAGTGGGGTCATTGAGATTCCCCTTCCCATTATCTGTCTATCCAACAGAAAAAAAAAAAAAAGAAGAAAGAAAGAAAGAAAGAAAGAAAGAAAGAAGAGAAAGAAAGAAAGAAAGAAAGAAAGAAAGAGAAAGCAAGTTCTGGATCATCTCCATCATGACAGCTGCTATCAGACCACAATGTGAAGAGATGGTGTCCTCAATCCCATTTCTCCTTGAAGAGGTGACCTAAAACATTGGTGTTGGCACCACATGGAATGATCTACATCCAGACACCTCTGGTGACAACGGCAGCATGAATGTCAGCTTGGTGAAGAGCTCTACCAGGTAGTCATGCAGAGCAGCAGTAAATCAATTTAAAAGTAAATTAAAAAAAAAGTTTAGATTATCACCCTAGTAAATGGGATAAAGAAGAGCTTGTGGGGGTCCCTGAAGGTGCTTAGCGATGGTGAGACTGAGAGAAAAACGCCAATCGTGGACAGGACCAAGTGACTGATAGCAGATCTCCACCGCTCTTTGCAGCTGCAGGCAGGAGATTGCAGAAACAACATTTTTTAAAACTAAGATGGAAAGTAAATAATAGGAGATAAACTTGGGCTTACAGTGTAGGAAGCTCTTTGAGAAAGGCAAATCTCTACTACTTTGAAAATCATCTTTGTAAGAAAGTAACAAATGAGCTAAAATGCTGTACAACACAGATTCTCTTGAGTTGTGCCATGGATGCTTATGACACCATGATATAAGTACCGTGGTAGGCCTGGAAAGAAGAGTTCTGTCTAAAAGCATAAAGGTACAAATGTGTTAACAGTGGCAATGCCAACTGCATAAAAGAGAAGGATATGATGTGATTCCTTCCCAAGAAAAGTGAAAATGAATCAAAACAGCCATTGGAGCTAGCATACACTGATCTGTGTGGATCTATTCAAACCCCCTCTAAAGGAGGAAATCATTGCTCACTAAACTTTATAGATGTTTATTCCAGAAACTGTGTGACTCACCTGCTAAAAGAGAAAAGCCAGACCTTCCAGCAACTGAAGGGATGTGTGGCAAGTGTAAGCAGCAGTCTTGGCAGAAAACTTCAAGCTGCTGAAACATATGATCCTTGTGAGAACATGTTGCACCACACCAAACATTTCTAAAGTGGCAGAGGCACAGCTCTTTACATACCTGAAGAAAATGGAGTTGCAAAGAGAGAGAAAGAGAGAGAAAAAAAACCCAGATCACTAATAGAAGTGATAGATGCATGTTGGGTGAACTCTAGCCACCTAGGTCCCAAATTGGAAGAAAGGCAGTATATAAGCAAACATACAACCTCTTCGACCAATATTGGAAATAGATTGTGACAACAGATACATACCTACAGAGCAGGCTGCCAATCAAAGAAACCAGTAAGACTCCATCTGAACTGTGGCACAGGTGAAAGTCAAGTATCCAAGGCTATGCTCATATACAAAGAGAGAAGAGGGCCAATGATAACAGAACTGAAGTAGATATTGTGTTTGGCTACTATCCAAGTTGTAAAAATTACAGAATTCTGAATGAAAAAAACAAAACAACAACCTTGGAAGAAACACAGTGAGCAGTGTTGTGTACTTTGAGGAGATTGGGAGAGTAGCTGCAGACCATGTTGATATAGACTAGACAACAAAGTTACTTTACAGAGCAGAAGACCTAATAGTATATTGGTTTAAACATAGAGATGAAGCCTACCTGCCTCAAATGTCTGCAAAAAATGAAGAGATGGAAGGCCCTAAACAAGCAGAAGGGGATGCAGAGCAAGCAGAGTGAGGTTCAGAGAGAGAAAATGCCACAGAGGCAGACGGGAGTTTAGAATCAAAACACGGACTCTCACCTCAGCCTAACAGTGACATAGATGCCCATCCTACCTTGAAAGGATGGTGGCACCATACATGAGTCTTCAATATGAGTCTTCAATTGTCTGCAATAGAAACAAGTGGAGAAAAGCAACACAAGAGGAAACATAGGCTCTGCACAATCAAACCTGGACATCCACAGAGCTACAGTAAGCAAGACGGTTGTAGCATGCAAGCGGGTCATCAGAGTGAAAGAAAGTGCAAAGTGTGATTTAGTAGTGCATGGAACATCCTCTGTGCAAACTTCAAAAACTTCAAAAGTGCATTTATGAACAGAAAACCGCTCAAGAGCTTGGAATGAAAAATTAAGGAAGATGCTTATTATGAAAAGTTTCACACCAGGCAAAGCTGACTCCTATCTCTAAATACTCTACCAAACTGATAGATAAATTTACATATTGATGGCATGATTTTGTCCTCTCAACATGAAGCTCGTTGTTAAGAAATTATAAGCTGTTCAAATCAAGAAATAAAACTGAAGACGTCAGGAGATGTCTTTTCTTACCTGGGAATCCAAGTGAGGAAGAAGAAGCCATCTCCTCAGCCAAAATGAAAAGATTCGTGAGCTTGTACAACACCATTAAAGAGGTAGACCCAGTAACCTCATCCATGGAAATAAATTAAAAAAAAAAAGAAGAATTCAGCACTGTTACATAATAATCAATACAGAACTGCTCACAGGAATCTGTGATCCTTAGCCATCACCACGGTGCCAGATTTTTTTTATCTGCTGGAATTCTTTGTGGAAAAAGCAGTACACTGAATGTAATACAGTGAAAAGAGTGGACATATACATAAAAGAGTACTGTACATCTAAACTTAAAGCTACAAGCCACTAGCAGTCCCAGAGTAGTGGCTTACACATATGCAGTTTGGCAATCTGAGGATTTCCAACCATCTACCAGTAGAAATTTATTCTTCTGTGGAAGTGGAACAGATAGCTGCACAAGCAAGAAACAAGACATTGTAGCACTCTCATTTACTGAAGCAGAGCAAATAATCAGAGTATGCATCAGCTACCCATACATGCCAAAAATTTCTGTGGCCATGCCAATTGGTAAATGAATTGGTAATAAGTGAACCAATGTCTATAGAACTGCCGGAAGACAAGCAAAGCTGCATGGTGTTGGTGATTTGATTGGGATGTTCAGCTCACACACAAAGCACATTGATATGACGTATCACCTCCTGAGTGATTTGCAAGAAAAAAACTGAGTTGAAGTACTGTCATTCAAAAGAGATGATTATTGTGGACATTCTCACTTCCTAGAGACCACTTCCAGTTTTTGGCAGTAAAGATAAACCATGTGGTCATAAACAAGCATTGATGAGAAGTGGTATTGAAAGCAAAGGGGAATCAACATTTCCCATGGGCAGAGAAAAAAATTAAGAGAGAGCTTAATCCCTGCAGTTTTTCTCCCCTCTGTCTTTCCTTAGATCTATGTACTCAAGTCTTTTTCTTCCTTTTTATGTTTTGAGGCTCCTCCCCTTTCTTTAAGCAGTTACTTAATCTCTGTATGGGAATGGAGTAGCTGTGGGACTCCCGCTCCTTTAATGGTTACTAGTTTATACCCTACACATTGGAGGCACTATTAGGGACTCTTGTAACCAATTATAGGTCCACTTATTTTGTTTGTCTCTTTTCCCCCCAAAAAGGAATTTCCTGAGAAAATCAACATATATTATCTCTATTACCTTACAAAGAGCATCTTCAGAAATTACCCTGGTTCTTCCATAATCACATATTGCACTATCCCTGCTGCACTCTGCATACTATAAGTAATAAATATTCCTACCAGGCAGGTGCATGTAGTGAGAGATACTCTTTCAAGTAATTATGTTCTGAGCCATTTAAAGCTTTGAATGTCCTAATCAGCACTTTGAAATCAGACCAGAAGCATATTGGCACCGAGGTCCAAATGGTCCAAATGGTCAGAAACGACTGGCCATGGAGGCTAGGGAATTCTGGACTGTGTAGTCCCAAAAAGCAGAATTTACAACCTGTGGAAAAGAGCCTTCTCTCACCATGCATACTGGTTGCTGTGTAGGCAGCTACTTCAAATAAGATAACAGGTCCTGTATAGCTTCAGTTTCTGTTTTTTGGCTGATCTATAAATGGGACTATAGTAGCATGGTTGTTGCCATCAAGAGCAGGAAAGTGTGGCATGAGGAACATAGAGGTAGTTTAATAAGTGTTTAACTTACTTTATTATTGCCTCAAAAGAGCCAGTGAGCTATGAAATCAGAATATTCCTGTTCTTGGTGAAAACCCAACAAGGTTATTAGCTTCCTCGCATCTAATTGAAGTATATTAATAGCAAAGCAAATTGTCGTTTTAATGTCAGAAGATGTAAAGGGAAATCTATGGAAGCTGACCAAAGAGAATTCAGGCTATCTGTAGATAATTGCCTGGCAGGGCAAAATATGCTTTTAGGCCCAGGTGGATAAAATGCAGGCCACAGTTTTAAAGCTTGCAGCTTCATTACGCAGGGAAGAAAATCTAAATGTGAAGTGCAGAATGATGAGTATTCCAGATATTATGTGTTTTTGCACATTTCGGCAGATAGCTTGGCTGTCTTATGTACCCTAAAGTGAAAGGGCCAGAACCTGAGATGGGGCGGGGGGTGTCCTGGGGCTGTCAAGAGGCAGGTCTTTGGGATGTTATGGGGTTGGGTTGTTGTGATATCACATAAGTAGAGCAGGCAAGAGTTGGGAGAATGCCAGAAGAGGGAGGGATGTGTGGCATAGGGTCAGGGTGAAGTAAGAAGGAAGAAAAGGAGAGGGCAGGGATCCAGTAGGTGGGATTGTAACATAAGGTGAGGGATGGGAAAGGGAGGGTGGGTGGGAGGTACAAGCAAGAAACAAAGGATTATGAGTGGGAGGGGGAGTTGTTGCCCCAGAAAGGGAAGGGTGGTACAGGGTCTGGGTGAAGCAAACTGTGGGGAAACGGGAGGGTGGGAGGTGTAGTAAGTGGGTGTGGCAGCATGGAGGGAAGGATGAGGGAAGTGAGGGTGGGTAGTACAAGCAGTGAGGTGCAAGAAACAAAGGATTAGGATTAGGAGCAGGGGGAGTTGCTTCAGGGAGGGAAGGGTAGTATAAGGTCTGGGTGAAGCAAATGGAGGGAAAAGTGGAGGGCGGGAGGTGTAGTAGGTGGGTGTGGCAACATGAGGTGAGGGATGAGGGAAGGGAGGATGGTTGTACAAGCAGTGGGGTGGGAGTGAGGGGAAGGGCAGTTGTGGCAACAGGGAGGGGCGTGGCATAGGGTCTGGATGAAGCAAGCTGAGGGAGAAGGGGGTAGGAGTTGTAGTGGGTGGGTGTGGCAGCATGAGGTGAGGGATGGGGAAATGGAGGGTGGGTGATACAAGCAGTGGAGTGCAGAGAATAAAAGAATAGGAGTGGGAGGGTTGTTGTGACTACAGGGAGGGCAGGGTGGCATAGGGTCTGGGTGAAGCAAACTGATGGGAAAGGGGAGGGTGGGAAGTGTGGCAGGTGGGTGTAGGAGCAGGAGGTAAGGGGGAAGGAGAGTGAGATGTGTGAATGATGGAGGGCAACTAGCAAGAGAGGCAGGCATGGCAAAGATGAGTGATGAGGCACATGGGGGAAATGTAGCTAAGGATGGTGAGGGGTATAAGAGGATAGATGGTACCAGAAAGGGAGGGGTGGTGGAAGAAGGTTTGGAAGGGGTGGTGCAAACAGCAGAGTGCAGGAAAGAAGGGGAAGGAAGCAGGTGGCATGTGCTTTTGTGTGGTTACAAAAGAGGGAAGCATGGCGTAGGAGCAAAGTGAAGCAGGAAGAGAAGATAAAAACACTAGTGGGCAGAAGAAAGAAACACTGGTGGGCAGATTGTTATGTATTTTGACTACTTGTGGGTACAGTTTTACAAAACAGTGAAAATACAGAATATACTGCATTCAAAAATAACAGCAACAACAGCACCAATAATACAAAATGAACCAGGTAACAGTCAGGTTATATGAAACAAGCAGCAAAATAAAAGAGTATTGCAAAGTGGAGTAATTTAAATAAATAAAGTTGATACATAAAGCAAAGATGAAAACCTGTAAGACTATACTAAGTAAATGGAGAGGTGCCTATAAGATCTCCTAACATGGAACTTTTCAATGCATTACATTAAAAACTAATAATCTGAAGATATTTTAGAAGATAGAGGAAAATGCAAAATAGGTATATTGACCAAACTGATAGGTAGAGAATCTCCTGATGCAAAACCTGGAGTTAGAAGTGTAAAGTGTGTAGTGTCCATATTAGCTGATGACACCTTTTTTTTCACCTTATGGTGGTCATGACAGTAGAGAAACAGGTTGTGTGGAGTTCCAAAGGAATCTTTCCAAACGAGAAGAATGGATTTTAAATGGTAAATGAAATCTTAGTGAAAACTAGTGTACAGTGATGCTTTTGGGGGCAAAAAATAAAAATCAAATTAAATAAAAAAATAAAAAAAATCCTCACAAATGGATGGAATTTGAATTGGCAGCCAAGTGATCTTGGGGTTGTTGTTGTCTCTATAAAACTGTGTGTGACTGATAGAGCAAAAATGGGCATAAGTAGAAGAAGAATCTGAAATGAAACTTTCAGCATTATATTGTTCTTACAGAAATCCATGGTGTGATCACATCTGGAATACTATGTACAATTATGGTCACTGCAATTAAAAAAAATGTAGATGTGGGGGGAAATGAAGAAAAAAAAAGCAGCCAAATTGACTAAGGTAATGGAATAATGTGCTTATCAGGACACATTTCAGTGTTTGGGGCTGTTTAGCTTAGGATAAAAGAGAGTAAGGGACAACATGATAAAGATGGATGAGACTGCACATCTTTTGTAATTCTAGAACCCAAGGTCATCCACTGAAAGTGAATAGTGGGAGATCCAGGACAGAAAAATTAAGTACACAGAATACTATTGAATTCACTGACACAAGATGTATTGGTGGTAGACAATTTGGATAGCTTTAAAAAGGGACTGTACACATTCGGAGGATGGGGCCATCAATGGCTATCAGTCAGAATGGTTATACGTTACTTTAAGTTTTTTTTTATCATTATTTTTATTAAAAAAAACAAATAATAATCGGCTGTTATTTACATAAAGTACATAATCATTGAACATCATTTACATTTACATTTACATTTTTACATTTGTTATTAACTAGCATATCTGACTGTTAGAGATTCATATTCGTAATGTATATCAATGTTAACTGAATTACACCCATATTTAAGAATTAAAAGAAGAAAAGTTATTATTAATATTAATTTCCATAATACTAAAATACAAACGAAACAAAAAAAAGAAAAGAAAAAAGAATAACTTCTGTAAATTTGAACTCCTACCCTTGTTATCCAATAGATTAGATTTTATGTCTTGTTATTTATACTCCCCTCATTGTATCTTTCTTTGATTTTCTCTGTATCTACTAATATTGTTCCTCTTCTTACCATTATATCTGTAATTATTCTTCTACATTGTACCTCTATTTTATCATTCATTTTCCCAAATAAATCGGATTGTATATACTTCTTTGAAATACACTTTATATTATTAACTAATATTAAATATATATGTTCTATACTTGTGATACCCATCTAGTACCTAGGAACTTTATTACTGGGTCCCATTCTCTCAGTACATCATCAGATTTCTCTTTAATTTTTACAGCAAGTCGGTCATTTTCTTTCATTTCTATTATCCATTGTTCTATGGTTGTGGCGTCTTTGTTTTTCCATCCTTTTGCTATTAATATTCTGGCAGCGGTAATAAGATATAATAAGATCCTCCAGTATTTCTTTGAAATTTTCAGATCTATGAATTGAACCATGTTTAGAAGATAGATTTCTGGTCTTAAGGAAATTTGAATTTAAAATATATCCATCATATTTTTATTTATCTCTTTCCAGAAATTGTTGATTTTTTGGCAATTCCACCACATATGTATGAATGTTCCGACATTTTCCTGACATTTTCAGCATTTCTTTTGCTGTATATTGTACATTTTTTGAATTTTGGCAGGTGTTATATACCATTTGTAAAACATCTTTAAATAATTTTCTTTGAGGTCCTGCGCTAATGTAAATTTTTGTGTTAATTTCCACACTATCTCCAATTGATCTAATTCGATTACGTGACCTATCATAATCGCCCAGGATATCATAGTCTCTTTAACTGTTAGATCCTCTAATTCGTATCCTAACAGGTATCGATATAGTTTAGCTGTGATGTGACCTGATTGACCGAATATAATTTTCTCAAATTCGTTTGCTGTCTGTCTTATATTGAACCCTTCTAATATTACATCTATTTTATATCTTTCGTATAGTTGCCTATATGGAAACCAAGCCAGCTTGTAACCCATATGTTCCAATTTTTCTCTGGATTTTATCTGTGGGGTTGGTATTTCCGTACTTTCTAATAGATCTTTATACGTCAGCCAATTCATTTGCATCTCTGCCCATCTTCCTTGGAAGGCTTCTTGTGGAGATATCCATGTTGGTATTCTGTTATATAATTTTTTCTTTATCTGTGTCCATATTTTCAATAATGGTCCTGGTCCTCTTATAAAATGATTTGTAAATTCCTTGTCAATCTTTGCCTTATTGTACCACAAATAGGTGTGCCAGCCCATTATCTGCTCCCTACAATGTTAGTATTCTAACATTTTTTAATTTAATCCATTCTATTATCCAGTTTAAACTCGAAGCATGATAATATAATCTAAGGTTGGGAAGGCTGCATCTGCCTCTTTCTTTTTGATCTATGAGATTTCTCCACACGGATCCTCAGTTTTTTTCCTTCCCATATAAAACTCGTAACCTCTTTCTGCCATAATTTAAATGGTTTGTCATTCTTAATTATTGATATATTTTGAAATAAAAAAATTCATTTTAGGCAGGATATTCCTTTTTACCACTGCTATTCTTCCAGATATTGATAGATGTAATTTATTCCAGTTCTGTAAATCCTTCTTTATCTTTGCCCATAGTTTTTTGTAATTGTTATTAAACAGTTCTGTATTCTGCTTGGTGATCCAAACACCTAGATATTTAATTTTCTTTTGTATCTGAAACTTGGACTTACTAACGAATTGCTCTTCTTTCTTGGTATACATGTTTTTTTGTTATAATTCCAGTTTTCCCTTTATTAATTTTAGTTACCTTAAGTATTGAAGGCATTATGCCTCTGTGTATCAGTTGCTGAGGAATGTAAAATGAAAGGTGTAATTCATTTCCTCCTGGAAGGCATCCCCTAGGCAGCTGGTTGGTCACTGTGGGAGCAGATAGTTGGAGTACACAGGTCCTTGATCTAATCCAGCATGCCGCTTCAGTCAGTCAATCAGCTCCCGGAATTGTAGAATTGGGAAAAGGTATATGAGGCTCTTTAAATAGCATCTTAAAACTAAGAGAAAAGATATAGTGTATAGAAAAATGTAACTCCTGTGCAGAATCACAGTGGATACAGTGTGGGCCTCTTTCTGCATGAGGTAAGAGCAGCAAAAGATAGACTTCTCCTTCCTTTTGGGAAAAAGTTCCACGCATTCTAAATAAAACCAAAATAAAATCTCTGAACAGGCCAAAAAGAAAATGAAGGAGAAAGAAAGGCACCCTTATATTTGGGTTTCTTAATCACCTAAAGCCTTATACTGTTCATATTTTTTATGTAATCCCACTGGTTTTCTTTTACCGGTTCTATTAAGAATTTGTCCCAGTTAAAAACTGTTGCTATGTTGATTGATCATGCTGTGGTATGATCACAGAACAGTAGCAAGAAAAATATGAGACTAAGGACATTGGCATATTAATGAATTTGGCATATTAATGAATGTTTTGGAGGGTGGTGGACTTTGATTTGTTGAAAGATTTTAAGCAGAGGTTGGATGGTCACTTCTCAGGGCTGTTTTAGCTTTGGATTCTTGCAGTGTCAGAGGGTTGGACTAGACGGCCCCTAGAGTCTCTTCTCTGACTGTCTGTGAGTCAACTAATGTCCCAGAACTCCAAAGTATTGAAACTAGCTTCAAAGCACAAGCGTAGACAGAATGCAAAAATTGCAACCCCCACTATTTTGTGAATGCTTATCAATCAAGAGTAGATTATTTATGGTGCTAAAGTAGGCCTTTTGCCTTCAGATTTGTCCCCACCACACAATTTTTTTTTAAAGAAACCTACTACAGTTTTAACCTGCCTGTTCCCATGCCCTCTGTTTAAAGCAGCGTGGGCAGATGTTGCTTCTTTAGAGAACAGACAAGTAGCAGCATGAAGTGAAACAAGTAGAGGAGGAAGTGAGGATAGAGGTACCTGCAGGGGAAGGAACCGTGGTATAAGGGCAAGATGAAGCAAACTGGAGGGGAGGGAGCAGTGCAGGAGATGGGGAGCAAGTAGATATGGCAGTATGAGGCAAGAGGAATAGGGGAAGGGGGTGAGAAGTACAAGGGCAGAGTGCAAAAACAAGGGATGGCAAAGGTATGCAGTAAAGCACGGGAGGGGAAAGGTGGCTGGTGAGGGATGTAGTGGCAGGGTGGAAGGAGAAAGAGATGAAAGGGATGGGAGAAGGAGGAGTGGAGGTGTGGCATAAGGCAAGCAGGGAAGTCTTGAGTGAGCCAACTGGTGGAGTGCAAGAAACAGGGGGGTAAGAGAGAGTGGGAAGTGTAGCTGCAAGGGAGAGATTCCTGTCTCAGGGGCAAAAGGAAGCAAGCTGGAGGAATGGGATGGAAGGGAGTAGGTAAGGCATATGGGTGGAAGAGAGGGGAGGTGTGGCAATGTGAGGCGAAAGAAAGGAAGATGAGAGATACAAATGGTGAAGTGCAAGAAATAAGAGAGGAGGCATAGAATAAAAAAATGAAGGATGGGAGGGGAAAGGCAGAAAGGCAGTGGGAGGTGCAGTGGCAGATGCAAGGAGCAAGAGGACTAGGCATAAGGTGATGGAAAGAGCAAGAGAGGGAGGAATGGGGGCACAAGGTGAGGCAAAGAGGGAAAGGAGGGGTGAGATGCAAGTCCTAGAGTGCTAGAAGCAAAGAAGGGGAATATAGCAAAGGTGCAAGGTGGAAAAAAAGGATGGGAGAAAGTTGGAGCTGTGAAATAAGGAAGAGAGGCATTGTGAAGGTATGAGGAGAAGAAAGGGAACAGGGTGAGAGGTGCATTGATTGAAAGGGTGCAGAGTAGAAGAGAAGTACAAGGTGAGACAAAACACAAGGAAAGGAGATATGGTTTGTATGTCTGCTCTTGCATTCCTCTGTGTTTCCCTTGTAAATTGTGTAGGTGGTGATCACTCTCAGGGGCTTCCTGTGGTATTTTCATGCAGTTTTTACAATCAGTTAAAAAAATGATGGCAAAAATATACACTGCAGTGATGTGATGATAACACAATAACATTGCAAGTTACTCTGCATTATAAAATGTTCTCAATCTCTTATCATCAATGACACCATCATCATCATCATTTACTGCACTGGGAATGCAGATGGCTGCTTTATATGGTTCCTGTTAGTCTCTGCAACAGCCCTGTAAAGATTTGCTGGCTGCCCTTGACTAAATAGCGTTTTAAATTTGGGTCTCTCTGTTCCATGTTCAGCACTTTAAACATTATACTAGTTTTCTGAGAGGAATAGTTAGTATAAATACAGCATGTGAATGTGCCTTCAAGTCATCTTTTGACTTATGGCATCCCCATGAATTTTATAGGGTTTTCTTAGGCAAGGAATCCTCAGAGCTGGTTTTGCCAGTTCTTTCTTCTGAAATACAGCACCTGATAATAATTTTACCGAGGTGGAAACATAGTGGTAGGAAAAATGCAATTATTAATGGGTTGAATGCATACGATTAAAATGCAAGTTAAGAACATGTGTAATTATAATTGTCTGCTTGATACATAAATTAGTTCCCTGGATTTTAGGGGCTGGAGTATGGCAACCTAGAAACTACATGCATTCAACTAAATCTGTGTTTCCTAATCAATCTCAGCCCTACAAATGAAATTCTGGAGGTGGAACCTCAACGATAACCTCTGAAGGGGGGTACCATGTGTATCCCCTCCATGCTGTAGAGAAAAACTTCTGTTACAGGGCTTGTATTTCACAGCCCGAAGAAGTTATAATCACTTGAGAAATTCTATCCTTTTTGCTAATCAGATGTGTGAATGTTCTCTGTCCTTTTGGGTTTAATAGGGTGATCTGAAATTCTTTTTATGGTGACTTACTGGCAAGACAAGACTCAACAAGAGCTGCTTCTCCTCTTTCGATAAGCTTCTATCTGTTTCTTTATTTCCCATTGCTGCTGTCTGTTGTTACTTTTGTGCTCTGCTCTTATCACTTTCCTACACATTTTCAGGTGTAGCAAACTGCAGGCTTTCCATAAATCTATGTTAACAGAGATACCCGTGCTTGTTTTCTCTTGCATTTGGATCCTCTCAGTATAAGATTGTTGTAGTTCTGTCACAACAATGCAGAAAAGCTAGATAGGATTCTCAAGCTTGCACATGTATCTTCATTTTTCCAAGTTTTCTGTAATCTTTACAAGGCCTACTCTCCTTTTTTCTTCTTTTAAAATTCTCTGTATCACTCACACAAATAAATTCAGTGTTAGTATAGAAAAGATAAAATAGTTCAGCCACAGTAAATTACAGTAAAACATTAATCATAAAAATGAGGGGATTAAGTAACAACACATCAACCAACTAAAATCATAGCATAGTCAAAAACAAACACAATTGTTTTAATAAAGCTACAGATGACTTCACCTTGCAGCTTTATCTAGATATTAAAGAGCAGTAAGGCAGAACTGTGCGTGACACCACAATCATATGCCCTGCTGCCATGCAGATATCCCTAATATTATTTTCTAAAATAGAACCTTGCATGTAAGAACTATCTCCATCTCCCTGTTTTTCCATCTCCCTCCACGGAGACTGTCCTGGTATGAGTCCAAATTTCAAAAGGAAATACTCTCTCCATGACAACAGTATCACTGAGACCCCTCCCCTTCCCAAATGAGGTCATTCTCTGTTCACCCAAAAGCAAAAACTAGTCCAGAGTATGACCATCCACATGTGTGGGCCTTGGTATATTCCTAGTTTGTTCCATCATGGTAGCTGCTATCAAACCAAAATGAGAAGAGGTGGTGTCATCAATCCCATGTCTCCTTGAAGTGGTGAGCCTTTTGGAGTCATCCCTTCAGGACTGGCACCACATGGAATGATCTATATCAAGATATATGAAGGCCATGGGATGGGAGTATCTAGTCCTTACTAACCAACTACTTCTCTTCAAGACCGTGAATACAATTCAATGGCAGCAGCACATTAACAGAATTAAAAGCCAAAATAAATAGACTAAAGTCCTCTCATCCTGCTGACTCAGCTGCATGCAGATTTGTAAATTGTTTCATCAATGAGTGCTGTTGCAATCATGTCAAGAATACTGAACTGGGTAGATCTTTGGTCCCATCCAGCTTGACCATTATTGTGTGTTTAGATGTACTCCTTCTCCAGTTCTTTAGTGCTGTACTATGTAGCTAAGTGGACAAAGCTGGGACAGATCTTCCCTTCAGTTCTTCCACTCAAGTTTTTGTTACATATGCCACAGCAGAAAACAGGAAATTTCTCACAGATAATGAGGGATCAATAGCTTCCGCGTTTATCTTAATGCCAGGGATTTATCAAATCTGGTCCACTAACTTGCAGAAGCATATGAATGATTCACCTCTCCTTTTTTTGGAGCGGGACTTGCTCAGTAGATAGCAAATGAGAGCACTCTGATCTTTTATCTTGCAATGGGCTTCTTGGTGTAAAAAATTTAAAAGAAATCTTTCTTCCTTGCCCTTTAATGTTTCTTTTGTCATCCAAGCTAATGAAAATTTATGACTGGCATCCATATATAATAAGATTGATTTTGCTTTCCCTGAGCTATAAATCTGACTTCAGCTTGGGACCCCATTGTGTAGGCTTTTTATGTGCTTCCTTGCACACTTCTCACAAAATTAACAAGATTATTGCAAGCCCTTCCTTCATCCATGGGGATTTCAATTGACTAGAAAGAACACAGACAGGAATTATTTGGAGGAGGATTGATGTGTTAAGACTGTTGCAGCAACACACCCACAACTAAACAACATTCTAGTGGCACCAAGGGACTAAGATGTTTTATTTGAAATATGCATTGTGTGGAGTGAAGCCCACTTACCATGCTTTTGTTTCAATTATGTACATGTACGTTGGCTGATGAGGAGACACTGATGTGGAGACAAACAATAATTTATAAATTACCGTACCTCTTTCCGGAGGTAATGAAGGCAAATATCTTCAAGTATGGGTGATATTTTATTCTGCCTTCAATATGTCAGCATATGTGTGAGACAGCTTTTATTCATCATATCATGTACATTGAAATTCAAGATCTTACAGGTGCCACTGACTAGAGGGAGAATTCTGACACGCTGTTGTATACATAGTCAGGACTGGCTGATAGGAGGTTGTGGAGTTGGGTGATATGTAACTGTATTTACAAAACATGCGTGTTACTCTACTCAGTAAGATGAGAGCAAAGGCAGGTTTCTTTCCTGAGGGGCTTACAAACAAAATTTCAACAGAAAAGCAGGCAGCAGAATAATGAGAGAGTGTAGCATACATCTGCTCTTGGAAACTTGTATTGCGGAATATCTTCTTCTGAATGGGAGCTACAATAGCTGGCACATAAAGAAGGTGTTCTCCTGTATGTTTAGGTCCTATATATACTTCAAGACAGTTAAAAAAAACACCAGTTCTTCAGGTAGCCTCTTATGACAGAAAAGAGAGACAGAAGCATTCTGAATATAGTATTTACCAAAGCAACAGAAGTGGTTGATCTAGTGCAACCTATGAGTTGTCTCCAGCTGCAGGATTCCTAGAGGGAGCAGGAGACATGAAGTAGGGATGGAAAGAATATCAAAAATATCAAAAATACTCAAAAATGTTTTAAAAATATGTCAAATCCTGATGGGAAGAATGTCGGACTGATGTGAACCTTCACAATACAGGTTATATAGAGCTGGTGGCTGCTAGCTCCACCCCAAGCAAGTCAGTGACTCAGCAGAAGCTTTACCCCATTAAGACCATGTGCTCAGGGAGAGCCCAGGGAAGAAACAAGCATGCTAAAAACACGCCATTAAAAGCACACTACCAATGATGTCTTCCTAGACACAGCTCACCTTCTGCTCTTTCCTGCAATAATCCTTGAGAGTTCATGGAGGGCAGGAGAAGTTCCAGCAGACTGGAGGAGGGCAAATGTTGTCCCCATCTTCAAAAAGGGGGAAAAGAGGACTCAAACAATTATTGCCCAGTCAGCCTGACATCAATACCTGGAAAGATCCTAGATCAGATCATTAAAAAGACAGTCTGTAAGCACTTAGGAATGCTGTGATCACTAAAAGTCAACATGGATTTTTCAAAATCAAGTCATGCCAGATTAATCTGATCTGTCTCTGTCTCTCTCTCTCTTTTTTTGATAGAGTTACAAGGTTGGTAGATGAAGGAAATGCTTTGGATGTTGTGTATCTTGATTTCAGTAAGGTCTTTGACAAAGTCCCCCATGATATTCTTGCAAACAAGGTAGTAAAATGTGGGTTAGACAAAGCTACTGTTAGGTGGATTTGTAATTGGCTCACTGGCCAAACATAAGGATGCTCATCAATGGCTCCTCTTCATCTTGGAAAGAAGTGACTAGTGGGGTACCGCAGGGTTCTGTCCTGGGCCCAGTGCTATTCAACATCTTTATCCCATGAGATGGGAGCCACATTTTATTATATGAATGTTTATTCTAATAGTCATTAGTAATTGTTAGTTTAGATTTATTGCAGTTATTATCAATTCTTTACTTTGTTAATTAACTCTGTTATTTTGTTAATTTGTTAACTATCTGTTTCTTTTAGTAAGATACGTTAGTATGCTAGTATGTTCCTTTTATTTATTGATGTTTATTGTGTATAAGTCTTTTTCAATGACTTAGATGATGGAATAGCAGACATGCACATCAAATTTGCAGATGACACCAAATTAAGAGAGCTAGCCAATACCCAGAGGACAGGATCAGAATTCAAAAGTGACCTTGACAGAATAGACAGCTTGGCCAAAGCTAAGAAAACAAATTTTAACAGGAAGAAATGTAGGGTACTACACTTACAGAGAAAGAATGAAATGCACAGATATAGAATGGGTGATACTTGGCTGGAAAACAGTACATTTGAAAGGGGTCTAGGAGTTTTAGGGCCTTTCTGCACTGCATTGTTATAGTGCTATTATTCCACTTTCAACATTCTGTGGAATTCTGAGGTTTATAATTTGCTGAGGCCAAAGAGTTCTCTGGTTGAGAATTCCCAGTGCCCCTCCTTAAATTGCAAACCACAGGATTCCTTAGGATATTGAAAGTGGGATAATAGCACTATAGCAGTGTAGTGTGCAAAGGCCCTCAGTCAACCACAAGCTGATCATGAGTCAGCAGTGTGATGTGGCAGCTAAAAAAGCCAATGCAATTCTGGGCTATATCAATAGGAATGTGGTGTTGAGATCAAGGGAATTGATAATACCACTCTATTCTGCTTTGGTTGGACTTCACTTGGAATACTGTCCAGAATTGTGTTGTCCCGTTATGGGCACCACAATTCAAGAAGGATATCGATAAACTGGCACGTGTCCAGAGGAGGGCAACCAAAATGGTGAAGAGGCTGGAAACCATGCCCTATGAGGACTGGCTTAGGGAGCTAGGAATGTTTAGCTGGACAACAAGAAGGTTAAGAGGTGACATGATGGCCATGTTTAAATATTTGAAGGGATGTCATGTTGAAGATGGAGCAAGCATTGTTTTCTGCTGCTCCAGAGACTAGGACATGGAGCAATGGATTCAAACTGCAGGAAAAGTGACTTCACCTAAACATCAGGAAGAACTTCCTGACAGTAAGAGCCATTTGAAAGTAGTATATGATGCCTTGGAATGTGGTAGCGTCACCCTCTTTGGAGGTTTTTATACAGAGGCTGGATGGCCATTTGCTGGGGGTGCTCTGAATGTGTGTTCCTGCATGGCAAGGGGTTGGACTGGATGTCCATTGTGGTCTCTTTCAACTCTATGATTCTACGACTTATTCTGCACAAAGCAGGTGGGCAGTCAAGTAGGGAAATGGAGACAAGCGTTCTGAGAACAGCCTTATTTCTTTCTTTAGTAATAGTTTGGTCAGATACAAGAGACAGTTCTGAGCCTAAAGTATGATAGGAAGGTAAGCAAGCAGGCAAATAATTAAATAAAGATACTAGGAAGCTATAGAATTTGACAGAATGTTGAAAAAAGTTGTATCACACATTCTTCTCAGTTCTGGACTCAAGGTGGCTTACAACCAATTAAAACAAATGGTTAACAACTCACAAAATACAAAAGTTAAAAAGTGATTAAAGTATAAAACAATTAAAATCAGTTAACCATAAAACCACAGAACCATGTTTGAATGTATGTGGTATGGATTCTCCTTTCTGATTCAGTCCCAAATACTGCTTGTAGTGGCAGCTGGTATCTATACTACGGGATATAAACCATATAATGAATATATGTTTCCACAGTAAAATGTTTTATCACTTAGATTGATTATTTTCAACACTTCTCTTGAGTAAACTGTAATTATATAGATGAAACAATAGGTTTGTGGGCTTGTTTTTGTAACTGTCGTTATTCTATTGCTTCTATGAAATTCTGTGTTCTACAGTAGAATAAATGCACATTCTGCAGGAAATACCTTTTTAAATCCCCACTCAGTGTAGTTACTGACAAATTCAGCACTCTTCTTAAGTAAAACCAAAATTTATCCCACTTTTAAGTTTCAGTGAGAAGTACTGTAATGATATATATTGAATAATCCATAGATTTGTGGACTTGTTTATTTAACTATCCTGATTCTATTTCTTCAATGTATGTGTCTTCAGTTGTAAGGTACATATATGTTGTATAGTAAAGGCCTTATAAGGTTGAAATGTCTCACTTAAGGATCCCAGGAACAGACAGTGGCATAGCTAGGGGATGTGGAGGCTCTCTGCCCCAGGTGGCACTTTTTTGGGGGGTGCTGCTGGGCTTCATAGAAACCGTGTTTCTGATTTTCTGGAGAACAGGTCTCTGTAAGGATGTAACTTATTGCCCCGAGGAAGGTCTTAAAGGAAAGCAGCATCACCAGCCCCTACTTCCTTCAGCTAAGCTCTCCCAAGGCAGAGTTGGGGGAAGCAAGAGTTGAAACGAAAGGGCAAAAGAAGCAGGGCAAGGAAGACAGCAGCAGCAGAGGTGATGGCAGCAGTTCCAGGTGGTGGAGAAGTGAGTTTTTCCCTCTCCTCTGCCCCTTGTGCATGCCAACTGCTTGGCAAATGTTCTTCCTCTCTTCCTTCCACTCCCTTTCAGTTAGTCACTCACTGACAAGACTCGCTTCCCCAGAGCTGCCTCCTTTCTTCTCCGCACTCCACTGTATAAGTCTTTATAAGACAAAACCAGCACTTTGAATTGTGCCCAGAAACTGACAAGAAGCCAGTGGAGCTTTAAAACCAGGGAGTTGTGTAGGTTCACCTGAGGCAACCAAAATTGAGTAACATTGACTCTGTACCTCTTGATTCACCAAGGCACTGAATTCCTACTCACCTGGTGGCTTCAGTACCGGCTTCTGACCATTTCAAGTGGTGATGCTGAAGATCATCAGTTCCATACTCTGGCAAGTCACTTTAGTGGCAGAGAAAGTAAAGCATCTGTATCCCAAATTTGTCAAGTAAAGAGTTTCACTTAGCAGTTTCTGGATCTGTGTTTTTCTGTTTCTGTACCTGAATGAAAAAGTGCATTTTTTTTTTTTTTTGTAAATCTGCCTTTATGTGCCATATTTAGGCTTTAATCACCAGTGTAAAATTCTGGGATGATGTGGAATGACATCAGGCACTGATTGTGGCATAATAATGGGAAAAGAGAGCTCCAGCTGCTTGACCATATTGCCAAAAAGAGGTGTCATTATGCTAACACAGCACCTCATGCTTCTCTTACAGAAAGCATACTGTGTTTGTGTGTCAGAAAGATGTATTGTGACTGTTCTTTTGCAACATGTAGAAACAGTCAGTTGATTAATATCTGGGCTGATAAATATTTGCTTCTTGCTGCTAAGTCACAAGACACCCCACCAGCCAAGTAGTACATCCTGATTCTTGTTCTGTTTCTGCTAGAATTGGTTGCCTGGTATTCACACAAGTGAGTACTGAGTTTTCCATTATGGATAAACACTTGAAACTGTGCATTTAGCAGTTCTGTCTATGTGATTCTAGATCACTGCTGACCAGTGAAAGGGGCAGGTAAACTCACTACTTTGTGGCTCCAGTTCATGCAGTAATTAATGGTAAGCATAATGGTTGGGACTGAAAAAAATTATCTGTGGACACCAGTTCTTATTTTGAGTGTACTATATAACATTGCTCTATTAAATACAGTGTATAAGCAGTTCATAACATCCCAGTCTTGTATTGTTGAGCCATAGTATATAATAGGGCTAGAAAAAGATGCTGCACATGTTCTAAAGTTTGGGAAAACTATAGAGTTTGAATTTAGTCTTTTTTTGCTGGGAGCACCTTCAGTGTCCTCCTTTTTTAAAATTATGGGTTTTTTGAATATTTGAAGTGAGTATATATATATCCTACAAATCAATAGGATATCCTACAAATCCTATAAATCTGTAGGATACACATACAGTGTAAGAATATGGTTTATTCATTATAACTGAAGAAGATTGCCACCAGCATTGGCCATAGAATCATAGAGCTGGAAGAGACCTCAGGGGCCATCCAGTCCAACCCCCTGCTATGCAGGAACATACATCAAAGCATTCCCAACAGATGGCCATCCAGCCTCTGCTTAAAAACCTCCAAAGAAGGAGACTCCACCACACTCTGAGGCAGCATATTCCACTGCTTGACAGGTCTGACATCAGATATCCAGACATCGGATAACCCAATGTCCAGCTCAGTGGAAATCGAACATCCATCCTGACTGCTAGATGCAACCAGGATGACAGCAGTGGGAATCCACATGGGCAGATTCCCCTGGTTCCCCTGACACAAGACAGTGTCACCTGCCCTGAAACTGATCATGACCTCACCTTTCCCATAAGGACAAGGTCCCATAAGGGGAATCCCCCAACCAATATAGTGGGAGGCCATTGGCTGGCTTTTCCAACATTTTCCAAAACCCCTTTAGGGAAGGGGGGCAGGTCTTGGCCCAGTATTCTGGACTACTGCACAAGAATCAAGCAATGTCTCCACTGAGCTGGGAACACAATTCTGAAGGATATCAAATTTTGCCACTGGTTGTCTGCCAGTAATATGGAGACTCCTGCAGTTCTTCTTTAAAAAGCCACATTGGTTTTCTCAGTGAGAGTTTTCCAAATACTGAGAATCTGACAAGGCCTGCAATATTTTTGTCTGTGTTTATAATAGTAAATCACTGGTACTGAAGCGAAGAACTATTGAGAGTATGGGGATCCACTAGTTTGGTTTTATGTAAGCTGGAGTGAAATTTTCTTGTGTGTATGTGTGGGTTCCAGTGAGTTTCAGATAAGAGATGAGGAGATAAAAAGTTCAGCTAGGATATAGATATCAGAGTGCTTAGTCTGAAAACCAGAAGGGCAAAAAGTTCAGGGGAAAAAAAAAAAGAACTAGCAAGATAGTAGGAGATTGTAAAGTTCAACAGGAAGTTGAAGATTCACTCCAGGAAGTGAAAACCTAGCATTATTTAAACTGTTCCCTTTATAAAAAGAGCTCCTGGTTGTTTGGATCTGAGGAGATAAACATGTAATGCATAAAAAGACAACAAACAGAAAAGCACGATCAGGGAAAGAAAGAATGCAAGAATTCTAGAAGGAAGTAAATAAGAATAAGAATATATATTTTTAAAAATTTCTTACCTGCCTCTCCCCAAGGGTCGAGGTGGAGTACAACATAGATTAAAATACAGTTAAAAACATTGGCCCTTTCCACACGCGGGCAAAGAAACGGGGGAAACCACGCTGAAACGGAGCTTACCTGAGTCCGTCGCCGCATGGAGCAGTGCGTTTTCGCCGCTCCACACTCCTCGGTGTCCCGTGGCATCCTGTGGGGCCCAAAATGATAACTTACGACTGGCGGAGGCTCTCCACCAACCGGAGAAGCTCACCAGCCAGAAAGCCTGCCCCCGGCAGATCTGCAGGCACGCCCTTGCACGCGCCTGCAAATCCACACCGGGCGCTGCGACGGGGCTGCATGCAGCTGCATGATCGTGCTTTTTAAAAACCACTTGAAAAGTGGTTTTCAAAAAGCACGTGGCACTGCCACTTCCAGGTGCCCTAGCGTGGATTGGGGTGTGGAACTACACAAAAGTAGTTTGCCCCAACCCACTTTACGGGGTCAGAGGTGGCTCTACACCGTTTTTAAACCCCCGTGTGGAAAGGGTATTTAAAATTTAAATAATTTAAATAAAAAATTTAAAATTTTAAAATACAAATATCTCATAACTAAAATATATCATGATTAAAAATAGACTTGGTAGGCCTGCCAGAAGAGTTAGGTCTTTAGTACTTTTTAATTCGGACAGCATATTTTGCTGTTGGATCTATTCCAGCAGGTCGTTCCACAGTCTAGGTAGGGCCGATGAGAAGGTCCTCTGAGTAACTGTTGCCAGTCTAGTCCTGGCCAGTTTAAGGTGGAGGAGGTGATCCTGCAGGTGACTTGGACTGAAGCATGTAGCGCTTTAAAATTGATAAGCAAGGCGAGTGACAACAGCGGGCAGCGAGTAGAACAATGCCTAAATCAAAAGAACTCGTGTCTTCAAGCTCATCTGGCAGTGATTCAGACCGTGAGATTGATACAGGGCATGTGAATCATCTACTGTCGGAAAAAGGAAAAAACAGGCAGCACAAGAAAAACCTGTAAAGAAACAGAAGACAGGTGAAAGTTCCAAAGGTGCAGCTTCCTCTAAGCAGAGTAGCGACAGAGATGAGAACATGTTTCAGATAGGTAAAATGAGGAATGTCAGTGTTCGTGATTTTAAAGGTAAAGTCCTAATTGATATTAGAGAATACTGGATGGATCAAGAAGGTGAAACGAAACCAGGCAGAAAAGGTATCTCTCTAAATCCAGTACAGTGGAGCCAGCTGAAGGAACAGATTGCTGATATTGATGAAGCAGTAAGAAAACTGTAGATGAGCCATGCAAAAACTTTGTTATAGGTTTAAGTAGTCTTTTTACATCAGCATTCATTTTCTAAACTTATTTGTTTTCCAAGCTATTGTATATTTGGATTGCAAAACAATTTGTAAGATGGACACTTTTTTTAATGTGCATTAAAAGTGTATTCTATAAAAAAAAACCAAAAAAAAAAACACCCCAAGGCCCTTTCTGCATGACATCGCTGTCTCATTTCTGCCACAAGATGGCAATGGTCAGCAGCTCGTGCTTCCACGTGACGTTGTTGCCATCCTACTGCTGTCCTATTGTGGAGCATTGTGCTTGCACAGTTTTCGCAAAACAGAAAAAATCCATTTCGCGTCTGCGATCGCATGGTGCACCTGTCACTTCTGGCAATGTGGAAGCTGCAGAAGCACATTGGCGACAGTTCCTTCTGTAGCTCAGCAATGGAAAAAGCCCGGCTGCACTGCGGAAGGAAGACATGGTGCCATTGCGTTCTCTTCTGCATGGACTGAGCGGGTGCAGAGGGAAGCGTTGCTGACACGCTCCCTTCTGGACCCGGGACTGCAGCGAGACAACGCAGAAGAGCGTCGTTGTGCAGAAATGCCCCAACACTTTATACTTTGCCCTGAAACTAACTGGCAGTCAGTGAAGTGATTTTAATATTGGTGAGGTATGCCCATTCCTCACTGTACATCTAATCAAGTGTCAGGTAAAGAGTCAGAGCTGTTATAACTGCAGAATGAATTGAGAAGATGGGATCAAGGATAATAAAGGGTTGCTTGGATAAGGGATGTGGAAAAAAAATAGACTGTAGCTGTAGAGGTTTCACCCTGGTTTTTATTGTTGTCTGGTGAGTGAGTGGGTGGTGGTGCATCCATTCAGATTTTAGAACTTTTTTCCTGTTGACTCCCCCCCCCAATAATCTTTAAAGCTTGGTCACTTGGAGAATAGTAGTCTCTTTTGTTTGGCACCTACCCTACACCTAATAGCCATCCCAGCATTATGTAAAGTGGTGGCCTGAGAGTCTGAGAATTTTTAGGTTTTATGATTGAGACAGCCAGAAAACTAGAGAATGTGAAAAAGAAGAAAAAAGGGAAAAGAAGTATGGACACACTATTTTGTCTTCTTTCTTTCCTCTTCTGGAATAGGGCATTACAAAGTCATTATAAGAGAAAAGTCATTCCCCTCTACCACCCATAAGGAGGAGCTGCGTCAGCTGAAAGATGTGTAGAGATTTGTTTTGTTTTTGTTTTTTTGGGTGGCATGACAGTGAAAAATAATCCTTTTTCCTTATGATGCATTTCAGAAGTAAGAATGATACACAGTGCCTCTAATAGTATAGACAATGTTTCTACAATGTAGACTCGTGTGAATATGACAGGAATTAAAAAGGGACATACTTTACAGGTTTTTTCTGTGTTATGTGAGAAATGACTGGCTACAGTCCACAAACTGTAAGCAGGATGCCTCACTACATCAGGCCCTATTATAATTATAGGAGATGTTGTATGAGTACAAGATAATGATGTTCCTGAAGTATATTGCATCCAGCAATGGTCTTCCAAGGTCGAGACCTCTTTGTAAGTTGGCTGGAAGATCTGGCACCACTGCTAGCCACATTGTGGTTTCCCCCCCTCATGAATAAAATAAATGCATCCTTGATTTTTCTCTTACTGCTGTGCAAAGTCTTGTTAGCAATACAAAGTGTATTGTGTGAAGAAAAATATTTCTTGTCAGTTAAGAGTTGCAGGAACATATGTGGAACTCCTTCTTGCTTCTTGTAGTTCACTGATGGTAATACCCAGGTTTTATATGAAACTGGCAAGGAGTATGTTTGAACAGCATCCTTTTCTTTTATAACAGGAATAGGAATCATGTGGCCCTGGACATTTTGTTGCACTGTAATTCCAGCATTTCCTTCTATTGGCTATGCTGGCTAGCACTGTTGGGAAGTGAGGACTGTGTGACTTCCCACTCCTGCCTTATAATCAAATAACATTTCCTTGAATTGTTGTTCTTCTTGTTGTTTTTCTTGTTGTTGTGTGCCTCCAAGTTGTTTTTGACCTATGGCAACCCTGAGGCAACCCTCTTACGAGGTTTTTTGAATCTGTTCAGGGGGAGTTGCCTTTCTCTGAGGCTAAGATGTGTGGCGTGCATGGGGTGACCCATTGGGTTTCCGTGGCTGAGTGAGGATTTGAACCTCGGTCTCTAGGGTCATAGTCCAATGATCAAACAATGATCAAATCATGCTGGCTCTTATTTCTTATCCCATGCTGGCATCTCACTCTCATTGAGTGTTCGCTGTAAATTGAATCAAACACTCTTTCTCTACACCAGGAATAAGGCAGTTCACCTTTTAACTTAGGAGTGCCCTTTTCTGTCAAATGTCCTTCAGGTGGCAAAAGTGTTTGTCTTCCTATCCAACTGAAGGAAATTCCATTGAATTAAGAAACCTGCGTTTAAATTTCTGATTCTAGTTAAATGCAGGACACGTGTCTTTATAACAGAGCTTTCCAAACTTTTCATGTTGATGACACACTTTTTAGAGATGCATCATTTCACCACACAGTAATTCAGTTTTACTACCAAGCCATAGGTTAAACTAGCCTCTTACAAGAGATATAGACACATACGTAAACTGTAATAACAAAATGTATGAGGACACAACATATCTCATGAAAATCTTTCATATTTTTAAAAATATATGATTTATAAATAATAACATGCATTTCTAGGACTGTAGGCGACACACCTACACACTTCAAGTGACACACTAACGTGTTGTGAGATACCGTTTGGAAAACCCTGCTTTATAATATGCACACAGAGAGGGTATTTTTCTTGGAAGAACTGTGAGTTCTGTTGTTTTGACTACCCTACCCATATTCTAGACCCACAACATCCCTATGAGCAGAAGTCTCATTCTGGCTACCGCTTCGCAACAGCAGATGCACTATAGGGAAAATTGCCCCCAAACCTTTGTTTAAAAAAAACTTCAGTGGAAACATGAAATGTTAACACTGCAACAAGATCTCAATTCCTTTGTGTTAAACACACTAATTCCAGTTGAGCCTTGGAGTACATATTATGATTATTTGCATCTTAATTTTCCCAAGGAAAGTTGCATCCAGTGTGTTTCTAATATTTCCTTGCAGTTAATATACTTCTGCAGGCGTGTATTCTGATTTTTCTGTAGTTTTCTTTTGTCAGTGATTAATCTTATTTCTTTGTGGTTGATGTGTATGTGAAATGTTAAGAATTTTTTTTTAAAAAATCACCTATTTATTTATTTAAAGAACTTATGCTCTCATCTTCTGTAGAAAGATTCTATTCACACATGAATAGAAACAACAGTTCTTTGCTCAAGCTTATGCAATCCACAGACATGACATATAAAGGAAAAATAGAGAGATGAAAGGGGAGGGGGAACCCCTAATGTTGTAGCATTTTTTATGAATTAAAAATATTTATGAACTGAGATGTAGTGGCTGGTGCATCTCTCCCATTCAGTGTTCATGACCTTCATGTTGTACACATTGTGTTTTGGACCATCCATGCAGATTTCTGGTTATATATAAAATTATCTGCAGCGACTGTACATATGACTACCTCTACAAATGATAGTGGTTAATTAACTGAGACAGTGGTGAAGGAGCCAAAACATTAGAAGGAACATGCTGATGATAACTAATTTGAACAAGCGCAGCAAGAGAAGAAAAAATGCAATGTGTGAAAAATATTGCCTTTCTAGTAAACAAAATAACTATAATATCAAAACAGGTTTAATAAATCTTGTTATATAAAATAGTCCTGGTAGATTCCTTCCAGTTAAGGAGACTGGTAAATACTGCACATAACCTTCTCCCTTCAAAAAAGACATTTTATCAATAACAGTATTAATGCTCCTGTTTGAACATCTGTAATCAGCTGTCCATTTTCTGAAGTATCGATTTCTTGCTTCATTTCAAAAATACACTCTGTTGGTCTCAAAGTCTAAATGTATGGCAAAATGTACATAAATTTATTGTGATAAAATACTGAAACAGCTAATGATGTTAAATACAGAATGATAAAAAAATGACAGTGAAGCAAAATCAGTGTTCCCAAGGGGGAATGCATGACTAGACTTTTGTTTTAAAAGTATTAGGTGATACAACACTTTGTCTTCGATTTATTTCGAGCTGGTGTTCCAGGACTGAGAACAACTGAGGGTCTTTCCAAGATCTATTCTCAGCTAACTGACTAGCTCTGCTTTAGCCTATCAAGTGAGTGGATGTAGCTAATAAATGGAGAAATAATCCAATTAAGGGTTCAAGTTGGAGTCAAGGGAGATCATTGTAGAGTTACTGCTTAAATTAAAGAAAGAGCAGCATACTGCCTCAACTACTGTTTGCTGATTATTCTAGGACTATGTTAGAATTTATGATGCAGAAGGGATTTGCTATTTCCGAGGATGCCTGCAATATCTGTATAGTTAAATTTAACACAACATAAACATAATTCCTAAAGCGGTCAGGGTGAGGGAAGAAGCAGCAATTCTGAGGCACAAAAAGGGTTATTTCCACAATGAAAGTGCTATCTGGGTGAACCCATGCAAGAAATGAGTGCTAGTAATGCATATTTTTATGTAAACTGTATAGAATTTATATGCAGGGTAATACAGTTCGGGGAGCAAATTTCTGTGTTTCAGTTCTCCAGTGTTCAGGCATACATCAGTTAACAAAGCCACTGACAAAGAAGCTCCTTTCCACAAAGCGTTTACATTCTCACCCAGTCCCCTTTCTTCCTTTTCCTTTGTCTAGCTGGATGCTTTTTAGTAGCATCAGCTTGGGAGGGTGGTAAAGACAGCTGGAGAAACACATATTTTTACTGCAAGGTCGCAGCAGCATGTCTGCAGTACAGAATGAGATAAGCTTGAAATGGGGAAGAATGGAATTCTGCTCTAACTGGTCCTGGTGTAGCTGTTTGTGCCTGCTTACAACAGGCAAGATAAACTGCTGTCGCCTCCAGAATCCCTCACTGAGCATTTGTGAACAGCAAAATATAGAGGAAAAAAAGGGAGGACAGTTGAGCTTGAGTATTTTTTTTTAAAGACATAGCTCTGTAAGTCTGGCCATCAAAATGAAAATCATATGAAAAATGGGAGCTGCTGAAAGAAAAAGTAATCCCTGGATGCCTTTTGGAGTAAGCCTTCAGGTAGTCTCTAAACATTTCAAAATGTTTTTGTTTATCTATGCAAGGCTTACTCTATCCTGGTTGTTTCATTTCATGTGTTCATGTTGTTAGTTCTGAATGAAAAGTTTACTGAGACAGATAGAACTGCTCTTCTTTTTGTGGTGTAGGAACTTCTCCCTATTCTTTGTTATGTTATTTTTGCCTCTGGTATCAAATTTTCAATTGCATAAGTAATGCCCAGGAACACATTAACTTCCTGAAAGCAAAGTAAATCTGTACAATTAATGTGCCGCAGCCAGCACGGGAGGAGAGAGGCCAGGAACACTTGGGGAGTCTGAATATACCAAACACCAGGAAAACACAAGCCAAGCCTGGTGAAGGTGCAGTCCAAAGTTTCAGGAGGCAGAGATCTGTCCGGAGGGTTTTAGGTAGCAGGAGACACAAAGGTTGTGAGGGCTTGCAAATAATTTGCTGCAACCAAGGAGCAGCCACACCAGCAGACTTAAATAGCCCCTGTGAGCAGGCGCTGCTCATTGTTGTTTCCTCAGCCTAGTGCAAGCAGCCTCCCTCTCAGCAGCCCACTTCAGCCTTCTGCGTGATTGAGGGCTGATGGGCACAGCTGGCTGCAACTCCTCTGCATCACTGCTGGTTCCCTCTCCATCATGAACTGACTGGGGCAACTCAGTCTCTGTTTGACCTTCCAGTTCAGGGGATGTTTGTAGGTTGACTTGCTCACTCACTGGCTCAGTTCCCTTCACAATCAGTTGCTCCTCAATCACAGCATCGTCATCTATCACACTTGTTTTTATTGGCAGGAACAAATTACTACATGACATAGCTGTTAAATGGTAGAATGTAGGAAAGTTTCATTTCCTTCCTGAGAGAGTCTCTGTAGCTAAGCCATTATAATTAATAACTGGTGCTGCTGCTGCTGCTTTGTTGTCTTCTTCTGCTCCTCCTCCTCCTCCTCTTTATTTATATCCCGCTGTTTTCCTTGAACAGACTCAAAGTGACTTACAATAGTTTAAAAAGAAAACATAGTTAAAACTGTAACATATAAAAGTTAAAACAGACATTAAACTGTAGTAATTAAAAAAAGTTAAAATACATATTAAAAACAACAAACAAAGCGCAATTAAAATAATCAGCACCTTTCTTCATAATAATTATGTATTAAATGCCTGCTGAAATAAGAATGTCTTTAACTGTCTCTGGAAAGCAGGCAGGGAGGGTGACAGTCTGATTTCTTTGGGAAGGGAGTTCCAAACCTGGGAGCAGCCACTGAAAAGGCCCTCTCCCACGTTCCTGCCAAATGCACCTGTGAAGGTGGTAGGACAGAGAGAAGGGCCGCTCCAGCAGATCTCAGTGCCCGGACTGGTTTTTAGGGGAGTATATAGTCCTTCAAATAACCTGGTCACCACCAGCACTTTGAATTGTGCCCAGAAACAGACTGGCAGCCAGTGGAGCTATTGCAGCAGGACGATTGTGTGATCTCTGTAGCCAGCTTTGTTAAGTAGTTTATATATTGCTTTAGTATGTTTCATGTAGTTGATTTATCTCATGTTATTTTTAATCACTGTTTTTAAAATGGTTCTGATTTGTCATCTTGGTGTATATATCAGGACAAACACCAGCAACAACAAAAGCCCTGATAGGCTATATTGAAATAAACTGAGAATAGCACACACATTTTTCTAACATGTTGTAAATTTTAAGATGGGTGGTCCTCTCTTTACTGTCCTGGTTTGTCAGCAGTAATCTAATGTAGCTTGGCCTAGGGTAAGAGAGAACTCTTCAAATAATGGTAAGCCTTTCCAAAGGGGAGTTGTGACTATGGCTATTGAAGCTCCAGCAGCAACTAAAAGTCTTGAAATTCAGCATATGGCATAGTTTTCCAGTTCAGCCAAAAGAGAGATCCATTTATTCACTAGATAAAGGGCAAATCAGCCATCTTCTGCTTGCAAAATACAGAAAGGAAGGGATATATGGAAATTTAGAGGCCAGTAAACAGCTATCCCTGACCTGGGTTACAGCATTTGTCACCCACGGTTAGCAATGCCATGGGGACTTGAAATCCACCAGATTTCAGGAAGGCAGCTAGAGAGGGTGAGTAAGCCTTCAAAAATTAAAAGAAATGCAGATTTGTCTTCAAAGGCATGGGACACATGAGAAACAGAGTGCTACCATCTCTTTCTGCTATTTTGTAGGTTTTAAAATCATGCCTGTATCTCCATTTCATCATGAACTGATCTAGAGCTGGATTAGGGTCAAAAAGCACCTGTGGGTTAAATGACAACACCAGAAAGTTTTCAGTTAAGGCCACTGTATCCAGCAGAAATCCATTGTGCAAACCTGCATTGCAGCAAGAAAGGGGCTTCTTTCTGATTGTTTTTCTTCAACTGCAGTGCTTACACTTCTATACGAAACTAAAGAGATGAGATACTGGAGTCTGCTATAAATTCAGATTCTTTAAGCTAAATGTAAAGCTCTGGCAATAGAATATTATTAAACTGGATGTAGCCTGAGGACGTTAATAGGAACTATAAGCAGATATTTGGTTTATAAGTCAATTTTAAGAGGGAAAAAAAGCACTATGTGAATGTAAAAACTTGTTTTGATATAACGTAAGATGCAGCATTGCCACGCGTATGTTCTTTTCATAATAAAATGATCTCAAAAATGTGTCCTTAAGATAGTTAATAACTGAATTATTTATTGAGATATCTCAAACTAACAATGGGGCTTGGTTGCCAAAACAGTCTTATCTATTTTTCTCAACTTTATTTCTCATCATTTATTTTGCTATAAAGCTGAAAGGAACATGCATTAAGAATCTTCTTTCAGAATTTTCCCCTGTGAATTTTGATGATGAATACATAGAGATGTTGTTTTAGCATCAGCATTTTGCTATAGAGATAACATATATTGCAGTTGCACTGCAGTCCAATCTTTTTCTGGAGCTTATCACACAGTGGTGTAACTAACTCTCTAGGCACTGTAATGCATTTACCGTTGATGGGTCATTTGGACATCTATTCTTTTCCCAGCTTAAATAATCCTTTAGTGACCTCCTATCCTGATGTGGTATAGCAACCACATCTGGTGTGAATGTCTTGTTTCACATCGTTGCAATATTGGGAGCATAGTTGGTATGGCGTGGGTGTGGTTTCCTTGCTCCTTCCTTCTTGATTCCCCAGAGAGCTTCAGCAGGGAAACCCCCCAGATTGCGTCCAATAGCTGGGCTGGGAGGACATCAGGATTCCCAAGAGTTCCCAAGATGACTTCTCTGTGCTAGTTCAGTGGCATTTCAAATACTTTTAATTTTTTAAAATAAAAGTAAGTAGCATGTTGGCACAGTTCACATGCAATCTTACTAAGGACTTATGCCCAGAGAAACCATGAAGTTCAGAAAAAGTTTAAAGAGTAAATAGTTATTATACAAAAAAACCAGGCAAATATTAGTTCATAGGAACAAGTATTTGGGGGGAAAATGCTCTGGGAGGTGACACAGTGTGTGTTGATCTTTCCAATCTCGCAGAGAGTAGGAGATGGTTCCATAATAGTACTTTTGCATAATTATACAGTTGTGCAGTTACAGCTTCATGGTGGTTTTTTTTTTTAAATATACTCACCAATCATGGAACAGGAGGTGGAGCAAGCAGGTGGTTTAATTGGTATGGTCATATTTCAAGGGTGAAAAAGCAAACATGGGACCAATACCACTGAAGTTCAAATGCAGTGAAGTGCCATTCCATTGCCTTCTGAGTACAGGAGATGTGTTTTCTAGATGGAATGATTCGAAATAACTGGCTAGTGTAATAAATACCATAGTCAGTTCTAGCAGATGGCTTGTGTTGAAATGGGGAAATCTGGGCTAGCCAGGAGCTGTGACAGATCAGACCTGCTTTAAATTCTCTCTTCCTGGAGAAACAGCACCATTTTATATATTTACCACCCCCTGGCTCCCTCTCCACACTTAAGCACTCTTCTGCTTTCCCTAAACCCACAACCCTTATGGATATAGGGCAAAGATGTTTCAGGTTTATCCCAATGAATGAGTCTCTGGTAGTAGTGTGTGTAACTGAGCTCTGATTAAAGAGACACTGTATGGAGGCTGGTCTTAATGTACACACACACACACATATATATATGTATGTATGTAATATGTATGTGTGTGTATATATATGTGTGTGTGTGTGTATATATATATAAAATCTTTATAAAACTAATGAGGAAGAGGTATTTGGCAATTAAGTGTTATCAAACAGCAAGCACTTGCAGCTCTTAACAGGCAAACACTTCCCCAACTCTATCTCTCTATCTGAAGGGACTCTCTCCTTTCAAACTCACAGACGGAATTCCTTTTCAAACCCTATTTCTGCTTATGCTGACTCCTCCAGCTAGCCCCTCCCTCTGGCTAAACTGGGTTCTGTAGTCAATGAACCAATCAAATTAAACCCCTCTCTGTTGCTGGTGTGGGTCTGTTGGTTATACCCCCCCCCAGGTTTGTCACAGCTTGGAGTGGAAGTTTTACTCTGCTTTGTGTGAACTGATATTAAAAGATTAGAACACCTGAATGACTTTATTTAGAACTAAAATTTTAGTTCTGAAATTCAGGTGTGGTAGTTCTGCAAGTGCGGTAGTTCTGAAATTTCAGGTCAACGTTGAGGTCTATCTAAGTTGTAAGACTGGGAAATTAAGTGAATTTCAGAATGTAGGGAAGTTTTTGTTTCAGTTCTGCTGGCATAAACATTGCCTGAGACCCAATATTGCCCTAGCATTGTGTAAATGTCTGCCAGTGAAGTTAGATGACACTAGCTTTATACAACCCCAAGACGGTACTGCAGCATTGCGCACACGGCAGGGATAACATGCAATGTGCAGCGATGACACATAGATGAATATGGTTGACCGAACAGCGACCTCTGAGTCAAATGTGGCAGGAGCTGCTTCTATATAGTGATCTGACACCAGGGTGCTACATGCTGGCAAATGAAAAATGGGGAAGACCTGAGGAAGTAGAACAATGGAGGGAATCCAGGCACTGAGCAGTATGTGGTGATCCATGTAACATATGAAACACCGTACAGTGTCAGATACATGAATACCATAGCCAGTCCTGGCTGCCTGTTATGCAACTGATAGAACAGACTGCATTCTGCATTGATCTTACCCATGCTTTGTGTCAGGGCCACTATTTCTGATAAGGAACATGGGCAGGCCCAGTGTGGAACATATACTGTTGTGTAACAGTGTGGTACATATTCTACATCACGCGCACCCACAAAACAGAACTACCAGCCAGTTTTTACTGTATCGCCTCTGTCTGCCCTCTGTCCTTTATGCTGAGGGTGGCTGTAGCACAGCTGGCTGCAACCTGGATAGCACCACACCATTGTTTGCCATAGTATTGTGTAAAGTGACTATCAATATGTAATGGATCATGTATAGCAATAGGGCTATACATCATCCAGACATGTTCCACATGTTTTCATCCATGTGTATGTGTGATATGGCAGAATTGTCCTTGCTTGCCTAGGTATTGCAGCTGTCCTGATTGCCTGGGATACACAGCTATCACTTTCTGGTATCAAGCATAGTAGGTGTGTGTCCAGGAAACAAGCCTATATGGCCAAGTTATGAACCCTGTCCAAGTGAGAACCAGCCCTTGGCTAGTGATTCAAAAGTATTCAGATGTCTCCCTTCTTTATTTCAAAGGAACATAGACCAAATGCTTGTGCTGTTCCAGAGTGTGGCTGTCTGGATGCTATCCAGACAGCACCTGTTGGGTAAGTCACACAGTCATATCTGAAAAGTGAATTGTTTATGTGACTCATAGGAGGAGTGGATCTGCTTGTATAAGCTGTACAGTAGTGATGACCTGGATTGTCTCCTTCAGCAGCTGAAGCCACATCCACAGTCTTGTCAGACTAGCATCTTGAATATTCCTTCATTTCAAGGCATGCTTGTATTTTTAGATTCTGGCTATGAGGGTACTTCCAGGCAAACACTGAGGTAAGCAAGACGTATAGCATAGCTGTCTGTGAACTGCTGATTGACAAAGCTTTTATGTGCAATTTGTTGCCATATGGGTGGCTTCGTTGTATTCCCCATGAGCACTGCAAATCTTGCAAAGTGCAAGAGTATGTTCTAATCAGTTGCTGGCATTCCAAACTATATAGGATTGTGGACTTCAATCACATACTTATTATTGTTCCACCTGGGAGTCAGGGTGAGTAACAAGAATCATAAGGGCTTCCATAGCCACAGTGTGTGGTTCACAACTGATGCCTTTGGCCTGAGGGCCTGGTCTATCTGTATATGTAGTAATGTGTCAGTTATGATTGCTCCATTGAATTGCTACATGTGATTATGTTTATCATTTTGCTCCAGGTGGCACTGGATATCCACTACTATCCTATGTTCCAACTCTATGCAGGAGGCATACATACCAGTTGAGCTTGGTTTGGAGCAACTTAAGGTTTGCTTCAGGGTCCTTCACTACACAGGTGGCCAACTGGACCTGGTCACCTGCTGCATAAAATAGCAAGCCAAGAGGTTCTATTGATCCTGAATGGCTGGATAATTTATAAAAAGCAAGAATAGTCAATCTTGAGATTTAGCCCTTTCAGTATAGGAGAATCCAATCTGTGTATTCATTTTGCTTCTTGTCCTAGCAGTGCAACGTCCACATCTGAGTGTTTATTAGAGTGAACAAGCTCTAATCCACAGAAAGTAAAATAATTATAATGATGATTTGCCAGTTTAAAGTGTTCATATAATGGTGAATCAATAGCAGAATTTTTGATCATAGCCTTGTGTTCCATAATTTTAATTTCTAAAGGGCAAGAAGTCTGGCCCACATATAGTTTAGAGCATAGACAGATGATGATGTATATGATATGTGTAGTTTGAAAAGTGGAAAAAGATGTTAATTTAAATTTGGTTGTTGTGGGTTTTTTGGGCTATGAGGCCATGTTCTAGTAGTATTTGCTCGTGATGTTTTGCCTGCATCTGTGGCTGATACAGATGCAGGTGAAACATCAGGAGCAAATACACAGCCTCGTAGCCCAAAAAACCCACAACAACCCATGGATTCCAGCCGTGAAAGCCTTCAACTTTACATTGATTTAAATTGTTTATGTGAATTAGGAACTGTGAAAATCTTAGTATTCAAACTATGTTTACATACACTACAGTTGCTACATTTAAAGTGAACAGCCAGTGATGGATTGAGTTTGATAGATTTGTGGATACCAGTATGCGTCAGACAATCTTTTAAGTTCATGGTTCGTGAGTACCCTATAATGGGCAGACGCTCACAACCTAGTAAGGTATTGAGAATATGCCAGTGTTTTCTGATGATCCTTTTAATGTAATATGTAAATAGATGGAATCTCACAGTACAATATATCCGAGAATTTGTCTTATGCCTTCCCTTTTTGTTGAATACTGTCTTTCTGTCAACTAGTGTGGCACAGTGTAAGGCTTCTGATAATATTCTATGAAGATAGCCTCTTTTGGAAAGATTGCTAACCAAGTTCATAGTTTCCTTATGAAAATCAATGTGACAAGTGAAATTACATTTAATTCTAAGGAGCTGAAAGAGTGTAAATTCCTGTTGTAAGAAATAAGTGAATTGCAGTCTGTAGGGTTTTTTATAGTTTGTAACAGACAAAGTGTGTCCATCAGTTTTAACCAAAACATCAAGAAAAGAAATGGCAGATAAATTATAATTGCCAGAGAATTTAATTGTGGGATGAATAGTATTAAACCAATCGAAAAGCTGTGTGACATTGTCAATATTGGTGTAAACTAAAAAGAAAAGAAAAGGAACCATCAATAGATCTTTTGTAAAAAAAGAAATTTGACCAGAATGGATAAACTGTGACATTTAATATAATGCTCTGTTCTAGATGTGTCATAACAAGATTAGTTGTGGTAGGTGCAATCGTACTGCCCATCGCAACACTTGTAGTCTGAAGGTAAAAGTTAGTCACATATCTAAAAAAATCTTTTCCAAAATGATATCCAATATGTCTAGTAAATACTCTGTCAGTGGAAATTGATTGCTACGAGAGTTTTACACTTTGCCAATCACCATATGTGCCTTCTCATGAGAAATAACAGTATATAGAGATTTGACATCTAAAGTAACTAAGCAAGTGGAAGAAGGTAAATAAAGTTGTTCAATATGATAAATGAAGTCAGACATGTCACATATGTAAGAAGAAGAATTCTGAACTAAAAGAGCCAGAAAAGAATCTAGAAATTTTGGTAGGGGTTCCAAAATAGAAGACAATTTTGAAATAATAGGTTTATGGATATGAGCATCTGAGGTCGTAAGAAAATCATCTACTCATTAATCAAAATAACCTAATGCTAAACCCTCATGTACAATAATCCTTACAATAGATTTAATGGAATTATTAGGGTTCCCTTTCAATTTTTTATAATTATTGGTGGTGTTAAGCTGTCAATTAATGTCTGATTCATAATCATTCCTATTGAGTATCACTATAGCTCCACCCTTGTCAGCTGGGTGAAAAATTCTGCCATGGTTTTTTGAGGGACTGTTTCATGATGAGTTGGCGGTTTATAAGTAAGTTGGATTGGTTCACAAATAATGGGAAGATAAATAAGGGAAGGTGGGTATGTGTTTGTAAAAAAACTGTGAAAGAATGTTTTGTTTGGAAAGATTGTAAAGGAGATAACATTAAGAAATAATGTGTGTTTTATGTTTATTGTATATTTTTTATTTTGTTGAAATAAAAAATAATAATAATAATAAAAAAAAATCCTGTAGTACCAATTCTTCAAAAGTGTTTATACAGTAATAATTGACACTTGGGGTATATCTAGATTTTAATCTGTAAGGATGTGCAGATGTATTTGAGGAAGCACCAAAAACAAATTTAACTTTGATTAATTTAAAAATATCAATCCGGCTTTGAAATCAATCATAATGAGGAGTACAAATGGTCATTAGATTTAATGGCTGGATAATTTCCCACCTGATATGATGGTGCCCATGAGGCCTACCTGTTGGCTTTGTGGCATCTGGGTAGCCAAACCTGTGGCTACAGCACTTAGTGTGTGGTGCACACATTCCTTGATTTGTGACATTTGCTTTGCATTTGATTTTACTGTATTGACCTGCCTTGCTCCATTTGTGTATTTGTGCAACTTCCTTCCCTCTGCTTATGCTTGTAGTCCCTTTGCACTTTCATGCTTACTCTATTTTGGGTAATAAACACTCTTGTACATGTACTAATGTAGCCCTATGTCTACCTGCCTATGAAAAATCTGCACATTGGATATATGGATAAATGGAACTATGCTTGTGGAACTCCTTTTTTAACATCTTGCCTTATTTGCAAGGTGATGTAATATTGTACATATGCATCTAGTATCATATGGGACAGTGTTCACATTCACAAATCTGTGGGTGGATGGTTGTGCATGCATAAAGTATGCTTGCTGGTTGCCATGTTTTTTTGCCATGTTTCTCATATTTTTTTGTCTTTTGTGGTTTGCTGGGCATCCGTCATGCATTTGCACCTGTATTGCATGTCTGTGTGTGCATCTGTTGTGCATTCATACCTGAGACACCCCTTTAGTTCATCTGCAGGCACAGTTGTCCCATATGTTCCCACTGCCATCAGCTGAATGTGGCCTTTGTGCAACATCAAATTAACTACTTCACAAGTGCAGTTTATGCCTGTGTAAGTCACTAATAGGATGCCGGCCAATGTTTAATAGATCTACAGAATCCTGGATATATACACCGCCACTGAGGTTAATTCTAGATGTTGGAGGCCCCTAGATGGGAATAATTGAGAACTTTGCTTCTGATAAGATTTTATCAAAACCTGCAAACTTCTTCATATTTGGATGGAAAGTACATGTTTTGTTTTGTTTAAAAAGTAAGATAAAGCAGAACTCGTGGATTTTCCCAACACTATCTTTGGAGGAGGTGTTTGTAGTGGACACCATTTTACATGGTCCAACCTGTTCCCCACTGCTTCTGCTGCTCATTTGCTTTCCCTGTTGCTCAGGACCCCATCTTCACCACTCTTCGGATGGAGAAGTAGACTCAGCACACATTACTTCTCCTTGCCTGTGTCATGGCTGTCATGCTTAAAAAGACAGGAATAGCAAGTATGAAGGCCAGGAAACACTAGATTGTGGTGAGAGCAGTGCTTATGGGAGCATGAGCATCAGTGAGTGCCTGATGATGCTAGCCCTCCCCATAATTAATCAGGAAGTTCTGTTAATAGGAGTAGTGGTTGGAAGCACAAATGGGTGATGAAAAAATGCTTTGTATTCTACTCTATGCCTATTTGGCTTTGAAAGAGTAATATGTAAAATCTGCATGCTCTTGATTTTTTCTTTTAGTCTAGACACTTTATCAGATGACTGCAACCCTTGCAGAAAAACCATGATTTGGGGACTATATTTTTCCCCTATAAGCCTATCTTCTCCCTCCCTCCCCTTCTTTTGTAAAATAGTTAGTGACACTGTAGAAAACCAGATGGAGGACTCTTTTTATGTGATTTTGCCATAGGGTGAAAATGGGTTCACTAAGCACTCTTCCACAATGACAATATGGACAATTTGGGAATTTTAAGCAGATGGCAATGACTTGTGCCAGCTCTTTGATGCCTCTGTCATCCTCTGCTATCACTGGGAGTGCATCTAGACCTGTGACTCTTCTATTTTTTCTTCTGCTGTACTTCTCGTCACTTCTGATTTTGCACTAGTGGTTGATTTAATCTAGTACTCTGGAGAAGGAATGAAAAACTGCAAGTGTCATCTATGCAACTAATTTTACCTTGTAAGACAACATTTTCTCTCATCATGCAAGTCTGTAGGAGTCAAAAGTCACATACTCTTATGAACGAAAGCTTATTGAGGTTGCAGGTGCTCCAAAAGAGATGCTGATTACAACTGTAATTAATTTTGCCTATCCTCAAGAAATTACACAGAGAGGGAATGTAAACATCTTTTACATATATACTGCAGCCCCACCCTCTACGCGTATACTTATATATGTGGTATTTTTGGCACGGGCACAAGATCAGGGCCTTCTGATTGGCTGCTCCCAGTCTGTGGAACTCTCACGAGAGGCTAGTCTGGCTCCATCCCTTTGTCATTCTACCTGCAGGCTCAGGCTTTCCTATATAGGCTGACTTTTGGTAACTAATTGGCTGTGAAGGAACAGGGTGTGTAAGGAGGTGGGGGCTGTATTTTTAAATCAGCAGCAGCAGCAGCATTGTCATCATCAATCATCCCTATTTTATTAGAAATGATTTTAAACTTTCTAGTTCAATGGTATTTTAATCTTAAACCATATTTCGTTCAGTTTCATAATATAATTTAACATTGGTATTATTTCTACTGGCAGATTATAGGCCACCTTTGCTCCTAGTTCGGGGAGAATGGCACAATGTCAATCAAGATAAGATTCCTTGGTGTGGGAGGCTGTGTACCTCAAACTTGTCATGCACCTCTGGAACAAACTGGCTTTGACTGCAGAACCCATTTGGACCTGGCTATGTCATGTGTGTGCATGTGCATTCATGTCATTTGTCGGCTTATGGCAACCCCATGAATTTCATAGGTTTTTTAAGGCAAGCAATACTCAGAGGTGGTTTTCCAAGTTCCTTCCTCTGAAATATAGCCTACAGCACATGGTATTTCTTGTACTAAGTACTAACCAGGGCTGATTCTGTTTATTTTCCAAGATCAGATAGGATCTGGTGCCTTTGGGGAATTTAGGTCCCACCTTCTATGTTAGGCCCAAAGAAGATAAATGTTTCAATTTCCGTTGGGTTGATGTAACTTTACAAGTGGATTGATGTAACTTTCCATTTCTCAGTCCTTTGAATGGAAGGTGAAGTACTTCCTTTACAATGCTGCTTATTACCTCTTTTGAAAGAGTTTGAAATGAACAGTGGTGAGCCGTGGAAATGACATAAAGTCAAACTTAAGTACTGAAAGCTTTGTCAGTTCATTAAAGGTTTATTGGCGCAGTTAAAGAAGTGAACAGTGTTCTGTGTCCCCACAAGAAATACTCTACCTAGTTCACTCTTTTTTCTACCTATTCTTGGTGACCTCTTCTTATTAGCTAATGCTAACCTATAGATTCCCTGGAGTGTGAAAACTAGCACACTACTGTTCATCTGAAACTATAAAAATATTCTCCTTTCTTCCCGTTCAACAATACAAAGTTTGCCTCTCTGCACAGTTCAGATTGAGATAGGTAAACATAAGATTGGAAGGGCAGGTTCTGCACTTCAAATAGCTCCTTTAAATTTCAGATTGAGACCCAGAGCGGCTTCACCGCCCCAATGAGATGGAAGCCACCGGCCATTACTGTATTGCGCTGTCCTTTCTCAAGGTAACATAGAAATTAGTATTAGTAAGGAACTCAGTCTTCAATTGCAATATTGAGATTTCTGGGGAAAATTAACATCTTTAAAGAAATAAATATAGACCAACCCAAACCCTACCTCCTGAGATCAATGTATGGATAAGAACTGAGTTACCCATCAGCATCAACGGTTCTTGAATATTCCAGTTCAGTTCTTGGCTTAAGCATATTAAATTGTAGTTGATTTCAAAAGAGAAAGCGTGTCTAGACATGCATCTTTTACGGGGAAAATTTCAAAATATACATTTCATTTCAATATTTGCACATTTTTGGGGACTTTCAAAAACGTAATCAGATTCATTGTTGAAACAGAGTAATGGGCTTATTAGGGAACACATGTAGAAGTGAGATGAAGTGGAAACAAGCTGATTCACCCATCTGTAACTGCATCTAGTCCAGCCGCTTCAGCCTGTAATTTTGATGATCTCTTTTGACCTGAGGAGTAAGTGGTGAAACTATTAATCTAATTGGAAAGCACTTCCCAATTAATTCTTTAGCTGCGGGGGTGCTCAAGAGGGACAAATTTCACTCAGAGCTGAATTAGAACAATCTCTTTATTAGTGGAGCTACTTCTACCTAACCAGGAAATTTCAAAGGAAATAATGAATAATCTCTTGTGCTTCAGAACTCTTCTTTTTTAAATGACAACAAACCTTTCTCTGCAGTGTTTCATTTTGTTAACCAGTCAAGTCAATTAATAAAGAAAAAGAGAGCACAGAAAACATAGTTCTGTGAGATGGCATGCAGAAGAAAGATCAGATTCACAGTGGCTCTCAAGGCTTACTCTCCTCTGGGGAATCTTACAGCAAGCAAACAAGGGACAATGTTAACATTTCAAGTGGGAGAAAGATAACAGGAGGTTAAAAAGCAAGGAGATATACCTAGTGATGAGGGAGAAAGTGAGTATAAATAGAAGTTGCTGTGGGATGGGAGAGGAGGGGGAAGAAGAAACATTTGGTAAGGACATGGGAGAGAACCTTCTCAACAGCTGTTCCCAAGCTGTGGAACTGCCTTCCACTGGAAATTAGGTTGGCCTCCTTTTTGTTTAGGCAAGTCTTTGGCTTTTAAATCATGTGGCGGAAGGATGCTTTCAATCCCGTGTTCTGAGCTTTTATCTTTTATCTTAGAATCATAGAAATCATAGAAACATAGAGTTTGAATAGACCACAATGGCCATCGAGTTAAGTGTGTTTTAATTGTGAGCTTTTTAATAGAATTATTTATTTAATTTTTAAAAAACTTTTGTAGTATAACATTTTAGCTGAGCTTCGTTTCAAATTGTAAGCTGCTTTTGGTATATAATACAAACCTTTTCACCAGGATAAGGAAAGGAGAGGAGAAAGAGAACAAGGAGAAGTGAAATCAAAAATTAAAGAGGAGAGCAATCAAATGCCTAAGTAGAGCTGCAGAATAAGGACATTTGTACAAGCTTTTAGCTAACTATGGTGCAGTCCATATGTACCTCTAATCAAGAAAGGAAATTATACTGTAAATTTCAACCCATTTAGGATAGGGTGAGAAAGGCTGGGTCAGAATGAGGAGGCTATGCAGGAAGACAGGAAGTGCCACAAAACAGCAGTTCTGTAGTAGAATCATAGATTCATAGAGTTGGAAGAGACCACAGGGGCCCTCCAGTCCACCAACTCCCTGCCATGCAAGAACCCACATCAAAGCACTCCCAACAGATGGCCATCCAGCCTCTGCTTAAAAACCTCCAAAGAAGGAGACTCCACCACACTCCGAGGCAGCATATTCCTCTGTGGAACTGCTCTGACTGTCTGGAAGTTCTTCCTGAGGTCCAGGTAGAATCTCCTTTCCTGCAACTTGAATCCATTGCTCCTTGTCCTAGTCTCTGAAACAGCAGAAAACAAGTACCATATTCACTGACTCTTGAGAGAGAGAGAGAATAATGAGGTAGTTTGATATTTCCCAGTGATAGCTTCTCCTCCTTGCTGAACCCTGTCACCAGCTGTGGTTTCATGAACTCTGAGAGAGGGAAGAGGAAGAGGGAGAGGTGTCTGGTAGACCTCTGCAGAGTCCACAGCAATCAGTACCCAAGATCTGGGAAACCCACTCACGGTGGCACGGAGAAGGTTACTCAGCACTGTAAGTTAGGTAGGGCTGTGAGAATGATTACAAGCCTAAGGTAATATATTTTATTTATTTTCCCCCATTGCCTTCCTGCCAGCATGGGATTCATGCAGTAGAACCTAGATGTGTCTACTCATACATAAGTCCCGTTTAGTTCACTGGGGCTTATTTCCAGGAAAGTGAATATAGAATTGTTGCCACAGTAAACTTCATGAACCAGTACACACTTGGATCCAGGACTCAGTAGTCATAGTTCAGTAATGCTCATTGCATCACTTCAGGCCTTCCAAATCATGACAAAAATAATCACATGTATTGGGGAAACTAGCAATCGTATTATTATGTCTTACCTAATCTGTGTGTGGTGTGTGTGTGTGTGTGTGTGTGTGAGAGAGAGGCCTGCTTTTTAAAAATTATCTTCCCAGCGAAGTACTTTTCAAGTCCTGAAAAATTGCAAACTCATACTGTTCTTGAACAACATGATACTGTCAGGTGCACAGCAGACAAATGAGATAAAACCTGCTCCTGCTGTGAACCATATGGAACCATATGGAAAGATAGGATGGTTTCTTCCACATATCCTTTGCCACAAGCAGTTCTTGGCATTTAATGAGAAATTTCTGTCTCCGTGAATTGAAACGTCAAGACACTGCAATTTGTAGGTTCAAAACATTGTCCTTTTCTATTAACATCTTTATTGAGTTTTAATTAAATATTCTATTGTTACGAGACTTAATACACTTGATACTGTCTATGATTATTTAGAAGTAAATGCAACAATATTGCTAGAGAGTAAAACTGCAGTCTAAGGCAATTTTATTAGGGAATGGATTCCTATGGGCTGAGGGTCAACACACAAAGGATTGTGCTTGAAGTCTCAGGAAAATACACTGAAATCCTATCACCTAGGATTTCATCTACTTCCACACATGTGTTTGTTATCCTCAATCTCAATGTCTGCAAACAATCATTGACTGTGGCGTATTGGAGGAGGTTTCTAAAACTCTCCTAAGGGGAGAAGGCAAGACTTGCCCCCAGAGTGCAGAGTATGTATCTCAGAGGTGGACAGAAAATGTGTTAGGCAATGGGCTTGAAGAGGAAGGATCCTTCCTTCTAAAGCTTCTGGAGCTTCAGTAATTGGGAGTAATCCTATTCCCCTATTCCTCAAAATAAAGTAAAACAAAACAAAATAAGCCTCCAGCTTTGTAAATGGGAAGTAAGAAGGATCCTATTCCCCACTTCTGAAGCTTCAGACTCTTTTATGCCCATTCACACAAAAACCTCCAGCTTGGGGAATGGGGAGTAAGAAGGATCCTATGGCCCACTTCCAAAGTTGAAGATGGCAAAATTGCAAATGTGGAAGTCTGGCTCTACTTAAATTATTAAAACTGACTTTATTTGACTCTGTCCAGAAATTCTGGAATATAGGTTGGGGTATAAAGTTGACTCCAGGGCTTGAGACTTGATTTGGAAGTATCTGTCAAGGACTTAAGACTTGACTTAAGACTTGTAGATAGAAACATTATACTTGACTTGAGACTTGGAATAAAAGACTTCTGTACATGATTGCTAAATATGGTCAGTCCTGGTTAGTACTTGGATGGGAGACTACAAATGAATAGCAGGTGCTGTAGGCTATATTTCCTTGCCTATGAAAACCTTTTGAAAAATCATGGAGTCATTGTAAGTCAACAGGTGACTTAAAGACACACAGACACATACCCCTGTTGACATGTTATTAAGGCATTAAGGCAGTGCAGGATTTCATTTATCTTTAAACATCTTTATGGTGAAACATTCATTTGCAAAACTGGAAGGGTGGATGTGTGGGAAACAATCTTGATTGTCTCCTGTTGTAATTCATATTTGCTACATTTTCCTTTTAAAATGTTAACAATTGATGGCCAGTAGACCCTGTGAATACATTTAGTTATGCTATTATTTTAATATCTTCTGGCAGGTTGCTACAGGCTGAATGTTCAGTTTTTCCATTTCTGCCACACATCTCCCAGTCCTGCCAGGGTGAGCTTGCATGCAGGAAAGTAGGTTAGACATTGGTGTGGTGTTTAATCAACACAAATGGGAACTGTACTAACATACCTCTTATTTGAAAAGAAGAGCAAGACATTGCTGAACCAAAGAATTACAGACCTATTTCACTGCTAAATAATGGTTATAAAATATTTACAACAATTTTGGTGGAAAGGGTGAAAAAAGTTTTGAATAAGATAATGAGAAAAGCCAGAGCAGGCTCCTCCAGAAGCCTGGACAAGTCCAAACTTAATTTGTTCCCATGAGTTTTGAATATTAACTGAACCCTCAAATACTTCTTTAGTTTGACTGACCCTTCCAGTCTCTTTTTCTTGCTTGAGAAAGGAGAACCTCCTGGCCCAGAGCCTAGCAGCATCTCACCTCTCACTAATTCTTGCCAGGCATGCATCTTATGGCTATAAGTAGGCTGGGTAGTACATGATGCCCTTAGGTGGCAAGGATGCTAACTTCTCTGCTGGGTTTAGTTTAGAATTGGCAGTCACTGCGAGGCCTAGGTGGGGGGGGGTTCATTGTGGTATGCTGTTAACCCTCTTGACTCAGCTGGCCCCTTTTTCTTTGAATTAGTGTTCAGTTTCTGATGGAAGTCTGGGTCATGACCCCACTGAATAGGTCATCATACTTGATGGGCATGTATGTGTCTGTAATGATATCAGTACTATTTCAAATCTGGAGACTGTGCTGTACAATTGTTACCCTGATTTCTTGGGTCCCTTGGGGGACACCTCAATGTGCTCCATGAGATGGGGAATAGAAACTAGCCAGAGCATGAGCAATAGCAATGCAAGAGGCAGGGTAACCTAGCAGGGTCTTTTTACCCAATTTTTACAGGGTCAGGCCAAGCCAAAAACCAAACAAAATTATCCAATAAATGATTTTATTGAATGAAAGTCTCACGCACCAATGCAATCACTCACACACACTCAAGTCCTATTAAGAAGCAAAGGAGAGGAAACTGGATAGGGGGAAATATTGAAGGGGTTGTAGCTGGGGTAATACCGCACATTTTCCTGAAGCCCTTGTTCTGGGAAAAATGGAGAAGAAGTGGAGCTCAGCACGGAGAGGGCTGAGGGGATTACTCAACGGATGGAGAAACGGTCAGCTGGGATGACCAGGAGTAATCCAAAGAACTGCCCAAAAACTGGGACTATTTGTAGGGGGAAAAGTACCTGGAGCGCTAATCTTTTCCTGAGGAGAACAATGGGTGTTGCAACGAGAAAGGAGCTCCACAATGGTAACTTCCTTTGCGTGACGAGTCTCAGGATCTTTGGCTGCGTTGGGTTGTGGTGTGACTCCATGTAAATGGTCCTCGCCTGATAGGATATTTGCTCAATGCTAATCCCCTCAAGTCGGCTTCTCAGGGGCTAAGGACCCTTTGTGTACTATGGGTTTGCACAGCTTGAGGTCTCCTGGGGCTACGTGACGGGATTTTACTGGCCTGACCTGGTTTTCGATCGTTTGACCATGGCTGCCTACGTGCTCATCCGGGCAACCTCTCAGGCACATATTTTATTGTAGACTCTGGGATAGGGTTTTTCCAGTGGAGTAACACAGTCATTGTTCTAATGCAAAGGTAGACACATTTTGTGCAACAGGAAGATAAAATGAACAGTAGGGAATAGGTTTTTGTGTGGTTGGCAATATGGTTCAAGCAGGAAATAAATGGATGACAAAAAAAAATATTACAGAGTATAAGTTCACAGATGGAAGTGCTGCTAAAACCATGCCTCAGATTTATACTGCAGCGGTAGGCAGCTCTGGACAAGTTAGAGATGATATTCTAGGCTTCTGTAGTTCTGGACAACTGCACCTTTTAAAATTGTTGCTGTTGTTGCTCTGCCTTTTTCTCAGTGTGGGAGTCAAGGTAGTTTGGAAAAGTTAAAACAGGTAAATTAACAGTAAAATTAAAATGATCAATTAAATTAAATTTTTACAAATGTTGTAAAACTAGATTACTGTATTTGCTGGTGTATAAGATGCACACGTGTATAAGACGCACCCCATTTATACACTGGTAAATAATGTTTGCTGACATATAAGACACACCAGCATATAAGATGCACCCCATTTTCAAACAATATTTTTTGGGGGGGAAAGTAAGTCTTATACACTAGCAAATACAGTAATTATATAATTTCATTATTAGAAAAAAAACACTTTTCTTAGTAAAAACAGCCACTTAATTTTCTGCCAATCACAGTGTATTGGAGCTGTCCAGCCAGAAATGCTGTCAATGCACTCAGGACAGGAGCCTGGAAATTGGCTCCTGGCTTTAGGTGGAGAAAAATTTCTCTCATGCTCTCGCTCTCTCTGACCTCTGCCTCTCTTTTATCTGAGACTTTTTTTTGTACTCTCACTTTTTACTTCTGTTACTCTCTTTCTGACTTGCAGTGGGGCTTCTCCCCCCGCCATGTCTACTCTCTTATCTCACAGTTCCTTCTCACTCTCACTCTCTAGCTCATCTGCAACTGAGCAGCCAGGTGTGTGGATGGAGCGGTGGTGGGGAATAGCACCTATACTCTCTCTGTTGTGAGATCGCTTTCTGCCTTTCTTATCTTGTGTGTGCTTTCTCGCTTTCTCCTTCTGGCTGCTTTCTCCTTCTGTCTTAACTCATCCTTTCTTTCTTACTTTTGTTCCACAGCTCTGTTGATCTTTTTAATTCGTGGCTGCAGCCAAATAGCTGGGCACACAGCTGCAGTCACTGGTGTGTATGTGTGAGATTCAAAGCGGTTCTCCCTCTTTCTCTCTCATGTTGCTGTTCCTTTCTCTGTTGATCTTTCTCACTGTGGTGGGGAGAAGCAGTGGAAGTAGAACACCAGGTTGATTAGAACAGGGTGAGTGGTGGTTTGTTGTTCAGTTTCGACAGCAAAGTGCGTAGTTGTTTGATACCGCTAGCACCAAATTTCATCATGTTCTTCACATATAATTGCTATTGCATGGGGCTTGGGAGTTTCAGAAAGTGCAAGAAAAGAGCCTTGTGGCTTCTTGCAGACCATGGGTTGGACCTTCCCCGCTCTTTCTATTGGATATAGCAAGGTTAGTGAGATCTACCCATTCTTACATGACCTCAGTCACCTTAGCTGTAGCCAGACCATTGACACTTGCCTCTTATAGACAAAAGAGGCAACAATGAGATATATAGTTTCTGTTGCTCAAGTGAACAGAAAGGTTGAATTGGAAGCCAGCTTGAAAGCCCTGCTTTTGGGAACATTGGCAGCAATAGCTGAGGTCCAAGCCAAAGCTCTTGAAGCAGCGTCAGAGGGATGGAAGAGAGAATCAGCTGTGAGGCAGTGTACTCTACCCAACACAGACCATGTGTTGAGTCACAGCATGAGCCCAGTGCATGCTTTACTGTGCAGGAAAATAGTTTCCCCTCTGTGATCCAGAAGCACCTATGTGAAGGGAAGCACTACAACTAGTCTGCAACCAAAGTACATATGCATAGGGCAAGTTTCATTTTGGGCTCAACCTCCAACTATCCGCGAAAACATGTTTTAGAACCCAGTCAAAACACCACACTCATCAACTTGTGTCCAACTCGTTGAACTTAATACTGCCATCTAATAATGATATGCCAGACAAGTTTTCAAGTGCTATTCCTCACTACGCTCAGGTGGAAGAAATGCCATGACTTTAGAGGAACACAGAAATGTGCTTTGAAATTCAGGATCTGTTTCAGATGCTATTTTTGTAGATTATACCTCTGGAAACTGTAAGACAGCCAGTGAATGTGAGAAGTTTGCATCATTACTGTAAAGGTTCTGATCTGTGACTAAGTCTTTGCAGGATTCTTCCTGCAAGGATCCTGGCCTTGACCCTGTTCTTTGCAGAATCCTGCCCAGTACCTCAGACTCAGTTGGCTGCTCAGATGCAGGACAGCTGGAGCAGCCAGCAGCCAAATATATAAGGGCTGGGGTTTGTCTGCAGCCTTTGCCACAGGAACATGGTCTTCAGTGCTGTTTGTAGCTTCTGCTGGCAGCTGATCCCTGGACTTGGACCTTGGCCTGTCTCCTGGACCTGCCTCTTTCCTCTGGCTCTGTTGTTACCTGATAGGCTACTACTGCCTTGAACCCTTGCTGTGCCCAGACTTGGACCTGCCTCTTGGACCTGCCACCTGCCTCTGTTTATGCCTGTTGCCTGGAATGATCCTTTTGCCTTGGACTCTTGTGTGCTCTGACCCACTGCCTGTCTCCTGGACCTCCTTCTTGCCTCCGGCCCCTTGGACTCTTGCTACCCGGAGGATTGCTGCCTTAGACTCTTGTTGTGCCCTGACCCTCACCTTCTTGACCTAGTGCCTGTCCCTTGGCCCACCCCTTGCACCTGTACTGGTCTGTCCTTGCTGCTCACACTTCTGATCCTGACAGTTGCTCTTCCTCTAAACTTAAGACTGCATAGCCTTCTGCCACAAAGCATGATGTGGAAAGAAGGTTGCTATCAGAGTTTACATCCTACTATATTGAGATTCAGGCAGGGTGATCATGCTCACAAACATGTTTAGCAAAGGTGCTTCCCAAAGGGCAACTTACAAAGCAAAGATATACTCCGTTATTGATGATTAAATGATTTATTCAGCCTGCTTCGATGTCTGATCTGCATGGGGATGAATCATCATATGCTCTCAAAAATATTCTTCAAAGATAATCTAAAAGCTGAGTGACCCACTTCTGTTCTGCACACGCAGGTGTCAACTTCTGAGCAGCCAGAAACAAGGATTCTCCCAACTTATTCCATTGTGCTACACCTTGAAGAGAAAACCAGGGATGAAGAGTAATTGTGATCATCATGGAAGACATGTATAAGACTGGCTATGCAGGACTGGCTCCACCACAAACAGGGTGAAAAATATGGATAAAATGTGGATGCCTTCTTACCTTTGAAGTGTGTCAGTCATTTAAAAAAAAAAAAACCCTGGAAAAATTAGAATGGCCTTTGATTCAAGTAGTCAGTTTCAAGAAGCTTCCCAGATCCTCAAACTTCTGCTGAACACTTAGTTTGGTTCTGAGGAATGTATTTCTCTAGTGGTTATTTATGAGCTCTCAGTCCACCAGGGCTCTCAAGACAATATACTATAGATAACAAGTACATATAAAAACATTATTTAAAACATTAAATATGAATACAGAACACAGATAAAATATTATTTTTAAAAAGGCTAAAACAATTTTTTAAGAGAACTACACAACATTTAAACAGCTATGGCAGCCACCTCTGGTTTCAATGACCAAAGGCCACATGAAATAATACAGTCTTAGCTGTCTGCCAGGGTCCCAAGAGGGATGAAGCCACTCTGCCTCCCCTTGGAAGGATATTCTTCATTTGGAGTGCCATTACAGAGGGAACCCTGTTTGCCTTATGTTGAGTAAGGTTGATGGTCTTTCCCTCTTAGTACTATAAATTTTTCAGTCTAGTTCTATGAAAAACTGGAAATGTTTAACAGTCCGACAAAGACTTCAGATACTGAATCTGAATTTTTAGCTCTGAATTACGAATCTCCTAAGTCAGTAACAGCCCGAAGTGTGTCCAGTGCTTCAGTAAGAAAGGAGTGATCAGCTTTTTAAAAAAACATAGCAGAAACACATGCAATGGTTGAAGTGTCTTAAAAATTAAGTTTATTTTTGTCACAATAAAAGGGGGATTCAGTCAAGGGTAATTGCAAAACCAAATAGCAATAATTATTATCCTTTTAATTATGTACCACATAGTTTTAATGTCAGAATGCATCATTGACTGGTTTGCTTGAGCCAGGGCAAGCTGTGTTGGCCTTGAGGCATCTTACTTCCATTTATTTTATTGTGTTTTCATTTTCTAATAGTGTTGGCAGGTACCTAACACTCTGGTGAATAAGCACAGTGCCAGAATTAAATATATGCAGATGATGGCTTACAGAGCTAGCAAACAGAAGGATTAACAAAATGGTGTGTTAAATGTAAAGCAGCTTCCCTACTTTAATGTTCACCAAAGAAATGCCTGTTGTGTAAAGCACTTTAAATAGTATAGAGCATTGCTTTTAATATGTGCAATTACAGTGTTCTGTGGAGGAGAGGCCTATTAAAAGGAAAGGACATCTGCCTCCCTGTCATATATGGCCCATATGTGACAGGCTACACTGTCTTTCTTCAGCCATTTTCCCCACCCTGTATGCTTACTAGCTCATTTTCAGTTTGCTTCTCTCAGTCTATCCTTCGTCTACATGAAGTATCTCCACCTTCAATCAGTCACCCGCGTTCTCTGCTGCACATATCCCTCTAACTACCTACATCTGTGCAATGAGCTGACTCCCAGTTTTATCATTTATTTACAACGTCTGGTCTTTGGTCACTAGGGCATTATTTGAAACAGCTGTCTTCTCTAGCCAGCAACTCCCTTCTTCATAGCATTTGTCATGGGCCCGGCTGAGCCTGCTGCCACCTTGGAGGCCGCCACGAATGCGGGGGGGCCCCAGCCACCGCAAAGGCCGCTGCTGCCGACGGGGGGGCAGCCACCGCGGGGGCCGCTGCCGCCGACACAGGGAGGCCCGGCCACTGCGGAGGCTGCTGCTGCCGACGTGGGGGGGGGCGGTTGCTGTGGAGGTTCCCGCCAACATGGGGGGGGGTGGTTGCTGCGGAGGGCCCCGCCAATGCGGGGGAAGTCCCGGTCACCACGGCGGGCCCTGCCGACGCGGGGGAGGCCCGGTTGCCTCAGAGGACTCCGCCGACACGGACAGGCCTGTTAGTTGCGCGAGGGCCAGCCCGGGGCTCGCTTCAGTAATTGGGGCGCCTGCAGGCTCGCCAGGGGGGCAGGCCCCAGCTCCAGTCCGGGGACTCCGCCCGCCCACGGTTCCAATTCGGAGGAGGCTGCCGCCCCTCCTCCCACGTTTCAGCAACGGCGGCAGGGGAAAGAGGCAGTCCACCGGTCCCGGCGGCTGCTGGAGAAGTGGCTACGGGCTGAGAGCTCTCAGCTACGAGGCCAGGTGGTGGACTGAGGGCTCTCAGCTGCAAGCCCGGACCTGATTGGGCACCGCTGGGCCAGGAGGCTATTTAGGACGGGCGCAGGGAGAGGAGGACCATGGAGCAACAACCATCAACCTTCCGCATCCTCCTCGGCCTGTGTCCAGTTCCAGCCCCTCCCTCCAGCGTCCGCGTCCAGCTCTCCTGGCAGCCGAGCCCTTGGACTTTGCTTCGGGTGAAGTAACCCTTTCCTTGCCTTAGGAACTGGCTTGCATTTTACTTTGAAACTTAACCTCTGTTTTGGAACCATTTACGTTTGTGCTGGGGCTTTCCTGTGGGGGTGTTGTAACCCTCTGTTTACTGACTGCCAATAAACGCTGACAGCTTCAGCCGCTCGCCTTGTGTCTGCTTGGTCTGTGCCCACCACTGACAGCATTATGCAGTTCTAGACACAAGCAGAAGTGAAGGCTACACAGACTTAGCATTAGCTAAATGCTAAGACTTCTGGGAGAAACAGGCCAAGAAAGTTAGCATAATCGAAAAACTATGCTATCTTAACCTTCCTGGTATGAAGTTCTTGCAGTCATCTCCAGTACGTTTAGCTGGGTTGGTCCTTGGATGGCAGGCCTAGCAGTCTATTATCTGGGCCATGCTTACTACCAAGGTTACTGCCTTGGGCTGTTGTTGTTGCTGTTGTAGTAGTGGTTGTTGTGTGCCTTCAAGTCCTTTCTGACTTATGGCAACTCTAATGCAAACTTATGATGGGTCTTTCTGAGGCTGAGAGTATGTGAGGTGCCCAAGGTCACCCAGTGGGTTTCCATGGCCAAGAGGGGAATTCAACCCTGCTTTCCAGGGTTGTAGTCCAGTGCTGAAACCACTATACCACACTGGCTCTCTATTACCTTAGAAGAACTTGCCCAAGGTTATATTCCCCTCGGGCAGACTTTGTGAGTCCAAGGTCGCCTCCATATGATGACAAAGCAGCAGAGTAGGATTTTCTGGAGGATAAATATAATGAGCAATAATTATGATTTGTTGCAAATCAGGAATAAATTATGTAAAATAATACATGTTTACCATCCAAAATTATAAATGAAGGAAGTAGACTAATTTATAGTCACAAAATAATATGTGAGTGCAGGGTAAAAAATTACACACACACACTCACCTGTATGATACTTACCTGGTTGCTCAAACCTACAGGATCCATATTAAATGCTACTTTGAGGGGACAAAGTAGAATGGATAAGAGGTACATGTTTGTTTTCTTAAGACACCAAGAATCTTTTAAGACTGCCTTCCCACACCGTCACCAAAAAAAGCCTAGCCCTGTATACTCACAAAGGTCTTATTAAGGTGCATATTCTTTGTGAATTTATTGAGTCAGTCTTCAGAGACAAAAATCTGAGGAAGAATCAATAAACAATTAAAGTATATTTTATATCCTGTATTGGATTTGTATTTCTTTTGAGCCAAATGCAATGTTGTGTCCTCTTAACCAAAAACAGCAAATCTCAACCCAGTGCAATAGGGATGTCTCTATTGATTTTGGAAGGCAATGTGTTGAATCAAATGATATCAATCTAAAAAAGCTTAAACTTGCTTACTGCATCTCATTTGTTAGTAGAACTACTTGCTAGTCTCCATCGACTGTAGAAGCCAAGCAGTCACGGGATTGTTGAAAGTTACTCTGTAATTTGCATTGGGCTGTAACAAAAGAACAGACGTCGATGAAATGGGAGGACATGCCTTCATTCACCATTACCTGTATCAACCCCTAGCCTTCTTCCTTCACCACTTTGTCCTGAATGGAGATATAAAACTTTATATTTTTCTCACCTTAAAGAACCAATAGTTGCACGCTTTTCCTGAAGTCTTCAAAGACTATTCAGAGTTCAAGACTTATTCTGTGCAAAAACTTTTTTCCTTTTTTTGGAGAAAATGCCTTTTTTTTTCTGGACAGAAATGTTATGTTCCACACAGAAAATGGTGCTCTCTGTGCAGGGAATTTTGTTTTCAAAATATTGGCTAGCAACTTATTAGTCCGTTAAGATCTCATAAAATTAGACTTAGAACATTGTAATGTCTTTGGATTCTCATCTGCAATTGTGGAACCACTGGCATGACTGTAAATGACCCCGAAACCCATCATAGTCTGCCATCCTGAATGATGGAGTGATGACTGCTGAAGGTCTGTGCTTCTGGTGAGTGGAGTGCTGGAATATGATTGACTTGTCCCCTCCTACCAGTGAGTGATGCTGCAATAAAGAGTTGAAGGGGCCCCTGCTTCTTAGTGTTGCTTTCTGGTAGGAGAGGTCTGGTTACATCATCCTGCAGTGCCCTGGTTGCCAGCACCACAGATTTCTGTGGCTCAGGATGACACTTTCAAGGTAGTTTTGGGAGTTTAGATGTGGAGATAAAGCATAAAGAGATGACATTGTGGCTGTGTGTTTCGTGCAAGACCTTTGCCATTATTTTCTGTGTAGAAAATACCGTTTTCTCTGAAGGAAGTGTTATATTTTGTGCTAAAAAGTACATACTTCTTGTGCCAAATGAGTCCTAAACTGTAAATATTTCCATCCATCTACTTTTCTCCTTGTCAGGGTTTTCTGACACTCATGAAACTCATATTATTAAGTTTTTCAAAACAGTCTTTCCATCTCTAGTCCTGAAATGTCTTGCCTGGAGAGATCCATTCTCAGAGCTTGATGTTGTGGGCAGGGTAACTCTGTAGTCTGCCTATGCTGACACTCACAACATTGCAGCAGGGAAGGGGCTGACACATGGCTTTTTAAAGCCTACTGTGCCTTGTTCTGTAGAGCCTGCCCAGCCAGCTGCAACATTTCTGAATGCTGTAGGGCAGCCACTGAGGCTTTTCAAAATAGTTCATTTTGCTCCTTACATTCCGCTACCTGAGGTCAGCAGCATGCATGCACACACCCCGCCTACTGGGCAGGACTGGCCCTGGTATAATGTGCTTTTGTCATGAAAATTAACAATCTCTCATTAGCAATAAGGCATCCAGTTTCCTCCTGACAGAAACAATGCTCCTTTATTATAAACAAAAAGGCTGGAAGAATCATATCTGTTGTGGGATGTACCCTGTGGAAATGAAATTCCCATCAATGGGTGGTTGCCTTTAGGAGTTTCCCTTTCTATGCAGAGTTTTAGTCTGTGAAACAGTGGGTGCTTTTAGACTTTGCTGCAAAATTTGTGTTATATTTTATTTTATTGTCAGTTGTCTGGGACAAGATTATTAGACAGTTTGTTGGGGTTTTTTTTTTTAAAAAAAGCGCATTGCTACAGTAGTGTAGACAGCAGCTCCTGGTCTGTGGTTTAAAAATCTGTTCAGTGATTGTCTTTTCAGATTAGCGATTTTGCTTCTTCCTGTGGACCCTAACACCAGAGAATCAATTTGCATGACTCCAGAATGACTATAACTATAAGCTAATTAGACTGATGATTGTCTAAGCCTTCAGGAAATGATAAATGGAGAACATTTCTTATATGAGAGGTGTTAATGTTATGTTGTGCTTACATCAGGGACTACTTGCACACACACATATACGTATATAGCCATAAAGAACTTTGGAGAGGGAGTGTGGGAAGCATCACAATATGGTGGTTGTAGGAGATGGTGGGTGATGTGGGAACAGTATGGTGATAGTATTCCACTCTGTTACTCCATGACATTTCAATCAGGAGAAGCTATTCAGATGCTAAATAATGTTTAGGTACATGAATGGTGTGGACGAATGCCAGTAAACTGAGTCTGAATCCCAACAAGATGGAGTCTCT